>LNAC01000002.1:4645817-4817359 GCA_002007465.1 Ailurus styani | reverse complement strand
ATATATATATATATGGGTAAGCATGATGAGGGGATAGAATGAATACGACTGTAAAGATGAGAATTAAAAACGATTTTGGGTGGGAGGGTAGGGATAGGGTGGATGGGTTATGGACATTGGGGAGGGTTTGTGCTTTGGTGAATGCTGTGAAAGGTGTAAGCCTGATGATTCACAGACCTGTACCCCTGGGGCAAATAATGATAATGATAATGATAATGATAATAATAATAATAATAATAATATTTTAAAAAGATTTCATTTATTTTATTTGACAGAGAGAGATCACAAGTAGGCAGAGAGAGAGAGAGAGAGAGGAGGAAGCAGGCTCCCTGCTGAGCAGAGAGCCCGATGCAGGCCTTGATCCCAGGACCCTGAGATCATGACCTGAGCCGAAGGCAGAGGCTTTAACCCACTGAACCACCCAGGTGCCCGGTAATAAAAAGATTTTTAAAAAGGAATTGATAAGACATTGGCTGAAAAAAGAAATAAAAAGGAGAGACTGTGATCAGACTGGAGATTAGAACTAAGCCATATGCTAGATTTAGGGTATATTTTGGTCTGTTAGAAGAAGCTGTATCCCAAAATTTTAAAGAGAGAAAAACTTATATGTATACAAAAAATAAGGTTAAATACAATGAAGGGATAGAATATGACTATAAAAATGAAAATTAAAAAATATTTTTAAAAGGTATTGATAAAATAGTTAAAATAGGTTAAAATAGGAAAAAAGAAACATTAAAAATAGAAAAAGAAATAATGAAAATTTAACTTTGAAAGACTAAAGAATCATGGTAAAAAAGTCATGAATTCTATGTGCTCTATTGCCCTACCACTGGTGTTTTGTAGTTCCCATTGATCGGTGAACTTAGTCTTGGCTGGATGTTCTTGCTGATCTTCTGGGGGAGGGGCCTACTGCAGTGATTCTCAAGTGTCTTTGCCCGAGGCAGAACTGCACCAACCTTGCCAGGCTAAGTAATCTGCTCAGATTTGCTCTCAGGAGCTTTTGCTCCCTGAACACTTTCTGTACAGCTTTGGAGGATGGGAATAAAAATAGTGGCCTCCTAATCTCTGGTCCTGTAGGAGCCGAGAGCTCAGGCCCCACTCTTCAGTGCGCCCTCAGAGAAAAGCAGTCAATCTCTCTCCTCTCCCAGGTCTCCAGCCGCACTCCGAGCTCACCCAGCCTGTGACAGAGTGTTTCTATCTCTGTTGCACGGCCCCATTTAGAGTCTCCAAATCCAGCAGATTCCTGCAGTGCGCTCCCACACCACTCCTCCCAGAGGAGGAAGGAGGTCTCCCTGGATCTGCCACTTGTGGGTTCCCTGCTTGAAGAGCAGTGGCCCGACTGTGCCTTGGATCCTGGTTTAAGGTAACCTTGAGCTGAGAAGCCTCTCCTCGTCTCCATCTCTGCAGCTGGCTTCCCCCTCTGATACCTGGGAGCTCTACCACACTCAGACATCCTTGGTCTTTTTGTGATCTCTTGGGTCCTGAGACCACACTGTCCCCACGAGGAAAAATAAATAATTGCATTATTGTGTGATTGGCCAACAGAGAGGTAGAATAAGGCACCAAGAGAGTGTAATCATTTTTTCTACGGTAGAGAAGGAGGGGGAAGAGAAGGATTCAAAGAAAAGGAAGCATCAAGCCGATTTGGAAGGAAAATTACTCCAGGAAGAGTGGAGTGCGGATGGCTGGATTGGTATTACAAACTGAAAGAACTGCATATGCAGAGACGTGCAATGCTGCATTTGAATAACTTTAAGACTGTCAAGATAATCAAAGCAGAAATTTCACATCAGCAGGTAGGTTGAAGTAGAAAATGGTGATCTTTGCATCCCACTGAAGGAAAATCATGATAAAGTCTGCATTTGAAAAAATCACTAATGCAGCAGATGTGAATGACTTGGAGGGAATATCTAGAAACAGGGAGACCGAAGTCTACTGTTAACCCATTCAGAACTTTTATGCAAAGTTGAAAAGGGTCCTCTTTCTCAAGGTCCTTTATTTATTGGAAAATAGTCACATCACTGGTTATAATAGATGTTTTACTGTAAAGTGAGAAAGTTTTTGTAGAAAAACATAAATCTATAATGCCCATGATGTAAATGATGTCTTCATTAATAATCTCAAGTGCAGTGACTGTGTAGACCACAAACTGTACAAACATATCTGTCTATCCATCCATCCATCCATCCATCCATCCATCCATCCATCCATCCATCCATCCATTAGCAAATTAGCATTAATTCAGGATGGTACAATCCAAGGGCTTGGTGGTCTATGATTACTCAGACTTAAAATTCTGGATGTAAGATTTGAAGAAGTAGTAGGACTCTTTAGGTGACTTTTGGTTGCTGTTGTTGTCCTTCTTCTTCTTCTTCTTCTTGGGAAACTGGGTGGGTAATTATGTCATCTGCTAAAATAGGTAATAGAAAAGGACACAGGATGGTTGTTGGTTGGGGTGACTTAGGAAATGAATTTGGTTTAGTTTTAGATATGCTAAATTTGTAGTGTTTGTGGGCTTATCTATAGGCAATTGGATATATTGATCTGGAGCTCAAGACAGGAAAGATTGAAGCCATAGGCTTAGTAGTCACTAACATATTGGCAGTTGTAAAAAACATGGGAATGCTTAATTACAGGCAAATTGGATGACTGAAAGAGCCAAGACTAAACATTGTCCCTTGGTCTCTCCCTCTCATTTTTTCCCTGATATCTTGAGAGGATTCCCATGTGATTTCATAGATGTAGGAACTGAATCTCTCAAGAGGCTGGCATAGGACTGTTACTCTTCTAACCTGATGGGTGAGGGCTCAGAGACAGAATGAATTCAATTTTAAAAAATGAAGTAGTGTGCCTTTTCTTAAACCTGCTAATTCATACTTTATGCATGGAGGCACCAGAACTTTCTGGCTGAAGACACTGGCCCTGCAGACCAATGTTCCTTCAACATGAAAAAGTGGCATCCTACACTGAACACGGAACATGGAGAGAAGAACTGGGAGAATGGAGATAACACAGCGATAAGGGCAATCTGAACAGAGAGGTAGTAAGCAAAATGGTTAGAGACATTGATTTTGAGATCAGGCTGCCTGGGTTATTGCAAGCTCTGCCTCCGACTTATTATATTACACATTAATTAACTTCATGGTGTCAATTTCTTTATCTGTAAAATGGGATACTAATGGAATGACCTTATAAGGTTCTTTTACTAGTCATAGGATTAAATGAAATGATGTGTATAAGGCTTTTAGTTGAGTGCCTTGCACATTACTTTTCAGTACATGTCAGTGATAAGCATTTTACTTAGGGAATCTGTGTTTGCTGCCACAGAAGGATGTCTTTAGAGTCTGTGTAGAAAAATATAATGCACATATTAATTAATCGACGCTTTTTCCAATTTATCACAAAAGAATCTGAGGTGGCACTACCATAAAATACAAATATAAAGAGAGTATAATGAAGGGACAGATAAGTTGAGTCATATAAATCCAAAAGGATGTAGAAACATAGGCCATAACATCCAACACTATATCTGTAAGTGGGCCATATATTCAGGTGAATAAAACAAAGACAGTGGAATATATAGTTTGGGCTATTTCTTCTTTCTGAGATAGTCCTGGAGGCCATGCCTTTCCTGTATTTCCACCCTGCACCTCTTGCATTTCGGCAACATAATAATGTTAACTCTGCCTAAAGGAAAAACGTTTTCAGAAAGTTCTTTTCTCCTGTCTTTCCAGCTCTGGTGAAACTTTCTACCATATGCCCAACTCCCAGATAGAAAACTTGGGCTTTTCTTGGTTTCTTTCTCCCAATATCTACTCTGCTGAAGACATTTTTTCCTTCTTTGCAATTCCTCTCCCAGTAGGTCTCGCCTTTCATTCCTGTCACTGTGCCTCTGGTTTAGACCTTTGTCCTTTGCTAGATGTTCCTTGTATTATTTTCCTATCTGTTTTTCTCCCTGCCTCTTGGTCTCACCCTATTCAGGCTCTCCAGTACATCCCTATCAGATGGATTTTCCCCAAACAAAGTTCTAATCATATTACTCACTTGCTGAAAAGCTTTGAGTAGCTCCCCATTGCATTCTAAATCAAGGTTAAATGCCTAGTATTGAAAGGACCCTCACAATCCAAACCCATTCTTTATTTCCAGATTTATCCTTCCCCACTTCCCAACTCATAGTGACGTTCTGCTACCTTAATGCTTTCTTCTTTCATGATTCCTGAATATTTAAATTCTTTCATGCCTTATTCGTCTCTGTATTCCTCACGATACCTTGTACAGTGCCATGCGGAAGGTAAAGAGTTCAGTTAAAATCTCAAGTTTTGCTTCCTATGAGTTCAAAACCCATGGAGTGCTGCCCTCTTTTGGTTAAAGTGACCCAGAGTCCAAACCACCAAATAGGGAATGACGCTGAATGACTCATCTTTTCCTTTTGGTTAGAATCCTCATGGAAACAAACAGGCAGGATAAAATAATTCCATCCTCTTTTCTCATTTCATCTAGCTTCAAAGATTGTTTGGGGAGATAGAAAGAAGATAAAATTCTGTATAGAAAACTTGGAACTCTACTGATTCAAATCATATATTATGCATACACTCAGAGCTGAAGTAAAGCCAATAGTTACTTTGAACGCTTCCAGAGCTCTGGAAATCTTCAGGCCTCCACACCCAAATTTTCTGTAAAATTCAGGGGATGAACAAAGAACAACATTCCCTAAAAGCCCGGTAAGGTGAAAGGCAGTTTCTTGATGTAAGGGATACTGAGGCAAGTGTCAAGATATTTTTTTTCTTGGTATCTTGATAACTTGGTATTTGGTCAGGTGAGAAATAATGGGGCCTGGCCTGGAAGGTCAACTGTGCTTCCATAGATCTTGCTGGATCCCAGTCTGTGACTCTGGTTGAGCCAGTCTTGAAGATCCAGCAGAAATAGAGAGGAAGGATGACTTGGAGCCCAGGAAGAGTACTGGTCACATGGTTTTTAAGCAAAGATGACAGGATGAAAGACGCACAGGAAAAAGATCCCAAGAGAGTGAGGTTTCTTGATTATGAAGTGGAGGTCTAGGATTATTACTTTGAAAACTTTATAACCATGTCATTGTTTTTTTCCTTCTTTTTATTAACGTATAATGTATTATTTGTTTCAGGGGTACAGGTCTGTGAATCATCAGTCTTACACAATTCACAGCACTCATCACAGCACATACCCTCCCCAGGGTCCATCACCCAAGAATCACATTGAACCACACTAGGTATAAAGACAATGAATAGTAAATAGGCCAACACTATAGATAACAGGAAAGCTCAATTAAGGCAGACCCTGAGCTTGATCTCAAATGTCAATAAAACCAAGCTTCCCTGGATCTGAAAGGGAAAGGCATTCTAAAACCCAAACTCAGCGGGTGACAGGATGCTCCACACCTCTTGCAGGAGGATGGAAAGGTTTGTGGGCTGGTGTCTGATGCAATCTTGGCACCATCTTTGATTAGGAGCTAATGTTAGCAGAAAGATCAGGTGTCAGTCATGACCAGAGTTGTTCTCTACTATCTTGAGAAGGTCACCGGATTGCTGCCCCTTCTTTTTTGAAACCTGATCTGAGGACCACAAACAGCCACAATGAGTTGGATCACCGCCATATGCTCTAAATTGGGCTGACAAGGCTGACTCAGTGCCAGGAGCTGACACAGGATGCAGCTTGAAATATTCAGCTGGGGAAAGGGTTGAGTTTTCTTTTTCATTTTCCAGAATGCTATTTGAGGAGATAGGATTGTATATGAACATCAAAGAGTGAATTAAATGAGTTTTGTCATGCATTTGGGTAGAGGAGATCCACACAAGTCTGCAACTTCCCTGTGTTAAATTTTAGGCTCTGGATTACTTTGCTATATTGGGAGGCTGCTGTTCCTTTTCAATGTGGTAGGCTGTCTCTTTAACTTTGTAAATATAGCATTTGTTTAAAGGTCCATAAAAAACAATGGAAAATCCCTCCTGTGAGTAAGGATATGTACACTTCCATAAATATGGGTTCTTTCATTTGTGTGTGAATTTGCAAGCAGCACCTCACTAGAGCTGAACTTTTGCTATATAAATAAAACCATCTGGTGTATCCAAAGAATTTCAGTCTCTAGAGAACAGGATCATAAACAATCGATCCTCCACAGACCTTTCAGTATTTTAGTCTGAGTACAGCTTTCCCACAGCACTGCTTTGATTGTTTTATCTGTTTTAAATCTTCTAAGGATTTTATAATTTGGTCTCTCTAATCTAATGTCTTTATGTGAGTCTGTAAGGAAAATGTCTACCCCACCACTTTTGGCATCCTTTAAGTTATTTTGATGAATGGATCACAAATAGATACTCAGATTAATAGGGAGTTTGGATGAAGGAAGTACGGTATATTATTCCATTTTTCTGATGGGAAAATGAGAGATAGAGTGATAAGTTCAAAGTCCCACGTCCCACAACTATTAACTGCTAAACATGAGCCAGATTTTGTGAATCCCAGTTGAATAATCTTTTTACTCAACACTGTCTTTAACTTAATGTTTATTTTCTTTGAAGCATGCTTCTTAGTAAAACAAAGAAAATCCAATCTTTGACCAATTGACCAAATAAGACCCAGCAGCTGGGAAATTGGTTAAGTCTCATAAGAATGCAACTGGCTTTCTTCTGCTTTTCTTTTTTCTTTAACATCTCCTGCCTCCTTTAGCAAAAGCCATTTAGTGTTACTTCATTTCTTGGAAGTAGCAGATTTCTAGGCAGCTTCTGAAACTGGAATATGTTTGTCTGGAAGACCAAAACGGATTGATCACAAAAGTCATGTCATAGAACATTGGCCAGGCTGCCTCCATCCACAAAGCTGCATTAGAATCACTCGGGGGCGGGGAGGGAGGCAGCTTAAAAACAAAGCCCTAATGCCTGGGTCCCATACCTAGAGAGTAGCATCTCATTGGTCTGGGTGGGGCTCTTTAAAGATAGTTCTAAAATGTATAGGCAGGGTTTGAGAATCACTATATGATGCACCTGGACCACATTATTCCACAGGGAAAGCAAGCCTATGGATTCTCATCTTTCTCCTAGGGTGGTCTTTTATGTTTGGGAATAATTTTAAGTGAAGCTAAGAAGTCAGATAGCAATATGGGAGGAGTCTTAGGAGGGATCAAAAACAGCTGTAATAGGAAGATGCACCAAATACTGGTTTCTACTTTTTCCTGAGGTTTAAGTAGACCTCCAGTGTCGCTTAGATGATTGGAAGTAGGGAACATAGATTGGCAGTGTCTCCTGACCTTGGCTCCTGCCAGAGCTGGCCATAGTTTCTCTGGCACTTTTTTTTTTTTTTAAGATTTTATTTATTTGTGTGTGTGAGAGGGAGCACAAGCAGGGGGAGTAGCAGGCAGAGGGAGAAGCAGGCTCCCTGCTGAGCAAGGAGCCCAATGCCGGACTCGATCCCAGGACCCTGGGATCATGACCTGAGCAGAAGGCAGACACTTAACGACTGAGCCACCCAGGCGTCCCCCATTTTTAAATAGCAGGTTGAAATATCCTAGATTCCACATTTTTAATTTGGGTATATAACAATGCTGTTCTGTCCATGATTTATTTTTGGCACATAATGGCATTAATAGCAAGTATCTTCACTGCAGTTTTATTTGGATGTGACTTGTCCGGCTGCTGTATGCACACACTGGTATTTGCCAAGCTCTTTGGGAACCCGATGTGTGCTGCAGCTTAAATGACCCACAAAAGAGCTTCCCCAGGCCGGTAAAATACATACTCTAACAAGGACAATTTTAAAATAATTTAATACGTAGACAAAAAAAAAAAAAGAAATTCAGAGAAGCATAAAAAATAATTAAAGCTGATGTCTTCTTTTTCTTTTGGACATCAAGGTATCACTGGCCTCAAATCAATGTTTGTAGTTTGGAAATAATCTACTCCATGAGTTACAGTGCCCCAAACCATGGGCAAAGTGAACGTGTATAGCTCAGCCTGAGAATTAATCCGAGTTCTGTTTTGTGCTAGTATTCTTAGTGGTTCCTTTTTAAAAATAGTTCTTCCTTTACTTTGTAGTTCATGCTTTTCCCAGGCTGGTGCGGAGGAGTCTTGGTAAGGTTGCAGCAATGAAGGCCATCTGTCCAGCCCCAGCAGAGCTGATGCTCAGAGGCGGCTGGCTTTCCGTGAGCATGGGGCTGTGGGCTAGGAAGGGGTCTGGATGGTTCCTCTGCATGCCTGAGGCCTCTACCTCTATCCCGGAGAAGAGGTCCGTCCTGGCTCCGAAGACACCCCTTTAGTTTGTTTTACAATGTGACTTTAACCCGATTGGATATTGCCCAGGTACTATTTTGAAACAAGGCAGGGAAGCACTAAGGGGATTTTTAAAAACCATTTAATGTGTCTATATTGTAACAATTTATTAAGTATTATTTAGTTTGTTGTTTCTTCTTCAGAATAAAATTACCCTATCCAAACAGTTGTCCTCTTCCTGAGACAGGATATTAAGACTTTCTTGACAACTGGTTCCATAAAGGCTTTGAGGTTCAAGTAGTTTTATAATGATTACATTGTAGTAAAGAGCATGATGGCTCACCGTCAGAGTTCTGGTCCCAGCTCTGCTGCTCACTCGCTCTGTGACAATGAGCAAGTTATCTTCAACTCTGTTTACATGGCAAGAGAGGGCATAGAGACCGCTTACAGGAAATTTAAATATGATGGTCCACTGAAACAAGATCTACATTTCAACGAAGAAATTCTAAAAGGAAATGTCATCCAGATTTGCTTTTGAGAGACCCATCTGGTGTGTGCAAAATATTACATTACCCGTGACTTAGAAGGACCACCATTTATTCTCAAGAATATGTAGCAAGTTGTGAACAAAGTATCAAGACTAATACTCCACCACCCCTGCTCTTTCCTTCTATGGAAAAAAATCTACTTGCCTGGCCTATGTATCTTGGAAGTTCTGATACATTATTTTGTCTCTTGTGGATACCCTCAGGACATATGGTAAACTTTTTGATGAGACCAGTATGGCAAGTCAGACCCCAGAGCAAAATTTTCTTGGCGATTGTTTCCGTTCTCACAGAACTTGGTGTACAGTTTGTATTTTTTGTTTTGTTTGTTTTGTTTTTAGCCTCGAACACAATCAGTTCAGTAACATGAGGGCTCCGCTCTGCTTGTCAAGCTCTGGTTGGCTACATTGTCGTGACTGAGATGGCTGCAGTCCAAGATAAGCCAGTCACTCCCCACTCCTCCGCCCCAGAATTCTCTCCCAGATTCTTATTCCTGGTCCCTTCTTCTTTGCTTCACCATATGACCTTACTTTCTCACAGAGTTTTATGGGAAAATAGAGGCTATGGCTGTGCTCCTTTAAAAAGCGAGTATCCACACTGGAAACCTTGGTTTCACTAAAATAAGGTCCTGGATTTCACATAAAAAGGAAGTTTCACATAAAAAAGGAAGATTTTGTGAAGCATTACCAACTGAAACTCTTGTTACGAAACATAAGAATAGCACGTTCTCTTAACAGGCAGGTCTTTTTGAGGGAAAATGCTATGTAATTCTAAGTGAGAAAGGTGTATTTTTGTCCAATGTATTATTTTAAGTTAGGGGGAGTATCTGTCAAATGAAAAAGAAAATCTTCTGATAATTGATGAAAATTATTTAAAAACTAGTAAGTGGTTGTTAGGAATCATGCGAATATATTTTTGTAAACCCTGAAGCTCCCCAAAGTAAGCAAGCATGGTAAATTCTTAGTACGTATCCAGACATTTCATGAATAAAAAGAAAGTTATTACTTCAACAATCAGTTGAAATTGGGAGTTAAGGGATGTCTTCCTCACTGATACACTGATATTTCAGATGTTTTTTTTAAATTGTTGGTAGAATTATCACGGCAAGATTTAGAGGATTAGACATTTCTGAAGGACCCTCCGATTCTCTTTATCTGGAAAATACAGAATATCCTCTAGATGGAGCACCAAGCCTTTTCTTTGGTAAGATAAGTACGTCTTATTTTCGTGAGAGGAACTGCAGAAATTCATTTTGGACAGAAAATAATTTAAAGAAACTTACTCCTAACTTTGAGATGTTTTACCCTGAACATCTACTCTTTAGTGAAGCAAATGTTGTATCTCAGGCAATGTAACTTATCTTCATATGTGCTGGAGTAAATTATGTTTGATTTTCAAGTTCTCCAAGTGAGATCCACTGAGCTCTGGAGGCTTGTTCTGACATGTGCAAGAGCCAGAAAAGCTACAGATGTCTTCTGAAGACTTAAGTAGAACCTCGAGGGAGGGATGGTGAGGTCTGAGAACCAAAAAGGTCAGGAAAGGTCCCTTCATCTAGATGGAAGCATTTACAAGGGTAGCTGCAATGTCTGCCCAGTTAGTCATCATGAGTGTGAAATGCAGGAAGTTTGAAGTCTTCTAATGCATTCTCATTTTACAAAAGAAGAAACTGAGACCCAGATAAGTAACTGCCTTTCTCTTGTACTGATGGAATTTTATGGCACAGACGAAATTGAATCAGCAGTGTAGTGAAGCTCTGTTGTTATTTATTTATTTATAGCTGTCTAGTATCCATTCCCTCTTTTTCATGACACTAATTTTCTTTGGGGAATTACATTTCCCCAACTGTATGGAATCTTGGAAAACTAGTAATGGAAGTTGATGTGTCCCATGAAATTCTTTCTGTATAGCCAAGTGTTAGGCATATGACCCAGTCAGTCACTTGAGAGACCTCAGATCTTAAACAGAGTTTTTGTAAGGAAATATGAAACAGTTGGAATTCATTTATCTTAGGTGATAACCTGATACTCACTGCACTAAGCATGATTTCCCCTCCCAACTTTATTTTTGAGATATAAGTGACTTATAACATTGTGTAAGGTTAAGAGGTAAAGTGGAATGATTTTATATATGTACACATTACAAAATCTAAGCATGATTCTTCAGTCTTCCTATTAGTCCTGTGAGATCTCTCATAACCTTTATAATTCCCCTTTTGCTTAAGTTGGCCAGCGTTAAGTTTCTGATACTGCAACTACAGAAACTTAAATGATTCCAGTTAATTACCATCCACCTAACAATCAAGTAAGGCCTTCTTATTAGAAATTTAAACCACCTGGGATGCCTGGGTGGCTCAGTTGGTTAAGCTTCTGCCTTCAGCTCAAGTCAAGATCTCCAGGGTCCTGGGATCAAGTCCTACATCTGGCTCCCCTGCTCAGCAGGGAAACTGCTTCTTCCTCTCCCTCTGTCCCTCCCCCCTGCTTGTACTCTTTCTCTCTCAAATAAATAAATAAAATAAAATAAAGCAATTTAAGTGACCAACAGAGTCACCTTATGTCACCAGGACTAACTTAAAACTGATTCATGTAGGAAAAATGAAAACACCCTTTTTTAATTACCTTGACTAGAAACATAATCAAAGTGTTACATTCTAGATCTTTTGAACTATGACAAATTTTGAATTCTAGGAAGAATAATGCGAATATAATAAATATTTGTTGTCTAGGTAAAAATAGTTTTCTCTTACATAATGTTATACCAGAGAGGACTCTAAAATTATATTGTAATATAGCATTTATTTCTTATGATGATAAAAAGTAATACGGATTTATTTTGCTCAGGTTTTTTAATCTTAAAAATTATTTAAATGAATAATAAACTATTGTTTGTTTTCCTGTTGGAAGCGAGGAAAAAAATCCTCCACACTGGTAAAGTGGTACAAGCAACAAGGCATAGAAATATGTGAGTCAGACTAAAATAACAGTGAAATAATAAGGCCTTTAAAATTATTTTCCCCATTCAAATTCCTTCTCAAAAGCATCTGACTTAACTCTGCTATTTAGAAAATGTGTTACAAAAACCTCATTTTTCTTTATAATGTAATTCCACTAAATGTACCCAGCAAGTAGACACTTACCCCCTTTTCTTTATCTCAGAATATAATTTTTAAAAAGGAGTTTGATGTTTATAAAAGTTTCTTTAGGCTATTATAACTAATCTTGGAATGATGCAGTATGATATGATTTATAAGCTGACAAGTCTCATGTTTTAACAATGAAATCTCCTAGAAACAGTTAGGCCATTCTTATCTTAATGACATTTTTAAGGCAGAATTTGCAGTTTAGCTCAGCTTGGCAAAGAAGGAGAAAGGAATGCTCTAAAGCCTGAAAGGCATGCATACTGGCTTTCAAAAGCGAGCCAGCAGAGGGCTTTTCTGTCATTGCTGCGAGTGTCTTGTTAATGGGAAATTCGTAGAGCAATGGAAGAAAAATTACCTTATAAGATATAAACTCAGGCTAAGGGGAAATCAATTTCCTGGATATAAGCTGACTTAAATGAAAAGAAAATAGGCTGGTTAGTAGAATGAAAGTTACGTGATTTCATTCAACTTAGTATTTGACTTGTTAATGTCATGTTTTTTTTGAAGATCAGAATGTGTGTTAATTGGGTAGAAGGGCAGGTAAAAACTCACCGATTTTAGGGTCCATTCGATTGAGAGTTTGGCATAGACAATGCTCTATCACGGCTCTTTACCTGGGTTGTAGTGTGATGGTATTACCAGGAGAGCTGATGGTATGCCGGGGCCAGTTCCTGCTGGCTCATGAATGCCAATTACTACACTTGCAGAAACGTTATGAAATCATATTGAGCTGCAGCTGCTCTCTCCTTACTTCTTGCTTACTTTCTCCCTTCCAGTCTTTCACAGCCTGTAGGAAATTCATTTGTCCCTGGCATTGCCTCAGTTCTCTCTTCTAGGACGTTAGAGCTTTTTAGCTTCACACCTTAAGGAGCATCGCTCATTGTTGATGTAATCCTATTGTGTTATTTTTTCTTTTTTAAGATTTTATTTATTTATTTGAGAGAGAGCAAGAGCAGGGGGAGTGGGAGAGGGAGAAGCGCGCTCCCCGCTGATCAGGGAGCCTGAAGCGGGTCTTGATCCCAGGATCCTGGAATCATGACCTGAGCCCAAGGCAGAGACGCTTAACTGACGGAGCCACCCAGGAAACCCTACTGTTTTTTGTAAATGTGGTGGGGCCTCCTGCTTACTGACACCATACTCATCCATGCAACGGACAATTAGGGTCTTTATTTTCTTTTCCATAGCTGACCTTATGACCACCATCCACTGCTCTGTTTGGATGGCCTAGGTAAATGTCCTTCAGAATGTCAGTACCTTCCCCCACTGGCATGAAGGTGTGGGGTGGGCTGTGGCTCTCTTGTCCTTGTCCGTCTGTGGGAGACTGGCTCTCAGGTCTGTGTAGTGTTCTCTGGAGGAATGCGTGTCCGGGTAGAGAGTGGCTGGTCTGGGCTTCTCCTAGGGCCGGCCACTCCTACTGTGTTCAGGGTCTCACCCCTAGTGTCCTGCTGATGTTTGCAACTGCTGATGGTAACTGCTGTAACTGGTTTATTCTGGTTATTTTCCCTGATGATTCCAACTTCAGCTCTCAGTGGCTTCAGGGGACTCCCTGAAGTCTGCCTGTGAACCCCAGGCCACCAAGTCCAACTTGCAGACTTCTGCCACCGAGGTGCTTCTTTGTTAAGAGAGCGGCCCTCTTGCTAACTCCAAAGTCAGACTCTTGTCAGCCTTCCACAGCATGCCTGTGGTCACATCTGTCAAGTGGCATCTGAAGGCTGGTGTTCCCTTTGCTTCTCCATATCACTTCTACCTTCAGCATGTCCTTTGTGGGGCCATCTTCTTTCCTACTACTGATTCTGTTCCTTCCACATTCCCTCTGGCTGTGGGTGATGAGCTTTAACTCATTCATCCTCTTCCCTCACTGGGAACACATAAAACTCCAAGATCCAATCCCTCAGTCTTGCCTCTTTATATTTAAGAGGGAGGGATGAATAGTCTAGAAATTCTCCTTCCTTCTTGGAAAAGCCTGGCTTTTCAATTTATTGCCTTTCTGGAGACCTAAATAAATAAATAAATAAATAAATCCCATTTTGTATGTTTGAAGCTGAATATCATATTTTCCTTTTTCCCTCTTTGTTTCCTGGATGAACTAGCCGGAATCCCCAGGGCAGATGCAGTCCTCATTCTACTTGGGAGAAGGTTGTATCCATGAAATTACAAGAGAGAACAACATGTTAATTATATTTGAAACATTATCCCCATTACATGTACTTAATTTCTCTGGCTCTCTGGGTTATAAGCTTCTTGAGAGAAGGCTCTCCTACTGGTCAAGAACTGGTCTATTTCGAGCAGACTCTTATGTCTGTATCTTCAGTAACTACTTCTCTATGATATCCTCCCTATCAGCTTTTATTTTATTTTTATTTTTTAATTTTTTAAAAAAAGATTTTATTTATTTGACAGAGAGAGACACAGTGAGAGAGGGAACACAAGCAGGGGGAGTGGGAGAGGGAGAAGCAGGCTCCCCGCTGAGCAGGGAGTCCAATGCAGGGCTCCGTCCCAGGAGCCATGGTCCCTGGGATCATGACCTGAGCCAAAGGCAGATGCTTAACAACGGAGCCACCCAGGGGCCCCTCCTATCAGCTTTTAAATAAGGACCTGGATCTCCGTAAAGAAAGGAACAAAACAGTTTTCTGTAAACGTCACATCCATTCAGACCTGTTCTTTCTCTAGGGTTTCCTATCTCAGTGTCACCACCACGCCCCCAATCATGACAGAGGACATCGTCCTCTACAGCTAGTTTCTTCTCATGGGTCATGTTGGGTGAAGTAGGAGATTCTGTGACTGTTTCCAAATATTGTTTGAATTAGTTTCTTTTCTCAACTCCCACATCTTCCATGCTAGTCTAAATTACTATGGTCTCTTAACCGTGGTCTCTCTGGCTGTTTTTCTGCATTTACCTTTGTTCTCCTTGGATAGAGAGTAATTGTAAAACAAACAAATAGATGAATATATATGATCTGTAATATGCATGTCTATATATGTAAAAGTACCTATGTGTGTACTTTAATATATATTAAATATATTAAATATATTAAAATATTTAATATTAAATATATAAATAATATATTTAATATTAATATATATTTACATATGTGTATGTGTATATAATATGTATATATACACATATATAAAATCCTGTTTATCTTACTCCTTTGCTTCAAACTCTCCACTAGCTTCTATATTTCTTGGAGTAAAGTCCAAAATTCTGACAACAGCCTAGAGCACTTGAATGACCTCCTTTTACTGCTCCTACATCCCAGGCTTGTCCCTTTCCCTCCCTAGCTCCCTCTGCTCCAGCTGCACTAAACCTTTATTTTTTCAAACCTACCAAGCTCCTTCCTTCCTAAGGCACCTGAATAAGCTATTTTCTCTGGTTGGTAAAACCTTGGTTCTCTCCTGCTAATTCCAGTTCTCAGTTTCAAAGTAAGCTCTCTTAGAAGTTCCTCCTGACCCTCCTCTTTCCTGCGAGACTGTCTCAGTACATCTAGTCCTCTCTTCAAGGACACACACTGCGGTTGTAATTAAATACTTAATTTAGTATTTATTTTTAATGTCGTTGACCTCTCTGGCTTATAATCTTTGAGAAAGGAGGCTATCATATACATTTCTCTATTCCTTCTGCCTGGACTTAGAGTGCCCATTAAATTAGCTTAAGAGATGATTTGTACAGGTTTTATCTTTATAGTTTAATCTTCATACCATCTAATATACTGCTTTACTCTTAGTAAGTGTCCTAAAGCTTATATGAATAACTATTTATAATTTTTACTATCTCTTATTTTTTCCCCTCTGCCTGCTTCTAAGGGTTTCTGTCCTGTTATCTATAAGAAAAGGAGAGTATTTTTGGTGTGATTTTTATGTGAAGATGAAAGCAATTAAATTCAAAGAAGCCAGCTAGTGGATTCTGAAATGTTGAATTCAACTTCATGGAGCATATTGCTATCAAACAGCTTTTTAAAAAAATGGCCACTGGAATTTCTAACAGATCTCTATTGCATCCAGGAGCAAGTCCATTGTATTTAGCATCGAGTAGAAGGCTTTCCATGATCTGCACTTAGCTTCCCTTTCTAGCCTTATTTCCCATTCCACACCATCCCACCTTCCAATCCTGCCCACCAAGCTCTGTGAACATATTGGGTGAGGGAGATCATCACAAACATCACTACTGCTGTCACCACTAATGAAATTTATTAAGCATTAGTTTGTATCAAACACTTCATGGGGCCTGCGGGGACATACAAAGATGTGTAAGTCAGGATTACTGCTCTCAATCACCTGTTAATCTAGTAGAAGTGATAGACATACTCATAGAAGATAAATAGCAATATAAATTAGTTAAATAGTAAATGGCGAATAGTAGTTGGGAGCAGGAGTGAAATTTCCTGAGAAGCAAACCAGTGCTCTGCTTTAGTTTTATGTTTCCACAAATAAATGTGGCTCTTAGGAAACAAGGAAAGCTAGGGAGGATATATTTAATGTTTTGCTTTTCTCCATGAAAATAAGTCCTGTGATTTATCCATTGGTCAGTATAGTCTCCCTTCTTCCTTATCTTCAAAACTGTTGTAATTGTGATCTTAATTCAGAATTCAAAGGAACAGGTATTTGTCCATGACTAGAGTCCTCATCCAAGTCTCCTTCAAGCCTGGGCTCACTAACTTCATAAACTCAAATATGTTAGCTTGACCTGTGGAAGCAATGCTTGCATTTATCCACCCGGAGGGGTTAATCTGGTCCACTGGATGAAGCTGTGCATTAAAATAGCAAAAGTAAAGAGGGTATGAAAACTCTGCTTCCACAAGGGTCATATAGCAGAGAAACACATTGATTTATTCAACTGATGAGTATTTTTTGACAATGAAGAAAGGAAGAGATTAAGAGATTAAGATGAATTCTATGCCCTCAAAAATCCATAGGAGGTGAAACAGACTATAAAGAAATACACATATAATACATTGTGCTGAGAGCAGTGATGAGTAGGAAGCCAGAGGTAGGGCTCAATCCCACAATCCTTAGATCATGACCTGAGCTGAAGGCAGACGCTTAACCAACTGAGCCACCCACGCTCCTCTGCTTCCTGACTTTTCTAAATGAGCCCAGATTGATGCTACAATAATGTTTCATATAACTAAAAACCCCAAATCTCAACGGTATACCACATGTTAATTTCTAGCCATGGGAGTCAGCTCTTTGAGGAACTGTTTTAGGCCGGAGTCCACATGCTTCCTCATTGTCCATGGACTAGCAGCTACCCAGGACATATTCTTCTTCTGGTAGATAGCAGAAGTGCAAGAGAACAATCCAAAACTCTGAAACACATTTAAAGGTGTTGCTTAAGTTGTGTCTGCTAACATTACTTTGGCGAGAGAAAGTCATATGACCAATTTAAACATCAGTGGGGAAGGGAAATATACTTTTTCTACTTCAGAGGGAGGTATTGCAAAAGCACATTAAAAAAAGGAAGACATGTAATTCTATAACAAGGAGAATATGAATAAGGAACTGGGAACTAGAATCTAACCTATCCAATGGTGTTCCTACCTGCTATCATCCACATACTGCCATAGAATTCGTAGATGAAAGTCTTCATCCCTAAGCTCCTTGGTGCCAAAAAATGTCTCCCAAATTTCTGATCTTGCCACAACTTCCCTGTCATTCAAGTCACCCTGAATCCCATCAATGGAGTACTGTAATAAAAGTCTAACTTCCAGGTTCTTCTGGATCTGGCTCTGGCTCTGGGGACCTTGGAATAGTAAATGCCATCTGATTTATAGCATCCCTTAGGAGAAATCCACGGTCCCAAGATCTGCAGTCAGCAAGCTGGAGACCCGGGAGAACCGGTGGTATGGTTCTTGTCTGAATATGAATCTGACTCTGAAGACAGGAGAAAACTGATGTTCCAGCTCAAAGACAGTCAGACAGAGACAGGGAATTCTTCCTCACCCACATTTTTTGTTCTATTCAGTCCTTCAGTGGATTGGTGAGACCTACCAACATTGGAAAGGGCAATCTGCTTCACTCGGTCTGCCAATTCAAATGTTTACTTCTTTCAGAAACACCATCATCAACACACTCATAATAATATTTAACCAAATATCTGGGCACTTGTGGCCCTGTCAAGTTAACACATAAAATCAACCCTCACAGTCATCCTCCTTTTCCTCAGTCCCTCTGTATCAGTCATGGATGACAGGGAATGAAATTGTAACCAAATTAACTCAATCAAAAAGAAAGTCATAGGAAAAAAAAAAAAAAAAAAGAAAGTCATAGGATAGATGTGGTCATGAAACCAGAATGTGGTGAAGTATCTTCTCCATCACATATTTCTTTGCTTCCCTCTAAACACCTGCTCCATTTTCCTACTGCTCTTTCCTACTTCCTCTCTCCTACTTCTCCTACTCTTCTCAAAGCTTCCTTTGCTTATTTAACAGTATGCACATGCCTGAAAAAGGTCTGCCCTCTAATTCTGTGTGACCACAAAGCTCCAAGGCCCACAACCTTATGATTATGTGGGACTTTTATGTCTGTGATTTATATTTCAATACCTGAGAAAGAGAATTGAATCTGTTGTAGGACAGCTATACATAATTTTGCCTAATGTCAGGTTCCTATCCCCAAGAGAATGTGAGTATGTTAGGTTCCTATTGTTGCTTTAACAAATTACCACAAATTTAGTGGCTTAAAACAGAAATTTATTTAATTGTGGAGATCAGAAGTCTGAAATGAGTTTCATTGGGTTGAAATCAAGATGTTCACAGGATTTAATTTTTTCTAGAGGCTCTGGGGAAAATCCATTCCATTGCATCTTTGAGCTTCTGGAAGTTCCTTGAAATCCTTGTCTGTGGCAGCTTCTTCAATCTTTGAATCTCTCTTTCACTTTGATCCTTCAGACTCTCTCTTTCACTGTTAAGGATTCCTGTGATTACATTGAACCCATGAGGATTTAAGTTAAAGGAATCATGAGGACTTAAGTTAAAGGAATCATTACCTTAATTATCTCTATGTCTCTTTTGCCATATGAAGCAAAATTTACAGGTTCTGGAAATAAGGACATGGATGTCTTTGGGGAGCCATTATCCCATCTATCATGGTGAGAATCAAGATGTGTTGCCTTTCAGAGGAGTTTTTGTTTTTTGTTTTATTTTTTGCATAAGGAGTGTAGAAAGAGTAGGCAAATTATATAACATACCTACTTTATTTTCCCAAACAAGGAGCTGTTCCCTAGAGGGTAGTGAGGCTGACTTCCAACCTCCACTTAATTTTTCTACTCTCAACATCTTTCCCTCCAGTGGGATCTGTCAGTGCTCCCATATTTGTAATTTACTTGCATTCCTTTCTCCTACTACAATGAACTAGTTTGGTATTTAATTTCCCCAAAGTGAGATTCTCTATTACAATGCAGGTGTCTAATCCACTTAGACCCATGGATCAGAAAACTTAGGGGATGCAGTGGGGGTGGGTTTGGAAATCTGTGCTTCTAATACACTCCCTCGGTGATTTTTACACCCACCAAAGTTTGAGAATCATCTCATATGCTAAGGTAAAGTCGATAAACTTATCTTGTTAGAAGAGAAAGCTAAAGAAAACCTTCCAAGAGAATGAGTTTGTTTTTACTGCAGCTTTTGGGAGAAAATGATAACAATTTTGTGTGTAACTCAGTAAGACTCTAAT
This sequence comes from Ailurus styani, assembly GCA_002007465.1. NCBI lineage: Eukaryota > Metazoa > Chordata > Mammalia > Carnivora > Ailuridae > Ailurus > Ailurus styani. The sequence goes on along the minus strand of LNAC01000002.1, from coordinate 4,797,770 downwards.
TCAGGCTGAGAGCCAGGGAAGAAGGCATGTCATGATAAAGGACATTTCTTTCTGAGATTTTCCAACCTTTATGTGATTCTCAAATCATAGTCAAGACTTTGGTTTCTTCTAAGTTATGTTTTCATACTCATCTGTGTTCTGCTGAAAACCACAGTGATGCTATGTCTCCAAAGGCAGTTTTTTGGTACCAACCTTGCCAATTTAGAGAAGGTGGAAGATGATAAGTTGATGTTTGACTTTCCAGTGGCTATTGCAGTGACTGGTGTCACAAATCAGGTTGTCAGGTGTTTAAGTTGGAATCTTGATGTAATATGAAGTCATCCAACCATGACATTTAGATATGTGAGAGGTTTTCTTTTATATTTTAAATAATCTGATCCAAGTCTGACATGTTTTGATATGCTTTCTTTATAAATTTGTATTTGTTTGTTTGGAATAACTTGGTTAAAATTAGTAGAGTTAAACTAGATAAGTATATACCTATGAATCATAGATGGCTCCATATTACATGTTTGTAATTCAGCTGGGAAAAGTAAGTTGCAAATATATAAATTAGAAACTTAGAAAATAACATCATTGATAGTTGGTGGTTCTGTTTTGGTAATATGGCAGATTAAATGATTTAAATATTTGGCAGCTATGAAATACTTACATATGCTAAATAAAATAAAAGAAACATCCATTTAAGTGGTTGGATGAATTCACAAGAATGTAAGGGCTATCACCAGAGGTCAAAAGCAAAGCAGAAACTAGACTTTGGCCTCCCATTACTTTGGGTTTGGGATTTGAATCTATATTTTGTAGTCTGGGAATCCTCAAACTAAGATTAACTGAAATTTATTGGAGCAACTTTGAGAAGCAGTCTTTTCTAGTGGGGCATATTATCAGCCCTGAAGTAGAAGATTCCCACAGAAAACACCCTACAGACATGGACCCAAAATTCAAAATCACAAAATTCATGAGGTAATTCACCCTAAATGTGAGAAGAAAACACAACAAACAACAGGGTTATATCCCTACTCCTCCTGAGAAATTCAAATAACATTTCCCTCAGCAACTCTAAAATAAGAACATCTAAAATGATTGAAGTTATAAAATGAAATTGAAAACATGGGAGACAAATTTAATTTATATTATTATATATAGAGTGTGTTATATATTACACTATATAGTATAAATGCATAGTATATAGTAGTTTAGAGAATGAAGAGAACTGTAGGATATACTGGTATTATATCTTAAAATGATATTAAAATGTTGACAAGAAGAAATGTTAGTTATAGGGACATTACTTCTTTCAAGATCTCAGTTAGGATTGCAAATCAATAGCACCATAGCAACTTGAAAAATGAATATCCCTATGAGATACATCACATTAACTTCTGGGAGTGGGCTTTCGATTGAAATCATGACCAACACAGATATCCCTTATGATGCATAATCATGTCTTTTATTCAGAAAAGCTAAGAAAATGCCATTTGTAAGTTAAATGATATGAAACATCCCAGAAATTGCCAAGCAACACACCTCCTGAAAGCATAAATAGAATACTGCAAAACTGTCTCATAATAAGGCAGTTAAATTCAGAGTAGTTAGAATCATGTCAAAGATACAGGATTCTTTTTGTTTGCTCAATGATAAATTCCGGATAACATCACTCAACCTGAAATGTGCTAGGTTTAGTAAAGCAAGTGAGGAATAATCGCATTTCACGAGTAAAATGTGATATGATGGGAATCAAATGTTATCTCCTTTAGATTTGATCTCAATGAATGAAAAATGAGTGCTATATAAATCACTGAAGACATTCATTTTGCCCAAAGATAATGAACTTCATTAAAAATACTCCCCCCCTTTTTTTTATTATTGATGTAGACAGCCAACGTTTTCCCATTTTTGCCAGTTGTTTTTAATGTGGCATGTTGAGGCCAATAGGCTGTCAGGTGTCAACTTTCTAAAGATCATATTCCATGTGGGAAAATGAGCAGTGCTCTTGTAGCAGAAAGAGACCTGTTTATTCCATGCATTATGTAGTCGCCCCAGACTTCTTATGAACATAATATCTCTTCACAAGCTGATAGCTGACTCACTTTTTGCCAAAGTTCCTTTGTCATGGTAGAATGAAATATAAAAGCTGTCAACTAAATTTTGACAGTAATAACTACATGTAGCAACAGTCATAAATTCCTTTGTTGTGGCTCTGGGTCTAATCTTTTATCTAAAGTCTCGATTCTATTGTAGCTATTCATGGAAGTCTATTTTGCCTATTTTCATGCAACCTACTATTTAGTGTAATGAGTTCATAATGTAGTTAGTTGAAAAAGACCTTGGGATTTGTCATTGTTTTCTCTGCTGCTGTTCATTCTCCTTTACTAATCTCCTACGGACTGTAAGCCTGGAAGGAAGAGAAAGAGAAAAAAAAGCATACACTACACCTCTGTCTAGAGAACAATGGTCACCCTGAAAATTTCTGTTATGATTTCTGTTATTTTCTTCAGCAGAAAAAAACAATTTATAGTTTTTAAATGCATATAGTTCAAAACAGAAAAACAGTAATAAAAATGCCAGATGATATAGTCTTGGAATTTCTAACTTAAACCAGTGAAAATGGCTGTGATGATTTTCAATCAAGAGTTTAAAGATACAATATAAATTTTGAGATGAGAATTTCAGAGTTATTACATTTGAACTAGTACATAAAATATCAAAGTTCACATTAGAAATAAATACTTTTTACATGGCTTCCTATTTCTGTTTACTAACCTTTTCTCATCAAGTTCTGGTAATGTTCAGAAAAAGTATGAGTGCTATAGAAATGCTTATTTATTTATTTATTTATTTTGAATCATGAAATTTAAGTTTGGTTTCTATTTGGGATTTTCACACATGTGTGTCACTTGTGAAAAATTTTAAGTTCAAAGGAAAAAAAGGCAAGAAGTTAAATAGACTGGGAACAAAATCCTAAAGTCTGATTTATGGTTTATAGATTCTTCATATTTTAGACTGACTTATACAGGAAATGATGAAGCCACGAAAAACTATTGTAAATTAAAGAGGGGACTAAATATGTATATTTGTTACGTTCAATTTCTACCCTTTCCAGAAAGGGTCAATAAGCATTTTGCATAAGCAAAATTGTTCTCTTAATTTAAAAATGTCTTTGGAGGGGCGCCTGGGTGGCTCAGTGGGTTAAAGCCTCTGCCTTCGGCTCAGGTCATGATCTCAGGGTCCTGGGATCGAGGCCTGAATCAGGCTCTCTGCTCAGTGGGGAGCCTGCTTCCTCCTCTCTCTCTCTCTGCCTGCCTCTCTGCCTCCTTGTGATCTAATCTCTGTCTGTGTCAAATAAATAAATAAAATCTTTAAAAAAAATGTCTTTGGAGGAAAAAAGTAAAAATTTCTTTGGAGGAAAATTATTCTCTAAACAAATTTCAAGCTTAACTTTTTAATTTATTCTGTATTCACATCTTAAGTATCTAGAATATTTTATAGCTTCTATTGTGGTTGGGTAGATACATATTTTTGGGCCAATATTTAGGGTATAACCATAAATAACTAAGACCATCTATTTAGAATATATTAACTCACTGTCTAATTAGTTTAAGAGTAATGACAAACTTTCAATAAATATTTATTAAACATATACTATACGTCAATTATTTAAACCTTTCCATCAAATTTTAACATGAGTTGTGCAAGTATGTGTATATGTCTATAGATAGGTGTGTTGCTATGTATAATTTTAATGAATTATAATGTGTTTTCATGCTAAAGACGTGAACTTATAGGCAAACATCTTCTCTTAGCTCATGGAATTAGCAATCATGTAGGCAATGGAAATGAATTAAGTTCATTTAGAACAAGAGTGAAAGATCATTGAATATGAGACTTAGGCAAGGTAAGGTACTGTTTATACTGTTTATAATAGGTACTAGGCATGCAATATAACAGGAGATCAAGGATACTTCACAGAAGAATAAAAATTCATTGCAGAAGAGGTGTCTGAGTACAAGATGTTAAGAGCTAATTGCTGTGCTTTTCTGTCTCAAAGATAGTTCCTGTGTAGCTAGACATTCTTTACTACTATGCCCCCATCTGGTAAACGAGCGTGGTAATAGTGCAGGTAATGGAAGGAATCCACTATTGGATTGTGCTCCCCTTGTAAAAGCACGGCTTTTGCTCACTTATGGGGCTCAGATCATCTCTGTAAGGTTCATTATGAAATACTAGTGCTGTTCTCTGATTTCCATCTGGGTTGTCAGTCAGTTGGTTCCAGAGAAGAGTGAGCATCCTCCTGGAATAAGGAGTCCTCCTTTGCTGTCTAATTAGGTACACATCATAGGGGATGGAAAAATGGGTTGTAAAGGGAGGGTCTTCAGGGCCGTGTGAGTTACTTTAATTTCTTTGTACAGTCATATATTAGAATATCTTCTTCTTGTGTTATTTTCTACTTGTGTTGCAGAATGTTTAATAGGAAGATGTGTGGACCCAGGAATATGTCAACTTAAACTACATTGTAATGGGACTTGAGTTGAAAATATACACTCGTAATTTTAGTTTACTTTTAATTTCTAAAGGAAAAGTTAAGAATATCTAGACATTCTAAAAATGATTGATAGGATTTTATTTCACCTTTTTTCAAAAGACAGGTAATTATTTTATGAATAAGTCACAGATAATAGACCAACAATTAGGAATAATGGTTATCTTCTGTGACATGAGGAGATAACAACAGGCTTTTTGTATTTTGGATGCTGCTGTCTCTAGTAGTTGTAAAGGGCTAGTATAGCCTAAAAAGGTGTGTGATGTGCAGGAGTGGGGTAGCGTGTAACTAATCCGGGCTTAGGTAAGCAGCTGCCATGCATCACTAATGAGACACTCAGCCAAAGGCTTGCTTGCAATCTCTAAAGCTTCAGATGCTGTATGTAGTTAGAAAGACTGGAATTTCTTTTTGAATTACTTTACTACAAAGCTATATTTATAAGAATCTGAGCACTCTACACTTACATATACTTCTAAGATGCCATCATAGTAAAGACCAACAATTTGGTTGCATTTCAGGGAGAAAGGGTCCACTGAAATGAACATTGTGAGGAAACTCAATTTAATGATACCTTGGAGTATATTCTTGCTTCATATACTGTTTTCATTACAAGGTAAGAACTTACATGAAATTCTAACCTTATTTTATTGTGTTTTAGTCTCTCTTGTAACTGATGGGAAGAGCATTTTGGAGTCATTAGAAGGGATATATACTAAATGACACCTGGACCACCTTTTCGAAAATTCTTAGTAATGTAGATGATTTGGGACTTTGGTTTTCAGTTTTTGAGTCTTTTCTTCAAATATTAAAATGAGGCTTTTATCATGATAGGCAACTTTACTGGAAGAAACTCTTACTCTAATTTTTTTCTTTTCTAAAAGGTGATTAAAATAGTTGTCTGTATAACTTAAGCATTTGAATTTTATAATAAATTAAGAGAAATTGAGTACTTAAACTTTCTTCATGCCATCAACCGAAAGAAAAATGGTAAAAAGTTGTTTGTAAGAAGGGCTTTATCTTTTAGGGCTAAGAACTGTTTTTCAATTATTTTTATGGCAATTTTATTTATAAATTAATATCTATAAAATATTCTCATGGGGAAAGCATTTATTTACATTTACTTGTTAGTTTTTAATCCCTGAAAAGAGCTGTCTATTTTGGAGCTTGTAGGGGAAGTGGGAGAAATTACTGAAATGTAAGACTTGTGAAGTCATGGACTCCATATTCCAGTCCTTGTAGTGACTGAAATCCCAAGGAGAAAATGTCATAGAGCATTGAGAACTGGAGGGGACTTTCAGGATGCACTTGTCCATTACCGTCTTTTTTTTTTTTTTAATGTGTTTTTTAGCTTGCTTAAGCTTGGCATTTACTAAATGGTAGGACCGAGACTAAAACTTGGGCCCCTGACTCCAATTCTGGTACTCCTTCTGCTGTATTATGTCTCTGTGGATCTAGGTACACTGTCCTTCTATCCAGATTAACAGTCCCTCTGATGTCTCACAGGAAATTGGCTGCTCAAAATCCACTAGGAAATGCAAGCTAACTCACAGCAAAATTCAGTTATGTTTTAGAATCTAGGTTAAAATGATCTATTTAATAACCGGAACATGGGACCAAGGTATTTGAATAAATTTTTCCCCATTCTTATGTGTATATATTTATCTCTGGCAGGATATATTTGTGGATCATCCATCTTGACGAAAGTATCAAAGTGAGTATCTCTTGTTCTTTCTGTCCTCTAAAATATAAGGTTAATGGGAGTGAGCATAGCTTTGCAGATAAGTGTATCTGCTTTTGAAAAAAAATAGATATTTTACAAAGTAGGGGCATGAAATGTGTTCTTTAAAAGCAGTTCCAAAAATTAAAAATTATCAACCATTCATTTCCCTATTTATGAAGAAAAAGTCTTTCTTTTCCTTTTAATTATAAAATGAGTTCTTGGTGGTGTCCAATGACTATGGATACTAAGGAGATGTTACTTTCACTTCAGTGATTTATAAAGATGTTATGTTGGGTAATTTCCCCTTTTATATTGTTATTATTAATATACATTTTTGATTATAAATGTGTTATATCTTAACATACAGTAAAGCAGTTTTTAATGATAAAAACAATAAAATTATTCTAGCACTAAATAATGAAAATCATTTTTGGACTTAACCGATCTGCTTAATGAAAAGCAGAATTCTATTCATCATTTGACTTTGATAGATCACAATCTGATATACTTATTATCCACATTAACATTAATTTGTGCTTTATGACATGGAAAGGGAGAGAAGTATTATGTTCGGAAAAAGCGAATGTGCTCGTGGCAAATACTTACCTCACCAGTTCTATGAAGTCATGTGGAGACAATATCGTGTGTGTCAGTGCTACAATATTACACGATTTTGTTTATTTCTGTATCTTGAAGTTCCTTCCTAAAATTCAGTTTACATCAGAGATTGGAGAGATCTGGGGACACTCTTGAATTTTGTAAAATGAGACAGCACCACCCCCCAAATCTAACCCCTCCAAGAGGGGAGGGGGACCTTTTAACTGTTAAACCAAGAAAGACCTCTTTGATGAAGTGATGGAAATCAGGAGGAAAACATCAGCTCTCTCCTGGGAGAGGCTTGTTCAGGTTGCCTAGGGGCCTTTGACTATACAAGTTCTTTTTGTTTTCTTCCAGAAACGGGTTTAATGAAAATCCACAGAAAAGAGCTCTTTTAGCAACACAGGTAGGTTGTGCCTCCCTCCGATGGAGAGAGGCAGAGAAATAATCCATTCTGCTTCGGGACTCTGCTGTCACTTCAACAATGAGACCTTTGTGAAGGGGAATAAAATGCTAAAAACAAGACAGGAAAGAGAAGAGGCAGAGTAACTTCTCCACTGCTTTTCTGTAACCCTCAAACTCATGCTCAGTTCACGCTGACTTGTTCCCTCAAGGGTTTTTTTTTTTGCTGTTCACCTCAGTTACCTACTAATAGCCTCACAGTGTGTGTGGGAGATTTAGTTTCATTACTTGCCAGGAATTTTTAATTGGTTTAAAAATTAAGCACGATATCAGAGCAATGACAGTCGAACAAACACAAGTAAGCAGGGGCGGAGAAAGGTACAGGATGCAAAAGGGCATCAGAGGCACCGGGTGTCCTGACAGCTGTGATAGTGTCTGACAAATCTCAATGACAGACACTCTGGAGAGGTAACCTTTATGTTCGCAGAGACGTGTAGCCCTGAATCTGAGAAGGCCCCTTTGCCCGGATCCCCTTCTATAACGGATGTTGGATAGCATAATTGCAATATTTTCAAACTCTGATTGAAATATTCAAAGAGGTGGGTTAAAAAACTATTTCTCTGTGAAAGATAGTTGGGAAAACAGAGAATCCTAACTTAAAGGCATCTTTGGGCAAGTAATGTAATTTGGGTCTTTATATAGCAAGCAGCTTACGTATTCAAGGAGGCCTTTGTCAGATCCTGAACTGCAATCAATGCTGCTAGTATTTTCTGGTAAAGGCCTGAATTTTTTCATATATTTTTTGGTGTTAATTAAAGAGAACTGAAGATGGATTTGACAATTTAGAGGATAGAACTAATTTATTCTTGTTCGAAATAGAGGGTTTTTTTGTACTTAAATGGGCAAAAGATTGGAATGGAAACACTTTTTTTCCCCTTAAAAAGTGTTTTGTGTACTTAACTACTTATGTATCATGTGAATTGGTTAAAATGGCTTTTCTCTGAGAAATTTAATGTATTTGTCAGTTGACCATGTTAACCACAAAAAGACATCAGCATTACTCAGTAGAAAATCCAATTTTGAAAAAACTGCATTTTGGCGAACCCACCAGTGTCAACAATCTGTGAAATACACCCCAAAGTTGTCACATAAAGTGACCTATGGATGGGGTTATACTGCTGTCCATTTAGATATTTCTAAAATTTGTTTAAATTGCCCCAAAGGAGTTACCTTTGGTTAGTAAGTGAGGAAAACCCTTTCCTGGTCCTGAGTTCTCTTTGAGAGACAATGAAAAGCAGGCCACCTACACCTGCTTTTGTATGGTCCTGCAGCTAGAGAACATCCATCAACGTTATGTAATATCTGAACAGGTTTTAGAAGAAGAAACATTGAAGAAGAAAGGCAGTGAGGTCATAATCTCGTGTTGCACTGCTTAGGATTAAAATTTCATCTGTCATAAGGCCATTCTTGTCCACTGATTCACAACTCCTGCTCTAGGAAGATGGAGCATTGATGGGTAGATATCTGTGCAAGTAAGGATTCAGAAATATTTTGGCAATGAGATGAACAACGAGCCAAGAAAGGGGAGACACGGACTCCTGCTAGTGGTGTATTTGTGTGCCACAGTGATTTCTCATCTAAAAATGGTCTCTCTGTGCTTCTCACCGCCCTGTGGAGATGTTATCAACAAAGAGGAAGAATGGGTTGTCATCTTTTATCAGTTATGTGAATGTATGCACCCATTGCCTGGAATTCTTTTGCAGTTGTGTTACATTTCAAAATTCATCTCCTGAAAGCAGGTGCTGAGACAGACTTAGGTGCAGTTAATTTATTGGGGAGGACGTGTACAAGGGGTGGGGGAGAGAAAAGTGAGACCGGGAGGAGCAAATCTATATTGTAGAGTATGTTAAGGAGGGGCTCCTGGGACTCAGTCTTGGTGGGTGCCCCATGAGGAGCTGTATAGAATGAGTTGTTGAATTGTTTCTCTAAGGGATGGGGGAAGTTGGGGTACTTATCTACTGACTCCTGTCTCTCATTGGTTGAGGGGCGGCCTCTGGGAGGCTTTCTATCCCCAGGGAGGCATTTTCTGTGGTCTCTCCTGCTTGGATTCTGCCCTGAGGCAGAGACAGAAAGAAGCCAGTGCTTGAAGCTGAAGGGTCTTGATGTGCACAGAAACCCAGATGCAGGTGGGCTGAGAGGATGCGGAGGGAGATTCAACAGAATCTTTTATAGTCCTGGTTCTGAACAGGCTTGGCAAGCAGATCATTCCTATTTGAGTAAGGCCTAAATTCAGTTCGGTTGGTGTTTGTTGACGACATTCAAGAGAAAGTGCTAGAGACATAAAATGAATAATGATGCTTATTGTCTAGATACTCAAAGCCTCATGGAGGTAGGCTGGTAAAGAAGTCATTTCTGTGTAACTTGCTCATCCTAACTAAGATGCCATTAATTATTTGTCATTATTTATATGACTCAAAAATAAAAGTGTTCCCACTTATAAATGTATATGTCATTATGAGTTCAGGCTAGTTTAAAAAAGTAAAAGCTATGTATAGGTCTTGTATTAGCATTGGTGAAATGTGGAATGATGCAATGAAACATGTGGTCTTTAGGATGTGGAGGTAACTAGGATGCTTCGGTGGCCAAGAGGCTGGTGTGTTGAGCAGTTGTCATTTCCATGGAGGTATAGCCTGAGTTGGTTGAGAGGACATGGAGCCAAAAAATTATATATTCTAGTCTTGGTCTATTCTTGTCTGATGTATTCAGTTTTTGCTTAATAATTAAGTTAGGTAATATATTTACAACCCTTGTTATGTGCCCCGCTCTACTCTTGGGGCTTTCCCCTCTCCATTTCATTGAATACAATTCTGCTATTATTCCATTTTGTAGATTGGAAAACTGAGGCTACACAGGTTAAATAATTTGTTCAAGGTTATAAGCCTGTATGAGGCAGAGTTGAAACCACTATACAGTTTTAGTGAACATCACAGATAATTCACTGGAGCTGAAGTCAGATTTTGGCGCGCAGGAATATTGGTGGCTATGCTAGAGGCAGGCAATTGGAAAAAAGATGGCTGCAAACAGGGTAAGATTTGCTGTCTTGGGAATCAAAGTCAGAGACTGTTGTGAGTTTAACTTCATTTGAAGACAGAGGCAAAGGCAGAAAGGAGAGATTGAGCAGTGAGGATGAGACCTGGGAGGAATGAGAATAGAAAACAGTGAACTCGGAGGCATGGTATTGAGCAAGGAGTTTAGAAAGGAGTGTTGAAGTTGAGAGAGAGTGTGGGAGTCCTCTTCTCTGACATGGGGCAGGTTTGGCTATTAAAAGAAAAAGTACTTCGCTGGAAAATACCAAAATAAAACTGTGTGTGTGGGAAGGAGACCAGGATCCATTGAGGTAGGACTTTGGACCTGAAGTCACATTCCTTATTACACCTTTCTTCTTGTCTTTCACCCTTTCCAGTTTTTCTAACAACTGGTACTTAATTTGACAATTATGTGGCAGATTTTGGGAGTGTGTGTTCTTATGAAACAAGATGGGTTCAGGAAGAAGACAAAACATAAGAGACTCTTTAATCTCATGAAACAAACTGAGGGTTGCTGGGGGGTGGAGGGTAGGGATAGGGTGGCTGGGTGATGGACATTGGGGAGGGTATGTGCTATGGTGAGCGCTGTGAGTTGTGTAAGACTGATGGTTCACAGACCTGTACCCCTGGGGCAAATAATACATTATATGTTAATAAAAAAATTTCCTATTTGAAAGGACATTGCTTTAGACCATACACTAAATTGTCACTGAGTTTGAATAAATATCCTTAACTAATTAGTTTCAGTAACCCACAATTATTTGCTAGTAAGCTATATTGACCTCCAGAAACCTTAAGGTTTATCGGGGTTGCTTAGATTAATATAAATCTCTTTATTGCTAATTCTCTCTGTGGGAGGCACTACACTGGAATTTTTACATACATCATTTTAATTTATTGTCATAATTGCACAATTAAGGAGGTACCCATCATTCCTATTTTGCAGACCATGGAAGAAGGCACTAAAAGTTTAGGAAACTTTTTTTTAAGAGGTTAGGGAACTTGCCTAAAAGTATGGACTGGAAGACTCAAGACTCTCATTCAGGTCTCTCCGATTCCATAATTCATACTCCTAACCATTACCCTAAAGTTGTGGGGAGTCTATAAAAAGATATATTTGAATGTTCTATGGACTTTAAAGTGTTCTTTGGAGACTGAGGGGGACACACTCACACCACAGCAGCAGAAGCTTCTGCGGATGGTGTCCTCACAGATGGCTCTGCAGGCAGTCCAGACATCCCCGTCTGTTGGTCCATCAGCCCTATGCATTTTCTCTAGACCCATCTGTGCTTGAAATTTCAGAGAAGAGCTTCTTCTGTAGGCAAAGCAGTCAGTTAATGCAAAGATTAGACTCCACCCAGGTTCTTTTTCAAGGAGGACAGGGAGACAGGAGAAGAACGAGCTCAGAGAGGATAGAGACTCATCAAAGTCAGGTAAGAGGCAAAACCAAACCTTGAGGTCAGGTCCTCTAACCCCAAAGGGCTCCCAGAGGAGCCTTGAGATTGCCTCCAGAAGCCAACAAAATAAAGTCAACACTTTATAATTTCTGTATCGGCAACTATTTCCCAGACTTCCTGATTTGCATGTTGGGCTTGAATTAAATAATTTAACTGTCTTGAATTCTTATTTCTGTCTTTCAAAGTTGGAAGCAACGTCTCCAAGATATTTCTTCCATGAAGCTATTAATTGGGGTGAGAGCAAAATAAAAGGTCGGTGTCACACCTTCATTTTTGTACTTGCTTTCTTGAAAGTCCCCTTTGAGGAATATATTGAATTAACTATTGCCATTTAATGCAAGGAGGAAACTGAGCCAGGGTGGTAATAATAGTAATAGTTAAGTTCACTTCATGTAGAAATTTGAATTACATTTGGAAATAAGCAGGGTTAAGCAATTAGAGTAGGCTGATAACTACGTGATCAGAAAGAACTATCACGGGATATCAGACAATTTTTTCTGAGTCATTTACTGGCTCCTTGATTCCTTGGCATCCTTATTTTTGCTTACCCATTTCCCATTTTCATTAAGCAGAATGCTGATGAGAAGTTGAACTTTAATTCAGTTTTTTCATTTTACTCAAAATACAGCAATTCCTGTCTATTTTTGGTTTGATACTTGTTTTCAGGAGAATAAACAGGGCTTGTAGATAAATTTTTGAAGGAGATACATGTGTTTGTCTAGGTGTTTAAATATTTATTTATTTATTGTAAAAAATATAAGATTGTGGTCTAAGATAAAATTAAAGGGGAAAAAACTTCATTTAAATTTCTGAAAAACAAATTTTTACCTGTAATGATGATCAAAATTGAAACAGCTAATTTTTCCTCAGTTAAGATGTACTTAGAGTTATAGGTGCTTAAATGTAAAGAGATATGTTAGCTCAGTGGATCTTAAAGGTAGAAGGACAATAGGGTTTTCTAATTCTTGACTTGGGCAGTATTGTGGTTAAATCATCACAGTTAGTTAACTGCCTTCCACTACCTTAACATATTCCAGAGAGGTACTACTTTGTGGTGACTCAGAGATGTATTCTCATTCTCTTGATGTGTTACTTAAATTCTTCCTGTTTGAAATTTGTTAATTGCTCCTTGTCCTCTTTCCTTATTAGAGGAAAAAATTTCACTGTGATTCATTTGCATTTTTAAAACTCACTCAGGGGCGCCTGGGTGGCTCAGTGGGTTAAAGCCTCTGCTTTCAGCTCAGGTCATGATCTCAGCGTCCTGGGATCAAGGCCCGCATCGGGCTCTCTGCTCAGCGGGGAGCCTGCTTCCTCCTCTCCCTGTCTCTCTGCCTGCCTCTCTGCCTACTTGTAATCTCTCTCTCTGTGTCAAATAAATAAATAAAATCTTTAAAAAAAAAAAAAAATAAAAAAATAAAACTCACTCAGGAGCTCATAGTTTCTTGTTTCCTCTTTTCAACAGAATCCTTTGGGGCAATGTTTCTTTCCACAAAAAAGAATATTTTTGGTGATGGCTGGCCATGACTTTGGTTTAGACCCCATTAAAATTAAGTATGGGTCAGGAAGAATGTATTATTTGTAACTGAGCCTGAAGATTAACTAACACGCACACTTCCAAAGAAATGTTTAATTCTTCTCCTCAGAAATGAGAGTTTCCTTTTGGGTTTTTTTATACTTTGTCTGATTCCTCGAGCTAATGATGGACACTTCTTTAATACAACACTCGTTCCTGGAGATGGAACCTTTTGGACGTGCAGCCCGGGCCAAACTCCATCAACGGAATCTTCTGCAGCTTGTGCATTTCTGGTTCTCATCATCTGGGACAGGGATTCCTTACATGGGAACTTGACCTTTCAATTGCTTGAAGGAAGCTAACCTTTGCTCTCAGGGTAGTTTGAGATGTGAAAGCTTGTCTTTCTTGTTTCACAGCACACATAATGAAATGAACTAGATAGAGACTTGATGGGTTTAATTCTTTAGCTCATCAAGGCAAGAAGCCCAGGGTTCTGTTTGAATTAATAATGGTTACAGTTAGTCCAAGCTAATCTTGACATATTATGTTTACAAGAACTGATGCACGCCAGAAGATAACTTGTTTTTTTGTCCTTCAGGTTCTTGTCCTCATGAATGCCTTAATGGAGCTTTCTGTTCTAAGACCGGTACATGTGACTGTCAAATATTTCAGGCACTTGGGACTCGGTGCCAGATTGGTAAGTTTCAGGGATACTTGAGAGAATTATAAGTCAAGGAGAACTTTAAGGTGTAATTGGCTATATAAGTGTTCATGCACTTGGAGTTGGGGCAATCATGTTATGTATTAACTTGAGTGTCCATAATTCATTCCCATAATTTAGAAATGATATAAAAGAAAACGAATATGTCCACTTTCCCTTCTCACTTATCTCTACTACTTCCTCTAGTTTTTTTTTTTCCACTTCATGGATGGATGATATCAGTCCATTAAACCAGGTTCTTATTCATTTTTGTTTTTGCTTTATAAATTAGATTTGTTATTTGGAGCCAGTCATTCTTTTTGACTTTGAATTAATTGGACATTCTGTACATAAAATAGAACAGTTTTGAGAGTTCTTCAAAGGCAGTGTCTGGGATAGGCTCTTATATCAATAAGGATAAATATTTGTTTAATACGTATTTATGGAGTATCTATGAAATCCCAGGCCTGGCACTGGGGATGCAATAGTGAATAATATAGACATGTTTTTGCCTTCCGGGAGGTTACAGTCTAGAGGAAGGGACCAATGCACAAGGGATACACATTCATCATACTTGTACCACATGCTATGAAGGAAAGTACAAGATTCTGTGAATATCTGCAACAGAGGTAAGGCATACTGTCAGAGAAGACTGAACAATGAATCACTCTGTTTTTTCCTGAAAAGGCCAAAGTTGGTCAAGGCTAAAAAATGTAGGTAAAATTGCAAAGAAAAGACAATGATTGTGCCTTATCTCTGTGCTCCCTGTAGCATGCGTTAAAACGTTTTACACTGAGTGCTCGGTAGAGGTCATTGATTTCCATATTATTCTAAAGGGAAGGGTCTAGAAAATCAAAATAGAATAGAGGGTTATCCACAAAGGGAGGAAGGGAGGTAGGCACGAAGACAATATGAAATGCAGTTGTATGATTTAAGATGAACATTGCTTGAAATTTGGCCAGTTTAAGACTATGAATTCCTAAATTCCAAGATCCTGTAGATGACTAATGCTCCCCAACCCGAGGTCTCAGACATTCTTTTCAGTGGTTATTCTTTCTTTGGTCAGTGGTTATTTTTCTCTGTGGATACTGTTAAGATGTTTTTGAAAGAATTGCAGAGTCTGGAACACTCCAGTACTGCTTATGCAAATTTTTAGGGCACTCAGTGGTGACATTTCTTTCTTTTCTAAGCCATTGTGTTTGTTTTATCACTATTACCTTCTTTTACTGTATCATTTTCTTTACTATTCTCTTCTTCCAGTCTTCCTCTGGAGGCAAAATTTAAGGAAGTTTTTAACAAAAAACCTTTCTTCAAAACAACTTGGAGACCATGATTTCTTTTAGGAGAGTTTAATGGTTTTGAGAACAACTCATGATTTTATGTTGGTTATTTCTTTCTGCGATATTGACCACTAAAGAAGAAAATATTTATTTTCATGAAAATTAGAATTGCCAACCGTAACTGAACCTTGCCAGAAACAGGGTATAATTTCTTTTATTCTATTAAATATTATCTTATTTCTTTTCAGTGCCAAACATGGGCAATGGCAGACATGGGATTTGCAAAACCTGGGGACAGTACCACTTTGAAACTTTTGATGGCATTTACTATTATTTCCCAGGAAACTGTTCCTACATTTTTGCAAAGGACTGTGGTAATTTGGAGCCTCAGTACACTGTATGGGTAGGTGATCCTAGGGCATAATTAACTTAAAGATTTTTTTTTTTCCTGGCAAAGTCTGTATTTTTAAAGGAGTAGAAAAATGATGGAGAATATATAATAATCATATCATGAATACTTGGGGCTCTGGCTGGGGAAGGAGAAA
This sequence comes from Ailurus styani, assembly GCA_002007465.1. NCBI lineage: Eukaryota > Metazoa > Chordata > Mammalia > Carnivora > Ailuridae > Ailurus > Ailurus styani. The sequence continues at coordinate 4,781,930 of LNAC01000002.1, read as the reverse complement.
GATTCGTTCTTAATGGGATGGACCCAATTTGTAGCAAAATTGAGTCTATTCTATTGAGATGGAGATTTGGACTGGGAGAAGAAGGGTATGGATCCATGTGGGAGAGAGTTACAGGTAATGCAAAATCTCTATATCACAAAGTCATAATATCACCTCCAGTTGATATCCTCATTATTTAGATTTTATGCAAACATTTTGAAGAGGGAGTGGGTTAGGATGCTAACCAAATTGCCCCTACACATTTCCTTCCTGACACTACCAATGTGATGTACTCCTGGATTAACTTTTTTGAAGGCACCCCTTAGTGTGATCGGAGGCTGGCATTCGGGAAACGAAGCACAGAAGGAAGGCCCGAGGACATAGAGACAGGCAGCTACTTACTAGGTTGGTTCATACTGTGTAATTGAGCGCAGAGAGATAGTGTTTAGCTGAATTCTTGATCTGGAAGAATTCCTAAGAGACTGCTCAGAATGCAAGCTGCAGAGTGGCTCTAACTGAAGTAAAAAAGTCAGGAACTCTTCCCTGTCTCACTCTCTTCTCCTGACTTTACAGCTGTCTCCAAGCAGAGTCATGAGACAGCTGTGCTATCCTGTTCAAAAGCTAGAACTCTCCATAGACATCATTTGTTCGAACTCTGTTTTCTTTTTCCCTTCTAACTTAAATTGAAGTTGCCTTAATTCCCCTCTTCTAGGTGGTGCAAATCTTAAAAAGTAGGCTTTGACGTTTTTTTTAAGAGCAACAAAAGCCTCGTGACCCAGAAAGGAAATGAGGTCTATGGAAAGTTAACATGGGGCATAAAAAAATCCTCCATCTCTTTAGATAGGAAAGTTAGGGGCATATGTCTTCGGTATTTACAGGACTCCTGTTTTCAGCCACTCATTGTCTGTTTCTCCTCCACTCTCTCCCTGGGTTTATCACTCAAACACCTTCTGACTCCCTCATTGAGATGTTCTTGTCCAGGGTCTCACCCTCCTGAAGAGTAAAGTGTCTACTAGATAATCTATCCTTTGATAATAGCACACAATGCTGAACTGTGCTCCCAGAGCTAATTTTGTTTCTACTTGGCTCTGTTTTGGCTGGCAGAATTTTCTTTCTAGGCAACAAGTCCATTTGCTTTAAATGTCATCTTTCCCCTGATTATAGAAGTAGTTCACTTTTCTTTTTCTTTCTTTCTTTCTTTCTTTCTTTCTTTCTTTCTTTCTTTCTTTCTTTCTTTCCTTCTTTCTTTCTCTTTCTTTCTTTCTTTCTTTCTTTCTTTCTTTCTTTCTTTCTTTCTTTCTATTTTATTTATTTATTTATTTGAGAGGGGGAGAGAGAACACAAGCTAGGGAGGGGGCAGAGAGAAAGGGAGAAGCAGACTCCCCGCTGAGCAGGGTGCCCGTGTGGGGCTGGATCCAGGGACCCTGAAATCATGACCTGAGCCTAAGGCAGATACTTAAACCAACTGAGCCACCCAGGTGTCCCTGTTCTCACCTTTGATACACTTAAACCTCTTAACAAGCTACAGGCTCTAAGAGGACGTGTAAGTGGCTTTACTCAAGAATTAGTTTGTTTACACCAAAGTTCCCATGTTTCATTGATACTTCTTGAAATAGTTCACCTTTCTTGAGGAAAATTTGAAAATTTCGGAGAAGTCTGTAAAAATAGTGTTAGAACTATTGCTGTATTGACTGTAGTTGATGGACATTTGGGCTCTCTCCATCCTTTGACTATTGTAGATAATACTGCTATAAACATCAGGGTGCATGTATCCCTTCGAATCTGTATTTTTGCATCATTTGGGTAAATACCTAGTAACGCAGTTACTGGGTCATAGGTTAGTTCTATTTTTAACTTTTTGAGGACGCTCCATATTATTTTCCAGAATATTTCTCAGCCATCAGAAAGAATGAAATCTTGCCGTTTGCAATGACAGGTGTGGAGCTAGAGAGTATAAGGCTAAGCAAAGTAAGTCAGTCAGAGAAAGACAAATACCACATGATTTCACTCATATGTGGAATTTGAGAAACAGATGAACATATGGGAAGGGGAAAAAGAGAGAGAGAGGGAAGCAAACCATAATAGACTCTTAAGGTTAGAGAACAAACTGAGGGTTGTTGGAGGAGGGTGGGGGATGGGCTAGATTTGTGATGACTATGAAGGTGGACACTTGTCATGATGAGCACTGAGTGTTGTATGCAAGTGAAAAACCACTAAATTCTACTCCCAAAACCAATAGTACCATATATGTTAACTAACTAGAATTTAAACAAAATTTTTAAAAAAGAGTTACCACTGCTAATGGTTTCACGGATTTTCTTCCACTCTTTTTTTCTCTGAATTTTAAACACACTTATAATCTTGAAATGATACTATGTAAAATTTTCTCTCCAAGATTTTCACCCGGTAATTATGTCAAGAACTTTCTTCCATGCCAAATATTCTTGAAAAACCAGAATTTTGTTAGCTGTATTTGTCCCAGTTTATGGGATACTCAAATTCTTTACTTATGCCCTGTTTTAGGAATTTAGATTTTAAAAAAGTATTTTCAGTCTTTTAATAGACATGTTGATCAACGTCTTTATGCTTATATCCTTTTTATATTCTTGATCGTTTTCTTTTTCTTTTTAAATTTAACTTTTTACTTTCATAAAAATAATACACGTACATAGTTTTAAAAATTCATCTAAGGCTGTGAAACAAAAATGTAGCCCTTGCTTGCCTTCACTCCCAATCCTAGCTAAAATCTGTCTCCCAAAGGCAATCACTTCAACTCCTTAAGCTGTTTCTTCTGGCTTTTATATTACATGCCCAAGTATGCTATTATTTCTTTATCTTTCAAAGTTAAGCCTTACTCGATCATTTCCTACTTCAGAAGATGGAATCATCTTTGTTATATCACCCTTCCTGCTCCTAACACACACACACACACACACACACACACACACACACACACACCACACACACACACACACACTTTTCTTCTCTCCTCTTTACAGAGTTGTATCATCATCTTAGGTTAAATGATATGTGGTTTATTATTGTCATTTACATATTCTATATATGTATGTATATATGAATTCACATAAATATTGTTTAGACCTGAGCCCAGTAGTTTATTATGATTTTGTTTCTCCTCCTTGTGCATTTGTATAGAGTTAGCAATTATCCCATTTTTTTGTTTGCAACATTTTCTATACTCTAATCACAAATTTTTTTTCTTCAAACCCTCTAACTCCATAAATTTCTTCTCAATATGGTCAGGTATTTATATTTTACTTTTTGAATCTTTGAAATTAACTTTGGAATAGAGTAAGGTAATCTTACATTCTTCTCCGTCCTTCTCTTCTTGTTTTCTTTATTCTCCTCTTTCTCTTTTTCTCTTCCTCCCTCCCTCCTTCCCTCCTTCCCTATCTTCCTTCCTTCCTTCCTTCTTCTTTCCCTTCCCTTCCTTTCCCTTCCCTTTCCTTCTCTCTTTCTTTCCTTCCAGTAAACTAATGTTCCCAACAAGTTTTTGAGAAGTAATCTTTGTCTTTCCTAAAATATTATTTCATTTTTAGAGCATTTTTTTGAGCGGTTGTTAGTCACTTTTGCAACCTCTAGGTAGAGCTCCATTTCATGAGTCTCTAACATGACATGGACATGAAAACTACAAATGTGTATCTTTGTGGTGCTCTACTGTCTTCCTGTCAGAACTCATATTTTCCTAGTACATACCAGGTATCTTTAAAATAATAAGTCAGTCAAAGAAAGACAAATACTTTATGATTTCCCTCATATGTGAAATTTAAGAAATAAAACAGGTGAACATAGGGGAAAGGAAAGAAAAATAAAATAAGATAAAGGCAGAGAAGGAGGCAAACCATAAGAGACTCTTAACTACAGGGAACAAACTGAGGGTTGCTGGAGGGGAGGGGGGTGGGGGGAGGGGGTAATTGGGTGATGGACATTAAGGAGGGCCCTTGAAGTCAACATGTAAAGATTCAGTTCATTAAAAAAAAAAAGGCTGAATTATCTTGTGCTTTATAAAGTTAATTTTGTTGTCCAATTTCTTTGGTAAACCTTTTTTTTTCTCTTGAAAATCCTAAATGTGGTTGTAATTTTGTAAAGTGGCATAGGTCTAACAGAGCAGTAGAACTGTAAACAGGCATTGTGACTTTGGTAACTCAAATGAAGACCTACGTATCTGTTGTTGGTTCTGATGCTTTCTATTTTTTTTCCCCGTCAAGGTTCATAATAGCCCTAAGTGCCATGGTTCTGTGTATTCCTGTTACCGGTCAGTCAGCTTATTCTTTTCAGACCAAGAGGAAATTCGAATTTATGGGCATGAAATAAAAAAGGATGGAATCAGGTAAAATGTGATCAACGATATAATGAAAATAACACCATGGATTGATAGAATTCCAAACATGTCATCTTGGAATTGAATTATGGGGAGTAGGAAGAGAGGATTTCTTTCAAACAATAATCTTAAAATGATATCATACAGACACTATAACTTCAGCAAGCTCCAAGGCCAGTCAGGTGACCAGAATCTAACCAGTTTAACCTCCCTAATATTTGTGCAGGATACACTTAGGTTTGCACAGATGAGATTATCACATCTTTTTCCTAAGAGAGATTCAGGAGAAATCTTCATAGTTCAAATTTTCAATTATACTCGCCCTCTTTCTTAAATCTTTTCTTCTTTCTCTCTCTCTCTCTCTTTCTTTCTTCCTTCCCTTTCTTCTTTTCCTTCCTTCCTTCCTTCCTTCCTTCCTTCCTTCCTTCCTTCCTTCCTTTCTTCCTTCCTTCCCAGTAAATTAAAATAAAACTAAACCTTTGGAAGTCTTTTCCAAATGTGTATGAATGAAGTTTGGGTGTCACTTGAGACTTTCCGTTAGTATTCTGACAAAGATTCAGGGCCAATAAATAACTGGCCTTCTTGAATAGATCAGAGAGAGGCCCAGTATTGCCTTCTTAGCTACCAAGAATTAGACCTGAGAGTTTGGGGAAAGGGATGTTTATTAGTTTGAAGAAAGGTTTTACAGATGTAAAGTAAGAATACTGTGGAATAATCCACCTTCTAATCTAAATAATGATAGAATTACTCAATTTTAAATATTTCTTGGCTGAGCTATGCCAGAAAAAGTAAAATGTGGGATGGAGCAATTCTATTATTAAAATTCATTTGAACCCTGGGGATTCTTTCCACTTTTACTGACCTATGTACTTTTTTCTCAGTTTAGATTCCTCAAGAGGCAACAGGCAATAGCATAAAGGGTTTTGGATGAAGCACCAGGCAGCGGAAGTGACCTAGGCTTTGTCACAGTCAGGGAACCCCAAGTAGTCCCTCACCTCTCTCAGGCTTATTTTCTTGATCATTTGTGTTCTGTACTTCTCATTTTCTTAGAAAAGAAAGCTGAGCCTTTTGAATGGGATAATAATGCAATTGCATATGTATTTTTTGGAGAGGAATTTAAATAGTAATTTAGAATTCCTTATATGGGATATAGGGTAACATAATGGGCTCTTTAAAAAATTATTATGCTTCATAAAACAAAAACACCATTCAAGTAGACTTTCAGGAATACTAACTCTTGTTAAGTCTCAGAGAAAATATTTCTTTGAGGATTTCCATTTGTATGAGAGATTCCATTTGTATGATTTGTATGATGGAAAGAGGATGGTTTTCTTATTATTCAGCTAAGTTGCTTATAATAATGCTGCACCTGGCCTAGGGCCTAACTCAAAGCAGGTGTTAAGGAAATATTTGCCCAAATCAAATCAAATCAAAAGTGCAAGACTCTGCAAATTGCACCTTACCTCTCTGGACTTTGGTTCTTTCACCTGTGAAATGAAGGGTTTTGGTACATATGAATCCATGAATAATTTTCAGCATTAATTTGTACATTCATTTTAGTTTGCATTGTGAATGTTTCCTGACTAGGTTACATGGAGTTTTTCTTAAATTTACGGGCGATAATTAATTTTTACTATTATCCCCCATCTCTACTAGCATCTTTTTATGTTATACACAGCTGGATAATCACAGTTAGGGATCTTCTATTTTCAAAAATTATGTATTTCATCAAATTTGCTGTGAAAGAATCAAAGGACAAATGACCAAACCAAAAAATATCCACAGCAGAACAACTGTATCTCCATACACTTAATATCCTGTAGCAAAGAAATATTTTTATAAAACATGATTTACTTTTTTCAAGTATAGCTTTTATAAACTTGCAAATTTAAGTGATATTACTCATACAGACTTTTACTGTGAATTTAATGGAAATTTCTCATGCTTATAATTTTTAAGAATAGATTATGATAGTAGTTAACTAGCATCCTATTTGTCCTGCAGTGTAAAGTTTAGTTATTTTTTTATTCTTATAACTAATTCTCCATAAAAAATGATTTGCAACCAGCTCTATACAAGTGGTTGCAGATATTTTGAATTGTTTCTTTGGGGAAGTTTATTTGATATCATAATTTTTATTCCATGGAGCTTGCTCTTTCTGGAAAGGAACTTACTAATTTGAAGTGTTTGAGAGAAATGTATGAATATCCCAACTAACATCCCTCCTCACTCATACTTTTTAAGTTTCACTTAGCATGGCTATCTTAGTAAAAATGATTTTTTTCCTTCCATTTTCTTAATCATTAGCGCCTGCTCTTTTCTGTAATTTTCATGAATGGAAGGAGACCAGTGATCTTTCCAAAGTATTTTAGGTGATTTACTGTAATTTTAAAATGTCCAACTGCGTAGTTTTCTTCAATTCTCTCATTTTTCCCACTTCCTTTCTATGTGTCCGTGTTTGTGAAAATTGGAAAGACTAGACATTGGATCAGGAGTTTAAATATTCAGTGACTCTTGTTTAAATAAGCTTAATTATATCCAATTTAAAAAGTATTAATATAACCTCTATGAAATACTGTTTAACAAAGTATTTTATATTCTTAATTAATCATGCCCAGACATTTTTCTTTTGGAAAACAGTGACTTCTACCAAGGTGACATTTTTGGGGACAGAAGCTCCTATTTCCTTATAACCAAGTTTAAAACAAAATTAAACAAAATCTGAACTTAGTGTGTTTACCTATTTGCACCATTGTTTCACCTTACTTCAAAATTGTTGACTAGCAGTTTTAGATTATCTTGTACTCTCTAGAGTATAAATACTTAAATACATTTAAGCTCTTGTTATTCTAAATAGACAAGGTTATTTTACAGATTTATAAAATCATTGATAATTAGCAGAAATGTATTTTTTGTTGGTTGAAAGATCTATTTATATGTAGAAAATCTTTACCAGTGGGGAAAACAGGTACCATTTTTAGTTGTCCTTTTATTTCAATATTGAATTTTTCCCAAATGTTGAAATTTCCTCTAAGATGGTTGCTTGGGAACTCTGGCTACATAGTTTATTCAACAATTTTGAATCATAATGATATTTTATTTAATTCTCAGTCACTTGAAGGAAGAAATTTATCATCTGTAATGAATTCTTCATCATAATTCTTAAATTGCCTTTGTTCTATTTTTCAAGTTTAATGTTGCCTCAGACTATTGGGCAGGTTTTCATTGAGAAGCTAGCTGACTATATTCTGGTGAAAACAACCTTTGGTTTTTCATTGGCTTGGGATGGAATTTCTGGAATTTACCTCAAACTGTCTCAGGAGCATAAAGGGAAATCATGTGGTTTATGTGGAAACTACAATGACATTCAATCTGATGATTTCATCATACTACAAGGTAAGTAAGTGCAGTGGAAGAAATGTGTGGTATTTCTGAGGTCCTCTCTCTTCACTGATCAAGCTATTTGTATCCAGAAGGGTGCAACTTATCCTAGGTTGGGTAAAATTGGAAGCTATCACTTGCCTGCTACAGTGATTTTGAGTGAAGATCAAATCGAAACATGTTTGTGTCATTCTTAAAAACCATAAGCTAGTTTCCATTTACTAAATTAAGAAACAAATCTTACTCAGGTAACAAATATTAAATGAGACTTTGTGTCTGACCCTGTTGTAGGAGCTTGGGATACAGAGCTTGGGATACATCAGTGAACAAAACAAAGACTCCTCCCTTGTCTGGGCTTGCTTATCTTTTGGTGATTCAAACCCATTTGAGACAAACTTATCTACTTTTAGACAAAAGATATTTTGCATCTAGTCTTCATAGGAATGAATTCATTGACTACCAAATAATGGTTTTGTAAAGATAATAATGTGAACAGAACTTATAAAAGTTGAAAAAGAATTTGGACAGTTTTTTTTATCATGTATAATGATGTACATACCATCATTTATCTACTTATATTAAGTCATGAAACTCATCTCAGTGTGTCATTAAAAATGGGTTCTGTTTCAATTTAGATACTAATATGCAATGGAAACAATAAGAGAATCACAGGACACAGTTACGATTTAGGTCCACATTTCAAGGTGCAATAAAGAATGCTGTTCTTAATATCAGCACACCAGACAGTGAATCTTGCTCCAATGCTTACGTGTTGTATATATAACTTGAGGCAACTCATTTAATCTCTCTGATGTTCAGTTATTTTCAGCTGTAAAATAGAGATATAATCACTGAGTTCACAGTGTTGTCAAGTAATAGTAATAATATACCTTGGTACTATTTATAATAACAGTTAATATGAACATGTAGCCATATTATTCCCAACCCTTACACCATCCTGTAAGGTGGCTAGCATTTTCTTAATTGTACAATGAGGACACTAGGGGATGTGCCCAACGTAACACAGCTTGTGAATGGTATTGTCAGGGTTGGGTTATAGACCTGACTGGCTTCCGATCCCATGCTTAGATAAATGTGTGAGAAACTGACCTTTAAACTATAAAAATGCTATGTCATACTTATGTTTTATAGTATACAATTCATAGAGACGTGTCACCCCATGTTGTGTTTTAAGAGACAGTGAAAGTCCTACTTAGGAGTGTGGGTTCTGGAGTCAGATTGTGGGGTTCAAATCCTTCTTTGCCACATATTAAACTTTATAAATTTAATGACATAATAATAGCATAGAGTTGCAAGGATGAAATGAGATAATCCATGTAAAATATTTAATCCAGTGTCTGGCACACAGTATTGAATATGTTTTAGCTAATTTATAATCATCTCCAAGTGTTCTCAATAAGCCTGTAATGGAGCTAATAGGAAAACATTTGATTAAAGACATTGTTTCAAGAGGCACTTGTTAAAATGCAAACATTTTACCCAAGATGGGTAATGCATTGTCAGGATTAGTTTACTAGCACTGAGTTTAAAGAACAGTGTTCCAAGCTGTCGATTTTCCTCCTGTGTGAAATGAAGGTAATAGTAATGATCCTGGGAGCTTCCTAACCTTTGAGGATCAAATGAGAAAGTGTAAGTGAAAGTGTTCAAAAGTCTGTGAACACCACACAGATGTACAGTATTGAGATCATCGTGAACTAATGTTTTCACTTGGATATTTAGAATTAGAGAATTCACAAACTTGGAGTCTTGAGACTTTATCAGGAAGTAGGGTTTTGGACTCACGCAGACCAATAAGATGGCCATTATTGATTTCTTTTTCTTTGGTGTCAAAGCTTCATGAGAAAAAAATACTCAATTCAGTTCTCTGTGTTAGAAAAGACAGTTGTGGGCAACTTCCCCATGGTGTCTGGGGATTATGGTACAGAGGTAAGAATAGAACACAGCATCTGGTCTTGCTAGAGGCAGAGAGACTCAGGTAAGGATTTGAGCTAAGGGTCAGACAGACTTTGATGGCCTGGAACATAAAATGGCGAGATACTTGGGCAGCATGCAGAAGAGTGTTAGCAGATTCTGGGTGGGAGAAGACTGGAGACGGTAAGTGGACTGAATTATTATTGAATTGGCAGAAGGCAAGAAGGACCCTGGAAAGTAGGTAGGAAGAGACTAAAGAGAGATTTCAGATTTTTCATAGTTTAATTTGATGCTCAGTGTAAAGCAGAGTAATAAAAAGAAACCAAACACAATAACTTATAAGGATGTGACTGGAACCTGTCCTCCGATTTTCTCCCATTCTGTAATAATGCAAGAAAACGTCTACAGATGAGCTAGCTGTATTACCTTTAGCTTTAACATGCCTGGTATTTTTTTTTGAAACTCAGCCTGTCCTTTGCTGATTAGGTAAAACTTTAGAGGCACTGAGGTAGTTTGATTGAAAGCTATTGAATGCAGTTTCTTAACAGTGATTAAAATTGTGTTTGTCCCTGCATTTCTACTATTCTTCAGGGATGACTTCACAAAGAAATGAGGCTTTTCAGAATTTCTGTGGATATAGAAATATTTTAATTGATTGTCTCGTTGAGCTTCTGGTTCCATAATTCATGTTTATAGCTAGCTACACATCAAAATAGATGCCTTGGCTTACTCTTGTTTTTCCCAACATAGTAATTAATAATGCATCATTTTCACTCTTAGAAAGTGTTCCAGTATGTGCAAGAAATTATTTTACTTGTAGCATATATTATGTGAAACATTTTAAATTTAGTTTTGCAGTCTTCCAGACAACCAATTGATATAGATTTAAAGTCTCATAATAACCAACTTTTGGGACTCTCTTATTATTACGATATCATAAAAATAGCTAAATATGTGGCTATAAGCTGGAATTAAAGTAAACTCTAAGGGACCGTTCAGGTTATTTAGTTACATTAAAATTTGTGCATAGATATTGAAATCAGTGGGCCTTTGAGTAATATTTTCAGTCCTACAGACTTTTCAAAAAAGATGTTTTGAAATGAACTGTGACTATAAATCTACTTAAAAGTAATATTGGGGGCACCTGGGTGGCTCAGTTGATTGAGCATCTGACTCTTGGTTTCTGCTCAGGTCATGATCTCAGGGTTGCAAGTTCTAGACCCATGTCAGCTCCCCACTCAACAGGGAGGCTTCTTGAGATTCTCTCTCTCCCTCTCCCCTTCCAGCTCTCTCTCATGAGCATGAACATGAGCTCCTTTTCTTTTTTTTTTTTTAAGATTTTATTTATTTATATGACACAGACAGAGAGAGATTACAAGTAGGCAGACAGGCAGGCAGAGAGAGAGGAGGAAGCAGGCTCCCCGCTGAGCAGGGAGCCCGATGTGGGCCTCGATCCCAGGACCCTGAGATCATGACCTGAGCCGAAGGCAGAGGCCCTAACCCACTGAGCCACCCAGGTGCCCTGAGCTCCTTTTCTTAAAACAAAAATAACATCTGCTTTTCCTTTTTAAAAAAACAGTAATTAGGGGTACCTGGGGTGGCTCAATTGGTTAAGCATCCAACTCTTGATTTCAGCTCAGGTCATGATCTCAGGGATCTAACACAGCCTGGGGCTCTGTAATCAGTGGGGAGTCAGGTGGAGATTGTCTCTCCCTCTCCCTTTGACCACCCCCCTCAGGAGCTCTCTTTCTCTCTCTCTCTCAAATAAATAAATACATCTTTTTTTAAAAAAGTATATTGGATCAGGCTGATGCTTGATTCAGTGTGTAACATTTCCAACAATATCAGAGATGATGAGGTGGGCCAGAAAACCTGGAAAGCTTTAGGATTCTAATAATCTATTTAAATTTTGCACACCCCCTTTTATTCATTCACTTATTTAGCAAATGTATTTTGAACACCTACTACATGCCAGATCTAAACTAGAAATAAGCAATAGGGGCAGCTTTGACAAACCATTGCCCTCTATGTAGAAGAAGACAAAAGAAATAGAGACAAATTAAAATATAATTTTTGTGAGCAATGGCAGCTATGAAAAAAAGAAAAATATCTGATGGTAGTCCAGATCATGTGACCAAGGAGACATCTCTGAGGAGGTCATATTAAACAGACACCTAGATGAAGTAAGGGAGGGAGCAGAGGGAAGATTGGAGGGAATTTGGAAGGATGGGGAGCAAAAGCAAGAGCAAGGTGGGAATGAGGTTGAGTGGAGAAGAGTATAAGGCCAGATTGACTGGAATAGACTGAGTAGGGGTAAGAGTGGGAGGGATGCTTGGGGACGGGGTGGGTGAAGGAGGTGGGGGGTCAGGGGAGTGCATGGACCAGACCAAAAAATCTTCCAGGCCACAGTAAAGTTTGGGATCTTAAACTGAGAGAGTGAAGCATTCTTGTAGATGAACTCCCGCAATCTCCCCAATAATTGTTATTAACCAGCAGGGGTGTTCCTATCCTGAAGATGCTGAGAGTGGTCAAACATTTGGCTTGAGATTTCTTACTCTAGTGGTGCACAAGCTTGTCATCAGTGGTAGACTGTTTAAATCTAAGTGGTGAGAAACCTAAAGCTCACCTTTCACCATTGTCTTAGATGAAACTTCGAGATGTTGCCTTGTTGGTTCTGCTACATCTTTGAGATTTTAGATTCAACCTTTGTCTGAATGTGGGGCAGGGTTAATTTTCACATGAGGCCCTTAACTTGTTCTCAGGCCAGGTGCTAAAATGATTGAAACTTGATCTGAAGCAGAGCCCAGAATGCTCACCACCAACCATCTGTATTCCACTGCCTGCATAGTAGCTCCTGAGTCTTGCCTCTGCACGATGCTGGGAGAGTACCGTGCTTCTTTACAATCTGTTTTGAGCATGTTTAGAAACACTGTTGATCATATTCAGGTGAAATGGATTCACTTCTTGGTCTTTTCTGGGTGTCTTTTTCAGTCTTTCATTGTTTGTGGGGCCGTCTTCTGAAATCTCCACAAAAGATTTTTTTTTATTGTAGTGTACCTCAAAAATGGAACCATGATTTTAGCAAGGTTCTGACTAATGTTAAACATAATGAAAGGGCTGTCAGAAAAATTTCATACCAAACTTCTACTTACGTTTCTTGGTTTTAGGTGTATTTCCTCCTCTATACAACACACTTAGGCTAATGAGTGCTTTAGTGGTGTGTATATTGTACCATTCACTTTCAATCTCTCCTTATGTTGCTTCAATGACGTTTGATTTTTCCCTTCAGTGATATGAACTTTCATTTGGTACTTATATTTTGTTCAATGTATTGTGTTTATACTAAAGTAATGTTATAGTCTAATATCACTGACAATCATTGGTAATTATAAAGTTATTGAATTTAACTTTTTGACCAAGAAGTTTATGTTGATGAACTGTATTTGTGTAAAGTGATGCTAATACACACATTGTGCGTGTGTGTGTGTGTGTGTGTGTGTGTGTATGAAATAGAGGACTATACAGAAGACATTGCTATGTTTGCAAATAGCTGGTCAGTGCAAATTCCAGAGGACACCAAATGTGTACCGACACCTTCTGATTTTCCAAACCCGTGCTCCAGCGGAATGCCAGCATTTGAGGTAAATTTCATGGGAAAAGTCTGGGCATGTTGTATATAATACATATATATTGTATTTGCATATTGAATATTAAGCAGTTTTAGTGCAAACAGGACATAATTAAACCCTGTAAAATTCAGATAATTAACTGCAACATGAATAACTTGAAGATATTTCAGAAATTGTGAATGTAATGAGTTTCATGAGAGCAGGACTCATTGTGCAAATATGTAGTTAGAAAAATGGTCGTTAAAACCTGAAAGCATAAATTACCTTCCCTTTCCTGGTAAGAACAGAGGGTCCTGCTGATAGGTCAATAGAAGAAACGAGAGTATGCGTGTATCATTAAATATGTTCTGCTGACTGCCATCCTCTTCCACACAGGCCATCTTCTTCAAATGTCAGATTTTGTTGCAGTTCCCGTTTCTGAGCTGCCATGAGTATATTGATCCGTATTTGTATATTGCCAGCTGTGTTAATGATCTTTGCAAGTAAGTGAAATAATTAGTATTCGTAACGGAATTCTCTTTGTCCAAAAAGAAGAGCAAACACCACTTCTGTAACGTAGCCCTCTCAGCAGTTCACAAAGCGTAATGGAAATGAAAAACATAAACCTTACTAACAGCTATTAAAAGCCTTCTGGATAATACGTACAGACTAAATGGTTTATAGAAACAGCATGAACAGAACACAGCGATTCTTAAATGTGATTTGTGCCACTGATGCCTTATGGGAGTTTAGAGATGTCAACAAATTCTCTCAAAATAATGTTTTGAAATGCACAAAATCAAACACACAAAGAAACTATATTGAAATAGAGTTATCAAAATAGTAAAAAAATGCATTTATGATATATGCATTTTTATATACCTTTCAAGTCTAATTATAACTACTCTTGTTTGATATAATGATGAGTATAAACAATATTTGGGATGTTTGCAACAATTGTACAATAATAAATGTAAACATTAAAAAATGAGATATGAGATATATTGTTGATGAGGTCATGGATATTGCTAAGAACATTGTGATGTGTTTTCTATGTGAGAATTGAAGAAAATGCTAAATGTCAGTTGGGGATTAGTGAAAATATACATGTAATCTTTACAAATTTAGGGAGACCATCCGAATATATTGATCAATGTGGAACTTATAGATTACCTATGATTGAAGCATTTTCTACTTTTTTTCCCAAAAATTTACCAACAGTGTTTGATTAACCACCTTGAATGTTAAAGAATATCTCAAGAAATTTTAATAAATCTGTATGTTTTAAAGAAACTCAAAAAACATAAATGACATACGGGAACTTTGTTGGAAAAGACTAGACTAATTTTTGATTGAGTAAAACCACTTACATGTTATCTTATAGCTTGCAGCTTTTTAAGAGGTTTAAGTTTATCAAAGGTGAGAACAGGGACACATGGGTGGCTCAGTCCGTTAAGTGTCTGCCTTCAGCTCAGGTCATGATCCTGGGGTTCTGGGATTGGGTTCCACATCAGGTTCCCTGCTCAGCGGGGAGCCTGCTTCTCCCTCTGCCTGCCTCTCCCTCTGTCTACTAATGCCTCTGCATGCCTCTTCCTCTGCTTGTGCTCTCTCTATTTGATATGTAAATAAAATCTTTTAAAAAGAAGGTGAGAACAAAGAGGGAAGGTTGAGATAGTATGAAATTGTCTTATTTATAACTATTCTACTTTAATTAATGGAGATTATTATAAAAATAATGAATATAATGATATTTTTCATGTGTTAAACTTATTTGGTATACTTGTTAATTTTGAGTTGAGTACAATTATGTATTTATATGTATAGTCTCTAAATTTTAGGGTTTTATGAACTAATGCAGGAGTTTTGAAAAAGCTCCCATCTGCCTAAAATATTGGGGACTGAACTAATTTAATATTTTACAATATTCTGTTCCCTATTTGCTTTTATTTTTTATTTAAGTGCTCTATTGTTAAATCTCTGCTCTTTTACTCAGTCTCTTTTTTATGAAGATCCCTACGGGTGGTCCATAGTTTTAATTTAGCCATATATATGGAATTAAGAATTGTTCTTATTCCACCAAAACTCATTCTTTGGCCATTCTCCAGTAGTTTTTTCACTTGCCTTTGGCATTATCATCTTTAGCACCCACTTCTCAGGTCGACTGATATGAAATATTATTTGTCAGATCCTGGAAAGTCGTTTTCCATTTATTAGTTAGGATATTGTTTGGCTGCTTCAGTTGCCAAAGTATCAGTGGCTTGAATTCAACTGAAGCTTATATTTCTCATATAAAGTCCAAGCTTGTAAGTGGTCCTGAGATCATAGCCTGTGTCCGCTCCCTGAGCCTTCCGGTGACACAGTGGTGCTATTGTTCTGTCATCCCCTCCCCCTCTGCCCACTCCCATGGCCACACCTTGATGCAAGGACAGATGGGAAGTATTGTCTTTGGCTGGGCAGCCATATGTTCAGCAAGAACTTGGGAGTTCTAATATGGACAAGAAACAGGCTCTGGAGACAAAAAGAGACCCTCTGTTATACCCTCTTCATGTGAAATTTCATCATTTAGGAACTAACATTTTTATCTTTTGAAATTATGATATCTGTAGGCTTTAGATTTTACAATGCAGTTGCTTTTTCCAGGGCAAATAAGAAGACCAGGATAGAGAAATACCTTTTACTGGTTGAAATCAACTGATATCTTTATTTTTATTTTTTTATTAACTTAGAATATATTATTTGTTTCAGGGGTACAGTTCTGTGATTCATCAGTCTTACACAATTCACAGCGTCCACCATAGCACACACCTTCCCCAGTGTCCATCACCCAGCCACCCTCCCTCCCACACCTTTCTACTCCAGCAACCCTCAGTTTGATTCCTGAGATTAAGAGTCTCTTATGGTTTATCTCCCTCTCTGGTTTCGTCCTGTTTCATTTTTTCCTCTCTTCCCTCATGATTGTTTGTTTCTCAAATTCCACATATCAGTGAGATCATATGACAATTGTCTTTCTTTGAGTGACTTATTTTGCTTAACATAATATCCTCTAGTTCTATCCATAGTTGTGGCAAATGGCAAGATTTAATTTTTTGATGGCTGCATTATATTCCATTGTATGTATATACCACATATTATTTATCCATTCATCTGTTGATGGACATTTAGCTTCTTTCCACAGTTTGGCTATTGTGGAAATTGCTGCTATAAACTTTGGTGTGCACATGCCCCTTCGGATCACTACAGTTGTATCTTTGAGGTAAATACCCAGTAGTGCAATTGGAGGGTCATAGGGTAGCTCTATTTTCAACTTTTTGAGGAACCTCCACACTGTTTTCCAGAGAGGCTGTACCAGCTTGCATTCCCACCAACAGTGTAGGAGGGTTCCTCTTTCTCTGTATCCTTGCCAACATCTGTCATTTCCTGACTTGTTAATTTTAGCCATTCTGACTGATGTGAGGTGGTACCTCATTGTGGTTTTGATTTGTATTTCCCTGATACCAAGTGATGTTGAGCATTTTTTCATGTGTCTGTTGGCCATTTGGTTGTCTCCTTTGCAGAAATGTCTGTTCATGTCTTCTGTCCATTTCTTGATTGGATTATTTGTTCTTTGGGTGTTGAGTTTGGTAAGTTCCTTATAGATTTTAGATACTGGCCCTTTATCTGATATATCATTTGCAAGTATCTTCTCCCATTCTGTCAGCTTTCTTTTGGTTTTGTTCACTGTTTTCTTTGCTGTGCAAAAGCTTTTGATCTTGATGAAGTCCCAATAGTTCATTTTTCCCCTTGCTTCCCTTGCCTTGGGCGATGTGTCTAGGAAGAAGTTGCTCCAGCTGAGGTTGAAGAGGTTGCTTCCTGTGTTCTCCTCAAGGATTTTGATGGATTCCTGTCTCACACTGAGGTCTTTCATCCATTTGGAGTCTATTTTTGTGTGTGATATAAGGAAATGGTCCAGTTTCATTCTTCTGCATGTGGCTGTCCAATTTCCCCAACACCATTTGTTGAAGAGACTGTCTTTTTTCCATTGGACATACTTTCTCACTTTGTCAAAGATTAGTTGACCATAGAATTGAGGGTCCATTTCTGGGCTCTCTATTCTGTTCCATTGATCTATGTGTCCATTTTTGCGCTAGTATCATACTGTCTTGATGATGACAGCTTTGTAATAGACCTTGAAGTCCAGCGTTGTGATGCCACCAGCTTTGCTTTTCTCTCTCAACATTCTTCTGGCTATTTGGGGTCTTTTCTGTTTCCATACAAATTTTAGGACTATTTGTTTTATTTCTGTGAAAAAAGTTGATGGTATTTTGATAGGGATTGTATTAAATATGTTGATTCCTCTAGGTAGCATAGACATTTTAACAATATTTGTTCTTCCAACCCATGAGCAGACCTTGTTTTTGCATTTCTTTGTGTCTTCCTCAATTTCTTTCATGAGTATTCTATAGTTTTCTGAGTACAGATTCTTTGCCTCTTTGGTTATATTTATTCCTAGGTATCTTACAGTTTTGGGTGTAATTGTAAATGGGATCAACTCCTTATCATAAAGCCATCTATGAAAAACCCATAGCCAATATCATTCTCAATGGGGAAAAACTGAGAGCTTTTCCCCTAAGGTCAGGAACACGGCAGGATGTCCACAGTACTGGAAGTCCTAGCCTCAGCAATCAGACAACAAAAAGGAAAAAAAAAAGCATCTGAATTGGCAAAGAAGAAATCAAACTCTCACTCTTTGCAGATGATATGATACTTTATGTGGAAAACCCAAAAGATTCCACCCCCAAACTGCTAAAACTCATACAAGAATTCAGTAAAATGGCAGGATATAAAATCAATGCACAGAAGTCAGTTGTATTTCTATAAACCAACAAGACAGAAGAAAGAAATCAACTGATATCTTAAGTGATGTGTTTGAGGTGAAGAGGCTGGGTTTGGGGGCACAGCAGGCATGCAATACCAAAAGAAGGGTGTGGTGTTATAAATCAAGTAAGTGGGCCTTGATTAAATGGACATGAGAAGCTACAAGAGTTAGCCTTTTATTTGTCTCAATATTTAACACAGGACTAGGCTTCCTTACATCTCATCTCCCCTAAAGGAGATTCTCTTCATTTCTTATATTACAGGATGGCACCAGTAAGACCCTGTATCGGGAGAATAGAATTGTGAATCTGATGAACACAAATTAATTTCCTGCTTTCATTATCATAGTATTTTGAATTCAATTCAACACACATTTCCTTAGCAGCTTCTCTGAGCTGAGCTGAACAGCTATTCTGTTTGGAGAAACAGAAACAGTTTAGACATGGACCCCGTCCTAGGAACTCATATACTATTGGGGCAGAAACAGGTCACATGCTCTAAATGTGCAGTACTGGGGCTGTGGAGGAGAGGATTTCTGGCTTTATCAAGAAACGCCTACTACAGCTCCACAAAGGAGATGACATATGAGTTGGAACTGAGAGGATATAATACCAATCTTTTAACTTATGCCCTCCTGTTTCTGCTTTTAAGAATGATGAACCTACCCTCAGTTTGTTCTCTATACTTAATAGTCTCTTATAGTTTGTCTCCCTTTCTTTTCTTTTCTTTTCTTTTTTTTCCCCATCCTTCTGGAGGGGAGGTGGGTGGGGGGATGGGCAAAATGGGTGATGGGCATTAAGAAGGGCACTTGTTGGAATGAGCACTGAGTGTTATATGTAAGTGATGATATCCCTAATTCCATTCCTGAAACCAATTTTACACTCTATGTTAACCAACTAGAATTTAAATACATTTGAAATAGTGATAAACCTAGCAGTAAGGAAATGCTTTTAACTTTGCCATTCCAAAGTCAATTGATTTAAAAACAATTATTATTTAATGCTCATTTTCATTATTAAAGTGGATATCCAAAATGGAGCAAATAAGCTCATTTTCCACTCAGTAAATTGGAATAATAATTTCTTTCTTGCCCAATTGTTGTGAATTTTCATGTGATGCCGTATGTCATGGGCCTGGCATGGATCCTAGAGTTAACATAGATACTTAAGAAATGGCACCTATTTTGGGCGCCTGGGTGGCTCAGTGGGTTAAAGCCTCTGCCTTCAGCTCAGGTCATGATCTCAGGGTCCTGGGATCGAGGCCCGCTTCGGGCTCTCTGCTCAGCGGGGGAGCCTGCTTCCTCCTCTCTCTCTGCCTGCCTCTCTGCTTACTTGTGATCTCTCTCTCTCTGTGTCAAATAAATAAAATCTAAAAGAAAAAAAAAGAAATGGCACCTATTTTAATAATAGCTGCGTGGGGTTAATAATAATCCATGGGGTTGGCAAACCAATATTCAGGTACTTTGTCAACTTTCTTTTTCTTTTTTTCCCCCCATTTTCTCAAAAACAATTTTATTGGATAAATATATTTCTATTTCTTTTCTTTAAGTGTAATATTTTATTTATTTTGTTATGTTAGTCACCATACAGTACATCATTAGTGTTTTTTTTAATGACTATTTTTTTGATAGAGATTAGTGGGTTTTTTTAATGACTCTATTTTTTTGATAGAGATTAGTGTTTTTTTTTAATGACTCTATTTTTTTGATACAGAGGGACACAAAAGCAGGGGGAGTGAGAAAGGGAGAAGCAGGCTTCCCACTGAGCAGGGAGCCTGATGCGGGGCTCGATCCCAGGACCCTGAGATCATGATCTGAGCAGAAGGCAGACGTTTAACGACTGAGCCACCCAGGCACCCCTACAGCATTAGTTTTTGATGTAGTTCATTTTGTTAACTTCCAAAGCCTCAGTTAATTACAGGAAACAAGACACATCTTTTACTGTAAGTCAGAAACTTATTATTATCTTTCTAGGAATTCAATAATTTTATTTTATTTTATTTTATTTTATTATTATTATTTTTTTTTATTTCACAGAGGGAGAGAGATCACAAGGAGGCAGAGAGGCAGGCAGAGAGAGAGCGGGGGAAGCAGGCTCCCCGCTGAGCAGAGAGCCCGATGCGGGCCTCGATCCCAGGACCCTGAGATCATGACCTGAGCCGAAAGCAGAGGCTTTAACCCACTGAGCCACCCAGGCGCCCGGAATTCAATAATTTTAGACTACCTTGTTTTTCAGAGAATTTTCTTGTTTGGAGGTTTAGAATATTTTCTGAGCTTTTGAAGTTTATATGCTCAGCCCTTTTTTTCCCTCTAAAGCTCAGTTAATTGGACTCAATAAGCTGCGTGACTCCAATTACAGTAGCACAGACGAAGTGCAATTTGAGTTGTGTGGCTTTTACAACAGAGATATTGAAAATGCTAGGGTTCACAAAATACAACATTCTTAAGGTCATTATCTTGTAAGATGTTTAACTATTCAATTTTGAGACTGAAATGGGTTGAAAAACAAGTCCACTCCATTATTATCAATCCTGCTTCTTTTATAGATGCTGTGTTAATCTGCTATGGGAATTGATAGACCACTTATATTTGTTTGGGGGAGCTTCTAGGGTGATTATAAGAAAACAATGAGGGATTATTTACTCTTGGCAATATTATAAAAGTAACTAGCTTTAGCAACTTAAACTTCAAAAATTAAAAATAAAAAACAAAAGAGAATAAAAATCTTTTAAATCCTATAGTTAAATGCTATTTATTCCATCTTTCAAAACTGCTCTTTTATTAGTACTAGTTTTATTCCAGCATATAAACTATTTAGAGCATGGTATGTTGGAAATAATTTTCATATTTGATGCTTTTATTGTGATAGATGGTATTTATAGATGTAAATTTATAAGTAAAAATTTATATTTATTAATAGGATTTTCTAGAAGGTCTAGGATACTTGGTGTGGGAGCAGAGTGACACATACAAAGATTCCTGGCAGAATGTCATAATTAAAATAGAAAAATTTTTCAGTATAGGTCCTCTTTCAAATCAAAAATAAAGTGGCCAAATTATTGAAATAATTTGATGATGACAATTTACCCAGGCCCTTTTAAGCTGGGATCTCATGCTTATATGTTTTCTGCATTATTGTACATGATATGTATATGCTGACATTAGTTTATACTAGAATATTCACCATGCACTCTGCATTTCTAGAGATCAGGAGCTCAAGGGCTTGGTTTCTGCCAATATTTCCTGTGTGACCGTGGTTCTGTCTTTTCACCTTCCAGAACTGACGATGATGAAACCTATTGCCGAGCAGCCACCGAGTACACTAGAGCCTGTTCCCATGCTGGCTACCCTATTCAAGACTGGAGAGATGACTTTCCAGCATGTAGTAGGTTTTCTTATTTCCTAAACTCTGTGTCTTTGTTAAGTTCAGGTTTATCCTAGTTAAAACTAATGATTTGAAAGGATTTGTCATTGATACGGTAACATTGGTAAACTTGAATACTTTTCGAAACACTGTACTTTTTTTGAAAGAGAAGTAAGTAGATTTGACTCACCCTCCCTTGTTTGCCCATTTTAGCTGATAAATGTGATGATAGCTTCGTCCATCGGGATTGTATCAGTTGTTGCCCCCCAACCTGCACATTTGAGAAACAGTGTCTGGGGAGCAATCTCCATTGTCTTGATGGATGTTACTGTGCCGATGGTAAGCACTTCATGAAAGAAATGATGTCTGTACTTGGGAAAACTAGTATCCAGTGATCTAAGAATCATATCATAATGTTGCAGTCTCAGGACATTAGGGCTGTTGCAGTTTTCTACTCTTGTGGGATTTGGTCCTCAAAATGACTAGGAAGGATGGCTGCTTTTCTACTTTGTATGTTTCCTGGGAAATTTGGAATCCAAAGTCCTGAAGTGAACCATGACAAATCTTTTGTTCTCTTGGATATTTAAGGACATTTAATAATTTGTATATTTTCATATTTTGAAGATAAAAGCAAGTTCAAAAAAAGCCTTGCATTTTGGCAGTATAAGATGTTAGTCTCAATGCAGTTTTAATATTTGAAATTAGAAGTAACATAGCAAGTGATACAAGTGAGATTTAAAATTAGGAATGACTGCTATACTGATAGACCTTAGCAAAGAACACTGAGGATTTACTCAAACCCTTTACTTTTACAGATTAAAAGAAATAGAATCCCACAGATGTTAAGTGTTTTTCCTCACTTAATATGAGCAGGGACTACTTAGAATCAGATCTGTTGACCTCAGTCCTTTGATCTGTCAGTTATACTCAAAGCATAATCTTTAGACCAATGCCAGGCCTGAACTGTTTGTTACCGATGATACAATAAGGAGTTTGAACCAGAATGAAAATCTATGTGCCAAAACATAAGTCAATTCACCTAGGAATTTGTACTCTGAAGAAAGATCAGCTGAATGATACATGTTCTCGGTAACATGGTTGATTTACATTCTGGCTCAACCATCTTTCCTCATGAGAGAGGTAGCAAAGCCTGGTCCTCTGCACTGCTCCTTTGAGTAGCACTCCCTGGCTTTTTATTATTTGTGTGACAATAGTGGAAATCTCTCATTCTGAGATGAACAGAAGTTAAATCAAGAATATGTGTTCACTCTCCTTCCCTCCCTTTTCCCTCGAAAGCAAGGAACTACTATCTAGTTGCCTTTATTCTGTGTAGTGAAAATTGAATTTTTGATGGCAAGTCATGGGATAAAAAAATTTTAAATAACTGAAATAGACCCTTATGAGGTAGCTACTGATTGAGTTAGAGCCAGGTTGTCAATAACCTCTTTAAAAGTAAATAAAATAAAATAAAATAAAATAAAATAAATACATATATATTTAGCACCTGGTGTAAACAGGTGTTCAATAAAAGTTGATTGAATTGTTATGTTCAAAGAACACATTTTTTTGTTATTTCTTTTGAGAATTTGATACATATTTTTCTTAAATAGGCCTCATAATGGAAAACGGGACTTGCATCTCCTTGGAAAACTGCCCATGTAGTTTTCATGGATTAGCTTATTCAGTTGGTTCAAAAATTGAACAAGAATGTACTGAATGGTATGTGATTAATGTGCAGCCAATAATTTCTGTGCACCTGGCTGGTTGATATCTTTACCATGATATATGTTTAAAGGAGCATACTTGTTACTGATTTTCTTCCAAAAATTCCAAGTCATGGTTTGCATCTTATTTAAAGTCTATATGGCAGTAGGGCAGGGGCCCATACATATTTTCATATTTTAAAGGTGAAAGCAAGTTAAAAAAAAAGTTAGAAAAAATATAGAAAACCTATCACTTCTTTTACAATTTTATTCTTCTCATTTCCCTTGGTAATAATTCCATCAAATCGTATACCCATTTAATGTGTCTGTCTGTTGCATTTTCTTCTTATTTATAACTGGTACTTGCATGTACTTTTACTATTAGAACCTGATGGTCCTCCTGGCCTTCTCTTTTGGGTACTTGAAAAAGTGACCCTCCATATTGCCAGTCCTTGGCCATGATTACAGACATTTAGAATTTCTTATTATAGTAGATAATTAAGACTATTCTAGGAAAGCATTGAATCCCTCCAGGGAAGTCTCACAAAGAAACAGGTATAAATGTCATCAGGCCCTTTTCCCTTTGCTATCAGTGTAGTATAAGTGACAGGCAGGTAGATAACCTACCATGTTCTTAGATACTCATGTAAGCTTCTGCCTGTCAGGGACTCTGCTTCCATCCTTCTCTCCTCAAACTCTTTTTGCTGACAGAAGGCAGAATTTTTTTTTATCTTACAGAAGAGGACATCTTTTCTCTCTTTAATGTCTGATGATCCTCAAAAGAAACTTTCTTAATTTGTAATAGATAAGATAATGTACTGTTTATGAATGTTTCTCTAATAATATAGGTACTTTTCATGTGTGACTTTTTTTAGTTTAAGCAACGAGAGAAGGACATAAAGCAGAAGTTCTCTGTTTGCATAGGACTTTTGTTCCTGCCATTTGTATTCCCTTTGTATCATCTTTACTCGTTTAAGTATGACACACAATAAATAGTAATTTAGGTACTGGCCAGTCCAAATTTATCAGTTCATTGAACTTCTGTCGATGTATTTTTAAAGTCAGATTATCCTGAACCTATAAACATGGTATGTTCTGGTCCATCAATCAGCACATTGATACAAATATTAATACAGTTTGTCGGTATCAGTAATTAATATCCCTATAATTTCATTTAGTGTATGTGTTGGTGGAGTTTGGAACTGCACTGAACATGACTGTCCAGGTAAATCCTTTAAAATGTTTTTAAAGAAAAAGTCTCATATTCTTTAAATTGAAGGAAGATAGCAATGATTTCCATGAGGTCGTCTCATATATAAAAAGAGATGTAATAATCAATAAATTCAGATATTCAGAGCATAAATGGAAAATTGAATAAAGGATAGCTTTGAGTGGGAAACTGGTAAAAATTTATTGAAATAGTATAAATATTATAAAAGCTAAAAATTACATAGAAGAGCTGTCATTTAATAAATTTTAAGGTAAATTTAGTAACATAATCTGGTAACTTCATCAAACTAGTACATTGTAGACACCAGCTATTCTTTTTAATGCGTGATTATTTACCCTAAGTCAGCTTTCTGCTTTTTAACAAGAGACATAATTTCTTTCTCCGCCTTCTCCTTCTTCTCTCTCTCCTTCTTCTTTTTGTCTTTTCTTATTTTTGTGATTATTTTTTTGGTAGTTCAATGCTCCGTTGTGGGTGATTCTCATTTTACAACATTTGATGGTCGACATTATTCTTTTATTGGAATGTGCCAATACATTCTTGTGAAAGGAACTGGAAAAGATAAATTCACAATTACTTTACAGAAAGCTCACTGTGAACAGGTAGGAACATCTCAAAATGGCCAGAGGAATGTCCTTTGTTTTGTTTTTGACTCAAGCTTCATTCTAGGTTAAGAGTGGTAATGGGGACAGTTACTTTCTTCAGAAATGATTGTTATGGTGCATGATTATTCTCAATTGGACAAGGAAAGAAAAAATGTTGATAATTAATGTTTTACCATTGATTATATGATGTAGCATGAAAACGTATATGTTTTAGATTAAATATTATATATTTAATTGTATTTTATTTCTTAAAAAATGGTACTTGTATGTAGTTTTAGGCATATTTCATGCATGATTGCACAATAGACCTAAGTTTTTGGTTATTTCAAAAACTACTATTTTAAAGAGGTGATTCTTGACAGGAGTGAATAGGCTTCATATATTCTAAATATGATAAATTTCTTAGCATGCTGAAATATTTATTTTACAACTTTTCTTCAAATAAGCACATCAGTTATTTGTAAAGACACAGACATATTCCTCTCTTAAGTCAGATAGTCAAAATTCTGCAGCAATCTTTAATTTTCTACTTTTATTCCAGTGTGAAATGTTTATTTCCAATAAAAATTCTGAGGTACTTCATTTGCTTTTTTTACAGTTTGATATTTTCCTTTTCAATACATCAGAGTCTGAATAAGCTTTCTACGTAGAATCTTAATTCTCTCTGTTCTTTTCCTTATTGAATTTTTTATGTCTAATATGCCACTTAAAGGAGTTTGGAGAAGTACTTTAACAATGTGCTGTGGAAAACATAATAATTGACACTTTGTTGAGAACATTTTTATTTAATGTTCTATGTAAAATATAAGTATGCATACAGTATACTTAATGTACTATATAAATACATATTTCATAATGAATGGGGTTATAGAAGATGGATTGTGTGGTAATTATTTTATTACTTATACTCAAGCCTTCTACATGCCAGAAATTGTTACACCTGTGCACTCCCTTTCTCCTTTCTTCTCCCCTGTCTCTCCCTTGCTTTTTCTCATTCCCCTGTCCTGTTATCACTGTCTCTTTTTATGTCTCTATTTCCCTCTCATTCCTTTAACTGATGATTTGGTTTTTATGCAGAACCTTGGCTTGGTCTGCCTTCAGTCTATAACTCTGATTCTGGAGGATGATTTTAACAAACAAGTGACCCTTAATAGGGGAGGACAGATCCTTACCAGTCCTAACCAAGGCTTCAGTCTGAATGGTAAGAAGCAATGATGTGCTTTCCCTATGTTAACGACAACAATAAAACAAGCTAAATGAAATTTCCTCCTACGGCTGACTAACCTAACATTTGAGTGCCTATGTGTTGCCGGGTCCTCAGCTACACACCTCAGAGATGACCATGTTGATGAGAGCTAGTGTTCACCTAGTGTTTGCAAGAGGAGAGATGCAAGCAAACAGCCACTTACATAAAATATGATAAACTCAAAGATATGCACAGAGACTTTGAGGGTCTAAGTGAGTGCACCTCACCGAGCCTTGGGCAGAAGTATGCAGGTATACTCATGCAAGTTTTCTGAAGGAGGTGAGGTCTTGTTCAGCCTTCAAAGCTGAGGACTGTCAGGATGAAGGAGGTAGGGAAAGGGTTCCATGCAAAGCAAGGACATGTAGGACTGTGTGGTATGTTTAGGGGAAACCATAACTAGTTTGGGACCGCTAATGCCTGAAGATGGTCATGGAGATTGTCTAGCCATGAGAAGAGACGTGGGTGGGAATGAAGACCGGGGAAAGCCTTCTATGCAGGGCATCGTTATGGTTTTCTTGTTCCTGCCTGTGTTCCAGCATACTTATTGTTAATACTCTCACTCCCAGAGATGTCCCAATTTGCATTATGAATTACATAGTCATGTTCTTCATTGTCATGTTAAGGAAGTTGAACTTGATATGAAATTGAATATGAAATTATCATTATTTGACTGTTTTTATGTACAAAGATAACAATCTCAAATGGTTCAACCAAATAAATAATAAGTGTTATTGAGAAGACTGATACAGTCTTTTTTTTTTTTTTTTGGTAGACTACCAAACAGTAGTTTCCGGTCAGTTCAGACCGGAACACAAGTTTCTTGTCTCTAAAGGTGTTTTGTAAAATGGTACATATCAACTCCTGTGCTCCCCTTTTTGCTGAGAATCTCAAGGGAATGGGGAATTTTCGAGAAAAATGCCACTTTCTTATTGAATCATGACTAGTTTGTGGAAAAGTTAAGACACACACACACACACACACACACACACACACACGAGTTAAAAAAAATAAAAGAGGACAGACTTTAAATGGTAAGGACTGTCCACACCTGCCAAGAAATGCTTGCCAAGTGAAATTACCTGTGGGTATGATAACCTATTAAAAAGATCTGTTGAAGACCCAGAAAAGAGATATAGAAGAGAAACGGGAAAAAAGAAAGCACAAGGTGGCAAAAATTGGCCCTGGAACACAGGAGCAGGAACTGGGACCCTGCCTACTCTGTGCCCTGCCCTCTCCTCTCTTTTAAAAAATATTTCAAGTTTTTATTTAAATTCTAGGTCCCAGTCTCTTGAAAGAAGAGTTCTCATGTTGTAAACTAGCATTTCACAACACTACCTATGAACCTCAAAGCTGATTTATGTATATTTTTTCCCTGCAGGAATTGTTGAAATTCAAACTCTGTCATCCTTATTTATTCTTCTAAAAACCACATTTGGTTTAAAGATTCTGTTCGCTATAGATGGAGAAAGAATTTATATTCAGCTCACTAGTGCATGGAAAAGAAGAACACTAGGTCTGTGTGGCACTTTTAATGGGAACATAAGGGATGATTTCCTGTAAGTATCGTTTCTGGACATGATTTAATGACTAGTAATTTAGAGGATACAAATTCTGTCATTGAAAACGTTTACTTAACTAATAATAGCTTAGTCAACACTGTTCCAAGAGCTTTACATGATCATCTATTTAAACTTTATAGCAGTCCCCTGATTAGTAGCTCTGTTTTATAGTTCAAGGAACTCACAGAGGCCCCAAAGTGGCAAGTAAATAGCTCAGTCATTTAGCCCAAATATAGTGGAGCTGGGCTTTGACTTTGGGTGGTGTGACTCAGAGTCTGTGGGCTAACCCACAGAATAACCACCCCTGATTGTCTCCCCTGCCACTGATCAAGCTTAACAGTATTTTATTTTTGAACATGCAGTGCTTTAAAAAAAAACCCTCAGTATCGTTGGCTATTAATGATAGTAAGCTATACCTTAAAAATATGAATATCATTTGGCATGATACCTCTACGGCAACCTTTTGGCATCTAGGTCAACTGGCTTTTATGATAGTTGGTGTCTCATCAGAAGAAAAGCAGTATAGTACAATTGTATCCCTTGTACAGTTTCACCCACCTGCGAGAAGACACAGTGTATAATTTCGTGAAAATGCTTTGGGTACCTGTTCTGCTAAGCACTGTGAGGCAACTGAAGCAGGATCACATGGTTCCCATCTTCGGGCAGCTTGTATTACAGGTCAGGAGGGGATAACAGCCTCCAAGAAATAATTAGGTCGACCCAAGGTATTAATCAGTTATATATAAAAACACTGAGGTAATTTCAAGACGTTAATTGTTGAGCTGTGTGGCGGTGGCTAGAAACATAGCAGGGATTTTGAGTAGGTCAGTGTGGGCTCTGTAGCCCGGGAACATCTCATGGACAAGCCATTCCTCAAATATGATATTAAAAATTTTTTTCAAATACCCCATTTTTTAAAACACTTCTGCCTATTTTTCCTATTTGGGATTTCTTCTGCCTCCAGATCTTTCTAGTGAATTCCTATATATTGTTCAGCCCAATTCAGAATTTATTTGCTTCAAAACATGAACTCATATCCCACCAAAGTTTAACTTTGACTGTTATCTATGAAAATCTGTCTCTTATCTGTCTCATTTCCACTTAAAATTGTGAGGGCTTTGAGAATAAGAATCAAGGTCTTGATCCTTCTGTTCTTAAAAACTAACATGAGCCTTATATGAAGTAGATAGTTGAACTACAGGGAGGTAGTTTTCTTTTTAATACTTTTTAAAATTTAAATTCAATTAATCAACGTATAATGTATTAGTTTCAGAGATACAGGCCTGTGATTCATTAGTCTTATATAACACCCAGTGCTCATTACATCATGTGGCCTCCTTCATGTCCATCACCCAGCCACCCCGTCCCTGCCAACCCCCTCCCCTCTCCAGCAGCCCTCAGTTTGTTTCCTATGATTAAGAGTCTCTTACGGTTTGTCTCTCTCTCTCTGGTTTTGTCTTGTTTTATTTTTTGGAGGTAGGACTTTTAATAGGGCACCAAGAAGAGAATTTGGACGAATAAGGAGAACCGGCGTTTAAAATTTTAAATTTCAGAAGAGAATTTATTTTCTCTTTTCTTCTGTGCGACTAATTTGTTTTCAGCTTATTTATTTATGTTTCATTTATTTGTAGCTCAGAATATCAATATCTTCATCACATTCATGAAACAGACTCTATTAAGTGCTTTGGCTAAGATGCGCAGAAAAGAAGTTGAAAACTTGTTTCTCTTCTTTGTTTATCAGAATGGGTTAGCAGTCAGTGTTTAACAGGTGGCAGATCTGTCTGCCTTTTTCTAAGGCACCAGTCTCCTCTGTGTATAAACATTCAGGCGTGATAACAGTGCAGGATAATATTTCAGAGACAGAGATAACTTTTGAAATGTTTAGCTTTCCAACAAAACAGAATTCTTTACTTCATAAAGGTTAATGCAAATCTGCAAACATAGTGGAATGGAAAATATTAATTACTTGAAAATCTTGTTACAGTAAGTTAAATATGGTTAAGTCATAGGATATTTTATAAAATGCAATAAGTAAATGGGTCTATATTGTGGTTCCTCCTATTTTTTTGGTATTTGTTGTTTTAAGTCAATTCAGTGAAATAAGAGAGTCATGCTCTGAGTCAGCTCCTCTTGGGAATCTTGACTACACCCATCACCTTGACCTATTTCATTGTCCTTTGTAGGGGTGAAGAGGGAAGGAGAGGGAAAGAAAGCAAAGAGTTAGCACTCTTCAATTTCTTTGAGTCTCAGTGTTCTTGTTTGAGTAAGAGGAGATTTGCAGTTAGGTGTTTGCTGTAATTCTTTACAGTTCTGAAATGGTCTAATTTTGAGGGATAGGAAAGGGGAAAGGGTGGGGACAAGGGATGAGTGTTATGGAATGGCTTGTGAAGCTCCTTTTTATTCTCCTCTCTCAGTCACTGTGGTGAGAAGCTCCATATAGTTCCTGGTGACTGAGGTCAATGGTAACCAAAGCAGTTCATTTAGGACAATAAAGAAAGCTGAGAAAAAGCCTACTCTACTATTTGGCCATGTTGTTGGGGCTTTCATTAGTCAAGTTTTGCTTGGTCAGAGCTTCCTACAGGAGACTAGTCCATCCTGATTCTCTAGGTAGTTTTTTTTTTTAAGATTTTATTTATTTATTTGACACAGAGAGAGAGAGAGATCATAAGTAGGTAGAGAGGCAGGCAGAGAGAGAGGAGGAAGCAGGCTCCCCACTGAGCAGGGAGCCCGATGCGGGCCTCGATCCCAGGACCCTGAGATCATGACCTGAGCCGAAGGCAGAGACTTTAACCCACTGAGCCACCCAGGAGCCCCTCCTGGTAGTTTTGACAATGTACCTTACAGTGCTCAATAGGGATTGTCACTTTCTAAATATTGGTTGGTGAGTTAGTAAATCCTGATGGTTGCTGGAGGGGGCATCTTAGTGTTTGCCTCTTCAATGTTGTGGTGGTTTCCAAGGCTGATTTCAGAAGGGTAGATGTTTCTCTTCCATTTTGTTTTGCTGAGGAAACTGAAGAAGTGAGCAATCTCAAATGAAGTATGCCTTTTATACCATTTTCCCTCTATTTTCTTTTGGTTTGTTTGGTAACTTCAAGATGGCACCTCAGTATTTCAGTGCTCATAACGGAAATGAAATATTGAATCAGAAATATAGGCTATTTATATTTGGGACATTTGTCTTTACACTAAAAAGAATCATGTGAACTATCTACCTCTACCTCTGCCCATGTGCTCTAGACCACACACACGTTAGTGATTTCATTATGTGAATGATATTTCATTAAAATGGTCAGAACTGGATTTGAATCTTGGCTCTGACACTTATCAGCTGAATGATTATTGAAATTTCTCTGAACTTCTGCTTCGCTTTCTCCTTAAAATGGAAATTATATTTTCTTCACAAGGCTGAGATGATTATTAAATAAAACCATGAGTGTCCACAATGGGACACATTATGAAGTCTTAATAACAGGAAGCTAATGCATGTGTATTTTTAAAAAATAGAACATTTTAAGCTCTAAGTTTTCTCTGTAAATTAAAAAAAGTAGTATTCTCCTTTTCAACAGTTGAAGACTCTGAAAAAATGAAATGAATGGGAGAGACTAAGATGCATATTATCTTTGCTCTCTAGTTCGCCGTCAGGCATGATAGAAGGTACCCCACAACTTCATGCCAATGCCTGGAGAGTCTCCTCCACTTGTTTTGCACCTGTTCATGTTCCTATGGTGGACCCCTGCAACATTAATCAACAAAACAGTAAGTCTTTCTTCCTGCATGGGGAAAATTCCATGTATTACTGTAATCTTATAAAATTAGAGAATTAGATATGCCTCTTTATCTAATCTAGGTTATTTTTAAAAAGAACTTCAGAAAATGACTATTTTATTTACTAGTTCACTTTCACAAATGTACTTATTTTAGGTATTTG
Organism: Ailurus styani; assembly: GCA_002007465.1. NCBI lineage: Eukaryota > Metazoa > Chordata > Mammalia > Carnivora > Ailuridae > Ailurus > Ailurus styani. The sequence goes on along the minus strand of LNAC01000002.1, from coordinate 4,750,203 downwards.
CAAATCTCTAAGCTTTTCACAAATGTGGTCTAGCATTTTGGAGATTTAGATTCTTTAAGTGCTAAAGAAGAATCTCTAGAAATACTGTAATAATGCTGTTTTAGTCTTGCGATATTCAACTTCAGTTCCATAGCGTGACAGCTCCTGCAGATTCTTCTATTACTATCACATGACTGGTTCCTACTCATACGGCATGTTATGGCTTCATAAGCAGGAGCCAGTGATCCAAGGAAGCCTGTGCTATCAAGTGTGCAATAATTCGAGACGGTCATGCTCCGAAGTTCTAATTTGCAATGACAGTCCAACAAACATGCCAAGAATTTTTGCCTGTGTTTTTTACTAAAGCCACAGCAAACTATGTGAAAGGCTATTTCACTCATCAATAAAAGAAGACATATTATATATATATATATATATACACACACACACACGTATGGGTGTGTGTGTATATATATATATGGGTATAGTGTGTGTGTGTGTGTGTGTATAGGGGTGTGTGTATATATATATGTATGTATATATATATATACCCATAAGAACCCAGTACAATCTCTGGATTTTGTAGCAGTTGTTTGGAAGGATTTTGTTGATTATCATATGGTCCTTATTATTAACTTCCAGTTTTGGTGTTCTGGAAAGAATACAAGATAATGCTTTCAGTGCTGCTGGTGTTCTGTCTAAGCTAGCTTCTAAACTTGTAGAAGATTGTTAACTCCTGTGGTCATTTTTCCTATCTAGAGTAAGAGGATTAGAATAAAGTCTTGTGGTCTGTATAATTCAATACTTTTAATCTCACTCTCATTTAATGATACTTTCTCCCCTATTCTGTCCTCAAATTTCTACTAAAAGATTTTCTTCTCCTTCCATCGGTCTTGCTCAGTTTGTCTCTAACTTTCTAGATTCCTTCTTTGATATTGCAGCAAGTTAATTTTTTGTTTTTTTAATAACACGTAAAAGTTGGAATAGGGTCTAAAGGATAAATTCAAATTCCCCCTGGTCTTTTATGACCCCCTTTACTACATGCCATTTTATTATATATATTTTTATATACATGTTATATATATATTATTACTTTTATACCCCATCTCACGTCTTCTATGACATATAGTCTAGATATTATCCTTCTTCACCTTTGCCATGACCCATTTTTTTTTAAATTTCAAATAGGTAAACATAGAAAGGTCCCCAATAAAGGAAAATAGATAAAAGCCAATAATTCTCAGGTGGATTATGAAGGATATTTTTCACAAGGATTTTCTTGAGGCACCCTTTTATTTAATGTTAGTAAGAATATTTTTTGATCTACAAATCCTCAGGGCACACAGTAAAAGGCCCACTGATGTATTCCTTTGCTTTGGAGTTCTTGGGGATTAAAAGAATGCTTGCCAACAGAATGCTATTATAGTCGTTATAGTCTAAGTTACTTGTTTTCATATACATATGCATAACAATCCAAAATATAATACTCAGATAATTACCATGTATTTCCTTACCAATGATAAATATATTTAAAATACTCAACAAAATAAGTTCGGGGTTTTTTTCTTTAAATTCCAATAAGTTAATAGACAGTGCAATCTTAGGTTCAGGTGTAGAAGTGATTCATCACTTACATATATAACACCTGGTGCTCCTCACAAGTGCCTTCCTTCATACCCATCACCCATTTAGCCCATGCTCCACTCACCTCCCCTCCAGCAACCCTCAGTTTATTCTCTATAGTTAAGTGTCTGTTTCTTGGTTTGTTTTCCCCGTGTTTATTTATTTTGTTTCTTAAATTCCACATATGAGTGAAGTCATATGGTATTTGTTTTTGACTGACTTATTTCGCTTAGCATAATACCCTGTAGCTCCATCAACGTTGTTGCAAACGGCAAGATTTCATTCTTTTTTATGGCTGAGTTCTGATGTTTTTTTAGAAAGATGGGATCTAGATTGCTTTCAAACTTGGTTACTCCCATAATTTCTATCTTATCAGTCATTCTCCAGGGAAAAATCAATAAATATCAAGAAATGATTACACACACCTCCCAAAATGGCTTGGTAGTTATATTTCATGGCCTTTAGCATGTGGTCCAATCCCTAATTTCTATTCATGATTCATTTATTCATGCATTCACAGGTTCATTTATCAGACATTATTAAGCTCCTAATATTTGCCAGACATTGTGCCTTGTGCAGACATTGTATTCAATGACTGTATGGTAACTGCCACATTACATTTACTCCAGAGACTTCATTGGAATGAGATGTTTCCCAATCCTTCCTAGGTAATTGTGTATTTCAGGGAGTTGCTATAGTATCCGCAATCTGGCACCACTCTTACTGTGTGTGGCTGCCTGGAGATAAGCCTTCCAATACTCACCAATTCTTTACAGCAGAATTGAGGCAATTTTCTATGAAGATCCATAGACAATGGGGCGATTGAGGCCATTTCTATTGACCCTTCTGTTACTCCAATTATTCAGCTTTAACACAATACTTTTTTTGGCTAAAAGTTTATTAAATATGGAATAAGGGCTGTCACCAATATTACTAAAGGTAAAAACAAATGAACAAAACAGGATAAATGGAAAATATTGATTCTTGTTGAAAGTAATATTGCAATTCAGTATATTTCTAGGAAAGCAAGATGCTTAGATAGTTCTGGAATTTGGTACTTATGGGTATGATCAAGACTAGTAAATAAGGTGCTAATGGAAATTTTTGGGGGGTTGTCTGTTAGTTGGATACGCAGCACACTGTGATGTTATCCACCGAGAGCTCTTCGCTGGTTGCCACATCTACATCAGTCCTGGTCTGTACTATCAGCTGTGCCGCCATGATGCTTGCAAGTGTGGAAGCGCCTGTCTCTGCAATGCTCTCGCCCACTATGCCTACCTCTGTGGCCAGCGTGGTATTACCATCGATTTCAGAGCTCAGATTTCATTCTGTGGTGAGTGTGATGACAGCACAGATAAAGATGATCAGATAACACTTTAGAGATTTTTGTGTAATTAACTGCCTTTTTTTAAAGAAAGGTCAATATTGCCTAAGCTATCTGGAATATGATTATAGTGTGGAAATGTGAAAAACAAATGAAATACTTCACTTCATAAATCGGAGCTATATGAGATAAGACCAATCTTTTTTTTTACTATTTTTATTACAAGCAAAATTAGAGTTGTAACTGCATGATTTGAGATATGCAACATAAATAATGCGAAATATTTGAAAAAATTAATCATAGAAATGTCATATCAAAGTATCAGAAAATATGGAAAACCATTATGTTGTATGGTGGCCCAAGCGATTTGTAGTTAAATAGGTAATTTACACAACAGGCAGTTATTTCAAGTTCAACCTCATGGCTTATGGTGTCTGTTGTCTCATTCATGGTAGATTGTGTCCTTTCTATATGGATCTATTTTATGAGTTAATCTGTATCAGGGCTACCCCTTGCCCTGCCGCTGTTAGAATCTTTTATGGCCTGTGTTTCAGAAGCGTCACTTTCTCCACCTTTCTGCCCCCCTCCCTGCTACAGGTTTCATTAAGCTTTTTCTTATCACTGCAGAGGTATCACTGGCCAATTTTGATAGTAATTTCTTAGCTTGGGCTTTCTAAGGAGAAAATAATGTAAACATAAAAGTAATGTAAATTCATATACCAAACTGCATAGGATGTAAATCTAGGATTTAATTTCTCAGAGGATACTTTATTTCATCACAGACCCCACAGAATCAGAAAAGCTTTCTGGGCCTCTTCCTGTACTATGGTCAGGTTTCTTCTAGTCCAGGAGTTGGCAGATGACACCCTTGAGCTTCCTATATTTTTGTAAATAAAACTTATTGCCCATATGCATCCATATTGTCCATGGCTGCTTTTGAGCTACAAAAATGGAGTTGTTTTGACAGAGACTGTGTATGGCCTGCAAAGACGAGGCCATTTGCCATTTGGCCCTTTATAAGAAAAGTTTGCTGACCTCTGCTGTAGTATGTCTTTCAACTGAGTTAGGAGCTTTTCTGAGGGTCAGGTTAAAATTCTCCCAGTTCCTTGCCTTGTGAAGGATCAACTCTTATTTTCCTTTCTTGCATGAGTTAAACATAAGGTTCAAGATTACTGGGACTCATTCTCCCTTTCTCTTTTCTAAGTTCTGGATTTTATTTTCCTCTTCACATCTGGTATCTGGGGAGATTATCTCTCCCCTACTTTTTTGTCACAAGATTAATTATACATTTAACATAATTTCCATTATGTTTTATCTAGCATTTTCTGGTTTAAAAAAAAGATTTTATTTTTTTATTTATTTGAGAGAGAGCGAGAGAGAGTGCACGCACAAGCTGGGGGAGAGGCAGAGGGAGAATGAGAGAATCTCAAGTAGACTCTGAACTCAACTGACTGAACCACCCAGACGCCCCTCTACATTTTTTGTTTTTTTTGGGTTTTTTTTTTACAGGTATGTTTTTAGATTATTTTAGCTTGCCTACTATAATCAGTTTGGGTTGTTCTAAAGAGAAATTGGGAAGGTTTAGAAAAAAGCATGAACATGATTCAGAAAGTGAAAAGTAAGAGCTATGAGTATGGATCAGTTAAGCCAAGTTTTGCCTTATTTGTAGAAGACTTAAAGTTTACTTAGCTTTAAAGAATGTCACAAACAAGATGATGTCAGTATAGCGGTAATAGATTTAAAATGTGAGGATGGAAAGTTTATTTGGAAATGCAGAATACTTTAAATATTTAAAAAAATATGGTACAGAGTGTTAAAGACTGTTATGGAATGTCGCACTTCAGAATGTCTCAAAATAGAAACTTTATACATCTATTACACCTCTATTGAGGCAAATGCAGTTGATCCTTGAACAATGTGGGAGTTGGGGGCACTGATTTTCCACCTACCCACACAGTCCAAATCCATGTATACCTTTTGACTACCCTGAACACTTAACTACTAATAGCTTACCATTGTCTTAGAGCCTTACCAATAATATAAATGGTCAATAGACACATATATTGCTTATGTATTATATAGTATATTCTTTTTTTTTTTTTTTTTTTTTTTTTTAAAAATTTTTTTTTTTTTTTTTGACACAGAGAGGGATCAGATCACAAGTAGGCAAAGAGGCAGGCAGAGAGAGAGGAGGAAGCAGGTTCCCCGCTGAGCAGGGNAGAGGCAGAGAGAGAGGAGGAAGCAGGCTCCCTGCCGAGCAGAGAGCCCGATATGGGCCTCGATCCCAGGACCCTGAGATCATGACCCGAGCCGAAAGCAGAGGCTTTAACCCACTGAGCCACCCAGGCGCCCTATATAGTATATTCTTATAATTAAGCAAGCCAGAGGAAAGACAATGTTATTAAGAAAATCATAAAGAAGAGAAAATACATTTACTCCTGTTCTTTATTTATTGAAAAAATCCAAGTATAGGTAGACCAACCCATGCAGTTCAAACCCATGTTGTTCAAGGGCCAACTGTAAACATTTTATTTATTTGCTTATTTGCTTATTATTTCTTTTTTATTTTTATTTTTTAAGACTTTAAAAAATTTTATTAACATATAATGTATTATTTGCTCAGGGGTACAGGTGTGTGAATCATCAGTCTTAAACAATTCACAGCACTCACCATAGCACATACCATCCCCAATGTCCATGACCCAGCCACCCTATCCCTCTCCCCTGACCCTCCAGCAACCCTTAGTTTGTTTCCTGAGATTAAGAGTCTCTTAGGGTTTGCCTCCCTCCCCAGTCCCATCTTATTTCATTTTTTTCCCTCCCTTCCCACCATGACCCCCCGCCCTACCTCTCAAATTCTTCATATCAGAGAGAACATGTGATACTTGTCTTTCTCTGATTGACTTATTTTGCTTAGCATAATACCCTCTAGTTCCATCCATGTCGTTGCAAATGGCAAGATTTCGGGTTTTTTTGATGGCTACATAGTATTCCACACCTTCTTTATCCATTCATCTGTTGATGGACATCTAGGTTCTTTCCATAGTTTGGCTATTGTGGAAATTGCTGCTATAAACATTCAGGTGCACGTGCCCCTGCGTATCACTACATTTGTATCTTTAAGGTAAATACCCAGTAGTGCAAATGCTGGGATGTAGTGTAGCTCTATTTTCAACTTTTTGATGAACCTCCATACTGTTTTCCACAGTGGCTGCTTGAGCTTGCATTCCCACCAACAGTGTAGGAGGGTTCCCCTTTCTCTGCATCCTCGCCAACATCTGTCATTTCCTGACTTGTTCATTTTAGCCATTCTGACTGCCGTGAGGTGGTATCTCACTGTGGTTTTAATTTGTATTTCCCTGATGTCGAGTGATGTTGAGCACTTTTTCATGTGTCTCTTGGCCATTTGGATGTCTTCTTTGCAGAAATGTCTGTTCATGTCATTCTCATCCTCCAAAGTCTTTTTTAAAATTTATTTGAGAAAGTGAGTGAGTGCAAGCAGGAGGGAAGGGCAAAAGGAGAGGGACAAGCAGGCTCCCCGCTGAGCAGGGAGCGGGACAAGGTGGGACTCAATTCCAGGACCCAGGGATCATGACCTGAGCCAAAGGCAGACGCGGAATGACTGAGCCACCCAGGCACCCTTGTTTATTATTTCCGTTACAGGATTCTGGAATGTTCTAAGGCTTATTCATGTATAATATATCTTGGTTTTTCATGCTTCTATCGGAAACCTATAACCCAGCGTAAATGTTTCTGCACCCTGTGGGAGTCTTTCTCACCTGACGCTCCTTCATCCTAGGGGTCGTGTGCCAGAAGGGCATGCTGTACCATCACTGCTCCTCCTTTTGTCGCCGCTCCTGCACCGCCCTCGCCACCCCCGAGCAGTGTAATGACGACTGTGCTGAGGGCTGCAACTGTCCCGAAGGCAAATACTATGAAGACACGCTTAGCTTTTGTGTGCCCATGTAAGTCACAGGACCGGGCTGCTGGGGTCCAGTGTCTCTCTCTTGTCCTTACGGGTTAAATGGGCTTGCATGCTTGATTTGTTTCTTTTTTTCAAATTTAACTGACTCAGCATCATTTACTGGAAAATAAATTTTCTCCATTATTGAACAGCTGCTTTTCCCCTACAAAAAGTGTGCATATAGGCAAAGATCTCTTTGTGAGCTGTGTCATTAATGTTTCTTGATGTCTTTACCTTTATTGACTTATTTTAAACCCTGTACATGTTCACTAATAGCTGTAGAAACAGCTAAAGAATGTGGTGGTTAATCCTAAAGTTTATTCCTGCTTTTTTTTTTACCACATCAAAATTAAGGTGTCTGTTTCACTGTCACGTGACAAATTTCAGTAGCAGGATTGTCTGTCAGCGCTCAGAACGTCCTCAGATCTCGCATGAGATAAAGACTCTTGTCTCACCCATAGGGTGGGATGGTATATCGATTATATTTCTCTGAAGTGCATTCAGGGACTTTTTTGTGAGTCTAACAACACAGTCTGTACTGCGACTAACACGTCAGAGCATCCCTATGTAGAAAGCACGGTCTGAAGCTGCTCCTCCCCGGGGAAACGGTTCCTGCCACGCACATCCTAGAACTGCATGCGGGCGATGAATAGTGTCATCTTTAGTGTGTGCCTTAAAATTACCAATACAGAGCAGAAGGGCTGCTTGATTTTTCATGGTTTTTTTTTTAAATGTGTATACTATTTTATTAACTTAACGCCCCTCCCCTCCCCTTTTCTTTTATAGATTTCACTGCCGGTGTCACTATAAGGGCAGCGTTTATCAACCTGGGGAGCTCATCCCAACACCGTCCGGCTTATGGTAGATTTCAATGATGGGGCTTGTGCTTAACAACAGGAACGGGTAGAATTTTGTAACCCAAACTGCGCCTTTAAATATGACTTATGTGATTTAAAATGTAGAGATGATCTTTATGTGGCCTTTTCCATATGTATGTTACATATGGAATGCCTAAGTCTTGTACTCATAACTGCAGAAAACAGCCCTTTGAGGGTTTTGGTTCTCAGATAGAAGCACGGCAAGCTGGGGTGCCTGGGTGGCTCAGATGGTTAAGCGGCTGCCTTCAGCTTGGGTCATGATCTCAGGGTCCTGGGATCGAGTCCTGCACTGGGGCTCCTTGCTCAGTGGGGAGCCTGCTTCTCTCTCTGCCTGCTGCTCCCCCTGCCTGTGCTCTCTCTCTCTAAAAGAAAAAAAATAGGGCACCTGGGTGGCTCAGTGGGTTAAAGCCTCTGCCTTCGGCTCAGGTCATGATCTCAGGGTCCTGCGATCGAGGCCCGCATCGGGCTCCTTGCTCGGTGGGGAGCCTGCTTCCTCCTCTCTCTGTCTGCCTCTCTGCCTACTTGAGCTCTCTCTCTCTCTGTCAAATAAATAAATAAAATATTAAAAAAAAGAAAAAAAGAAATATTGCAAGTTGCCAAGAGATTTTAGTTGGACTGAACTCTCGGTATCACAGGCTGAAGTCAGTGAACCTCCTCTCTAGGGACATCGATCTTAGTGAGATAGCACTTGTTCATAGGATAACACTCTTTCCTGTCCTAATCTGTTTGTTAAAAATGCAGAGACGTCCATGCAGCAGTCCGCATTGATCTTCATCCATCTCTTAATCTCCCGCATTCAGTTGCACCACAGGAACCCACAGATAATAATAGACAGCAGATAATAGTAACAATACTGGTAATAATGATATCTAAGTATCACTGTGCACATTCTGCAGTCCCAGTACCCTTCTAAGTGTTTGATGTCTCTTATTCAAACACTCACCACTGTAACCCCAAGAGATAGGCCCTGTGACTCCGGCCCCTGTTTACAGGTGAGGAAAATGAGGCCCAGGCAGTTAAGCAACTTGGTCATGAAGCTGATTTTCCATTCCAGGAAACCTGGCTCTGCAGTGCTTTCTTTATTGCTTACCTTGCTCTGCAGCTTATTTTGTATTTATGGCAGAATTCTGTTTATGGTCAATTTCCCATTACTATCATCTCTATCTGCCCCCCCCCCCATCAAGACACAAAGGCAACTGGCTCTTGAATCTTTCTCTAGGGGGTTGGACTACTAGCCAGTTTCCCAACCCAGAAATTTAGGAGTCATTTTGGACTTTTTCCTCCTGCTCAACACTGCCAGTCAGGAAAACCCCAACCACAATGGACTTTGCTTTCTAGATGTAGGTGAAATTCATTCCTTTGTTCCCATCACTATCCCCTAACCATGTCTCTCACTGTCTCTTTTCTGGACCTTTCTACTTGGTTTTCTTGCCTCTAGTCTTGCCCCCTTCCATTCTACTTAGGTGTTATATCTCTCTAGAATTTAACACAATTGGATTTATTTAAGTAAACTTGGCAAAAACAAAGGAACCATCCCACTTCAATGAGGAAGAAAAAATTCTATTAGTGTAGCAACCTCCTGTACCATTCTTCTCAAAAAGCCTATGTCCCAGGGAGCATATTATATGGAAAACCTGGATTTGGGCCCTGAGACCGGACTGTCTTGGTTCCCCTTTGCCATGCACAGTGTGAGTGAATCATACCTCTGGGTGTCAGCTCAGTGTTCCATGATGCATAAGTATACGTTTCACGTAACGTGGCCCTTGCATGTTAGTCAGCTTCTTTATCTGGGTTCAAATATAGAACACATGATCTGGTCCAAAGCTGAAGTAAACACTGTTTATGAGGGAATTGTTGAGAACTGGTGTGTTATTTCCTATCTTGATTTCTTTTTTTTAATGGAGATGTAATTAAATGATATATTTTTGAGGGACATTCAAGATTAATCTTGCTTGATTTGGTTTGCCTTATGCCCTGAATTTAGATCCTAAGTTGCAAGGGAAATGTGACTCTGTCTTCAGCACTGCTGCCAGAATGAGTTTTCTAGAATTGGAACCAACCTTATTACCTCTCCGTTTAAGGTCTCTAGGATAAAGTCTTAGCATCTTAATGAAGTTGACCTTGGCTTCTTTGCCATCTGCATCTCCTGTCACTTCTTGCATTGTACTTTGTCACACAAAACACTGCATTGTACTACATCTCCCCTGAGTGTATAGCCTTCCTGCTTTATCCATATCATCACCTACATCCAGTTCTTTAAGACTGTCCAGACTTTACCTTCTTTGACTGTCTCGATGTCAGTTGCCAAGAGATTTTAAGACATTTTTCTGTTTTACTTTTCTATCTTAAACATATTTCTCTGTTGCATATGTCACACTGCATAAATTATTTGTATGTCTTCCTTTCTTACTAGAATATGAGCAGTTGGGTGAAGACTATGAATTTTGGGTTTTATATTCCCTATGCCCATTGCAGTGCCCCAGATATACGTGTTTGATAAAAAATGAACTGAAATAGTTATTTCAAATTGGGCCTAAACCAATAACTTATTTGTAAAAAATTATGTGGAAAAAAATAACTTTTGTCTGTGTACCCAATCAATGCTTGCACAATAGATTGTTTTTGAAATACAGAAAAAAAAAACCTGAGGTGTGGCTTCATAAATTAACTCTTTGTTTACCTCTACTAGCCAGTGTTCAAATGGGACCGTGAAATGTGATGAACCAGCAACGCCCTCTACTGGTAAGATCGAGATAGATGTTTTCCTTAAAGAGAACGCAGCTCTAATACTGTTCCCATTTTTCTGGAAGTCATAAATCCATCACAGCCCTCCTTGCCAAGGTGCATGAATATATAGCCTTGGGAATGTTCCTCAACATGGTGCTCCAGTGCTTCCTTAGTTTTTTCACATTGATAATTATAATATGTGTAGGACATCTTGGGGTGAACTGACAAGGCTGCTGAGGAGCAGAGCTGATCAACCCGGGGACGTGCCTACAGGCTGCCCACCCCAGAACGACCTCAGGTGCACCAAAGTCTTTAGGCTCATGTATCCGGGCATCTGTTGAAACCTGCCCATGGACTGGCAGTTGGGAAACTTCTCTAGACCAGGACTTCTCAGATTTAATGTGTACGTAATCTCCTGGGGACCTTGGTAAAACATTAATTCTGATCAAGCAAGCTGGGGTGATGCCCAAGATTCTTTATTTCTGCTGCCACTGCCACTGGTTCTTAGACTGTAGGGCCAGCAGCCATCAATTAAACATGGCTTGCAAGATAACATCTACTGCCATCTCTCTTTAGAATGTTATTTTACACTTACATATCATTCCTGAAAGTCATATATTAGAGTACCCTACCCATGATTTATTTTCACCATAAAAAAGCCTCAAGTTTTCAGTCATGGTGCAGAAATTCCAGACAAATAACAAAAAACACTGCCTTCATTGATTTTAATGGACAGAGTGCAGGCTGATGAAATGGAGCTGTTGCTTTGTTATTTATTTGCATGGTCTTGTATATATTATTATAAATTTGCTTTGATTTATATGCCCTGGATTTGCTTTATGAGGATTTAAATTATCCAGGCTTCTTTATGGGCTGCGTTTATGGACGACACACATATTCAGTAGCAATGGGGCCATCCTTGCCCTGCCCTATTTGCTTCAGGGTGGCTTCGAGTTAAAGAGGAAAAATTCAGGTGGCCAGACTTCTCACAGAGGTATCCGCATGATTTGATCCCACTGGCCCCAAGAAGAGAACTTACTGAATTCCTCTGAGCCCAGAAGCTTTCTGGAAGGCTATGTAGCCCCTATGCTGCCTATAATTATGCCTCCTTTTGCACTTCTACACTCTAGTGAGGACTGATGTAAATAATAACTCAGAGAGGAAGACCTGAACCTACCATGTGTTCATTGGAAACATATGGCTTTGTAAGAGTGTGAGTATGCTATCTTACCAGCCCTTAAGAAATTGAAAGTGTATGTTTGGATTAATCAAAATACCATGTTTCTTGACCTCGGAAAATTATATAACAGTTATTTAGTTATTGCTCTGTGGAAGGCAGCTAAGGTTTTCCAACTCCAAATAGGTTTTTGAAATGTAGGAGACAATAGAAAATCTTCCTGGAGAAGGTTTGTAAGTTCCTCAGCCGAAAGTTATAGACTGAGAGCATCAGCTAGTAATTACTGGTAAGATATTCTAGGGTTTGATGACAAACACCTGTCAGTGTGGTTATTTGTCTATGAAGCAAATACAGAGTTAACGGTATTATATCTGTGCCTTTTCCCTGAAGTTCCTGCCTGTCCTGAAGGAAAAGTGTATTTTGACTGCAGATTTCCGGACCCTGAATTACCAGCTGGTGGTATAAATTGTGAGACTACATGTGCAAATCTGGCCATGAACTTCACTTGTGCCCCATCCTCACCCTGTATAAGTGGCTGTGTTTGTGCTCCAGGGTAAGGCTCTCTCTTTCTCTCTCTGTCTCTGTCTCTCTCTCTCTTTTTTTAAATATTCAGGATTTGACAGAAAATGCAAGAGCTTCTAAAATATTTAGCTAAAGTTGTTCTGACTGTGGTTAACTTTGAGTTGGTAACTAGAAGACTATTGCAATCATTTTGCTATATTCATTAACATATCCCATGTTATATTTGAAATATGATGTATGACATATAACAACACATGATTAAGTATGTCACATGTTATATATACAATATTATTAAAGTAGTACAATGAATTGAAGAGAGAATTCATTTCAGGATGTTCTTGGCATTTATCTCCTGCTTTAACTGCAATTTTGGGAAAGTGATAGTGAGCCATCATCCATTTAAAATACTTCAAGTACATACTTTTATATATTCTGTTGTGCAGCTACTGTTGTTGAAATTAATTTATAATAGTGAGGCCAACTGCTTTATTTTTTTATTTTTACCTTTTTAAGATTTTATTTATTTAGCACGAGTGGGGGGAGGGGCAGAGGGAGAGGGACAGAGAGAATCTCAAGCAGACTCTACGCTGAGCGTGGAGCCTGATGCGGGGCTCGATCCCACAACCCTGAGATCATGACCTGAGTTGAAACCAGGAGTCAGATGCTTAACCAACCGAGCCATGCAGGCATCCTGCCAACTGCTTCTCTTAATGGATGTTACAAAAAATGGTGTGCTGAGGCTACGAAGGGCAATGGGTTACAGTGGGAACTCTGGCTTCAAGCACGCTGGAGTTCAAATCCCAGCTCTGCTGATGTTAGCTGAGTGATTTTTCTGCAAGTTTCTTTTAAGCCTGTTAGGTGTGTGAGATGTGTGTGTGTGTGTGTGTGTGTGTGTGTGTGTGTGTGTGTGTACTCAATAAATACGAATCACTGTCTTATGGCAGAACAATCTCCTATTTTTGTAAGTTTCCTTTAATAGCAGGAATGCATCATACAGGGGAAAGTTAAGTACAGAATTTGGTGGCTCTTCACTTCCCTGCGGCCACAACATCTGGCCTCACGGGCTCTCCTCTTCTGGCAGTGAATGGAGGCAGTGCATGGAGAGAGGCCACCTGAGGCAAACAGGTCACCCATTCTTCCTTGGTGAACATATTCACACAGAGGGACTCCTGGGCTCAGGTCATCTAAACCATGAGAAAAGAAGAGAGAGGTTTTGTAGTCTGTTTCTCAGGAGAGTTGCTTTTGTCTAAAAGGTCTCCATCTGGAGTAGGTGGAAGAGCCAAATGACTTGGGACTGTACCAATCTCTTTAGAAAGGGAGGAGGTTGAAAGAACAAGGGCCTGTGCATGGGAGAATAAGGCCAGGTAGAAATCAGGCCCTAGAGCAGATGGGTGAGGAAGACATTTTAATAAAAAGGACAAGGGAAATATAAGCTTTATGATGGTAAAATAACTAAAACCTACAGCATTGCTTGATTGATTTGATTTGATCATGACTCAAGGGCACATGGCTGATTAGATAAAACTGCATCCTAATTTTGTTTCACAGGGTGCAGTTGACACTGTTATTTTTTTAAAAGAATATCTAGTTACTGTCACCTTTGACTTTTAGTTCAACTATGATTTATTTATTTACTGGTCTAATTTCATTACAAAAACTAAAGAAATTTTCTCCCACTTTCTCTTATTGTATTGAAGTAAATATGGTTGGAATTAACTGAGAGGCCTTTGATTTGGAAATAATTTTATTATATGGAACTTTCCTGTTATAAAGTTGTTCATAGTAATATGATTTGGATTGTCTTCCATATGACCTTGGCTGGCTTATTTTAGGACAATAAGGCTCGTATCACCTGTTTTATGGGGCTCCTCAGAGTGACAGCAGTTCATCCAGTATGAAGGGAAAGATCGTCATTCCTCAGTTCTGAAATCATTGTTGGAGCACCTGGGTGGCTCATTTGGTTTAGTGTCAAACTCTTGGTTTCAGCTCAGGCCATGATCTCAGGGTTGTGGGATTGGGTCCCTGGTCAAGCTCCAAGCTCAGTGGGGGGTCTGCCTGAATTTCTCTCCCTCTGCCCCTCCCCCTCCTCAAATAAATAAGTAAATAAATCGTAAAAAATAAAAAATCACTATGGATTAAAGAAATGGAAAGTAATATAGTGAAAACTGTCATATAGAAATTGTTCAAATATTGGCTTTCCTTATTCGCTGAAGTACCTCAGAGTGAGTGACTTAACCACTTGGAATCTTAGCTTCCTCTTTTTTAAAGTGTATCTACAAATGCCTATTTCATGGAGGTGGAGTATATACAGTGCACCAGTCAGTCACGTGGTGCTAATGTTTAGGACACTGTGTTAAGCTACAGGTGGGGGGCACTGTTAAAATACATTTATAAGATAACAACAGAATATGCCTACGGGATTGTCACTAGGATTAGGTGAGTTAGTACTGTATTCAAAGTGGTTAGAATAGTGGCTGGGCCATAGGAGGCACTCAAAAATATTAGTTTTTGCTGTTGTTTTTATTTTCCCTGTGAGAGAGTTAATGAAGTACTTGCAATTCACTGGGATGAACACTCCGGTAAAGGTTTTTACAAATTTCTACGTATGGGGAGTGTGGGACATAGAAGATTACATTAAATTGAGTCTCAAATGGTGAGAAGTTTTTTGGGCATAGCTGGGGAGGAGAAGGGTTTTCCAGCCAGAGGAGAAATGGCGATGATGCCCAGGGAAAGTGGAGAGAAGTCTGGGAGGGGTGAGGTGAGAAAATACAGACTCTAGGACTCTGTTGTCTGAAAGGAAGAAATCTAAATGAGACAATCCAGCATTTACATAGATAGGTTCATTTGGTCACCTTTACTCAACAATTGAGTGTCTGCTATATGCTAGACATTGGGACACAACCATCAAGATACTCATCATCTTCCTGAGTGGAGCGTGAAGTCTAATGGGCAATGTATACATTAAATAAGGAATTACAGTGCTGTGCGAGAGAAGCTGTGAGAGGGAAAGTGGAGAAGGAAACATATGGGATCACTTTTATTCGCAAGAAGAGGCAAGAATCCAGGATTCTTGACTTCTATGTTAATTTTGATAGCATTGAATTATAACATTTTAAAGCAAATTCAGAAAAAACTTCATATACTTTGTCTATTTTTAATAGATACCTGTTTTTATTATTTTATTTTAAATTATATTATATTATAATAATTTAAATTTTATTTATTAGTAGTATTTTATTGTTGACGAAATAAATTCTTGAGAAAAGATTTTAAGAATATTGACATTTATGTGTATATTTATATCAAGGGTATTGGAATGTGAATCATAAATCTTCAAATCAAAATATTTTGAAAATATACTAATGGTAATTATCCTTTGAGATTATGGTATTTATTTATTTATTTTAGATTTTATTTATTTATTTGACACAGAGAGAGAGAGAGAGAGATCACAAGTAGGCAGAGAGGCAGGCAGAGAGGGGAAGCAGGCTCCCCGCTGAACAGAGAGGCCGATGCGGGACTCGATCCCAGGACCCTGAGATCATAACCTGAGCAGAAGGCAGAGGCTTAACCCACTGAGCCACCCAGGTGCCCATGATATTTAATTTTTCTATTCATAGATATTTTAAGATACTTTTTTATGGGATAATCTTTCAAGAAGGATATCATGTCAAAGGACACTAACATTTAAAAAATATTAATAATAAAAAATGTGAAACACTTGCTATAATGGCTTTTTATTCATAACACATCTTAACTTTCAGGATTTTAAATTTAAGCACTTACATAAGGAGCTTTTGATTATCCTCGCTGTCCTACAACAGAAAATGTTATCTATTTAATAATTTACTTTTATTGAAAAATTTTTAGGCCCTACAGATTTTTTTCTCCTAAGTAGCAAATGTTGAAAAAAGGGGCCCTCGCGTATTCTTTAAATGTTGTTTTTAGAATAACTCACTGTACCCAGAAATTTAAGCTTCTGTTTCTCTTTTATTGTGTTAAGCGATAACAAACAGGTTAAAATATTGCATCTGATCACTTGCCTGGCATTTCAATTACTCCTATGATATGCAAGGTACTATGTGAAAAAGAGAGAGCGAAAGATTAGATCCACTCCCTCCATAGGTCAGAGAGAACACGCCTGTGGCAGCCGTAATAAATATAGGTGGTGTTGAATATGACAAGATTACTGATTCTTAAAAAACTGAAACTAAATAGCATTTACTTCTTCATTTGGAAGAATGGCAGAGCACAAAGGAAAGTGTTATGTTCCCGAAAGCTGTCCGTGTATCTGGAAAGATTGGGAGTACCTCTCGGGAGAAGTGATTGCTACACCATGTTATACCTGGTAATGAGATCCATTTATTTCACAAAATTTTTCCTAAGCAACTGTATTAGTTTCGATCATCTTATAGTTAATGTGACTGACTTTAGCAAACACCCAATCAAGCCTGAGTAAATAAGATTTTAAAGGCATTCAGGAGTTGGTGGAGAGCTATTTCCACAGGGGAATCATATCATTATTTGGGGGCATATTTGTTTAGCCCAGAAAAAAAACTGTGAAATGTGAAAACTTGAAAATTTAATAAGAAAAAAAATCTCAAGTTTATAAGAAATGAATGCTCCAAAGAGAAGATCACATTTAATACAAAGTCTTCTGTTTGGAAATAAGCCAAAACAATGCCATAAAACAAAATTGAAATATAATTTCTTTAAAATGTGGAGGAAAAAATTCCAAGCTCATGAACACTGTGACGTCTAGTATATTTAAACTGATCCAAATATAGGAGATGGCATTATGGGGTTTTTTTTTTTTTGTTCCCGTCAGGGCTATATTCAATTTTTTATTCTGTCTTCTGCTTTCAGGTGACCCAAGCAACAATTTTTAGGCTTGGTTGTGTTCTCTGATAATATATTTAAGCGAAGTGATAAATATAGGCCTAATTTGTCAGTGTAATAAATGTTATTGAACCAATCGGCAATATGACTAAGGGCTCTTGGCTCAGTGAATGTTCTTGAATACAAACCTTACAATGTTTTTACCGGTTGCAAATCTGTAATTGGAGCCAAATGTCTTAGAGAGATAACTGGTGTTATTTTTCGCTAGTGTTTGTCGACGAGGAATGTTCAATTGCACCTACTATCCGTGCCCGGCTGTGTGCACAATATATGGGGACCGGCATTATCATTCTTTCGATGGATTGGAATATGACTATATCAGTGATTGCCAGGTATTTTTGATAAAGGTATGTCATGATTAGGTAATTTTATTTGCACTTGTGTAAAGGCTTAATGTAAAAACTATGCTGATATGTGATGTATCAAATCCACATGTCATTAATAAAACCCACAAAAGTGATAGCAATTTTAAGCATTTCATTGTCTCATAAGTTTTATTATTTATAGGAGGTGAGCTAATTCTTAAACTCTCTATGCTTCTCTTTTATAAACAGAAGTAGTAAAGTGGGGATAAGTAAAATGGGGATAAAAATTACAACTGTCTCTTGGGGTAGTCTTTAGGATTAAATAAGATAAAATATGTAAAGCTCTTAGATAGTGCTTGAGGTATAGTGGTATAGTAAGTGTTCAATAAATGCCAACCATTTTTATTTTTATGGGCTTAGTTTGGTGCATACAAATATAAGACATTAAACCATGCATTTAACAATATGTATTGTTCATTGTTATAGCAATAAAGAGACATTATTCTTAATTCTAGACATGTTATCTTGATGATATACTATGGTCAACCCTGGGCTTAGTATACCTGATAAATCCTTAAAATTTCTCATATGTTTAATGTATTTGGGTTTTCTTTATACCTAAATCTTATTTAGACATCACTGATCCCTGAGTTAAATTTCTAAATATAAAATGTAAGCTTTAGAAAAAAGTTGTACAAGAATAAACAAAATAACATCTTTTCTTCCAGCAAGGTAACCTGTGGTTATCTTGAATGCATGTCTTATTTCTGGGTAAGGCTTTTATGTTATTAGAGGTGTGTGTGTGATCCTGTTCTTTAAAGTGTGTATCAACAAAGTAGACACATTCCTATTTTGTATCTGTTCTATTAAATAAAAAAGAATGGTAAAATACATTGTGTTCCAAACCTAAAAAACTCCTGCTTGTGTTTTAAACCATTGAATTTCCCATTCGGTACTATTCTCAGCTTCCATTAAGAACAATTTCAAGTTTCTTAAAGAATAAATCCAAATTTGTCCAAGAAAATTCTAAAGTGGAGAAGATTGAAATCATGCCCTACATTTCTTTTTCCCTCCCCAAGTCATTTTGCAAAATGCTGAGGATTTGGTGAACTCTTACTAACTACTTATTTGAGCTCTCTATGCTCTGCCTGGCTTTTCCTTAACCCCTCATTTGTCTTCACAGTAGAGAAATCATAGTGTTTACCAGTCTATTTTAAAACAATGATTGTGCAGAAAGCATTTCAAGTAGAGTATTTGTGTCAACTCTGATTCTTGGCTAAATGAAAGTATGTGCTTGTGTTTGATGCTGAATGATTATAGTAGCATTTTTAAAAATTTATTTATTTATTTTTATTTATTTATTTATTTATTTTACTGGTGGTTCACTATAAGAGTATCATTCCATCTAGCAAGCAAGAGCCATTAAAGTTTGGCTTTTAGACTTTTAAAACCTGACTCCTATCGTCACTTTAATTTGCTACTATATCCTTCTGTTAAAAATCAGTATCTTATGTTCAATTTCAACTTTTAATAAGATATGCCTATCTGTGTATGAGAAGACATGTCACAGGAAATATTTCTTTTTTAAAAAAAGATTTTGTTTATTTGACAGAGAGACACCCAGTGAGAGAGGGAACACAAGCAGGGGGAGCGGGAGAGGGAGAAGCAGGCTTCGCCAAGCAGGGAGCCCGATGTGGGGCTCCATCCCAGGACCCTGGGATCATGATCTGAGCCAAAGGCACACACTTAACAACTAAACCACCCAGGCACCCCAGGAGATATTCTTCCAATCTTTTAGTAAGCAACGAAATTTAGATCCCTAATTTAATATCTGGATTAAGATCTGTCATTAGGGTTCATGCAGTAAGATTATAGTCTAAATTTTCAAGTTCTAGAATTGTGTCTTTTTTTTTTCTGCCAAAGTAGGAGTACTTTTCCTTTTTGTACTTTAATAATGTTCTTTAAAAAAAAAGTGTTTACAAAAGATAGACTTCAGAATGTAACTTTCATGGATTTCAATTTGGTAATTAAAGAGAAGAAAAACTACAATTAACTAATTAGAATTATACTGGATAATTATTTACTATATTGTAATGGACATTTTTAGAAAAATTAGTAAAACCAGTACTAGGCCCCAAAATCATTAGGGTAGTTTGATCAACATATACTTGATAAGCCAAGAAATAAGTTACTTGATCACAGAGAAGATAATTATTTCATATCCAAGATGTTAATGGTTAACAATGCAATCTAATTTTCATGGTTTTGAAATCTTTTCATGCTAGATAGTAAATTTCTCAATGCTTGGGATTTTTTTTCCTGATTCAATTTTTCTTCACTAATTTTTTTGTTTGATTTGGTTTGATTTGGTTTGGTTTTGGTTTCTTTGCTTACCCCACATGCCTAGCTTTTCCATGGCAGAGCCTTCTCTTCTGGGGAAAGAATCAGCATTTCCTTTGAGAAGGATAGAATTGCTGCTTGCCCATTTGTTTACTTGCTACTTTTTCAGGGACAGGAATAATTCGTGTGAAGTACAGATTTAATTTTTTCTTCCTTGTCAAACAGCTCTCTTTCCTCTTGCCTTGATTACAAATTCTAGGTTTTTTTTTTTTTCGTTATTTGTAACATATTTTTATCTGGTAAAACTTAGGGCCTTCTGGTGGATCTAGTAACCTCATCCATAAACATGTCTCTTCATTTGCCAATTGGACTATTAAAAATTAATACTTTTTCAACTTTATTTTATAAGTAACTTGACCCTCACCTTTAAAGAGATATGAAAATCTTTTTTACACCCCCATCTCTGGATTGTGGTGTTTTCGATATAATCTAGTTTTAGGTACAAAGTAAGTACTAGTAAGTACTTATAATATCTTTTGTCGAAGCTTGTCAAACTTTAAAAATTCAGGTTTTTTATTTTATTCATATTTTATTCATTTTGGAGGCTATTTACCCTTTACTATAAATAGCATATGGAATATATAGCATGTTGTTTTTTAAGTGGGTTGAAGCAAATTTAAGACAAAGGTATAATGTATATCCAGAAGTAAGACTTGCTTAATAGTAGAAACAGATGAGAAACCAAATGACATCTTGACCTAGGCTGTAAACTCAAAGAAAAAGAGAGAACACTGGATGCCTTCAGCAAAAATAGGAAATACAATATTCTAACTACTCAGATTCAGTCTATGACAAGCCCCAATCACTGCTTGATTTCTTCTTATAATGTGTTCCAGATTAGGTTTTTCAACATTCTCTTCAGGTAAGATCTCAAATGTTTAGTGCTCTCCTTAAGCCTCTGAAAACCCTTCTAATTTCATCACTCTCCATCATTTGTCCCATTAATGTTTCTGGTGTGCCTTCTATGTGTCGGGTCCTATACTGAGGAGTGCAAGTATCATGGCCAACAAAAATAAAGATGGGCTTTGCCTCTGAACTTGAGGTTGGGTTGTGGTGGGGTGGAAGTTAGTTATTAATAACCTAATCACAAAACTCATAAAATTTCAACAGCAGAAATCAATGATGACCTGAATGTAAAATCTAATTAAACTTTAAAAGTTTATATTTTTTCCTTTGATATAGCTTGTGCTTTGTAATTCTACTGCCTCTGCTGGTCCCTTATCTCTGATCACTCCTTAATATCTTCTGATGGCTCCTTTCTTCAAGAGTTTCTTAGAATATAGGTCTCACAGCTTCCATATTTCCATGTAGGTTTCCTCTGCAAATCTCTAAATAAGGAACAAACCGAGATCCTAAAAACATTAGAGAGTTGATATATAAGTATTTCTTTTAAAAATGATAATATACTATCTTTCACTTACTTTAACTTCCTGTGGCCATCCTAACATTGACTGGAAAAGTTATTCCCTATTACAAAAATCTTTTGATGTTTTTGACTCACTTCCTGTTCAGTGAACTCTGATTGTCTCCAACCTTTATTTCCAGTTTAGTCCTAAAGAAGAAAAACTACTCTAAAATGATATTAAAGTTACAGACTCAGGAGATAGGCAGCCAATTTAAAATTTTCTCCAAATAGTAATCATTTGCATGTATTTAACCGTCTCTACACCAATCATTTTTATTCCCTGAAATGAGGTTCTTAGTGTGGTTTGTCTTCCAGGTGCAGTTTTTATTAATATTTTTTTAAAAGATTTTTTTTAATTTATTCGACAGAGAGGGAGAGATCACAAGTAGGCAGAGAGGCAGGCAGAGACAGAGGAGGAAGCAGGCTCCCCGCTGAGCAGGGAGCCTGATGCGGGCCTCGATCCCAGGACCTGGAGATCATGACCTGAGCCGAAGGCAGAGGCTTTAACCCACTGAGCCACCCAGGCACCCTTTATTAATATTGTTTGTGTGACAGCCATGCTGAGGACAAAGGGGTCAGAGGCAGAAAGACAACAACTTAGACCTTTATTGATAGTATAACATACCTTGTCTATATTACGGTGGATATTTTCAATGCACATCAGTTTTTTTATAGTTTCCTAAACATTTTTATATCAGGAAAATCAGAAACATTTATAATTAAATTAAACTACATGATAAAGATATAAAGAAAATTCCCTTTCAATTCTGATACATTAATGTTGCCAAAGCTAAAATGGAAGTGAAAAATATATTAATTTTTATTTAATTTTTAAAATTATATGAACAAAACTTTATAGACAGCTCTGGTGTATTTTTTAATCTATTTCGGTAGGAAGATGAAAATCTTGGAGTTTGTGGAATTAATTCTGTGCCACCTTTTTTTTTTTTTTTTTTTTAGAGAGAGAAAGAGAGAGAGTGAGCGAGTGGTATCCGGGGTAGGGACAGAAGGAGGAGGAGAGAGAATCTTAAGCAGACTGCATGCCCAGCGCAGAACCCCATTCAGGGCTCAATTTCACGACCCTGAGATCATGACCTAAAGCAAAATCAAAAGTCGGATGCTTAATTGACTGAACCACTCAAGCGCCTGTCAGTGTCTTTTCAAAAACTTAGCATTTAATTAATTTTCTACTCTATCATGTTACCTAACTCTGAAATATTGTATCCTTATTGAAAATTTCAGGCAAGGTGATTGTGATATTTTATCCATAAGATTGATTCCATTACTCATCTTAGATATTAAGTTTCAATATTTGCTTTGCATTGTAATAGTTTACCTACCCAGATAATACACCCTTTATATTAAACCTTCTAAAACATTCAGTAGCTGGGGCGCCTGGGTGGCTCAGTGGGTTAAAGCCGCTGCCTTCGGCTCAGGTCATGATCCCAGGGTCCTGGGATCGAGGCCCTCATCGGGCTCTCTGCTCAGCAGGGAGCCTGCTTCCTCCTCTCTTCTCTCTCTCTGCCTGCCTCTCTGCCTACTTGTAATCTCTCTCTCTGTGTCAAATGAATAAATAAAATCTTTAAAAAAAAAACATTCAGTAGCACAATGATAGCATAGGTTTTTCCAGTAATTGTTTTTGTACCTTTCTCTCTTTCTCTTTCTTTTCTTTCTCCCTTCCTTCTTTCTTTCTTTTTCTTTTCTCTTCTCTTCTCTTCTTTCTTTCATACTTAAATTTACACTCTATGCTAGGAGCTGTTAAGGGTACAGTTATTAAGACATTAGCTTTACCCTCAATTGTTTTATGTTTGGGGAGTCATTAATAAACAAGAAGCTAGCAGGCTGGGATAAATGAAAGCTCTCTTGTGGAAATGTAACTAATTTTGACTAGAGAAAGAGTAAGCTGAAAGTTTCACGGAAGGGGTAGGAATTGGTACTAGAGTAGTTTACCCCATTATAACCCACTTCTTTTTCAGTGTATTTTCAGGTAGAGTTCCTTGGTAATGAAACACTTCAGGGTGGTTTTCTTCTCATGGCATCCCGGTTAAGTATCTGCTATTTCAGGGAACCAACAGTAGGTGGGGGGCGGGGGGGTCCTGTGGTAATCTGTGTGCAAAACCGCAAGGGAAATACCATCCCAAGGAAAGTTTTGAACAAGACTATACACCTCACAAAAGTGACAACTGAAAGATGGTTTTGCCTCCCAAGCAGCAGGAGTTCATGGATGCTTTGTTGTCATTCATGCCACAGGGACAATCTCTGTGTGACTGGTCTACTCTCTTCTTTCTCAGTCTTGCTTATATAACTCTCTTTTCTTTATCTTTTATCATTGCAGCAGTTCAATCATTGTTTCTGCTTCCTTTTATTTTAAGCTTGCTCTCCTCTGTTCAGCAGCCCTCTACCTTCTCTCCTCTTTCTGTCTATTCACCCTCCAATCTTACTACAAAAAGTCTTAAAAAAAAAAACCCAAAACTCCCAAAATACCCATCATTTTCTGGTTCAAGCATGAAAGATAATCTAACAGGCTAGAGTTGTGTCTTTTCATGGTTGCATTAAACTCTGTTGGCCCGAGTTGGCACCATGACTGTAGCAGGTCTAGCTCAGTGGCTTGGCTGTGTCCTGAGGGTGGCAAGATCACCTCTTCTGTGTCATTGTGTGAGGAAAATGAGTTCTCAAGGAGAAAAATCTGAACCCATCAAACAGTCTCTTAAGGAGCCACCGTTACCAGAAGGTCATTTTGATGCACCAGAAGATTCTAATTCAGAGAGAGTACCATTGACAAAATTTCCAGTTTACGTTAATCCTGTTACCAAAGAAAAAGGTGGACCCAGAGGCCCAACTTACCCAATAGGCAGATTGGAAATGAAAAGGACATTGTATTGATTTTAAGGCCACACAATAACTTCATAACATGTTTCATGATAGCTATCAAATATAGAGATAAAATTTGGTGGCATGAAAACATTTATGGTCTTTATATCCTCCAAACATTAGTGAAAAAACCTGAAGACTTCCAAAAACGGATGTAGCCGCAATGGAAATGCATCATTCAGATCTCCTCTTATGGGAAGGAGAGTTGACTGAGAACCCCAGCTGTTGTCCTATGGGATCCCCTGCTGTGTTCCTGCTGAAGCCACATGTCCCCAGCTGTTCTTAGCCAATGAATGAGTGTGGTGGGGCTGCAGTAAATGAGTATCTGGCCCACTCCCCTGATGGGTGACATTGGGTCAAGGACTCCCCATTAGCCTCCCCAGAATTTTCTTTGTACTGTGCTGCTGTTAGAGATTCTCCCCACCGAGTCCTCCTTTTTTCTCTTTCCCCTTCACAGGTGTCAGACTCTGCCTACTTTACCCCTTTATTGTTCAAAACGTCTCCCCAATAAATCTCTTTCACGTTAAAAAAACAAAAAAACAAACAGAACAGAACTCTGTTGGGCCATTGATGAATGTACTGCTTTGGGACCTAAAAAATGGCTTCCTGAGGCTACTGTATTAGCAGGAACTTTGTGTGGGATACTTACCCTTAAAAGGGGTAGGGGCTATGACAGGTGGTTAGATTGACTGACATTTGAGTAAAATAATATTCTACCTTGAGAGGGGCTGACATTTTGTTTTGGAATCACTTGGGAGAATATTTTCTATAAATGTTTGCAGTACCTCAGAATAAAGGGTTTGAGGAATCCATGTGCTACACTGATGTTGACCTTTTCCCTCCAGCTTTTAATCATTACTTATTATGTTGCTTAGCAACTCTGTAGCATTATCTCCAAACCTAATATTAACTTGAAATACAATAGAAATGAAAATTATAGAAACGTGACTTTTAGGAATTGATATTGTTTCAAGTTACTGTCAGCAATAACATGATATTATAAGGCAGACTATACAATATAGACTATTTTGTGGCATTTCTGAGTTTAATATAAAGACTAATCTAACACGGAGGAAATTTAATTAGTAATAATAGAAATGTAGTGGCAGTAGAAAGCCTTTCAGCTGGCTTTTCAAATCCCTTAATCTAAATAACCTTTCTCAAGGGGAAGAACAAAACCAAATCTTGAATTATATATTTTTTCTTCTTTGAAAATCGTTCATAAAGGGAGAAAATGTGGCATGATTTTTTTGAGTAGTACAATGCCATAATCATCTTATGACCTTTATTATTCTCCTTTTCAAAATTTGGGCAATGCTTTGCAAAATGATTGTTTAAGAAGAAGCAAAAGCTTTCAGTGCCTACGAAGGAAGGAAGGAAAATGGGTCACAGAAGGACACATTAATTACTTTGTCAACACCATCCATTGAAAACCTATCCTCTTGGCACTATGCTATAGTAATTACTTATAAGACAGAAAGAATTTGGCCAAACCAAAAGAAATATTGAGCCAGTGTTCATATTGCTGGTTATAGAATTTATAAGACGTGTGATTTGCAGATATTTAAAGACTTATTCACTTTGAAAATAAACACTGACCCGTATATCTAAAAATGAAAAGAATTCAGGAAATGCATGTGGGCCTTTGAAAATTGGACATAGAGTTCAAAGAGAAAGGCCATGTTCTTTCTGGTGAAATCCCCACCTTTCACAAGTTAGTGAGAGCCTTTTAGAGCACTGTGGCTTTTAACTTTTGGAGGGATAAGGACCACTTTAAAATATGATGAAAACCATGGACTTTCTTCTTAGAAAAATACAGTTCATCAAAAAAACATTTTACAATGAATTTCTAATGTCTGTAGAGCCACAGAAGCCCACCTGGGGAAACTGATAGAAAAAAAAAAGACACTCTGATTCTAAAGAATGTGTTCTTAGTGGAAGCAGTTGGAAGTGGCTGCAGGAAGGTAGAGGTGAGGTGGGGGGTGAGAGGGGTCCAGTGGAGAGTGTAGAGGGCTAAATAACACTCTCCAAAATGAAGAACTCCCTATAACTTACAATTGACTTTTCTCCTCAATCATCACTAGACCCTTCCTAATTTCTCTACAAGTAGTGTAACAACAACAACAAAAGATTAGGATTTTGAACTCTGCTCGTATTTAACCAAGTTCCCTTGGACAATGAGTTAATCTTAATTTCACCTCCTGATCTAATATTTAATTTAAAAATTATCTTAAGAATTAAATATCATATGCAATGTTTAAAGGAAGCCCTCAAATGATATGCATTATTGTATTTATTAACACTGCCAAAATTTTGTATCTATTTCAATTTGAACCTGTAGGCAGATAATTATGTAGCCAGAAAAGTTTAAAAAATATAACAAAAGATGTTGCTTAAAATGAAAATACTTTCTTTTAAAATTACCCTAAGTGACACGTCTTGGGTATTTGTTGATAAATTGGAGCTATAATAATACAATAGAAAAAGAAACTTATGTTAGAACGAAATTTTAATAGAAGTTATTGAAGATAAATGTTTAAATATTAAACTATTTTGGTATGTTTTTATAAATTTATTTTATATTATTAGATCAAAATGATTTTTATTTTAGAGATAAGCTGTATTTCTTTTATTTTGAGATAAGCTCTATTTTAATTTCGATGCAAGCCATTGCTAATCTTAGTCTTCTTTAAGATTTGTTAGTTAAAAAGAACCAAAAATTACATATGATATACACTTGTATTGATGCATAATTTTTGACATTTCAGAGTGTAGATGATTCAGATATATCTGTCATTGCCCAGAACAAGAAATGCTTTGACAACGATATTGTGTGTTCCAAAAGTGTTTTGATTTCAGCGGGGGACACTGAAATTTACCTGAATGATACTCCTTACAAACAGGTTAGTAAACTATTGCTTTTAGGATCATTTTAACTTGTCCTGAGAATACTGAAAACAAAATAGAAACAATTCAGGGTACTTTTCTTTGCAAGTGATTACTAGGTTTAGATATTCTTTGTTGTTTTATGTGGCTTCAGTAAATCATATGTGACTTATCTCTTTTGTTTATTTATTTTCTTTAAAGATTTAATTTATTTATTTGAGAGAGAGTGAGAGTGAGAGAAGGAGCACCAGTGGAGAGGGGGGCACCACAGAGGGAGGAGAAGCTGACTTCCACTGAGCAGGGAGCCAGATGCAGGGCTCGATCCCAGGACCCTGGGATCATGACCCGAGCCAAAGGAAGATGCTTAACAGACTGACACACCCAGGCACCCCAGTCCCTTTTGTTTATATTCCACTTCTCCATATTCCCATTCTTTCCTCTTTTCTTGAAAGCCATGGTCACAATGCTGGCTCTAGCAACCATCACCAGGTATCTGGGGGACAGCACCATCTTCCGTACTAGATGCCTGGCTCCTCGAATTAGTTCCTCTCCTCTTACCCTGTCCTACTGCAGCCAGCGCGGCTTTTTTTCTAAAATGGGGATCTAATCTTGCCTCAGTCTAGTGCTTCAAAACTTTCAGATGACTTCCCAGTTCTCTGATAAGGCCTTACCGTTGTCACCCCTCCTGCCTCACATCTCCTCACTTTCTGCTTCAAGCCCATGTTACAGAAGTCAGAGCTTTCATTAATTCTTCAGATGGTCTGTTATTTCTCTCACTTCTGTTTCTTTGTGAATGTCATTGCTCCTGCCTGGATCTGCCTTTTCTATAACTTACTCTTCTGTGGTAGGTCTCATCTTAGCTCCTTCAGGAGCTCCTTTTCGTACCTTCAAGCCTCCTGTTAGGACACGTGGCACACATTAGTGAAATTACTTGTGTGGTTGTCTGTCCTCCCTCCATTTGTCTAGGAGTTGTGTGAGAAGAGGGACCACTGTCTCCCTTATTTATTCCTATATTCTGGGAGCCTGCCCAATTTGAAAGAATGACTACATTTCTTTCATTCATTCATTTATTCATTCATTCATCTACTATCTACCAAAATCTATATTAATTATTGGGACTAAGTATAAAGACACCATGCTCATCTTTCAGGAATTATACTCAGGGGAGGGAGACATTCAAATAAACAAGAATATACCATGGCAGGAGTGTGTGTAGGACAATATGGAACTGCTGAGAAGAAGCCAACTTTGGATGTTTAGGGTAATTGTTAAGGGTGTAGACTTTGGAGTTAGTTGGTGCTCACCAGAACCCCTGTCTATCACTTGCTGGTTGTGTCACTTCTGGCAAGTTTCCTTCACCTCTTCAAGCTACAGCTTTCTCAATTGTAAATTTGGGATGATTATAGAATCTACTTCTTAGGTTCATCTGATGT
Source organism: Ailurus styani (assembly GCA_002007465.1). Classification (NCBI taxonomy): domain Eukaryota; kingdom Metazoa; phylum Chordata; class Mammalia; order Carnivora; family Ailuridae; genus Ailurus; species Ailurus styani. Next base: position 4,721,810 of record LNAC01000002.1, on the reverse strand, counting down.
TTAAATGAGATAATAGATTTCAAGAAATGACTTTCTTCCTCTCCTTCAACCTCCTTATATTTTGAAGGTTCAGAAGATATGCTTTGGATTAAATAATTTGAACTGAGTCTTAAAGGATGAGCAGGTATTAGCCAGGTGAAGAGAGAGAGTAGAAAGAAGAATGGTCATGTTGAAAGGAACTGAATTGCAAGTGTTTGAGTTTGGTCAAAGTATGTGGGGATAGTGGAGGGACGGTGTGGCAAAGAGATTTAGGGAGGAGTATCCAGACTGACTTGAAAGCAGGGAGCATGGGAACAAGGGCAGTAGATAGGAAGCTGGTTCCAGACTCTGGAGGCTCTTCAATGGTGTTAAGATATTTGAACTTATTTTACAAGTAAGAAAGTTTAACATTGAGAAGGGACATGATTGACATATGGCTTTTAAAAAGTGGCCTCTCTTTGAGATTTTAGAATAGTGTTTCTCACAGTTTGGTCTGTAAATGTGCATTAAAATCATGTGAAATATCTTCGCTAAAATCTGGTTCCTGGGACTCCCCTCAGTAATTACAATGGCTGAGGTTGAGAATGAAGATCAGTATTATTTTTTAAAGATATTTATTTATTTATTTATTTATTTATTTATTTATTTATTTATTCATTCATTCATTCATTCATTCATTCATTCATTCAAGAGTGATGTAGGAGAGAGAGAGAGAGAGAGCGAGCTGGGGAGGGGCAGAGGTAGAAACAGAATCCCCACTGAGCANAGAGTGATGTAGGAGAGAGAGAGAGAGAGCGAGCTGGGGAGGGGCAGAGGTAGAAACAGAATCCCCACTGAGCAGTGAGCTCAACTAGGGTCTCCCATCCCAGGACCCTGAGATCATGATCTCAGTAATGCTTAACTGACTGAGCCACCCAGGCACCCCTGAAGATCAGTATTTTTAATGGTATCCCTAATTCTTCTGCACACTAAAGCTTGAGAATCAGGGCCATAGATCACAGCTTCTATTTCAATCAGAAATATTGAGACCAACCAGGCAGCAGTCACGCTTTCAGCAAAACAGAATTTCTATGTCATGTTGACATCTTTTGAAAGTAATTACTGCAGTTTGGCATAGCCAGCAGCTGGTATCCACTCAGAGGTGAAGGTTTTAAGAACGAGAATATATATATATATATATATATATTAGTGAATGCCTTGTAGAAACAATTTGACACATTTTTGAAGTGGTAATTACAGTTNTTAAGAACGAGAATATATATATAGAGATATATATCTATATCTATATCTCTCTCTCTATATATTAGTGAATGCCTTGTAGAAACAATTTGACACATTTTTGAAGTGGTAATTACAGTTCAGTGTAACTTTCAACTTCCAGTGTTCACCTGTATGCAGGTGTCGGTGAATCTTCATATCAGTTGTGAAGTATGAAGTAAGATAAAGGAAAGTCATAAAAAGAGTTCGACCCTAACAAATCCCCTGCTAATATTTTCTCTTGAACATCAGAAGTGAAAATAAGTACCACTATTTTTGGCAGATGGATTGCTCATTGAGGGGAAGAAAAAAACTGTTATTCTTTCAATAAACACACAATTTTGTTTTGTCAAATATGTAAGTTATAGATGTTTTATAAATTTATTTAAGTGGCACTTTAAATGTTTCCATTCTCCACATTTATAACTTACCTTTCTAACATCACTGGAGTTTGCTGAAAGCGCTATGATTCTCATCTGAAGTGGAGGTCTCAATTTTGGGCAAATCACAATACCCTCCCTTTTCTAACAGACAGCATCTCTACTTCCTAATCTGAAAAGAAAGGAGCACACTATCTCCTTTTGACCAAAGAGAACTGTTTTTCTTGTGGTATACTGCCCTGTTTAGTAAAAATGAAGGGTTTTTATCTCTACGGACAAATAGAAAAGATATCTTTTACAGCAGGATAACGGATGCAACAACAACCTGAGAGAAGTCTAAGGATAAGCTGCCTGCCTTATCCAAAAATTATTTTTAGGTTCTAAAGATATGTCAACCAGTCCAAGGGAACTTTAATAGGAAAATACACAAAAAAGCATTTTATGGATTGAAAGGAGCTATAAGCCACAAATATTCTGCTTACTTGCTTTAATTCTTGCTGATCAGTCTGGAAGGTAAGACCTGTGAATAGGCCATTGCAGGAAGGTTTTAAAAATATATAAATCACACCTTGCTCTAGAAGCTGAGGATACTGCTATAAACTTGATAAAGTACATCTTTCAATGAGCTGACATTCAGGTGGGGTGAAGACAGATAATAAAGCCAAAGACAAATCATATCATAGAAAGATACTGAAAAGTATAATCAAAACAATAGAAGTAGGTTCTATGGCAGAGAGTGACTTGGGGGCAGGGCAGGCTACACATTGTGTGGGCCTGGTAAAGAATGAACATGTGATGCCCCTTGTTCAAACAGGAATTTTCTTTTCCCCCTTTGCTTTGCTGTCTCTATTGACCTGTCATGGTGTGTGTGTGTGGTTCTTTTTTCTTTATTATTTAAGGCCTTGCTTACTCAGGAACAAGGATAAGACACTCACAGGCACCCGGGGCCTTGCCCCATAACTCCAACTTGGCACTTGCGAATAGAAGGAAAAGCGGTTAAGTAAATCCATTAACCATATATACGTTTATACAATATATACTGTTACATATAATATACTGAGCCCTTGTAAGTTTGAGCTTGATCTAGAAAACTCTTTATGGATATGACTAAGTTTATTTACCTTGCCCTATGGAATATTTCTAAAGTAATATTTCCAAACTATGATTTTGTTATTGTATAATCAAAGGATTGTATATCCCCTTCACAGGTTTTATTTAGCATCTGGCTAAATTCACTTTACTTACTTTGATTTAACCACATATTTTTAAAGTTATTATATGAATTAATTACAATGTCAGATTTAATGTAATCTTTTATAGGGTATGGCCCCTGCTTATAAGGAACACTGCATATTTGTTCTTTAAGCTAAATGTACTCTTAATTTTCCCAATGGGTTCCATCTCTAATTTCTCTCTAAGGTTATTATTAATAGCACACAAATTATTTTCCTTTAATATAAACATGGTCTGTCACTTTCCTATTCAGAAGCTCTTATTGAATGCATTTTGTACTTAGAAGAGCATCTGTTGACCGTATGGATAACTTGGCTGCACAAGGGTCTCTGACTGTGATTCTCAAGGAATCCATGCTCTAGCCCTTTGGTGCTCTCCTTAGTCCTGAACAAATTTTGAATTTTCTTGTCCCTAAGTCTCTATTCAAGTTATTACTTTTGCTCAGAACGATTTCTTCTCCATTCTCATTTACAGCTCTGTATACTTTCCTATGTATGGTCTCTTATAGATCCATTCATATCTCACTCCTTGCAAGAAGCCTTTCCAAGTCCCTTTAATGGAAATTCGTTTCCCCCTCTCTCTTTCTCTCTCTCGATATAGATAGATAAAGATTCAGATATAGATGGGTAAAGATAGATGGATTGATCTATCTATAGATAGGTATACCTATATCTCTAGATATATCTGTTTATCTACCTATAGATCTATTAATCTATCTGTATATCATATCTTTTTAGTTCTTAATCACATTATTCATTATCAGCATAGAATTTCTGAGTCAGCAGGTATATCCCCTTACCCTTAATGTACTCTATGCCCGGGCTTTTGTTTATGCTCTTTACTATAGCAGAAATACTTTTGCTTATTTATCCATATTGAGCCCATCTATCGGAGTGTGTCCCATTACCAATTTATGTATTTCCTATTTATGCATACTTTGTGCATTTGTTTTGTCTTTTACTACAGAATTTGGAAAAGACAGAGCCAAGCAAAAATACTAGTACATAGATACTCATTGGTAGATATTAATTAATGTTTACACTTTGGTTAATTAACAAGGAGTTTGGGGGGCGGGGAGTGGTGCTGGGGAATAAATCTTGTATGAGAACAAAAAAATGAGCAAGGAATTCATTTTTCTTTTTCTTTCCTTCTTTTTTTTTTTTTTTTAAAGAAACAATCAGGTTTTTTTCTGGAAAATAAACCTACATACCAGCTTTGGAAGGCAGGGTACTACATAGCAGTATACTTTCCAGAGAACGATATCACTATTCTTTGGGATAAAAAGACAACCATTCATATCAAAGTTGGACCCCAGTGGAAGGTAGGTCCACCTATTTGGTAGGTCAATCCAAATGAGATGTAAGAAACGAAGTTACATTTACCTTTAGATGTTTTATGGAAATAAAATAATTGATACTCTCTTTAAGAAATAAGTTGTATTATCAGAATTACTAACTCATAACCCAGTGGAAAAAACTCTTACCAATTAGAGTACTGTTGCATACAGTTCTTTTGACTTTAACTTTAGAGTAACCATTTTCTGAAGTTACTTAGGTCAGCTTCTTTCTTCCCATCTCTTTCAGCGTGGTTATGTGATATGTTTGTCATACAGTTAGATTCATTTATTACATTCTGCATTCCATCTTTTCCTCCACATTCTGGATTTTTTAAGTTTGCGCACAAGTACATTTGTAAAAAAAGTTACGGTCTAGAGTTCTATGGATTTTAACAAATGCATGGAGTTTTTTTATCTACCACTAGAGTTCTGTATAGAACAAACCTCTCAACTCCCCGATTTCTCCCATGTTGTCCCATTATTGTCAACTCCTACTGATCTCTTTTTCATCTCTATAGTTTTGCCTTTATGCAGCCTGTTGGGTCTGGCTTCTTTGACTTCGCAAAATACATTTAAGATTCATCCTTACTGTTGAATGAATTAACAGTTTTTTCCTTTATACTGTTGAGTAATACGCCATTGTGGATGTACTAATTTGTTTTATTTATTCGTGTTCGAAGGTTCAATCTGGGCTGGTTAGAATTTTTGGCAATTTCTATTTTAAATTGTTCTAATGTTTTCTGTTAAATGTTGTATGAATGTTAGTAAATATGTATTATTTTAAATATTATAAATCTTGTTAAATATTTTAAATTTATATATTGAAGTTGTTTTTCAAACATTAATACATTTTTAAAAATCCAGTTTATCTGAAAGTGAAGTTCAGACTCATGGATATAATGTGTGGCAAGTTAGGGAAAAATTGGGATAGTAACAACATATTCTTATAAGACTGTGGAAAAGATACATATTTTAAAAGATTTTAGCATGTTGTAAATTTAAGATGTGATTGTATATTAAAGTCATTTTGTTTCAACCTCAAGCAACATAAAGCCCATAAATCTATTACTAGGGATTTGCTGACTTCTTGGCACTTCTTTGATGCAAGTGAAATGATTTAGTAATTGCCATCCTTCTTCAACCATGTTTCTTTGCCATTCTTTATTATGTATCCTCTCTTCCCTACTTTTCGGAAGTGAATTAACCAATTATTCTTCTACAGCTCCCCCTTTACTGCTGCCTTAAATTGTTGGGTGATCACGGTGGAAGTGGCCATTGTCTCTGGATTGTTATTGCGGCTTCTGAGAAAGAGGCACTATGATAAACAGTGGTCATGACAGTTGCAACCCCCAGGTTATTGTCAGCTTTCTTGGAGACTTGGGCAGCCTACTTCATCAGCTAAGGGCTGCAATCCACTCCTCAATATATGAGGAAAGCTTTCAGTTTGTTTAATTTCATTGTTTTAAGGTAGATTTCTATTGTTTTAAGATCATTCTTCTTTGTACTTTTGGTTTATCTTCCTCCCCTAAGAGTAAAGCATTTCACATTATTTGAGAAAATGCAATGGGTAATGTTGATATGATTAATTCATATGGCACTTTCAGTAACCATTTCATAACCTATAGCAACCTTTATAAATGTGAAATAAAATGTGGCTTTTATTTATTGTGTCTCATGGTGGCATGATACATGAATATTAAAGTTAACTTTTTCTTTTAGAAGTTACGTTTTAAATGTTTTGGCTTTTCAAAGTATGACCTAGAGAAAATTTATTATTTTTATTGTTTCAACATTTATATTGTTACAAAACCTAAAGCATATTGGGAGGTGGGTTTTTCATCATTAAAACATATATGTGTATGAATATATACAAAATATGTATGTGTACATACACACACATATTGTAGTGTCTGTATTATACTTGTCCAAGTTACTTGTATTATTACTTGTATCAATGCTAAGACAATGGTAAGTGTGGATAGATAAAATTTGGGAGATGGTGAAACATTGTTAAGAATTTAAAATAATTCTTAAATATATTAAATAGATATGAAATTATCCTGAAACATATTTACATGGTTGTGGAAATTCTTAAAATGTTTTTTTTAATCTTTAAAAATTTTAGTGGATGAGACCTTAAATATTGATGTGAAAATAGAATTTTTTTTTTACTTTAGAACAAACTATCAGGATTATGTGGAAACTTTGACAAATGTACTTCAAATGATATGACCACTTCCAATAACTTAGAAGTGAGAAATGCCCAAGTATTTGGAGATAGTTGGGCATTAGGGCAGGTAAGTAGAATATATGTATTATAGAACTTAACAAATACTTTTTGGTATATTTTTTTCACTCAATCATTTTTTCTTATAAGAATATTTATTTAGATAATATATTCTTATAAGAATATAATTTAGATAATTTATTTTATGTCACATTTGTATAGTAATTCATAACTGACAAATTACTTTCACATTTACCTTCTCCTATAAAGCTTATGACAATCTTGTAATGTAAAGTTTGTTACCTCTATATGATAGATGAAGAAATTGAGGGGCACCAGGGTGGCTCAGTCATTAAGCGTCTGCCTTCAGCTCAGGTCATGATCCCAGGGTCCTGGGATCAAGCCCCACATCAGGCTCCTTGCTGAGCGGGAAGCCTGCCTCTCCCTGTCCCTCTGCCTGCTGCTCCCCTTGCTTGTGTTCTCTCTCTCTTTCTCTGTCAAATAAATAAATAAAATCTTAAAAAAAAAAAAAGAAATTGAGGCTCTGGAAGGTTAAATGACTTGCTTAGTATTATATGTCCAGAAAGAAGCAGAGGTGACATTCAAATTCAGGTCTTTTAACCTCATGTTTTTCCTTCCACAGCAAAAGCTTTATCAATGTATTTATATTTCTAATAATATAACTTTTTCCAACTCAAAGCAATGAAAAAATGAAGGCAGAATTTTGTTCTCCAGACATGGTTGTGTGTGTGGTGGGAATAAGTAGGAAACTGATCTGTGGTTAGCTACCTCTGGGAAAAATTTGAATAAATTAAGTCAAACATATTTCTTTTTTGAAGGATTTCTTGAGGAATTATAAGCTTCCAAGGGAGGAATAAATCTGAAGGGTTTACCAACTTACTGGCACAGAACCTGTTTTTATGTATTAGTTGTCAAGGAAATAGTGTCCTGTGGGCCACACCTTGAGAAATGCTGAACTAACTCAGAAAACAGAGTCAAATGGGAAATTAGTGTTACTCTTTTCTTCTCCTTTTTCTTTTTAGCCTATTTTTCTTTCCAGTTGAAAGTGGTGTCCATAACTACAGCTTTCTGATTGGTTACTATTTGGTTAATTGCTTTCCACTTTACCTAGTTTACCTAATATATCTAAATTTCTTTAAAAACATAAAAGGAGGCTGGGATAAAACATTCACCTAATTCAGTAAAATTCAAGCAGCATATTTCAATATGGCCTAAGCTGAAAAGTACAAACATTTTATTTAATATATGAACTATCTACTCTATGGAGAGATGTAAAATCCTTTTTATTATGGCTCTCATATATCTTATTTCACTTAGAAATCTTTGAAGAAATTATCTTACATTTGTCCTTTTAAAATGAATTAAGGAATAACCAATTTATAATAATACTTAAATATTTGGAGTAATAGAAGATTTTTACACTCATTAATGTGTATTCTTATTCATACCTAATGGCCAAAACTAAAAGTTAAAAAAAATAGTTTTTTCATTTGATAAGTTCAATTTAGCACTTACATGTTTTCCAGGTTATAAATAATATGATTAAAACACAGCCTCTATCATTAGGAATTTAGAGTCGAGATTAGTAGTTGAAGTAGAAAAATTAAGAATGGAAATATGAGATAGGTGCTTTGATACAGGTGAAGGTGAACAAAGCATTGGCTTCATTATGGTCAAAAAGGTTCCCAAAGATGGTGCCATTGGGCTGAATCCTACAAGACACAGGAGCTAGAACAGTGAAGATGTTGGGAAAGAGCGTAGCAGAAAAGGAGGGAATGGCCCATTCGAAGGTGTCAGGAAGACAGGTGCCTAATGGGAATTTCAAAAAATTTAGTATGGCGGCTCTGGAGGGTTTGAAGTTGTCAGTGGCTGGAATTCAAACTACAGAGCTGCAAGGTATAAGTGCTAGGATCTAAGGCCCTAAAGTAGTTATGAGACTTTTCTAATCCAGTTGGTAATGTTAAGTCAGTGAAGATTTAGAAAGCTATACAAACTTGAGAGGCATTAAAGATTAAAATCATCAGCATCTGTTGAAAGGTTGCATTTAGGAAGGATGAATCCGGAGAATTCAAGAAAGTCTCGTACCTTCCTGGCTTAGTGGGAAGTTGCTGGTACTTTTCTCTGAGGGAGGGCAAGAAGGAGAGGAGATGGTGGAGGAAAGTGAGCCAGGACAATTGTGTAGAGATAAGTACAGGCTAGGAGGCATTGAGAGAGAAGCTACAACAAAATTTATGTGGAGATGTCCAGTTTTGACATTCAAGAAAGATATTTGGGCTGGAAATGCAGATTTGGCAGTTACTAGTATATACAGGTTGTTGAAGCCATAAGAAGTGTACAGAATGAGAAAAATAAAGGTTTGAGGATCAAGCTTTGCTAAGGAGGGAGGGGGCAGAAGAATGGGGGAGTAGCAGCCATTGACTTAGGAAGAAACCCAGAAGAAAATGGTATCACAAGAAATAAATGAGTAGAGACATTTAAGGAGGGCAAAGTAATAAATGGAGTCAAAGGTAGTGAAAGGTCAAGTGAGATGAAGAGCGAAACATTGCCTTTATATTTAGGCAACTCCAATGAAGAGATCATTGATGACATTTCCAGGGTGGTTTCAGGGAGGTGGATTCGAAGAGGCAGAGACCAAATTGCTGAGTATGTGGGAGGTGAGCCTGGAGACACGTGTGCATGTACAGCTCCTCAGAGGACAGCTGTGACGGAAATGAAAGAGCTGAAAATGGAAGGAAAGAGAATCATTTGCTCACATCATTTTTTTAATGACTGCCTTTGAGACAAATTTAAAAACCATTTACATCTACTCTCTAATATTGCCAGAATTTTAATAGTATGCTTTATTTTTTTAAAAAATAATTCATACTATTGAGTTGACTGAGCACAGATGCTTTAGGTAAAACCTGTCTAAAAGAATGAAAACATATGAGATGTGATTGTAATGGATAGAGTCAGAATAATTTACTCTGGTTTCAGGCTCAGAAGTCACCCCTTTGAAAACTTTCTCTTCTCCCTTATTTCTCTTCAACAGTGTGAAACCCCAAGTGAATTATTTAAACCCTGTGAGGCACATCAAAACAAATTTCCTTATGCCAAGAAAGAATGCTCCATTTTGTACAGCGATGTTTTTGCTCCCTGTCGCAATGTGGCAAGTGAACACTTTACTAAACTTTCATATTTACGTGGGTACTACTGTATCTGTAATACTGAGATGAGCGGGACAAAGAATTTAAGTAACTGTTGGCTTTTTGGGTGGACTATCTAACCATTGTCAGGAAGACAAATTTGGTAGTTTGTTGGTAGAAGTGATGCATTTAGTTGATTTAATTTCTCCCTCAATCCATCTTATTCAACAGCATCCATTTGTACATATTATTTGTAATATTCTGTCCTAGTTTATGAAACATTTTAATACATCCTCAAAGCCAGAAATGACTGCTCAAAGCCATAAATATTTGTTTTCCTTCAGACAACATTGCCGCATGGGCATTCTTCTCCTCAAACCAATGTAGAGTTTAAAAGTATTAGTAGTGGCACATTTATTTTTTTTATTTTTTATTTTATTTTATTTTATTTTTTGGTAGCACTAGATTTATTGAACTGTGCCTTAGTACAGACGCTGGGGCTTGCCCATGGTGCTCTCGATGTATAAAACCCGGACGTTCTGCCAGTTCTTCTTAAGCAAGGACACCAGGAAATTGACAGCTAAGTGGATGTTGTACACAAGCTCATCATCTGTCATCTTCCCGTGGCCAACAGCCACTGCCAGACACAGCACCTTCTTCATCTGGAATTTGATGGTGGACTTCACTTCACCCACTTTGGCCACCATGTTCTCATTGTGGGTCAGCAAGGAAGGGAACTTGCCAGCCTTATTCAGGCCTGGGCCCAGGATTTATGCCAGCGCTGCTATCAGAGATTCTGAAGCCAAAAAGGCATCATACTTCTTGGCCAGCTTCTTGACTAACTTCTTATTCTTGTTGAGTTTCTTCAGTGCCTCCATGTCCATGTGGGGAATATCCACCGCTTTGGCCTCATCCCAGCGCTGCTGGTCCCCCAAAACACACACGGAGAACTTGGGGCAGGAGTGGACTTAAGCCTGACGGTGCCCGAGAAGCGTTTGTCCTTCTGAGGCTCATAGTTCTTCAGGCTGATCTGCAGCTCCACCGTTTCCAAAAACTTCTGGAGCTTGCGCTGGGTCCCATGCAAGACTTCCCGCACTGCCTCGTACAGGGTGTCGCGGGACACTCTGCTGCTCATGGTGCTCACGCCGCAGTAACCGGAAAAGAGAGTAGTGGCACATTTAAAATGGTCTTAAAAGCATATACCAAAATGGAGTAAATTAAATTTCTAAATGCCTTCCCAACATAATAATTTTAAGTCTCAATAGAAGTTTAAAAAATAGTTTAACATATTCATAAAAATCACTAGAAGTACAATTGGTGATAGAACACTTTTTTTTAAATTTTATTTTTATTCTTTGCCCAAGGGGTACAGGTCTGTGAATCATCAGGCTTACATCTTTCACAGCACTCACCAAAGCACAAACCCTCCCCAATGTCCATAACCCATCCACCCTATTCCTACCCTCCCAACCCCCAGTAACCCTCAGTTTGTTTTGTGAGATTAGGATGGGGAAGGACACAAACCATAAGAGACTCCTAGAACACTTTTAATTCCACGTGAATACGCTAATAATGAAACAATGAACTTATACAAAATATCAAAATATCATTATATTGCAGGTATTGAAATTATATTTTTTGTTAGACCCATTACCTATTTTGCTGGTTCTTTGATTTTATATTTGCCTAATAAATTCCTTTCTCCTTTGGTCCATATAGAGGTTTGAGATGTTGAGAACTCTAGGTGGCAGTGTTAAGTTGATAATACCAAATTTTGAAAACCTACCAGTTTTCTTTTAGAAGGTTGAATTTTAATCAAGTATGGTTAGTACTTATTGAAATGAACTCATCTTTCATTTCATTTTCAGATTGATGTTACTTCTTTTGCCAAAAATTGCCATGAAGACACGTGTAACTGCAATCTCGGTGGGGACTGTGAATGTTTATGCACAAGTGTAGCAGCGTATGCATACAAATGTTGTCAGGAAGGGGTGTCTGTTCACTGGAGGTCATCCACAATTTGCTGTGAGTACCCTAGTGAGAACATCATCATCAGGTGGGAACCTTGTAAGGAGATTAATTTGTCCTATCACAGAATAAATGCCGTGGAATTCATGTAAATAGCATTTCTTTAAGATAACTAAATTTTGTATTCTTTTGACAATACAGATAAATTGTAGTATAGCTAAAGGATTTTTAAAGATAAAAATAAGGTAAAATTTTCTATTCTGTTTGACTGTTGTCACTTTAACATTTGAACTATAAATTGTATACCATCCTCAAATTGTTTATGACTTCATTCCCCTTACAGCTGTGAAATTTCACTGTTCTGATTGTTAGAAACAGATTTGATTCTTTAAACTTTTCATTTACTTATGTAGATGGCAAGTCATCTAAAGATATTAACACTTTCAGTTCACATTTCTAAGTAGGCAGATGTATTTGCCTACCTATAACATAATCTTATAAAATTTAATTTTTCAGCATATCACTTTTTTTTTTATTAATATATAATGTATTATTTGCCCCAGGGGTACAGGGTACAGGTCTGTGAATCATCAGGCTTACACATGTCACAGCATTCACCACAGCACGTACCCTCCCCAGTGTCCATGATGCAGCCACCCTATCCCTACCCCCTACTCCCCAGCAACCTTCAGTTTGTTTCCTGAGATTAAGAGTCTCTTATAGTTTGTCTCCCTCCCCAGTCCCATCTTGTTTCATTTTTTTCCCTTCCAACCCCCCCATGATCCCCCACCCTACCTCTCAAATTCCTCATATCAGAGAGATCATATGATAATTGTTTTTCTCTGACTGACTTATTTTGCTTAGCATAATACCCTCTAGTTCCATCCACGTCATTGCAAATGGCAAGATTTTGTTTTGATGGCTGCATAGTATTCCATTGTATATATATACCACATCTTCTTTATCCATTCATCTGCTGATGGACATCCAGGTTCTTTCCATAGTTTGGCTACTGTGGACATTGCTGCTATAAACATTCGGGTGCACGTGTCCCTTCGGATCACTACATTTGTATCCTTAGGGTAAATAGTGCGATTGCTGGGTCATAGGGTAGCTCTATTTTCAACTTTTTGAGGAACCTCCATACTGTTTTCCGGAGTGGCTGCACCAGCTTGCATTCCCACCAACAGTGTAGGAGGGTTCCCCTTTCTCTGCATCCTCGCCAACAACTGTCATTTCCTGATTTGTTAATTTTAGCCATTCTGACTGGTGTGAGGTTTTGATCTGTATGCCTAATGCTGAGTGGTTTTCAACATATCACTCTTAAAGAATTCTCTTTGCTCAGAGGAAGTTCCCAAATAATAATGTCATTCTGTGTTCTTTCACTTAGTCATTGATAAACATATAGCCATATTTTGCATAGTTTCAGATAAGGGATCCGATTGTTATAGAGTTTAATATTTACTCTTTTATTTTTTAGCACTTGACTGTGAATATTACAATGAAGGTATGTGATATTTAAATAAAGACTATTACTATAGCATTCTGGGATGTATTTTCAGATTAAGAGTTTTTGAACANTTTTTTAGCACTTGACTGTGAATATTACAATGAAGGTATGTGATATTTAAATAAAGACTATTACTATAGCATTCTGGGATGTATTTTCAGATTAAGAGGTTTTGAACAATGTGTCTGGGAACAATAGTTCATAATTCAGTATATAACTCAATGAAAGCCTTTACTTTCTAAAATTAATCTAAATTTCTAAGTATTCGAGTCAAAATTTATTCCCTGTAAAATAAAAAGAGTGTGTAACTAAGTTTTCAGCATTTAGGAGGCCCTCAATAAATGGTTTTTGTATGACATAGATGAATTAATGAGTGAAGATAGCTAATTTTTTAGGCAAAAAGGATGAAAGACATATACCACATCCTTATCTTTTACCATTTTGTATAAATATAAACATCATTCAAACATTATGTCATAGATATCAAACAAATAGTATGATGATAAGAAGGTAAGGAATTTATTTTGTCATCATTGTAGGCAAAAATAATTATTTACATATTATCAGAATGAGAATTTATTGAATTAGTAGAAATAATGGATCTCTCCTAGCCCCATTAGGCAACCAAATTTGCAGTGAGACCTCTAAGAGGAGGTGGTACCTAAAACTAAGGCATTAACATAAGAAGTGACAAAGTGTTACATCCTTAATGAAAATGCCAGATAATGACAGAATTGGAGCCTGCTTTTTGTCAAACCTGCTTATTAAGGAAGGCATAGCCATTTAAACCTAATTCAAACAAGTAAGATTATCCAGGACGGTGTTCAGTGTTCATTTTGCCAGTGACTGGACAAACTCTGGACTCATGATGGGATAAATTAGAGTAATAGTTACTGGAAAATTGGGCCATTACAAAAACCCCAAGCAACTAATTGAAGGCATTTTTGGTGCCTTACTGAGCTAGGAAGAAATCTGTCAGCTATAAATACCCAAAGAAAGCCAGATAATTTTAAAGAAATAGAGGTGATGGAGTAAAAAGAAAATTTTCATTTTAGTTTTTGGTTGTTTCTGTTACATTTATGGAAGTTTGATGGAGAAAAAACACAACATTAAAAAAAATTCAGTGGTAGTTAAAGAAAATATAAACCAAAAATGTCTCCTGTTGAGAAGTTCACACACAAATGTGTATGAGCGCATGTGCGTGCGCACACACACATTCCACATCAATCCTTTGGATGTTATGCTTAAATAGAGACTGATTCCCTAATATTAATAACAGTGATAATAGCAGTAGCTTTTATTGTTAACAGCTTTAGATATATCATATAATTTAAGCTTTAAAATATGCATGTAAGGTATTAACACTTTATAGAGGAGGAAACTGAGGACGAGAGGGGTTAAAATAACTTGGTCCAAGTCACTTAGTCAAAGATGTAGTAAACTGAGATTTGTGAGCAATCTGAGCTCAGAATCAAAGAGCTTGGCCTCCATGCTACACTGCCCTGGTGTATGCTTAACACATCGCAAACTCAGAAAGATCACCACACGCTGTTATCAAGCACTCTACACGATGTACACAGACATCTGTTTGAAAAAAAAATGCTCCAGTAACTTCCTCACTTAAGAATTCCTGCCTCACAGTTCTGCTGTAAAAAATCTCCATCAGTGCCTTTGTACTTTCTGGCATTCCTTCTGTAGTCCTTTGGATCTTGAAGCAGAATTTTCTATGAATATTGAGTTTCTACCTTTTGCTTCTTGGTACATTTGCTTTCTGTCAACAAGTCTGCTGCACTACTAGTGATGGTTCTTTTTTCTAATGTGTTATAGGATTCTTCAAACCACTTCTTCTGGTGTCATCTATAATATGCAGAGGGTGAACCTGGGGCATTTAGCCTCCATGAGACACTGATTGACTCAGTGGAGTGACAGGGGAATCTGTTTCCTATAATCAAAATAATAGGCAAAACCATTAACCTGCCAAGGAGAGTACGAGTTTGTAAAAATAATGCAATAAAGATAGATGATTGAAGGGGAATATGGAATTGAGGAGACTGTTGATGGTAGTTATGAAAAGAAAATTGTTTTAAATGACTGTTTTTAATTTGTTTCATCCCAACTAATTTCATAGATATTTTAAAGCTACCTACTCTTCTTTAGATATTCAACACTGATTATTTCTCCCTTTATTTATTACATACCGGGCACTGTGATATCAAGATACTTATTAATATTTCAAGCTAATGTAGAAGTAAATAATTGTGATTCTGTAGGAGGAGAATAAAAAACTAGGAGAATTCAGAAGTTACCACTGATATTATTTCAGTAATCTTTAATGCAAAGCCTGTATGCAATATCTTCATGTTCATTTTATGGCATTTACTAAAAATACTAAGATTTATTATGGTGATTGCTGTCAATGAGCAAGGACTTCAGTATTCCACTAAATATGGTTGTGCAAGTTTTAAGCACAGAGTGATTTTATTGGGCAGGATATGCATAATATTGTGTTTAAATAATCACTGAAGGAAATCATTGCTTTTAGTAGGTGGTCAAATTATACTTCTCCCTAAAGAACATTAATGATAAAGTCAATGATTTTGTCTCAGTTGCTAGTGAAAATGCATGACTATCCAGATACAAGATATCAATCAACTGGGAAACAATTCAGAAGCTTTCGATTTTTATACAAGTGGATTTCTCAGGTGACAATTGTCTCTTCAGGTTGCTGTTAGTAAAGGACCAACACTGTGGAGGAGAGAAGAAGATTTTGTTTAGTTATCTAACTCATTTCCCCTATTCTTTTTTTTTTTAAAGATTTTATTTATTCATTTGACACAGAGAGAGAGATTACAAGTAGGCAGAGAGAGAGGAGGAAGCAGGCTCCCCGCTGAGCAGAGAGCCCGATGTGGGCCTTGATCCCAGGACCCCGAGATCATGACCTGAGCCGNGCTGTGGAGGAGAGAAGAAGATTTTGTTTAGTTATCTAACTCATTTCCCCTATTCTTATACTGAATGTCCATGAGGATGCTTCAGTCCCTCACGTTGTAGTTTTATATGTTGTCTTCATTTTGAATTATATCTCATTGTGATTTACATACTTGTCTACTGATTTATNTGGCCTTAACCCACTGAGCCACCCAGGCGCCCTCATTTCCCCTATTCTTATACTGAATGTCCATGAGGATGCTTCAGTCCCTCACGTTGTAGTTTTATATGTTGTCTTCATTTTGAATTATATCTCATTGTGATTTACATACTTGTCTACTGATTTATACATTATTTACATATTTTAAAGTTGAAATACATTTGCATCTCAGAAGTTTATGTTGCACTTATCTCTCTTAGAAAATGAGCCAGCAAACAGTGGAGACTAATGATATAGCTTTCTTTGGTTCTTGTAGATTTGGGGTCATAAAGAAATACTGTGCATTGTATGCATTTGTCAGAGCAGTGGGGAGTCCATGCTGTGGGCTCATGGAGAGATTCTCCACTGTGTCTGCTCAGTTCCATCTTGGTGGGGGCAGTTTCAAGTCTTCATCTCTACTCAAGGTGTTCAAATTCCTGATAAAACTAATTTTCTCCTGGCTTGTAAGGGTTCCCAGTTGCTCAGTGTTGAGGTGTCTCCAGTCCATGGAGAAGTCAACATTTGAAGATAACTTATTCTGAGTCCCTGCCTCTTTTCTAGGACTTCATGATGGAAATTTTGGTTCTTGGTCCCTTTTTTGCTTCAAAGACTTTTGACCCCAGTCTAATGACTTCTCCCTTTCCTCAAACCTGAAATTCAGTCCTGAAAGAGGAAAAAAAAACTACCCCACTGATTTCTCTAGATTTTTTCCCCCTCCATCTTAAGAGCGGGCTTGGTGAGGAAAATTGTTCTTGAGATAAAAATTAGAGGAAAGAAGGAATGAGAAATTCATTGATAGAAACTGGATTGATCTTTTACGATAGCACTTGCCACACATATATTAACATTTTACATAGTCTATAACATAGAAAATATACACACACCAATGCCAAGCATACAGGTGATAATTATGTAACCTAATTTTGATGATTCATAAGAAACTTCAAAGTTTTATAGTCTCTCAGTTATACTGAGAACCTTAAATGGTATAGAGATTAAGCTGAAGATAAACTGAACTTATTATCACAAAACCTAACTCATAATTCTTTGAATATCAGTGAATTTATTTATGATTAATAAGACAAGGTTTTCAGGAAAGTTATTCTGATTGAGTTTCAAGTTTATCTCTACACTAATAAGTTTTTTACTATAGTAAATATTTTCCATTTTATATGGAGCTAGCTAAGTGCATGAGAAACAATAGTACAAGCAAAAAGACTTTGGACTTTTTGTTGAGCTTCATCCTATTTTCTTTTTTATAGACATGCCTCGCTGGTAAAATCAGTAATTCTCCAAACAGAAAAATATTGTATATCATGTCTGTAAATTCTGTTTTCATGCAATGCAACCTATTAGGTAGACATGATTTTTGCAAGACTTTCAAAATCCCTGGCCATGGATAGAGACAAATTTATGTTTATTGAGAATCATGGGATATTAGGGTGGAAAGTTATCTGAACAACCTTCTTGATATAAGTGAGAAAAACTGAGATCCAGAAAACTTAAATCAATCTTCTAAGGAGCACTGTTTTACATATACAGATACATGTAAACATATTTACATATACAAAACATGTTTTAAATTACATAATTAAATATGATGTATATATTCCAATTCATTATAGTATTTTTGAAAATAGTTCACTTATTTTATCAATTATAAATATTTAAGTGCACCGTAATTTTGTAGTATTTCTTTGTTATTAACATCTATCCAATTAAAATGTCAGCTTGAAATGTAAAACTCCTATGCCAATTTATACTTGTAAAACTCCTATGCCAATTTGTAATTCTCTTATCTGCATTTAACTAGGGCTTGGAGAAGGGCCATACATGCTGGCAAGTTATGGACAGAGTGGCCTTGTTCTGGGCGCCAATATGACCAGTAGAAGCATTTTCTCTTTGCCAAGGAGTAGTATTCATGGCAATTTGTTTTTTAATTTTATGATCACTCCAGGCCTTTTTAAAGAGAAGGCATCATGTAAGTATAATTTCCTGTTGAAAATAGGAATTTCATTTTCCATTTACATTGTTTTTCATTTATTCATGCAGTAGCTATTAGTTGGGGATTTGATACATTTATGGCATTTTTTTAGGTGTCCTAAAGGATGTAAAATAAAATAAGAAACTGATATGTGAACCAACTATCTCTTTTGTATATACAATTTTTCTTTGTTTACTCTTGGCATGTATACATTAGAATTGAATTTATTTGATTAAATTCTTGGTCTTAAATAAAGCACAACTTAAATTTTCATTGTAACCGTGACAGACTTGGTTTGAAATTTTTGAAATTTTGACTTGATATCAAAGAAGTTAAATATTAAGAAAATAAATCAGAGTCTACAAAGCCTGTTATCCTTATATGGCCTTGTCTGTCCTGGTACCTGGTCCCACATTTACTGTTTTGCATCTGCAGATCTATACTGGTCCTATCCACTTGGCACCTGTTCTAACTAGTGGTTAGTGTCCCCTTCTGATCTGGCGATAATCAGGCTCATTGGTACTATACTAGCCCTACTTAGGATCACGCATGAGCTGTTGTATGAGCTTAGAAAATATTTATTAAATGAATCTGACTTGATTTTTATATCTATTTTGAGAAATCTCCTGATTTTCTAGTTAGAATGAATTGCTTCCTTCTTGTAAAAAGAACTTTAGTTCTTTTTAATCTATGAAAACACCTATCACAGTCTGAAGTTCCAATTTATATGTTTGTTACATACTTTTCCTCTGAAAAATGTTTCTTTTATTATTTTTTGCAATTTAAAAAAAGATTTTATTTATTTATTTGACAGAGAGAGAGAGAGATCACAAGTAGGCAGAGAGGCAGGCAGAGAGAGAGGAGGAAGCAGGCTCCCTGCCGAGCAGAGAGCCCTATATGGGCCTAGATCCCAAGACCCTGAGATCATGACCTGAGCCTAAGGCAGAGGCTTAACCCACTGAGCCACCCCAGCATCCCTCTTTTTTGCTTTTTCAAGGGCTCAGCAGAGGGACTTGCAAGTTTTAAGATATAATCAATGCCTTTGGAATTATATATTGGATTTGAGTGAGCTCTTCATTTTATGATTTATAATAATTAATGTTTTAATAGAAAAATCCTAATGGATTTAAACTAAAACAATTAAAACCTAAAAAATTAAGGTCTAACAAATTAAACCTAAAATCTCAATCAAAAAACTTTTATATCATGTGTTTTACAAATATGAGGAAAACTTTCAAAAGCATGTAACAAAAAAGGATGACATTTCTCAAATGTTTTATAGTCGTTTATTAGCCATTTGACCATCTATTGGGAAATAGACAATAATGTTGAACAAATAGTTTTTCTTAATGCAGCAAAATCCCTTGCGAATTAAGAACCTAGTGATACTGAAATGCAATGACATGCCTACATTGATCTGTTTCCCTATTCTCTTACATCATCCAATTTGGCTATTTGGAGATTCTATGCATTTGAAAATGTTAAAGCTTAGAAGTACAAACATGTGTTCAATCAATCATTCAATTCCTTGTATGAAATTATGTGTGCCAGGGTCCTAAGCTGATATTTCTCCCCCCCCAGAACATGAAAAATTATTTAAACTAAAACTCAGCAAAGACTGATCTTTATGAGCTTTTGAACTGACTAACAATTCATTACGTTAAAATATTAATTTTCCTTTTAGAGATCTTAGAATTCATCTCTGAAATCTTGGAGGTTGGTATTCATTATATATGGCAGTTGTGCAGTTCTGTCTCTGCAAATACACTTCACAATGCTGGTGCTGATGATCTCCCTCCAAGAACCCAGGCGGCTGTCAAACACACTGCTCTATGTTTTACAGCATTGGCGCTTGTTTCCTTGGAATCTGCCGAAAGGCCAAACTATTTTCTCTATGTCCACGATGATGACACTCTTAGTTTGAAACTGTGGCAGGCGAATTCAGCCTTCCATCGGAGAGCCACATTTTTCCACCATCAGGGTCTCTGGATTCCTGGTTACAGTGCGTTTGAGTTATACAGCAAGAAAGGCTTTTTCATCATCTTCACAGATTCTACTGTCAAAGCATCAAAATATGATGATTCCGAAGAATTCAAACATTCAAGTAGCTTCAGCATAGAAGGTATGGTTTCTGAGATCTTCAAAAGGAGAATCAATAGATAATTTACATTTTGGCAAAATATCAAATTTTAATTTTTAAGTCATTCATAAACGAGTCCAAGTAGACCAGATTATATGACTTTGAGTGAGTAAATTTCTTAACCTCTTTGTCCTTTGGTTTATGTGAAATTACAAAGGGGGAAATAATAATACCTACTTTATAGAGTTATTATATCACATAAATTAATTGGCAGATAGCTTAGAACAGCCTTAAATAATATTACTTTTAATTATGGCCCTAATTATTACTTTTAGGGCTGTCTGGACTTTGGAAACCGAGCTTCCTCACATCTCTTGTGTCTACTGTTTTTACTTTTTCTTTCCTAGAAGGCAGTTTCTCAATAACCTGATTCTTAATGATAAGGAGAGCATGTTTATCTCTGTCTTTTGAATAGTAGGGTATCTAGTTCCATTGACTTCTGGAAGATTTCCCTGGTTCAGTAGAAGCCTGATTTTATTTCTAGAAATCCTTACAGTTTTATAGCTATTGAATTTTCAGAATTTCAGAAAGGAATTTTCATTGCCTTATCTGATGTTTTTTCAAAATCTAGGAGCTTAACATATGCTTGGATCTCCCAAACAAATTATTTCATTTTAACCTATCATTTGTTTCATTCATTCATTTGACTTTTCTGTTGTGGATAAATTTCAGCAAACCTCGATAGTCTTTGGATTTTAGAAATTCAGTTGAGCTTCAAATTTTTGCCTATTAAAAAGGAATCCTGTACTCATGAGAAAAAGTCACTGATATGCCTATACTACATTTTATAGAGTAGATATGATATTTTTACTTGAGTTTATTTAAAAGTTGAACATTATGAGACTCTATTTTTCCTCCAATCTAGAAATTTGCTCCATTAGAATCAGACCCAGTGGCTCCACTTGAGTTTTGGACAACTGTTGCCAATGGCATCATCAGAATCTCAGAAACTGATCTTTGTGGACTTCTTAAAACTAAGAAACTCTAGAGATCTACTCAATTCTTAGAACTGATCCTCTTTCATGACTCACAATTCCAGTGACCCAGATCTAATGGCCACTCTAATCTTTAGATGCACAGATGCCTTCCAAAATGTTTTATTTTCCTACCCATACTTTAGAATTGCATTCTGTATCTGGAATCTGAGAAACATAACCTCTACCCTGAATTTTCTCCTTTATGGAGCTCTCTTCAGAGATAATTTTGGACTGCTGTAGAAAGACTGTTCTATGTTGTGGGAAGAGAGAGTACTAGCAGAATTTGTATGAGAAAACTCTTCAATCAAGGGAGGTTTTGTAACTCTAAGCATGTATTATTAAAACCCATTCATTTATTTTTGTCATCAGATAATACTTACCATTTACAAGGTAATGCTCTAAGTTCTGTGGGAAGAACAAAGATGGAATGCTCTCCTGAGGTTTGGTGTCAGGAAACATGTCTTTGGTTGCCATTTTTCTAATTGTTTGAACTTGACACATCATTTGGTTCCTCTGAGCCTCGTTTTTTTTCATTTATAAAATGAAAATAATACTCAATAGGCTTGCTAGGATAAAATAGAATAATGGACAAAAAATTACTTTGCAAAAAGTAAAATACTAAACAAGTGTTCAGTATTATGACATGTAGATCATGAGAACCCACTGAACATAAAGGGAAAAGATTTTGAATTTTTCTTGGCTTTCTCCAACTGCTGGCTTTTAAAAAATCTTTGGAAGGTAGACCAACGTTTAGATATTCAATCTAACCATGAAATACTTGGATCATTAAGGAATTGCCATGACTTTTTCCCTAGCTCTGTCTTTTCTACAGCATCATGCTCATGGAGGGGTCAAATCCTAGAAGGGTTACTATCATAAATCATTATTTTTCAAGGTGTACATTAAAAATATGTGCAATCTAGACTTTCTTATTTCCCCAGAAATCCAGGCACTAGTGCCCTACCGGAGGATGTGTGAATGGAGATACGAACCTTGTGCCATTCCCTGCTTTAAAACGTGCAGGGACCCTGAGGCGCAAGCATGTAAATTTCTTCCACCGTAAGTCGTGTTTAACCATTCAATGCACAACTTGCAGCACTCGCAGATTCTTCTCTTGGTGGATTTTTTTTTTTAGAATTTTAAAATTAAAATACAATCCTCAAGGATCATTTGTATGTGTTCTATATTTACTAAAGAATTCATTTCCTTTTATTCAAGCAGTAGATATTAAGGGTTTGTGATGTGGCAGGAATTCTAGCTGATATGGATGTTTTAGTGAAGGAAACAGACAAAATACCTCCCCTCATGGTATTTATACTTTGTTGGGTTAAAGCAGAGAATATGCCAATATAACATAAATATGTAATACAATATATTGTTAGATGGAGATAGGTGTTGTGTAGAAACAGAAAGGAAAGTAAGGGAGCATAAGTAAGGAGCATAAGGCATATGTGTGTCTTTGCTAATTAACATGAAGTCGTCAGGGAAAAACACCTGAACAAAGTAGTGTGTGGTCAGAGATATAAAGGAAGGAAGGAAACTAGCTACGTGAATATCTGGGGAAAGAGTCTTTCAATCTGAGAACAGTGCAAAGGTCCTGGGGTGGGAACACGTTTCGTGTGTGTGAGAATGAACAAGGAAGTCAGTTAGCTGAAACAAAGTGAACAAAACTAAGAGAAGTAGGAGATGAAACCAGAGAGTCACAGTGGTGTGCGAATCAGATAGGGCTTTATGGCCCATTGTGGGTACTTTGTTTTTTCTCTCTGAGCAATGCCCTGATCTATTTTTGACAGAGAAATGACATGACTTGATTTATGTTTAAAAAGTTTCCTTTGGCTGTTGTACTGGCTGCTGGGGAGGTGAAGAACAAGGGGAGAACTGGTCAGTAATTCAGAGAAGATATGAAAGGGATTTGACTAGGTTGGTAGCCCTAACAATTGTGAAAAATGTGAAGATTCTGAATATATTTTGAACTTAGGGTCATGGGTTTTACGGATTTAATATCAATCATGAGAGAAAAAGAAGTTAGATTCAAGGTGAGGCCTCAGCCATTTATAGGTAGCACCATACGAAATTGTCATTTTTATAGTAAAAATTGCTCAAATATTGGATGTTTCCACTTAATGGGGTGACCTAGTTGCCATTTATTGAGGTAAGGAAGATGGTAGGAGGAGCGATCTGCAGGAAAAATCAGGAATTTTATTTTGAGGATGTTAAATTTGAGACCAAAAATTGTTCATTAAATTTAGCAAAACAGAGACTAGGAAGAGGAAAATGGAGACAGAGAATGAACAGCTTTTTTTTTTTTCCTTAAGGAGTTTTGCTGTAAAGGAGAACAAAGAAATGGAACAATAATAGGAGGGAATATTTCTTAGAGGATCATTTTAAATGAGGCCTTTGTGAGCTTCGTTTCCGTGACACACGCTGGGTCTACAAAAGATCCTGTGCACGTGAATGAATGAGACCCGGCACCTCTTCCCAGTCTTTGGGAAGAAGACAGAAACAAAAACCGATAATGGTAATACAGTGGAAAGAGGGCTAGAGCAATAAGGACAACAACTAGCACCCTGTAGTCTTTGTAGTGTGAGTCACATGGTGCTGAGTGCTGTGAATTGGGTCATCTCTTTATCGCCATTGTTGTGGAGGAAACCTTGCAGAGGCACAGAGAGGTGACACAATTTGCTCTCTATGACAGTTTGTAGGCAGTCGGGGGGCCGGGAATTGGAATTGGACCTCTACTGGGTATGAAGCACAGTGGGACCAGAGAGAAGAAAGTATTTCTATTTCTATTTCTTTCTCTTTTTAAGAAAATTTTATTGATTCGCTCGAGAGAAAGAGCGCACACAAGTGGGGAAGGGGCCAAGGGAGAGGCGAGAGCAGGTTCCTCGCTAATCAGGGAGCCCAAAGTAGGGCTTGATCCCAGGACCTGGAGATCATGACCTGAGCTGAAGGCAGACAGACGCTTAACTATCTGAGCCACCCAGGTGCCCCTGTGTTTTCTTAAAAATAAGAACGGCTAATTCTTTATGAAAAGGAAACATCTCCAGCATTCACTTGGACCTTTCATGTTCACACACTTATTTCCTGGCTCTTCCGGTAGCCAGCAGGAGGAAGGGGCACAAGGGGCCCCATCGTGAGGAGGGCGGGCACTAGGGCAAGGAAGGAAGGAAGAGGGCAGAGAGCAGAGCCAGCCCAGGCACGGGGGAGGAGACGAGCTAGAGTTTGAAGTGGCACATTATTTCTTGGGGTATAACCGATCTCCTAGGTGGCTGAACCCAGATCCTCAGTGCTTCCATAGTCTGGTCTGTAGCTATTCCAAACTTCTCTTTCTGTTAGGATACAGAGAAGAGATTCAGGATGAAACTCTGCCTCTGCCAAGCTGATTCTCATCCCTACCTATTCTTTCAACTTCTCCCTCTGCCCAGCACCGAGGTGCCTAATTATGGCTCCTCCTTATATTTGCAGCCTTGAGGGGAGATGTAAGTACAGAGCTGGGGCTTTTTTTTTTTTTTTAAAGATTTTACTTATTTATTTGAGAGAGAATGAGAGTGAGAGAGATCATGAGAGGGCAGAGGGTCAGGGGAGAAGTAGACACCCTGTTCAGGGAGCCCCAGGCAGGACTCAATCCGGGGATTCTGGGATCATGACCTGAGCCAAAGGCAGTTGCTTAACCAGCTGAGCCACCAAGATGCCCCAGAGCTGGGGCTTTAACGTACCTCTGTATCCCTCCTCCAAGTCCCCAACAGAACCGCCATCTTCGTTCTAGATGATTGCAGTTTCTGGCATATAACGAGTGTTAAAAACAAAAATATCTAGTGGAAATGAGAATTTCTATGAGAAAAGATGCCAACTAGCATACCATAGAGTCCATATGTAAATACAGTTTTTCCCCTTGTGTAATATACCTATTATAAGAAATGCTTTCCATCTGAAGCATTTATTTGTCAGTCAGAAGTTGAACTGATGATCAGTTGTGTGACAAAATAAAGAGGAATCTGCTGTGTGCAACCATGAAGACATTTTAAAAGAAAAAATTACTGGTTTTTGCAAAATATTTTAAGAAAGTGGCTGTGGTTTTGACTTGTATAAAGCAATCACAAAATAATTGAGTTACACAAAAAATTGATGTTTATTTAATAACCGACTGGCCCTAGTCTCTTCACCCATATAATAACTTTAATTTTTTTTTGACAAAGTTTAGAGTAGAATAGGAATATCACACAACAGTTAAAGGTTTATTATTCACATTCATTTTATAAAATAAACAAGTGGTCACATAAACTAAGCTATTTATGTAAAAAAATCATCTGTGAAGGTGGTATCCAAGAGATGGCTAAATGTGTCTCATGTTAAAAGAGAAATTAGCTTTTCTTGTTTTTTATTTATTTATTTATTTATTTATTTATTATTTATTGTTGCCTGGATTTCTTTCCATGAACTAGTGCCCTCTGGTGGCAATACTTACTCCTAATGTCAGGTTCATTTTCATCTTGAATTGGAAAGAGGTCTTGAGTATTTTTAATTCAAATTCTTCACTTTACAGATATTGGAAATGTCTAAAATTGGAAGTGTCTAAAATATTAAAAATGTCATTACTAACTGCTAGTGTATTTTAAAGGCAGATAAGCAAGGCTTTTTATAAACATATTTGCGTTTATTCTCTCTAGCATGTATGAATCTAATTGGTTATACACAAAAGATTGCATTTATTTTCTTTGAATCAAAATAAATTGGACTCTGAGCCTCAATTGGACAGGAAAGAAAATGTAACCTCACTTCTTATATTGACTTCATTCCCTTAGATAAAAACATTCCAGATGGCCCCTCTTGTCTTTGGCCCATGATGTCCAAGCCATAGCTCCTTCAAATTTGGGACACCTGCTTGGCTTCTGTGCCATGCATGAGAAATGGAGATCCTTAAGAAAACCAAACATCCTGGAATTTGAAATCCAATATCCATAGGCATATATATAACCATATCCTCCCAGGGCCAAACATTTGGGGTCTGAAGAACCACAGCTTCTTCTCCTCTCCCCGCCCCCTCCCCGCCCCATTCTCAAAGAACAGCAACCATGTTCTACCTCCATCCCTTCCACCTGCAGAGTCCTAATATCTTTTCAACAATTTAGGGCTTGATAGTACTCAGGGAGAGCCACTGAGTGTCTCTTTTGTTCTGCCAGTATCCTTAAGGCAAGGATATTTAAAAAGCATCTCTATTTGCTGAGATTTGGGTGAGTATAGGAGTGGAAAGTACAATAAATGTAGATTAAAATCACAATAAATGATTCTTCTGCATTTCCAGTGATTTATAGAGCATGGCTTTAGTGTGTTTCAAATCCAAGTGTATGCTTTGAAAATTCTTTGTTCAAATTCTTCATTAAACATGAATGATATCCGTTTATCATCCCTTAGTGATTGGGATTTCATAAAATGAAGTATGATGGAATGGCAGCAAATGGAGCACTCCCTACTGCTTGACAAATAGAAGACTCAGGAAGAATATGTCTTAGTCGCATATAATTAAATGCATTATTTTTTTATATTCTAAATTGTTTTCACTTTTTTTTTTCGTGTAAAGGGTTGAAGGATGCTTGCCCTACTGCCCTAAAAATATGATCCTTGATGAGGTCACCCTCAAATGTGTTTATCCAGGAGACTGTAAGTGGGAACTTTACCTAATATATTCTGAAAAATGAAACACATAAATTTTTTTTTCTACTGATGGCAAGTGGTTACAAACAGAAGTTTTAGACAACAGATTTTCTTAAGATTTTTCTTTAATATCCCTTCCACATTTTTTTTTGTTTCTACTTACTTTCTAAAACATATAAATCTTTCCTCTGACATACCTCCTGTGCTCTCTCTCCCAAAACATTTTTCTTGAAGCTAAAGAACCCTATTGGAAGTATATATGGGCCCCGTTTTAAGCACAACAGATTAAGGAAGCATATCTTTGTGTTTTTTTGTAGGCATACCTCTGATTCCCACAGAACCTGCACTAACGCCACCAGGTAAGCCATCTCTGTGCAGGTTCACAGCTATTGTTCCCATTTGAGACCCTGAAATTAGCATTATGTAACTAAAGTCTTCGCACACTTAATAACAGCTAACTGACATCAGTATTATCCCATTGATTAGAAAACCCAGAGGTCACTGTGTTGCGTTCCGTAGCTGTTCACTGACTCAGCATGCCAGATTTCTGAATGACTTCTTCATTTGGTTCACCTCTTCCTCTATGCCGGTAGTAGAGATAACAAGGACTTCCCTCACATTTTAAACCTAGAATTTGGGTGTCACTAAATCATGCTTAAATTTTCACAGCGGTTAAGTTGACTCTAAAGGGATGTTAATGCAACTGAAGCCATCCTTTGGCACTTCCATTCCCATTCCTGTGATCTGTCCCGGCCTCAGGAGTGGACATTCTGGCTCATACCTCACTTCTCTCCCTCTCTAGGAAACTTGGCATAGGAAAGGGTTTGTTAAATATATTCATAATCAGGCTTGACAAATGTAATGTATTATTTTTCCTGAGACTTTAGAAAAGTTCAGATACTTATTCTTTTTTTTTTTTTGGTTATATTATCCTAGTTTAATCGTATTTCTAATTAGATTATTTGCTAAGAAAAGCAGGTAGGTGTTGTGACCTTATGTAGGAGTTATGACTTTCATAGTCCATGCTAAGAGATTTTTTTAAATAAAAATGTTCTGAACCAACTATCTAAATAAACAAAATTTTAAAAATTAAAGTATAGTTGACATATATAAACCTTCCGATAACTATCACTATTACCACTATTCTTACTGGCTCCTATTTATCAAGTATTTAGCACCTGCCAGGCATTGGATTAACCACTTGGCATATATTTAATCCTTGTAAGTCATTAAAATTTTCCATGACTCTGTGCTTGTTTTGGACTAGAGCTTTGTTTCCTCTTCTATGGCTTAAACATTTATGATAAGAATAAAAATATTTAAGTCTGCATTGTTTCATATTTTCTAGAAGATGTAATCTTCTAGAACATGAACACTGCTCCTAGGACTAAGGAATGGGAATTTTGTTCTTCTTTATTCTGTAAATTAGAAACTATAATATAAACACAAAATCGAGGTTACTTAGAGAATTTATTTCACTGAAAAAGTAAGCTTTCTCTTATATCACTGTGATAGACTGAACAGTGGCCCTCCAAAGATGTCTACCTCTTAATCTCAAGAATTTGTGAATATGAGCTTACATGCAAAGGGACTTTGCAAATATGAATAAATGAAGGATCTTGAGATGGGGGAAATTACCCTGTATTATCCATATGTTTCCAACATAATTACAAGGGACCTGATAAGAGAGTGGCAGGAGTGGCAGAGTCAGAGAAGGTGACAGGATGACAGAATCAGAGAAGTGAGAGGAAGGGAGAGAAATTTGAAGATATTAGGCAATGACTTTGAAGATGGAGAAAGGGACCATAAGCCAAAGTATTCAGGCAATTCAAAGAGTTGGAAAGGAAAGAGATTCTTCCTTGGAGCCTCTAGAAGGAATGCAGCCCTGCTGATACCTTGATTTTTAGGACTTTGACTCCCAGGACCACAAGATTATAAATTGGTAGTGTTTTAAGCCATGAAATTTGTAATGATTTGTTACAGAAGCAACAAGAAATGAATACAGTCATTTTTAGGTAACATCAACAATGGATACCAATTACAGCTAGATAGAATTTCAACCATTCATTTTGGCTATTCTGTGGTCCTTCAGACTTTGACTATTGTAGAGATGACTTTAGTCTTAACAAAAAGCTTTTGAAGCCTTACAAATATGTTTACCAATCACATCCTCCCTTTCCATGGATCATTTCTTCACTGCACCCACCAACTGATGGTCCCCATGGGACTCACAGCCACCGCCCATTCTGCCCACAGGGAACTCTTTCTATAAATTCACCAAGGGAAATGAATCAGCTTCACTATTTTTTTCTGAAAGGCAATAAAATTTGTAACTCCTGAGCACTCTGTAGTGATACTGATATTTTTACCTACTCAAACAATTGTGTTGACACCATCAAGACAGTGGAGATGTTTATAGAATGGTAGTTAAAAATCTGAGCTCTAGAATAAGAATTCCCAATTTTGAATTCTGGCCCTTATACTTTTTAACTTACCTGTCCATACCTTCGCTTCCTTATCTGTAAAATGGTAAGAGTATTGTTATCTATTTTTTGTACCTGATATTTTGTATTTGATATTGTACAATATCTACTATTATATCTACTTTACAGAGTTCTTGCAGGGAATAAATGAAATTACTGTATAAAATTCCTTACATGATGGATAGGAAATGGAAAGAATTCCACTAATGGAAATAATATCTTCATTTCTAACAGGTCCAGAAATGATTACTCCATCAGACTTCACTGTATTGGACATGCTAACTCCAACAACGACAGGTTTGGAATGTGAGGTATGGCTGGATAATCTATTCCAGTTACTGGCATTTCCTTATAGCATCTGTTCAAGTTTCTTTTTCAGTATCCAAATGCTATTAAACTTTTTTGCTATACTCTCTAATCTCTCTTTGCCAAGAGATAATAAGAAATATACATTACATTTTAGCAATTTTTTTTTGTGCTCTCTCAGAGGCACAAACAAAATTCTATTTTCTTACCTGGTTTAGATATGTCCTATTGATTAGATTCTGGTCACACTAAGAAACACAAAATTCAGATGAAGTCTTTTTTTTTTTCTCTTAAGATTTTATTTATTTATTTGAGAGAGAGAGAGAGAGAGAGAGAGAGAGAGAGAGAGAGAGAGAGAGAGAGACGAGCATGAGCAGGGGGGAGTACCAGAGAGAGAGGGAGAAGGAGAAGCAGACTCCCCACTGAGCAGGGAGCCCAGTGCAGGGCTTGATTCCAGGACCCTGAGATCATGATCTGAGCTGAGAGCTTGAGCTTAACTGACTGAGCCACCCAGGCGCCCCTCAAATGAGGTCTTAAGTGTGATCCTTTAATAAAAAGTTAACTAATGTGGGGTTCTCTGTAAGACAGGAATTCAAAAATATTTATTAAGCAGCAGTTATATGCCAGGCACTATGCCCCATAACAAAGATACATTGTCACGCAAAAAAAGTTAAACTCATTGGACCCCTGAGCTCATCATTGTCTTGGCTGAGACTTGAACTCTTGGTTATTTCTTACTTCAAACGTGCCACTTGTTTGATAAGAAACTGTTCATTCCACCAATATTTATTTAACATCATTTTTGGCCAGGTACTATCTAAGTATCATAAATAAAACAATATATAAGCAAGCAAAAATTCATGCCTTTATGGAGTTTATATTCTATTGGAGGCTCTAGGATAGCCAGTAAGCAAAATAAGTTACTAAGTTATATAAAATGTTAGAAGGTGCTGCTCAGGAGAAAAATAAATCTATTTTCAATGACATGCTCAGAAAATCCTCACAGATAATATAACTTCAGAGTAAATGATCTGAAGAGGAGTTGATACAACTGCACACAGAAAATTTTGGAAAATCAGACTTGACTATTTGCCTCTGTTTGGCTCTTAAATTTGGAAGTGCTCACCTAATAGTATCACTATTTGGAAAAGTATTTAACCTCTCTTTTCCTTATTTTTGATCATGTATAATATTGGAATGATAGAAACTTGACTCACAAAGTTATGGAGAAGCAAATGAAATAAGCTACTGTTAGTGCACAGCATATAATAGAGGCTAAACAGATGTTAGATTTTCTTCCCCATCCTCTGAGATGCAGGATAGAGTAGTGGTCAAGATCACAGGTTCCAGAGTAACAATCCCTGAACTTAACTCTAACTTTACCACCTACTAGCTATGGGATCTTGGGCAAGTTACTTTGACCTTCATCCTCCTGATTTCCTCATCTATAAAAGAGGAAAAAATAACAGTACCTACCCTAAAGGGCTATTGTTGGGGGAGCAAATGTGTTAATTAGAATAATATCTTGAACATAATATGTGACATAAATATTTGATCATTGCTGTAATTATTACTATAATTTAGATATAATAAAATTTGAAAAATTTACCATCATTTTTTTTATTTGTTTATCTAGACGTCAGTGAGCTATATATAAAAATTAACTTATAATGATTTTATTCAGGGGCTGTTAAACTGATATTACATATCAATGTTTAATGAAATATTTATAGCATTAAGTAGTAGTTTTTTTAAACTGACATTAACAGAAGTTATAATGATACACTAGCTTTACAAGACATATAAAAGCTTGACCTGTACTGTATAGGTCTGTTTGCAAACACTGATGAAGACAATTTAGAATAAGATTTCAATTTGCTCAGATGTCTGAGTATATGGGCAATTTTGATATCAAATCAGTATTAAGGTAAAGCTTAAATTAAGTTCAAACCGAGTATTTTAGAGAGAATACATCAATAAAAATTGTAGTGAAATTTAAGTTATCTCTCAAAAGCTTTCATATATAGGAAATATATACTATGGGCAATGTGAATGGGCAATTAAGAAATTAATTGAAAACATTTGTTGAAAAGAGGAAAAAGAAAACTAATTTTCTTTTTCATTAACAGCCTCAACAATTTGATCCTGTTTATAATTGTAGCCAATATATATGCCTTAATAAGGAATGGCAGTTGTACAACTGGTCTCTCAATTGCCCAAAGGGCTTGGAAATGCCTGACTGTGGTTTCCGGGGAAGGCCCGTGCAAGTGAACAGCGATATCTGCTGCCCTGAGTGGGAGTGTCCGTGTAAGTTTGCATTTCTTACATGGCAGACAGTTTTCCAATCAGGAGGAGACTGCCGTTTTGTTTTGTTTTGTTTTGAGCTGATCACCTCAGTCATCATGCCAAAGTTATTGGTGAACTTTCTCCGTTTATGACTTTATTTCCCAATATACAACTTTTAGAGTTGCTTCTTGTCAAATGTAATAATACTAATTTAAAAGTTTGTTTGTTTTTTCTTTTTTTAAGGAGCTATTTTTACTACAAATACAGTTAATAGACCAAATCCATTCTCTACCATTTTTTTTAGGTCGGTGTTCCATGTTGTCAGAACTGAGCATTATTACATTTGATGGAAACAATGCAGCATTGTATAGTATGGCTTCTTATATCTTAGTAAGAATTCCTGGGGAAATTATAGTTGCTTATATTGAAAAATGTTCCACGAATCAGGTAGGTCATAATGCATTCTCGTGTCATTTCTTCATAAATCTACAGCTGATGTATACTGCAACATTAGATATTCTCAGAGCAAGAAGGGGCTCAAGAACGCACGGAGATTTATCTTCTAGTACTTAAAAAATGTTTCATGTGAATACATTTGGAGGCATGTAATATTAATTTGAATAATGTTTTTTAAGAAGTTAAGTAATATATTTTTAAAAGTGTTTTTATACATTTTTTTTCAGAATGGAAATTCACTTAAAAAGCTAGTGAGTATTTGCAAAGTGTTTCATAAAGTCCTTCTCTTCATTGTTAAAGTTTTGTTTAACTCCATAAAGTTTTAATGTGTTTTTTTTTTTTCAAATTAAGGCATCCTCTGGAAGGATGTATGGACTTTGTTTTAAGAAGTTAAATTTGACAACATCCATGCATAAAATACTTGTTAATCGGGCAGCAAGAAAGGTAAGTGCACAAAGTTTTGTTTTTGTTTTCTAGATTTTATTTATTTATTTGACAGAGAGAGAGAGAAAGAGATTACAAGTAGGCAGAGAGGCAGGCAGAAAGAGAGGAGGAAGCAGGCTCGCGGGCCTTGATCCCAGGACCCTGAGATGGTGACCTGAGCTGAAGGCAGGGGCTTTAACCCACTGAGCCACCCAGGCACCCCAAGAGCACAAAGTTAAAAGAGATTCTCACATTGGAGAAAATTAAGAAATTATATTAACCATAATTATTTCCAAAAACAGGGAAGATTAAACATATCAGTGGAGTTTCATTGTTACTGTGTTTAATCATTCTTTTCATGGACAGTAAAAAATTGTGTTTCTTAATATTTTATTTCTCCTTCCACAATGTATCAAGTTTTGCAAATATTTCTCCCCTTGTGAGGTTAACAGCGATGTCAAAGACATGAAATCCCTCTTGGGTAATGTGAGTGCCCAAATTCCAGAGTGAGCATTAGTGTTTTAAATTAGAAAAAGTAGAAATGATGTAAAAAATGAGGGATCACAAGGTTGAAAAACCTAGTAGTTAAGAATACCAGACTGCAGACCACCGACAAAAAAATGTTTCAAAGTGCTAATGATGTTAATTTTTCAATGAATATGTGATAACTAAAATAAGAAAAAAATGAAGATATATTTAATGAATGAAAGAAACTGAAGAAGGGGGATGTTTTATAAAAAGATTGAAAAAAGCCGTTTGGTTTTATAGGAAAAAACCTTTATCCTAAGGAATATATATTTACTAGAGAAGGGTGAGTTATAAACTGGGTACTTATATGGTTCTCTCAAAAATGTAAGAAAATAATATGTAAAGATTTTGCTAAAATGACTGTGATGTTACACACTTTCTAGAAATAATTGTGTCTTTTTTAGCACAGACCAAACATTCTAGACTGGAAACAATATTAAAATGAGCCTAACATATAGTAAGGTGTTAGAAAGCTTTTTTTTAAGTAAAGCAAAATGTATGAATGGGGACATTGTTTGGATGATAACATTTGTGTATACCTTTGATTTGATCAGTTGATATATTAACAGAAAATGGGTGAGAAATAAATTTAAACTCACATCTGGTCAGTGCTATTAGTGAGCATTTGGGCCAAAGGGCTTAGTTTTGGCTTCAGCTGATTTCATCCCTGGTCATGTATTCAGTTAAAAACTAAATCTTTAAGAATCATTTATTGAGAGTTTGCATGATAAAAACAACAAGGTCCTGGTCTCAAGTAACTTGTAGCTGTTTGTGAGGTGCTTAAATGTAATTGTTTGCCAATTAGAGAGCAATCGGAGGTATAGTGATAGAGTTTGACTAATGTATCATGGAAACAGGTCACTTAATGCCATTTATAAAAAGGTCAAGTAGGTATTTTTGGAGGAGGTGACATCTAAGAGAAATCTTAAAGAAAGCAGAAATTACCCAAGGAGGAGGAAGCCTATTTCAGCCTACAGATGGCAATAAGAGGAAGATATGAAGATGAGAAATTAGATGGTTGTTGAGACATGACCCACAAAATTACTGCTGGTTCCATGTCTTTGTCATTGTTTAAAACAGTGTTTTTCTAAATATAATCCTCGGATTGCCTACATTTGTATTACCAAGAGTATGTGCTAAAGATACAGAGCCTAGAATCGCAACCAAACCTAGGAAATAGAATCGCAGGGAAACTTAATCTTTCCCAAGCTTGACAGATGATTGTGAAGAACATTATAGTTGAACACTGATTTAGAAGATCAAAGAAAGCACCCAGATGAAAGAAAATATCCTAAAAACATCTCTATTACCTTAAGTTCATGTTATAGATATACTGGTGCAATCAACATGTATTAAGGGAAACAGACAGAAAAGCATATGTAACACAGAAGAAAGTTAAGTTTTGAAGAAAATAAGGGGCAACAAGTTTAGAACAAATACAGAATATAGCAAGACACAACAAAGGAATAATAAAAGAACTAGAAGTTGTGAGAAGCTGTGGCAGCCGCAGAGAAATAAATTTTTGAAAACTTAGGAAATAGTTAATATTCAACAAGAAGAAATGGAATCCTCTGAATTCTACTTCTAATGAGTGTATATTGAAACAAATATTTTTCTAACAGTTGTAAATCCATCGTGTTATTTTAGGTAGAAGTGGATTCTATCATTGTGCCTCTGCCCTTTTCAAATCAAGAGCTATCCATAGAGGATTCTGGTACCATGTATGTGATTACGACTCCAGCTGGACTAATCATAAAGTGGGCTCACCTTACAGGGATCATAGACATTCATTTTGGCTTTCGATTTAACTTGTCATCTTACACAGAAGGACTCTGTGGTGAGCATTGCTCTTCAAATCTTAATTTCTTCTCATTTTTTTTCCTGTTCATATTACACCACTTTGGCCCCTACTTCTCATATTTAAGGTATGATGTTAACTGTCAGTTCCCCATGTGAATACTATTTCATTTCAATAAATGGGCTAAGAAGCAAGAAATAACAGTTCAATTTCCATATTTTATGGGTTTACATGTTTACTACCACTATTACAATAATGTTTATATTACTACTACATTCTCTCTATATATCCTACTATATTCATCTTTATTAATCATTAATAAAATGCCAACTGTTATTTTATATATTTGAACTTATTCAATTCTAACAATAGCCCTCAGAAGTTGGTATTAATTTATAAGTGAGAAATATGAGTTACAGAAAGATTAAAGGCTTAAATAAGTTTGGTTCTTCCTTATTGTGTTAAAATTTGAAATAGGGGAAAACTTAGTTGCTTAAGCCACCTTGAAAGTTACATACAGGGAACACAATGTTCTCAATATTTGTCCCAGTTTTATTATAAAGTATAATGCCTAGATGTATCTTTTTTTTTAAAAGATTTTATTTATTTATTTGATGCAGAGAGAGAGATTACAACTAGGCAGAGAGGCAGGCAGAGAGAGGAGGAAGCAGGCTCCCGGCTGAGCAGGGAGCCCGATGCGGAGCTCGATCCCAGGACCCTGAGATCATGACCTGAGCTGAAGGCAGAGGCTTTAACCCACTGAGCCACCCAGGTGCCCCTAGATGTATCTTTACACCTAGGTTGGTATCACACCATTTTACATAGACACGTAAATACATTTTTTGACACATAGTTATAAGCAAAGGAAACAAATTAAAATATCCTAGGTACACAACAAAATAAAAAAGTATAATACTGGCTTTGATATCTGATGGAGGCTATTCTCTTTGTAGCTCTGTGCTCTGAAGTGAACATTAGTTTCCTCATCTTTAAAATGGGAATAGGAACATTGTACCTTCAAGGTTGTTGTTAGGCTTGAATGTGAAAGTTAATGTCAAACACTTAACACATTGCTTAATATACATGATCAATAAATCCTAGCTTAGTAAAATATACCTACTTAAATCTCACCAAATATTAATTGAGTAAAAGTTTATGGATCACCTTCTGAGTGTTTAGACTGAGCGCTTGGTGCTGGCAACAATGCAAAAACAAATAAGACTGAGTCGTTTCCCTCACGAATTACATAAAACACCCAGATTTCTTCCTTGAAGCATTTAGTGCAAAGTTTGGATAAAAAAGATTTACCTTTTTTAAAGGTTTACCTTGCCTATGTATAGTACACTAAACACAGCACACAGTTCTATGGGGACTGAATATTATCACTGTGGAAATAGTTATTTTTGAGTATGTATAGTGTTGGTTATACATAATAAATCAATAGTTTTTATTGAGTAACATTCAGAGACTTTAGGAATGCATATTTTCTCTGATGATTTATCATTTCTGCCTGCAATGATTTCTGTTTGATCGTGTGGATTTTTTTCCTTCACTATTGTCAGCTCATACTTTTACAGACACACTCTGCTAACTGGATTTTTAAGTAATCACTGTAGAGAAGAGGGTAGGGTCACGTTTTTGCTACCTGAGGGTCATGCCCTAATGTTCATGACCTCTGTAGTGGGTGAAGAAGTTTTTTGTTAGAGAAAAATCTGGGTGCTGTCAGGTCTGAAAAATTTGCAGCGAACAAGAGTATGACCTAAATTGAGTATGGACACTAGAATGCGAGGTCTGTATGAATACCTTGTTCTATCAGGCACCGTGAAGTTTATAGGGCTGATGGCTGGAGTTGCTATAAAACAATTTTTTATTAGCAAACACCTTTTCCCAGAAAATTTAGACTTAAAAAATAGTAGCTGCTTGACAGTATAGTTTGCTTCCCTTGAGTCTTGTTTTTTATTTGTTTTTTTCTGTATTGCCTTCAGCCGTTTGTGTATTTGCAAAGACAAAGCAGTTATGGCAGCAGCAACTTTTATGATCTTAATATGCCCACTTGAGGATTAAGATTTGATACTTGAAAAAAATGTTCAAATTATATCTTTTATAACTGGAGCCTTGGGGATTAAGAAAAAATGTATCTTAAGGTAGGGTGGGATTCAGATCAAGTATGACCAGGGTTCTGGGCTATTTCTCTGCCCTTCCCTTGCCTCTGCACTCCACTGCATGAAGAGTAAGCTCTTCCCCAATCTGGCCTTTCTCAGGAAGATAGAGGCTGTAGCAGGTCAAAGCATGATAACTGTCAATAGGCCACATCATCCTAAGGAAGGGAGATTGTCTATGTCTTAGAATTCCCAGGTCAAATCCTGTTTGGCAGTGGTTGTTTAAATGTTGAATGTATCCATGTGTCTAGGTGACTGCCTGACGTGACTGGTGTGTTATCTGTGTGTTGTTAATGCACAGGAATAAGGACTACCTTTATGCCAATCATGGCCTTCTCCTGTAATGGTGATGGGGCAGGGATACTTTTCCTGAAGGCAGAATCTAATGTTTTCAGGCAGAGCTTTCCAGGGGAATGGATGCCTGGGAGGCAATTACCAAACGCCCACCACTCTAAAGAGTATCTTGGAAAGCTTAAGAACTAGTTCCTCAATTAGGAGATAGCGCTATAGTGAAGGAGTGTGGGAGCAAAGTCAAGCTCCTTTTTCTTTATTTTCTATCATCTTTTCACATTTCTTGACTTCTAGGATTGTGGTTTCTTTCTTATCTGGTTAAGAAAATTCTGTACTGGGCCACCTGGGTGGCTCAGTCATTAAGCGTCTGCCTTCGACTCAGGTCATGATCCCAGAGTCCTGGGATTGAGTCAGGAAGCCTGCTTCTCCCTCTCTCACTCCCCCTGCTTGCTCTCTCTTCTCTTGCTTGTGCCCTCTCTTGGTGTGTCTCTCTCTGTAAAATAAGTAAATAAAATCTTTAAAATAAAAAAAACCCCTCTGTACTATTTTATCAAAGAATCAGATACATAATTAAAAAATCCATCAACATTAAAGTGAAAGGATATACATTTGCACCTTGTTCAGTAAATAATTTATTCATTTAAAATCAATTATTAAGATGATTTATTTCTGCTGCCTACATTTAGTTTAAGTGAAAAAAGGTTTTCCTTCTAAATGTCACATATCTTTCTAGGAATTTGCAATGACGATCCAGACGATGACTTAAGGATGCAAAATGGCACAATCATTACAAATATGGAAGACATAGAATTATTTATTGAGAGCTGGGAAATTGAGAAATCATTTGAAGTAACAACAAGAAGACCTGTTAGGAATTGTGCTGAGCATGATTGCAGTCCCTGCATCGAGTTATTAAATAGAAGAGTTTTCATTCCATGCCATAATAAAGTAAGTTAAGGGCAACCATAAATAAGAACTGTCATGTTGGACATGTTGAGAGTAAAGCCAATAAACTCCTGTTCTTGCCGTGACGTTCTTCTACTGAGAATAGTTGAGCCCCAAACCTTCTGTCAGTATGCTTTGGAATTCAGAATCATTTACTTTTATAGACTTAAAGAGATAGAAAGGATCATTATCTTTTTTTTCTCCTGTGTTTTTTCAGAACTGTATCTACAGCTTTCAAGAAAAATGAAATTCTGTCCTATGAATAAATGCCTCTAGGAGAAAGAAATCAATGTCACTTCATAACCCAGTAGAGAAACCAAGACAGTGAGGATATTATCAATTCTCTAAGATCTTGGCATCTTAGGTGTATACTTGTAATAGAGCCTGACATAGATTCAATTTAAACATTCTTTATTTGTCTCTAACTTTCTGACTTTATGTGACGAGTAGATATTTTAAGTAATCACTATCATTTAAAAAAAAGATGCATTGTTAGGGACACAGGACAAATATGGCATTTCATGAATCATTTAATGAAAAGTTTGTGAGCATCTAGCCCTTGTAAGGCATTGTGTTAAACTCCTGTGATTCAAAGATGAGTAAGACTCTCCCCTAGTCTCAGGAGGTCTGGTGGGAAAGCAAGCTTGTGGACAGATATATGACAATATACAGTCTGGAGGTATATGGGAGCCCAGATTTGGGGGAGACTTTTCATAGTTTTAGATATTTGACTTATTTAGAAGGATGAATTTGCCAGGAGAGAAGACGGAGGAAGGGACACCTAGGCAGATATAACAATATGTGTAAAAACAAGTTTTGTGTAAAAGGGCATGTTAGGAAGACACTGAAATGGTTAAATGTAAGACAAAGGGAGGGGACGAGCCTGAGAAAGAAGGTGAGGGAATTGTCAAAGCAGGAAGGAGCTCACTGGGCAGCACCTCCCGTGTTAGACTGTGGAGTGTAGACTCCGCAATTCTCAGCCTGGCCCATGAGTTCAAAATGGCATATCTTTTGGGAGCTTCGGTTTTATTTGGAGATTTGAATGCAGATCTAAATGTTAACATTTTTTTTTAAAAGCGGGTTATATAAAAATGAAAAAAAAAACCCAAATACTTTAAAACCCAGTTTAATATTATTTTAATGTCTTTTTAAAGCATATGATGCTTGGGATGCCTGGGTGGCTCAGTGGGTTAAGGGTCTGTTTCCAGCTCAGGTCATGATCCCTGGGTCCTGGGATCTAGTCCTGCATTGGGCTCCTTGCTCAATAGGGAGCTTGCTTCTCCCTTTGCCTGCCACTCCCCCTGCTTGTGCTCTCTCTCTCTCTCTGACAAATAAATAAATAAAAATAACATCTTTTTTAAAAAGGCATAATTTTTTTAATGATGTATTTTTTTTAAAGATCTTATTTATTTATTTGAAGTTTCTTTCATTTACACTTGAAGTAGCTGCCAAACAACCATCAAGGCTTACGAGGACCTCTACAATCTGGCCCACCCACTTCTCTAGCTTCCTCTCTGCTACCCTCTTCTTGCTTTCTAAGCTCCAGTCTCTTTTCAACTCTTTGAATATTCCAAGGTTTTTCCCTGCCAGCGGGCTTTTAAACTTCTAGTTTTTCCAGCTGGAATACTTCCCTCCTCTGATTCATGTTAGTGTGCTGACTCCCCTGGATTCTATTCAAAGAACTTTTTTAGCTGTGAGATCCATAGGCAGAGAATAGGTCTCTGTTGTTGACCTTTATGCTCCTCATCCATAGGACAGTGCCTGATAAGTAGTTAGGTGTTCAATAAATTATGAAAGCCTGCATAAGTGAATACATGGATGGGGATTACAGGCATGTCAGCTTTTGTAGGCTAAGTGGAAATGTGTATAATTTTTTACTTTGGATAAATTAAGTCATATGGGATTTCAAAACAAAAATACCCAGAAAAAGCTTAGAAACATAGTTCTGGAGCTCAGAGGAGGTAAGTTGAAGTTGGGGATCAGGTTTGGGGAATTATTTGTGTATGGGTTTTTAAAAATAACAATAAGTAATGTTCAATGTATCGGAGCCTGTTCTGTACATTTACCATATATCATCTCACAGCTATCTTAAGTAGTAGTAACTTTATGATTAAGTCTTTAACTTATGAAGAAACTGAGGAAAAGATTTAAATGCGGAAGATGGTGGTATGAGTCCAGGAAGAACATCTGTAGCTAGTAGACATGACCATTGAGGATGAGGTCTAGAGAAATGCTCAGAATCAGAGGAAGCAGAGAAGCTGACCCTGGACAGGTGACTAGGCAGGAGAATGAAGTACATTCACAGTTCAAGGAGAGGGTTTTAAGAAGGAAACTCTGTGTTCCCTGGATTCCACAAAGAGGATGCTTTTGACCTCAGCAAGTATTCCATGTGAAGTGAAGTATTGGAAACCAAGGGAACGCTATAAAGAAATCTAAAAGAATATAGAATTTTGGTCTTTATAGATATGGCCCTTGAAGTAGAAGTGATGGGAGATGAAAAATGCTAAGTATTTTTATCTGGCACCTTGAACTCTGTCAGAATTTGGCATCTGTATGGAGATGCTTAGTACGTTTGCTGAATGAAACGAGGAGAGAGAAAAATTAGAATAGATGTTACTACAAGTTAAATTATTTAGATTTCAAAATCAAAATTTAGAAATCAAAATGAAACAATCTGTAGAAAGAAAGGTCTTTAAATTGAGACATGTCAAATTATATAAATTATTCATGTTCAGTATTAATACATAGTTTTTGAGAAACACTTATAACTTATAACCTCATTTAATAAGTAATGCCATGTATCCTTATGGAATGCTTCAGAAACTTCCAGTTTTATCCATTATAAAGTCTCATTCAGTATATGGAAAAAACGGTTGTGACCCAAGGTATAATATCAGAAATAGATTTTGCTAGGTCCACATACTTTGTTTCTTTTTAATCTTTATAAGATAGACTTATGTAGATTAGTGCAGAAAATATTTAACTTATCTAAAATGTGTTTAAAAATATTGTCACATCAGGGGGCACCTGTGTGGCTCAGTCGTTAAATGTCTGCCTTCGACTCAGGTCATGATCCCAGGGTCCTGGGATGGAGCCCTGAGTCGGGCTCCCTGCTCAGCGGGAAGCCTGCTTCTCCCTCTCCCCCTCCCCCTGCTTGTGTTCCCTCTCTCACTGTGTCTCTCTGTCAAGTAAATAAATAAAATCTTTAAAAATATATATTGTCACATCAGAGGTGACATCTAGGATTATGAAGTTTGGAATCTAAGGTCAAGGAAGATCCATAATAAGTATTAACTTGCTACCCTTTGATTCTCTGAAGAGTTTTCAACTAACATTGGGCCTTTGGAGAAATGAACAACATATCCCAAGGCAAACTGTGTCTCTAGGTTTCACCGCGGAACTTTTGTGAAAAGATGTGGATCAATTATACCTATTTTTGGAACTATGAATGTGACGCACTTTCTGCCTATGTGGCTCTGTGCAACAGGTTTGACATTTGTCTTCAGTGGAGAACACCTGATTACTGCTGTAAGTAATACATTTGCAATAATATTTTATAACAATGCAATAGCATTCCATGTTTTGCATTCACTTCTTTTTTTTTCATTTTTCATCATGAAATAATTTCCTAAGGATAAAATGTAGATAAGTGTAACCTGGAAGTTAGAGGTCAGCTCTCCCAGAGTCTAGGTCTAGTTTCATTCTGTTCTAAATCTAAGGTCAGCCTCAACCACCCCAAAAGAAAATCTAGTCCACAAAATATTAGTCAGCAAAACCAACAGAAATATTGAAGAAATCACAGGGGGATTGTACAGGCATTTTAATTCTGTAACCCAGAGCACATTTTGTTGGTTTCAGTTCAACCCGCCTCGTTTGGCCCCTGCTTGCCCCCTAGCTTGTGAAGAAGACACATATTTTTCTGTTCCCTTTTCCTCCTTTCCTGACACAGTAACCACTTCCTGGAAATGAATCTTTCTGGCTTTCTTTGATTAATATCGGGGTTCAGTCTTTTTCCAAATACATGTTTGTGCATCCTTTTCTTTTGTGTGTATT
Organism: Ailurus styani; assembly: GCA_002007465.1. Taxonomy (NCBI): domain Eukaryota; kingdom Metazoa; phylum Chordata; class Mammalia; order Carnivora; family Ailuridae; genus Ailurus; species Ailurus styani. Next base: position 4,679,169 of record LNAC01000002.1, on the reverse strand, counting down.
CTTTGACAGTTTTTAATGGGGTGCATGTTTTCTCATCAAGATATGATGCTTTTCATACAAATTTTATTAAACCTCTACCCAGTCCTGGGTACATTTTACAGAAAATACTGTTAATTTAATTTAAGAAATAACAGTTAAATGGATTAAGTAGTAAAAGATGGTCAAAATGAATGTTAGTGAAATGTTCCAAAATGAAATAAAAGTTTTCATATTCCTTAAAAGAAAAAGTAAAATATATATAGAAAGCATAGTGTATCACAAACATCGGTTACATGGCTTCATTTCAGAAATAAGGCAGCTCCCGGTGTGCCCTACCATCCCTTCCCTCTCTTTGCTCCCAGAGGTAATCACTATTCAAGAGTGAGGTTGCTTGATTCATAGGAAATGTATGACATCTCTAATTTTAATAGATACCATCAAATTGTTCCCCGCTGAGATTTTACCAATTTATACCCCTACCAGCTATGTGTTCATTTTTTAACAGTATGATTTTTTAAGATGACTGAGAATCAAAAGAATTTTCTAAAACATCATTTAGAAACTGTTCAGCAATGGTAATTTCTTTTGACAGTGAAGGATTAAACCTAAACACACAGCATTTTTTTTTTTTTGTGGCTTGGTTGAGTTACATACATAAAACATATTTCTGTGCTTATTCTGAGTAGACTGTTGTATCTCCTCACTACCAGAGAAGTCACTTCATACTAGTTGACTCTATATTTATGCCAACCAGATTTGGGCTGCCTCTTGATCATATTTACTTGCTACAAATCAGATGAGCTTTTTCTACTATAACATATAATACTAGCTGGACCCCTGGAAGATACTCAAAAATACCTATTGCTTATTTTGTTTATAGTTTTGGGTTACATAATACATGAAAAGTGAAATTTGAAGAGACGGAAATGGGCCAAATTCGTTTTCAGTAAGAAATACGATATTTCTTCCTTTCACTATAATCCAAATAGGTGACTTTTCTCATTAGCAAATTCTGTCCCCTGTTATCCATAGCTCTGAGTTGCCCAGAGGGGAAGGAATATCAACCGTGTGTGCGGACTTGTGAGGCAAGAACATGTCTGAACAGATGGTTCTATGGACATTCCTCATGTCTGAATTTAAGAGAAGATTGTGTGTGCAAAAATGGAACCATCCTTCACAGGCCAGACTCAATTCAGTGCATTTCAGAGCAAGAATGTGGTAAGCAGTGGGGTGCAAAATGACTGCTTAGGGACTTGGCAAATAAATAAAACTTTTTTAGATCTTGGGGAGGTGTGCTGAGAAAGACTGATCAGCAGGTCCCCTAAGGGTTGGAAAGAAAACCAGTTTGTTTATAGTTTGATTTTAATATGGTTCCAATTGAAGTTACCAAAACTAGATGCTTTGGTGGTGATGTGGTTCTGTTGTTGTTGTTCCAAGTTTTTATTTAAATTCCAGTTAGTGAACATACAGTGTAATATTAGTTTCAAGTGTCGAATTTTGTGATTCAACACTTCCCTACAACACCCGGGTGCTCATCACAATAAGCTCCCTCTTTGACCCCCATCACCCATTTAACAACCCCACCCCAACGGAGATGCAGTGATGATGTGTTTTAATCTCTATGCCTGTAATAACTAGGCAAGGATATGATCAGTTAAGAATTAAGAGCATAGGATGTGAACTGAATTGAAATTCCAATTATTTCATGTAATAGTGATTTATCTTTACCTCTTTGAGCCTGGGTTAGTGTCTGTAAAATGGGGAAAATAATAGCACTTATCCCATTAAGTTAGTGTGGGGATACATAAATCATACAAAGCATTTTGCAACAGTGCCTGGAGAAAAACAACCACTCAACAAATGTCAGATAGTGTTACTGTATGTCAGATAGTGTTACTGTATGTCAGGTAGTGTTACTGTATGTCAGATAGTGTTACTATATGGGAGAAAACATTTAATTTTTCTACTTTCATATTTAAACCATTTCATTCTGACTCATCGTCTCAATGGTAGTTGCAGATGAAAATAGTGCAAAATTGAGAAAATTGCAGTACAGAGTTTATCATTACAGTTAGAGGAAAAGAGATTAAGCTAATAATGAAAGAGAATGGGCAAGTAGAAGTGAAATGCATATATAGTTCCAGAAACAAGTTTGTGTTTGCCATTGAAAAAAGACTTTGAGAATAAACAGGCTTTTTTTTCCTTTTTTTTTTTTGAGGGTCCTGTTAGGTTGGTTTGATAGTAAAGAGCATAATATAAAAGAAGTTCATTTGAGGCTGGGATATGAGGGTCACTGTATTCATCTCATCATTTTTAGAAGAATTACCAGTGGACTGTATTTATCATTAAGTAAAACTTCAATAACAAAACTACATAATCACTAAATAATAAGTCACCAAATAATTAACTACTTCCCGCATTTAGATTTTAAAGCTGACATGTTTTGAATTTTCATATGACAAAAATGATAAACATGTGGTAGGGACTTTTTTCTGTAATACCACTGAGTTTGAATAGTTAATATTTTAAAACTAACTTAAATTCATTTTACTGAGTTTTTTCAACCCAAATAAATTATATTAATAAGACAAATGAATAAGAAAAAATGAACAGATTATCTTATGTATAGAAGAAGACATGCAAATTTACAGATAGTTGTAGAAGGGAAAAATATTTTTGTAGACTACATTACAAATTTCATTGAAGAAAAATGTAAGCTACTAGTTGATAAAAAGAGGACTCTGAGAGCAGATAAGTCTGTGACATGTTATCTATGTTGTTAAGACAAGGCATGGTCTGAAATCCAAACATCACAGCCTGATTTATTTAAATGTCTGGGTTATGAGTGATGTAACATTGTCCATCTTTTTAAGCATGTACGGATAGTGAAGACCAACCTCGTACTGCTGGGGAGGTTTGGAATGGGGGCATTGACGAATGTGCCCTCTACAAATGTTTGGAGAATGGAAGTATCATTCCTATAGAACCTGAGTGTGATGAAGAGCCCTCGCCAATTTGTGAACGAGAGGCTGAAGTTGTCCTGGGCATCACTGATAAGTGGACCTGTTGTTCAAAGCAAGTTTGCGGTATGTGTGCAGGCTGACGCCTTCCCATCCGTCAATGCCGCAAAATGTGTTGCTATTATTTGTGAAAAAAGCAGGGCATGCATAATGTTTGGTAAACAAAAGGGTTGATGTAAAAACAGAAATATGGCTGTAAATATCACTTATATTTTCTCAAAGCAAGTTTTTCCTCATTATGGTTTTGCTGATTTTGTAAATAACACATGCAAAACTCTGGCTATCAGCAATTAATAGGATTCAATAATATGTGACGAGGGAAAGGTTCTGGGAATCTTTGACTTATGTCAGTTGAGGGTGAACACCATTATAAATAAACCTTAAATCTGCTACCATTTCACATATGACCCATTAGTAAGTTGAATGTGTTTAACTGCAGTGTAAAAACATACATAGTGAGAATCATTTCCCTGATTTGAGTCAGAAGCACAGATTTTAGTTATATTCACTAATATTTTAGTGCTTCTGTTTCTTATTTCCAGGATGTGACATGACCATATGTGAAACTGCTATTCCAACATGTACGAATAGTCAAAAATTGGTTGTTGGCCATAGTCCTCTTTCTTGTTGTCCACAGTATCAATGTGGTGAGTAATTAACTAGGAAAAATAAGAGTGAGGTTCATTGTTCAGAATAGTGGATTAGAGTTTCATTCTTTGGGTCAATAAGAAAATGATTTGTTTAAAATATTGTGGAGTTGTCTTGCTAAAAATAGTACTTTTTAAAAAGATTTTATTTATTTATTTATGATTTTTATTTCTCTCTCTTTCTCCCTCCCTCTCTCTCTCTCTCTCTCTCTCTCTCTCTCTCACACACACACACACACACACACACAGAGGCAGGCAGAAGGAGAAGGAGGCTCCCTGCTGAGTAGAGAGCCCAACATGGGGCTTGATCCCAAGATCCTGGGATTATGACCAGAGCCAAAGGCAGATACTCGACTGACTGAGCCACCTGGGTGCCCCAAAATAGTTCTTTTTTAACCTGCAATTTCTTTATATATATAAAATCAATCAATCTATCTATCTATCTACCTACCTAATATAGATTATATAAATCTCATATATATATATTTTAAGTTTATATATTAACACATGAATTTAAATAATTAACTCATTTTAAAGATCTTAATCTTAACAGAAATATATAAGAAATAGCAGGTGTGATATTGTAATTTATAATAAGAAATACAAAGCTGATCTTCCACCCCATTCTCAGTACAGCACTCCTCATCCCTAGTTTCCTAAATGAGGAGACCTATAGAGGTGTTTTTGTTATGTTAATGAGTGCTTTTGGAAGGCATTTGGCTAATCTGGTAATGGGGGCTGCTTGCCAGGGGAACCAATCCTGTGATTGGAGGGTTAGAACTTTTAGTCCCACCCGGTGACCTCCAGCGAGGGGAGAGGGGCTGGAAGTTGAATCTGATCTTCGATAGCCAATAATTTAATCAATCATGCCTGAGTAATAAAGCCTCAGTAATAAACCCCAAAAAGAGTGAGGTTCAGAGAACTTCCAAGTTGGTGAACACAAGGACATTCAGGGACTGGTGTGCTCTGAAAAGATATAAAAGCCCCCTACCCTTTCGCTATACCTTGCCCTATGCATCTCTTCCATCTGGCTATTCTGGAGTTACATTCTTTTATAAAAAATTGGTGATCTAGTAGCAAAATGTTTCTCTGAGTTCTGCTGACTGCTCTAGCAAATTAATCAAACCCAAGGCAGAGGTTGTGGAAAACCCTGATTTATAGCCAGTCAGCCAGAAAGGAGCACAGGTAACAAACGGTGCTTGTAACTGGTGTCTGTAGATAGTGTCAGAATTGAGCTGAATTGTAGGACACCCAGCTTATATCTAGAGAATTACTCCGTGTTGTATGGGAACCCTCCCCCACCAAACACACATTGAGGTAGCAGGATATATATAAAATCAAAGAGAACTAAACCATACTACTTTATTTATTTTATCATTTCACTCTATACAAATTTTCAAATATGTTGGTGTTTCTGCAGAATGTGACCCATTGAAATGCCCCCGTGTTTCAATACCAGAGTGCAGAGAAGACCAATTCATGATTCAAGTTCAACAGGAAGAACCTTGTTGTTTTTCTCCTCTCTGTGGTGAGTGTTGTTTGAGATAACTTTTTGGAACAAAGGGAGAGGTGTACCGAAAATCTCTTATTTGATATGAATTTCATGGGACCGATGGTAACCTATATTCTGCTGATATACTGATAAGAATTCAACTGAATAACAAGAGTCAAAAAGAAATATGGCATTTTAAATAACTTGACAATTATTACAGTTAGCACTACTTTCCCTTATTATATATATAGACTATTTATATCAGTCAAAACATACTCAAGACAATATAATTAAGTTTTTTCTTTCTTTTTTTTTAAGTTTTTTATTTATTTATTCATTTGACACAGAGAGAGAGATTACAAGTAGGCAGAGAGGCAGGCAGAGAGAGAGAGGAGGAAGCAGGCTCCCTGCTGAGCAGAGAGCCCGATGTGGGCCTCGATCCCAGGACCCTGGGATCATGACCTGAGCCGAAGGCAGCGGCTTTAACCCACTGAGCCACCCAGGCGCCCAAGTTTTTTCTTTAATAAGGCTAGTACCAGTTGTTTTTAGAGAAAATTTCAGTCTTGGCTTTCCTTGAAGAACAAACTAAAATAATGGACTTGGCTAAGCCATCAGAGAACCTTTTTAAAGCTTCATTTTATGTATCATGCATGCTATATGTGTGAGGGTGGTGATGATGGAAGAGAATGGTAGAAATGAAAGGTATCTGGGAAAAGACTACATGGAGCTATATATTCTGTCTGATGAAATGGACATTGAAAAATAAAAAGGTCTCTTTTCCATTTCAAGTGAATTTTCATATCAAAGACTGGTGATTAAAGTAGGTTTCAGATGTATCTATGGAAATCAAAACACATCTCTTTTTACCAGTTAAGGTTCTTTGAGTGCAAGTGGCAAAACGGATTGATTACAGCTAGCTTACACACAACGAATTACTGGAAGGCTTGGGTATCAAGATTTTGTAGGATCAAGATGAAGCAGAACAACCAAGCCCTAGGAAGGAGAGACACCAGCTACTCCAGGTGGCAGTCACTAAGGACTGAGTCAGCAACATCCATTTCCTGCCCTGGTGTGCCTCTGTTTTGATTCAAATGCCATAGAAAGAGATTCTGATTTGTCTAATGTGGGTTGTTCCTACACAGGCTTGCTGACAGTCAGGCTCCTTTACTAAGAGTCATTCCAAGACAGTGTGGGTGGGACATTTTGTCAAGGTCTTTGAGAGAATTGTAATTGAAATGGGAAAGGGATACTGAACAGCCCCAAAGAACAGGTGCCTACTCCATTCTTCTTCCATAAATTGGAGTAATCAAAGGTAGCAAATTCAGAAAACTGAAGTAAATAAATCAATGATATTTTGATCCTAGGAAAAAGAAAGTTGCTCTAGAAATCTTAATGCTCTATATTTCTGGTAAGACGGTGTTTTTCTCTGTCACTGTGTTTGGAAAGCATATAGCAATATACTGAGTAGTGCTGTTTTCATGACCAAGTGAGGCGATCTGTCCATTAAAGCCTTATTTTCCTTGTTTCCTATTTTATTAAACATCATGTCATGTTGATTTTTATATGTGTGTAGTAACCTGAATTAATAAACAGTTTGTTTTTAGCTCTGTTGTGACTTCTGGCTTTTTGTTTTACCTTCAGTTTGTGAATCTTGCACTGAACCTATTCCTCTATGTACTGATGGGGAATTTCTCACTGTGGATCTTAATACCACACATTTCTGTTGTCCGCAGTATTATTGTGGTAAGTATATCTTAACTAACTTAAAATATTTAGCTATATCCAATATTTAAGAAGCCCCATGAAACTTCATTGCACTATTATATCAGACTTTCATTGAATTCTAGCATATAAAATATATATTAAGTATATGTAATATTATTTCACATCTAAGAGCTCTTCTTGGATAATATTACTTCCCCAAAATAGATTACTATGACTTTTCTCATCATCCTCGAATTTCCAGCTTCCCGGGTGATTCCATACATTCTCTACTTCCTTTCTCTTCTTGCACACCTGGCATTTCTCAGGGCCCTTCACCTGCTGTCCTAGTTCTACTACTGTTGTACGTGTTTGGGAGTCATGTATTCCATCTCCACGATGGAGAGAGAGATGAGTCCATGCACTACGTTAGCAATGGCCGTGAACGAAATGGTAGGTAGTGAGGACAAGCTTTTACGAGAAGCTAATCTTTATCCATGGGATTTTTTTTCTATTTAGTTTGTGACCCAGATCTTTGTCCTGCACCACTGCTCAACTGCGCAGAGGATATGAAGTTTGTCAAAGAAAATGTATCTGGTCAATGTTGTCCAACATGGCATTGCGGTAACTAATTTTCATACTTCGAAGTTTTATTACAGTACAGTGATATATTCTGACCAATATAAATATATTGATTTTTGCCTTTTAGAATGTAGCTGTGAAAACCTTGTTACACCAATCTGTGAAGTGGTAAGAATACATATTTTGATTGAATTGTCATATTATTTAAATTAGTTTATTCTTCCTTTATACCCCTTATTTCTGAGTTCTCAGAGTAGATTAAATTAGCACGCTCTGGTATCAGGGAGCAGTAAACCCTTTTTATTTACTTGAGATAAGAAAATGCAATCCATTATTTTTTTCATTGGTGACTGAATCTACTAGCCTTGTATCTACTTCACTGGTCTTAAAATGAAGCAAAACACTGAAAGAAAGATTATCTCAATATTAAGAGATGTCCCCAGTGATTCTTTGAGAAATTGTGCCAATGCTGCATCTGTCCTAGAGAAGGAGGGTATATAAACATGTAACTGTTGGTATTTTCGTAAGAGTTATCCATGAACATTTTGTAAATAAGGAAGTTGAGGTCTAGAGAGGGCAAATGATTGACCGAGATCTTTAGGACTCAAACCAAGGGTTGTTTTATGTCTTTATATGCTTTTGTGTATTCCTTTATTCCTTCTACTCTACTATAACTCTTTCATTTCCCTTAGAAACTATAGCCCAGACATAAGTCAAAACAAGAACAAAAGCAATTTGAAACAGTCTTGTTTTTATTCCTGTTCTGGACTCTTCTTACCTGTGCTTCACTTTCCTTATCTGCAATATAAAAAGAATGACAGTACCTATATCATATGAATAAAATAAGTTAATATAAATTACTTAGATAGTACCTGACACATAGAAAGAGCTCAATAAGTATCAGCTATAATTATTATGATAAAATAAACAGAATACTCAGAATGTTAACCACAAGGTACAGATCATCATGGAGAACTTTCTAGGGAAGTTAACCATCAAGAAAAGTTTGGAAGAAAGTGATAGGTTAGAATAATGGATGAGAGGAATTGAACTATTCTAGACAGAGGCTAGATTAAACATGAATAAATGCACCAAAGTATGAGGCAAGATATGTATGCTGAAAGATAGCGACTGCTCTCATCCCTTGAGAAAAAACAACCAACTCTTCTTGATTTCCACTCAGATCATGATCTCAGGGTTGTGAGGTCAAACCCCATGTTGGGCTCTCCACTCAGCACAGAGTCTGCTTGGCATTTTTTCCCTCTTCTTCCTCCTGCCCCTGCCCCTCTCCTCAATCACACTTGGACTCTCTCTCTCTCAAATTACTTAATCAATTAATTAAAATCTTTTAGAAACAAGAATAAAATTAATTTTATTACTGATATCATCTGAAAATTAAATGCACTCAGGAAGAGTTAATACTTGAAAATGCAGTCCTCGAAATTTTAAACCTGGTACGACATCGTTTCTGACAGGGCAATCTTTAAGCATTGGTATGACAGCAATTTATTGACATCTAAAGATTATACCACACTTTCTTCGTATCCACCCTATTGTAAATTCTTTTCCTGAATTGACCCATTTATTTTTCTAAATAAACCTAAGAGGTAGGCAGTGTTATTATCCCCATTTTACAGATGAGGGAAGTGAGGAGAAGCCTGGCTCAGTAACCTTCCCAAGATGACACAGCTACTAGGCAGCAAAGCCAGGATGGGCACAGAGTAGCCTTGTTCCTGAGTCTGTGCTATTAGTCATTCGACTATACTCTTCTGCTCCTGCTTTATATGCTGTAGCAGCCTTGCCCCATGCAAACATCAGAACCTTGGATCACCTCTATAGAGAAGATCAAGAACATTTGCACCAACAAAAATTTCCAGGATTAGCACCTATTCTTTTACCTCGAATTATCCACTAGAAGCCCCAAATCCAACAATATTCTCAATTGTTGGATTAAACATAAAAATCATCTTCTCTACTTTAACTCATTTAATAGATAAAGAAATTAAAGTTTGGAGAGATTAAGTGATCCATAAACCGTATTGTTTATTGTAAATTTTTTCTGTGGGCTGCTAATTAAATGACCACTGGGTTAATCAAAGCCTGTTCACGATCAAATATTTATTAAGCACCTGATATGTGTCTGGCTACATGGTAGGGAACTTACTAAACGTTATATATGTTACTAAACTGTGTATATGTTTTTATAGTTGTCAAAAAATAAGCTGTCTAAGTCATATTTAATAATAATATCTTTCTAATAGGGAGAATTTACTGCAATAGACCGTAACTTTCAGAGTGACTGTGGATGTGTACAGTATCTCTGTGGTAACTATGTTTTATCTAGCTTTTAAATGATATGAATATTATTGGTATCTGTTGTTCACTATTCATAAATTAAAAATGATTTTCTTTGAGTTGTATTACACATTTTAAGCCATTTTGCCTGTTTTTGAGTATAAAAATGCACTACTATTTTTCAGTTGCTTCTTTTGTAATACCTGTAAATGTTCTGGCAAATATGTTAATGACACAGAAAAATGAATGTGTTTTTAACAGGCTTTGCAGAATTTAAAGTTGATTCTATGTTTTTTTTTAATATATACATATATAACATTTCAAAAATAGACATCTAGAAGGGAGAATTTTTGCTCACTGTTCTATCATTATGGATGTTAACACTGTAAAGCATAGAATTGATTTTTCTATAAAATAACAAATCTTCATATTATGTATTAGTGGGTTAATAAAAAAACCTTTTATTCAACAGGTTGAAACTTTTGCATTTTTATATGCAAGAAAGTTTAAATTCAGTTGTTGGCAAGGCACAAAGAGCTTCTGAGCTGAATCTTCATCACTATCCTAGCCTAACTTAATGTGCTTCTACTTTTGTATCGACTACATTTGTCATCAAGTAGGATGTACAAGACTATATTTTGCAGCACAACAAAACTGAAAATTTTCTCTGAAAGAACCATTAAAAACCACGAAATGTTAGTGCTACCATTAAGAGCCCAACAAGTATTGATTTAGATTTTGCTTCCAGTTATATTCACTCCCCCAAATTGTCATGTTATGTTTCCAGAAGAGAGAATAACAAGTAGCATGATGATAATTCTAAAATTCTGGAATCTGCGATGAAGTATAGCTTTTGAAGGCAGTTCGAAGAGTAAAGAAGAGTTGAGTTTACAGACCACTTTCTTATTGTATGTTAAGGAATAAATGTGTGACATTCATTATTAAGTAAACTCTTGAGTTATTAACAATATGTAGAGGTAAAGATCTTTATTGGATTTGAAAAAATTGTGCATAATAATGAAAACATAAATATAAATAAAAGTTCCATTGATTGATTAATAAAATACTCAAAATAGTACTTTCCATTGATTTTCTTTTCTTAGAAAAAGATGATGTGTGTGTATTTCAAGAAGTATCAGTATTGAATCCTGGCCAATCTATGATTAAGTATTTGGAAGGGGACTTTTGTTATACAGTGGAGTGTCTGGAAGAAAAAGATAATCATTCAGGCTTTCACACTCTGAATTTTACAATAGTGAATTGCTCAAAAGAATGTGACCTTGTAAGTATCCTTTGTAAGTCATTCCAGTGGAGACTTAAGTTAACATGGCAGCTATAGAATTTTAACTAGTGAATACGGTATAAGTTAAAAGTATACACTTGAATTGTTCAATAACCTATTAATGTGTAATATATGTCTGTAATGCATATTTTCCTTTTCCTGCGTATGATCTTGAGCCTTTTTATCTATTTATCTATATAGCTTGCTTGATCTTCTTGATGAATCTTGGCTGCTAGATGTAAAGGCTAATATTTACTTCACTTTCTAATACAGCCTTATAAAGTCAATTATCACTTGAAGTGCCTCAAATTCAACCCTTAAAATGCTTACAGGTGTTCTGAGAGAGCATATAGTTATATTGGGAAGCACTTCCAGAATAGATTCATTAGAAGTATTGGTATTGTTGTGTGGCTAATTAAATGTACTATCATCATACCAGCACCAGGTATACATTCCATCTCCAAGTGATTACGATTGCTGTGGTACCTGCAAAAATGTATCCTGCAAATTTCAAATGGAAAATGGAACATCGGTTATATATGAGGTATGAATTCCTTAGTTTCTAAAATAAGTTCTTTGGAGGGTAGCTCCCCCTGCTATTTTCTGAAGAAGATGTTCTTAAGTCAAATAAGTTTGAAAAATTTCGCAGGTGCACACACACACAGAGTTTTACATACAATAAACACACTGATATACAGCACACAAGACAGTTGCATTTGTTATATTTTAAAGTTTCTGATAATTTCTGTGGTAAAGAGGAATATGTTGAACTCATTTCTCAAACTCATTTTTTTTTCCAGGTGTGAGGAAAATGGGCTTTGAGAATTGCTTATTTCTCATCATTATAACAAAGGGAAAAAAACATTATTAACTCATTTAAAATGACACATTTTAAAATAAGATATTAAAAAAATAAAGGAGGAAACACCTGGGTGGCTCAGTCAGTTGGGTGTCTGCCTTTGGCTCAGATCATGATCCCAGAGTCTGGGGATCAAACCTGCATTGGGCTCCCTGTTCAATGGGGAGTCTGCTTCTCCCACTACCCTTCACCTTTCTTGTGCTCTCCCTCTCCCTCTCTTTCTCTCAAATGAATGAATAAATAAAAGAAATTTAAAAAATGAGAGATTTTAACAGAAATCTGAAACTCACAATGTTAACATTTTATTTCAGGTATTGAAGATTTCAGTGGGTAAATAAGAGAAAATATTTGGAATATTTGCCAATTTTTTTACAAAGAAATTCTCAAGAGCCAATAATGCTATATCACATCTTTCCAGCAAAAATAATAAAATAATTGTTCAGAATTCTCCTATAGTCTCATGATAACTCCATATAGGTTTATAGACTCACCTACTCCTTCCTTAGAAGAGAAAAACAGAACTTTCTATTATTAGTGAGGTTTTAGTAATGTCACCAGATGTAGGAGTGTCACTAATTCTTTGTAATTTACATTACCTGAAGGTTGTTCCAATTTATTATTGCCATTTTTATGTTTTTACATTCATAGTGTAATTGTCTAGAGGTCTTACTGTGGGTGCTCTTAATCACATGGGATTACTCACATAACCCCTAAACAGATTTCTCCAATCCTGTGTATTTTATTAAGTAAGAAAGATGAACAATTGTCTTCTTGTGCCATAACCTATGTTTCACAGTTATGTGTAAACTAGTGTTACTGATTTAAATAGTGTTGTTGATATTGTTTGTTTTATCCTAGCAATATTTCTGTTTTAAAATATATTATTTTAAAGAAAGGGTTTTGAAAACAGAAGCTTCTAAAATGATGAGGAGGACATGGGTGTCCGTGAGAGAAAAGGAACCAGAGTTTACATGAAAAAAAAAAAAGAAATTTGGGGCTTTTAGTAAAAGGGCAGCATAAACTCCATAATCAATAATCCAAGAACCATCTATGTATATGACAAGTATTCACAGTGATAGCCTATAATGTGAATAAAAGACTAAATTATGTTCAGAATATTTTTGAGAACTCAACAGGTAAAGCAATTCAAGGTAAATGTACATCAGTATCATTAATTCCTGCTATCTCAAAGATAAGCTTTAGTTATCTAGAAATCTAATTTCTATGGAAGAACTAATTTTTGATTTCAGATAAACAAGATAGTACTATTTGAACTGAATATTGGAATTACGATTTGAATTTGAATATTTTATTTTCTCTTATACCTGGACTTATACATCTTTTCTAATTGAGATTCATAGTAGATCTAAAGATATTCGTAAGTTAAAATAGAATCTGGAGAAAAAGAAGTTCATCAAAATTCCTTACTGCACAAGGAATCTTTAAGTCAGAGTTTGGCTAGCATTTTAAAATGTGGGATATAAAATAAAAATGCAGATTGACAACTACAGCCCAATAATTATCATAGGTCCAGCTGCTTTTATTTCTAAATAAGAATTCTGAAATTAGGAATGAAAGAAACAGTTACTATATTTAAAAATTTGCTAAAGGAATAGGGATATGTTTTAAAAAAATGATAAGGAATACAGAACTAGAAGCAAAAGTCAATAATCACCATCATCCAAAGATTTTTTAATTGTTTTGTTGATAAGGGAGTAGAAGGAAGGGTAAACAAATCTCAAGAAAGGAGGCATAGTAACTAATATGATTTGTTGTTTTATAATTAGTGAGGGAATATTAGAACAAGACCTTTGACACTTGGCCAAATTGGATAATTAATCTTGTAGTAGGGACAGATACTTATTTGTTTCTTTCCTCTATCACTTAGTTTCACATTTGTATCTCAGTTCTAGTATGAAACCAAACACACATGCACGCACACCATCTACATACTTTTATTCCTTTTAGATAAATTTGGGGGTATTTCCAGAGGACATTTTAGGCCACAGGAAGTTCTCTACATCTTGACTTAGGGAGGAAATATTCTACTTAAGAAATATATCAGATTTTAATAAGCAAGACAGTAACTTTCTCTTATTTTTAGGAGGGGAGTACCTGGCACTATAATTGTACCACATATGAATGTGTTCAGACTGACGGAGGGACAATGATTCTGAACTACAGTATGGTCTGTCCCCCTTTTAATGAGACTGAATGCAAAATGGTTTGTACTTTATCATATCTAAGAAAATGTAGTATTACATATAATTTAGAAAATACGTTTTCGAAGGTCGTACATACATATGTTGTGGCTTATTTATTTTGGTGTATGTTTTATTTTCACGTATATGTAAAAGCTCTATTATATGTCTTCAGTTAGCTACTTTTAGTTGTAAATGGTGTTCCAACTAACTTTGATTCTCCCTGAATGGATATTGTGCTAGTTCAAAGAACTATTGAAAAGTCATTTGATCAGCAGACCTAACCTCTCTTTCAGTATGAATTAATAATCAATTAGAGGCTGGCCAGTTTTATTTCTTAAACACACAGACAGATTTATGATGCCATTCCCTTTTTAATACATGCTGGCCCAAGTGAAATTTGTCTTAACTCCTCTGAGCACAGGCCAGGGTGGAACCTCGCATATATCACAGAACTGCTAATCCTTTAGCTTAGATGCCCCAACTCCTTATTCTCTCAGAGAAGAGTCCATTGAGAAAGAAGATTTTTGGAGGTGATGCTTTTTTCTTATAAGATCCTTTGTAGCTTTAACTATTTAGGAGATAGGAATCCCTAATGAAAAGTGAGCTTTGTTCTATTGAGTAGGTAATATTTTTCTTAAGTGTACAGAAATAGCATAGTCTCATTGATTTTTTTTTCCCCCAAGATGTGCCCTTTTAGGGATGGTGGCTAGTTGGCTGGGTAGGTAGATATCATTTATAGTAAAGTAATAGAACTTCAGCTCTGGAAAGAATCTTAGGCATCATCTTATTTCACAGATTCATTTTTATAGCATAAATTATTTTACTTGAATTGTAATTGGCAAGTTACTAAAAGCAATTAGCAGCTTACTGTAAGAATTCAAAAAGATAATAAATAAAATTTTCTTAATTTAATTTTAGGCAGGAGTCATCTTGAAGTGGGAGATTTTTTGAATAAAATGTTAAAGAAAAATATAGATCATTTTAACATTCAATTATATTCCCTCAAGAACTAAGTTCCCCAGGAACTTAGTCTTGTCTCATAGAGTACTTTAGGTTATTCCAAGGAGTTGAAAAAAACATAATGGCCTCTATTTAGAGTACCTATTAGTACTTTGCTTTGGCAAGGTCTTTTTTTGTTGTTATTTAAAATGTTTTTTAAAAAATAAATAAATAATGTGTTCTTTTAAGTAGGTTAATCTTTATGTACTTTTTTTACTACTAAAGAAATAACAAAAATTTAAACAAATATCAGGTCTTAATTTTAAAAACAAATTCTCATTAGAAATAGTTACATTTCTATAATTTTCCAATAAAGACTTTGTGATATTTAATAAAAACACTGAGAGAGTTAGTTTTTTATTTCTAGTCCAAAAGGAAATGAACACTGTGAGTTTTGACTTTATTCCTTCTCTCTTCCTAGAATGAAGGGATTGTAAAGCTTTATAATGAAGGCTGTTGCAAGATCTGTAAGTGAGGATATATTATATCCATTAATTTGATAGATTAGTTTTAATTGCTCATGGCGATTATGATTTTTCTCAAAAAATTCAGATCTTATGATGCAAGGAGGGAAGCACATTTTATAGTGTTATTATTTAAATGTTTGTCATGTGGTTAATTATTTTGTAATTTAGTCTTCTGGAGTATGAATAAAGTATTTTTTATTTAGATGAATTTTAACCTAAATATCAGAAATGCATTTGTTGTTGTATTTCCCAAAAGGCATTGCATAGGATTTTAATAGGTTTTAAGTTTAAAGTGTCTCTATGGTCAGCTTTGCTTGGAACATGCTGGGCTACACCAGGTTAAGTAGGTTATGATGAGAATGACATTGTGACTTCAGTATGGACCTTGGATTCTATAACTCCATGTTGATTATTCAACAAGTAAGTACATTTTGTTATCCGAGGGCAGGCAGGAAAAGATCTCTGCAACCAACTGTAATCCTACTCTTTACTGCCTGCTGCACATCGGCACTATTAAGCCCCCCGAAGACAGTATTGCAACCAATCTTCACAGCAGTTCTGGGAGGTAGACGGGTAGGTAGGTATGGTTTCCCTACAGAAAAGGAAATGAAGGTTCAGAAAAGTTGATTGCACTAACCAGTAATGGACTCAGGCCTGTCCAATGCCCAGGTTCAGGACCTTTCAATTCTGCCAAAGTCTCTGAAGTTGCAGAATAATACCAACCTACCTCAGTTTCTACATCTGACATGTAAGGACTTGTGAAAATGTTTCAGCTTTTGAGTCACAGAATCCTTGTCTACAGACTTTGTTTCTGGATGACGGGGCTATCTTGGAGAGACCGGATGTTGGATACTATTGCAGATGCTGTACTAAACAAAATATGTCCCAATAGTCTTTAAGGGATGAATAGGAAATGCCTCTTGGAACTAATAAGTTCAACCAGCTAACAATAAATTTATGCTGTACCAGTTATATTCATTGCACAAATTAGCTAATCAAACTGCTTTCTATGAGGTGCCTGTCATGTATCAGGCATTCTTTTAAGCACTGGGACTATGATAGTGAATGAAACCATACCTGCATGCCTAGGGCATATTTTGAAGAAGAGGGAGAAACAATGAACATGTAAATATATACTATTGTGTCAGGTAGAAATGAGTGATATAAAGAAAATTAGTACAGAATAAAAGGGATGGAGATTGGGGAGCTGGGTTGCTAATTTAAGTGAGTGGTTGGAGAACGCCTCATGATGAGGTGTCATCTGGGTAGAGACTGAATGTCTTTGGGAATCCCACCAGGAAGCATAACATGTGACACTGAAAGCAGAAGAAATAGCACAGTTTGGCTAAGAACAGGGATGAAGGTGACAGAAAGAAGAGGGTGAGTACCTTATAGGTCACGTTAAAGATGATTTCTTCCTTAACTATTCTTTCTTCTCACATGAGAATAGAAAGGCTACTAAAGTAACTAACCACTGAGTGAAAGCACCATAAGAGACACACCAGCCTGCCCTCCATCACTAACTCTGAACCACCAATGAGGCTGTAGTTGGGAGGCAAGGGAAAGGAGAAGGAACAAGCATAGGATTCTGAGGAGGAGCCACAATTGAGATGGAGAAGAACCGAAGGGGGTGTTTCAGAAGCCAGGTGTGGAAAGTATATCAAGGAGGAGAGAATGATAGACTGGGCCAAATGCTGCCGAGAAGTTAAGTAGGTTGAGAACTAAGCTATGACCTCCAAAGTTAGCACTTTGAAGGTCAAGAGTGACCTTGAGAAGGACGATTTAATTTCAGGCAATCTTTGCTACTCATCTCTGCTTCAACCTGAGTAGTTTAACTTTTAGATACTTTACATGTTGGAATTTCACATAGCACTTAAGTTAAAGATTTTGTGGCTAAACTGGTTTAGAAACTGAAGATCTAATTTCAATCTTTTGCAAACAAGGAAGCTCAGCAGAATGATTTCAGTGACTTTCCTAAAGTAACAAAGCAAGTTAGTGGCAGAGTGAAGTAAGAACCTTGGTCTTTTTGCATCCTGATTCAGGGGTTATTTACATCCACTATCATATAGCTTTAAATACATATTCTTAGGTGTATTATCAAGTGGTCATCCATCACACCACAGAGGCATATTAATATATCATTAATTAAGAAAAGGTATTTTAATGTGAAGTCATAAAAGATCATTTCAGAGCCATAAATATCAACTATAATATGACTCGTCTACTCATTTCAAAATGGTTGATAAATAATTCAATTACATTCACATATGATTTTATATTAAAATCTATTAAGATAAAGTAGTTTTAACTTTGTTTTTAATGTTAATGTAGATTTATGTATACATGTATAGATGCCTAATTATGTACATGTATACTTACTTCTACAATGTTTCATTCTAAAAATAATTTCCTATTTTTAAAATTTTAAATATATATTTCATCTCTATATATGATAACCCACAGGTTGATGTTAACATCATTGCATGTGTAGAATGTTTTGATTTATTCTAGGTCAATTAGGTAAAGAGATTAAAATAATGCTAAAAAATATGAGAAAGTCTATTTAGAAAGTGAAAATAAATATTGAGCATAAAAATATTTGAGGAAACTTTTAAGTATACCTTAATATAGGAATATATTTTATATAAATATATACATTATTTTATTTTAAATATAGTCATATGCTTAATTGAATTAAGAAACAACCTGACATGGGCTTTCTGATGAATAAATACATTCTATATTTTATCAGGCAAACGAGAAGAAAGAATATGCCAGAAAGTGATCATTAAATCAATCATAAGGAAACAGGACTGTACAAGTCAAAACCCTGTAAGTGGAAAGTAATTTGTTACATAAAGGGCATGTGTCTTTCCAAAAGTATACAGCACTAATATGTTTGTAAGTCAACAAAATGTTGACTGTCACAATATTTAACTTTGAGATTATTCATACATTTTAATATTAAAATATTCTGTTTGTGAAGAAGTGTGAACTATTCTTGGCATAAATAATCAATAGTTATGAATCATAATTGCAATCTAGAGAGATGGAAATTAAACCAAATGTATTTGACTACATATTTTCTTAACTATGCAATTTTACCTGGCAAAAATAGTCTTAGTTCTAACTTTACCCCATTTAATGTGACCTATCCAATAGTACAGTCTCCACAAGTCATGATATAAGACAGATTACAATAGAATCATTAGATTGTGATGAACATTTTACGTATACCTGACTAGTTATACATGCACATTTATTTCAGAGTTTATGTCGGCCTTGCTGTCTTATGCACCATCATGGAACATCTCTTGGACTTATTCAAGTTACTAAGGTTTAATCTGGTATTTTTTTGCAGTCTTCTAATGTACAGAAGCTTGGGAATTATTATAGTGATAATAAAGTTTTGCTTTCATTTGATATTTTAGAAAAATCGAATAGCTAAGTTTTCAAACATTTTAAGAATTCTTTTCTCATTGCCTCTCCTTACAGGTAAATGTTGCATCTTGTGATGGAAAATGCCCATCTGCTACCATATATAACATTAATATTGAGAGCCATCTAAGATTCTGCAAGTGTTGTCGTGAAAATGGAGTGAGAAACTTGTCTGTGCCTCTGTATTGCTCAGGAAATGGCACTGAAGTCATGCACACCCTCCAGGAACCTATAGACTGCACATGTCAGTGGAATTAAACTTTTGGATTTCTAGGAACTCTATGCAAT
This sequence comes from Ailurus styani, assembly GCA_002007465.1. Lineage (NCBI taxonomy): Eukaryota > Metazoa > Chordata > Mammalia > Carnivora > Ailuridae > Ailurus > Ailurus styani. Next base: position 4,659,916 of record LNAC01000002.1, on the reverse strand, counting down.
AATCACAATGTGAAATGAAGTTACCTTCTAACGCTATTATGTAGGCACTGGAAGATTTATACTATTAAACAACAATGTATTTTTCAGGCTATTGGGATATGGCAATTTAATGCTTGGTACAAATATATGCAATTTCCTAGAAAAAATAGATTTATTGATTTACTCTATTTTAGAGAATCAAATGATTCTAAGTTGTTCAGCTGAGATGCAATTATGTATATAATTGCAAGATGCCACAGGCCCTGGGGTATTTTCATCAATTAGAATGTTATTTTGCAGAATTTTTCAGTTGCACCCAATAGTGATTTTTTTGCTTTGTGAAGTCTTCCATAGCTTCCCAAATTAAGATAACAGTACTCTGTCATCACTACTGTTTGGTCTGGTAAATGTAATTAGTTAAAACTGGCATCTGGATAGTCATAAAGAGTAGGATACCTAGAGGCAGATCATAGAACTACAGGATTTTAGATTATTTAAAGCCTGAATGAATATTAGGGTTGTTATTGCAAATTCCTCTCATTTTGTAGGTGTATCAGGTCACTGGAGAAGCTGTGTGACTTATACCAAATGACTTTGCTCTTTTGTCCTTTAGACATAGGACACCAGTCCTGTGCTCTTTTCTTTTGAATGGTATAGTAAGGTGTCTGTCACGGAATCTTTGATTCTTAAAGAGCTTGCTTTGCATAAAATTAAGAATTTTAAATTCATTTTAAAGAAATGAAAAAAATGCCACACCTACATATGTACATACATACATATAACAGTAATCCTGATAATAGGAAATGGAGAAATGTAGCATCACTTGCTATATAGTAGAGGGTTATCTTGGACTTTTATTTTTTATACCATTGAAACTGTTACTACATATGTTGTTACTATTTATCATTTAATTATTTGCTATGTCATGGATCTATGGTTTTTGATATGTATTTGCATTCGATCAAAGTTGCGTGCTATTTTGCTTTTCATGCTGCTGCTTTGCCAATGAAGAATGAAATAAAATTATTTGAATGTATTAATAATTCTGCAATGGAATGCTGCACTTTTTAAATATAATAGATTATTGACATTTACAAGGAACATATCTTGAGATCTTTGCAAATTCCCAAATTTTCTGCCACTTGCGGTATAGAATTATTTGAGTTTCCTCATCTGTAAAAAAGAGAGAATGCTCTATTTGGTATGATTGTTATGGGGATCAAATGAAGTCAAATAGCAACAAGAAAACAGTAAAGGTGCATTGAAAAGCAGATGCAGGGGGGCCTGATGGACTAGGTTCAGATTTCAGCTAGGTGAGTTGCTAGGGTTTCAAAATCATGTTTCCCAGAAAAAAATGCAACTTAGGAGATATTTTGGACCTCCAGGGTTACTGAGAAACTAGTGAAAGAATGAAAAGTACATTGCATCTGCAATGTCCCAGTGTCTACTGTTTATAAAAAGTAACTTTACCTTATTTGTGCTTAATAAAAGTGTTTCACCTAAACATTAACATTTCGGTATTCTTTGACTCCTGTTAACATATAGATTGAATCAAATATCTTTGGTTAAAATAAATTAACATTGCTTGAGAGAAACTATTATGTACCTCTGCTGAGGCAGGTAATGTTGTCTATTGCCTGCCACACATTTCCTTATTTTCCTGCTCTGTAAAATACTTGTTATTAAATTAAAAATACTAAATCACGTATAGACCTGTTTGTGGGGGAAAATGGGAAACATTGTCCTAAAACATCATAAGCATTCTGCAATACAACAGATAGGTATTGAGCGCCTGCTATGTGCCAGGTGCTGTTCTGTGCTCTGAGGACATAGGTGAAATAAAGCAGACACAGTGCGGACCCTCCTGTAATTTAAAGTCTAGTGAGAAAGTAGGCATTAGTTAAATAAAAATACCTATGAGAAAGTTCAGAAGGAGAGCCCAAACTTTGGAATGTAGCATATGATCTAGGCGGCCCTTCAATCATCAGAGATGACAATTTGGGACACCTGGATTATAACCTGGACAATAACTTGGTGTTGGGACAGCTGGATAATAACATGGATTTGGATTCATGGTCCTCTGCACATGCTCTGTGCTGTTCCTGCTTAGCTGTTTTGAGATTTTTTGATTCATACATCCATTGACATGAGGATAAATTTTATGTGAATCAGAGATTTAAATGTTCAAAAATGGAGGAAGAAGGTAGAACTTCTAAAGAAAATATGGGAGAAATTCACTGATACCTTGGAGAGGGGGATAGTCATTCTAATTCTAACTGAATATCCAGAAGCCCAGAAGAAAAGATTGATAAATTTAACAAGAAAATTGAAAAATTCTGCAAGGCAAAAAAAGTCAAAGTCAAAAGAAAAATGTAAAACCAAAGCACAATATTTACAATGTATCACTGATAAAGACTAGTCTTCTATAGAAAGAGCTCCTAAAAAAATCACAAAAGGAAACTATGAACAACCCAATAGAAAAATGGGCCAATAACTTGTACTGATATTACAGAGAAAAAGAAATAATGCTTGAGGATACTGGAAAGATAACTGAGTATACTTTTTTTAGAGATTTATTTATTTGAGAGAGAAAGAAGGAGAGAAAGAGAGAGAGAATGAGAGAATGCTGGGGAGGGGCAAAGGGAGAGGGAAAGAGACTCCCAAACAGAATCCGAGCTCAGCAAAGAGCCTGACATCGGGTTCTATTTCATGACCCTGAAATCACTGTCCCAGCTGAAACCAAGAGTTGGACACTCAACTGACGGCACCACCCAGATACCCCAAGGGAGCATACTTTTAATAAAAACATCTCATGTTCAATTTACACAGAAAAGCCATTTCTCACCTACCAGATGGTAGCAAATTAAAGTTTAATCATACTTTCATTTTTTTAGGCTAGGCAGCTTATAGACCTCAAACATTTCTTTCTTATCGCTCTTGAAGCTGGGAAGTCCACGACCAAGGGGCTAGCAGTCTTCTTGCTGTTTCCTCACCTGGCAGGAGGGGTGAGGAAGCTGCCTGGGGTGTCTTCTGTAAGGGCACTAATCCTATTCGTGAGGGCTTTTCCCTCATGTTCTACTCACCTCCCAAAGGGCCCACTTCCTAATACCATCACATCAGATGTTAGGATTTCAACATATGAATTTAAGATGGGCAGTGAGTGGGAGACACACAAATTGAGACCATAACAAGTTGGTTGACAGGTGATTAGTGGGTGATCAACTGAACTCGAAATACACACCTCTCCTGATGTACTCATATCCAGATTCACTCAGACACATGCTCGTGTTTCTGCAGCTGGTGGTCCTGGACCTGCTCCCACCCACCTTCTTGATAATTCTCTCTGCAGGCAGCCTGACACAGCTAGGCAGGAACAGCACAGTGCATGTGCAGAGGACCAGCCAAAGCCATTGGCCTCCTTGCCTTCCCCTGACCAGCGTTTTCTTTCTGCCTGCCATAGGCACTCTGGCTTCTCCCACCACTTCTGAGCCTGGAGGAAGCACCATATCCCCGTGACTACCCTGTATAAATTGGGTAATTTGGCCTGGAATAAAAGGGGCATAAATACCCTGTGAGGCGAACTCTGAGCAATGACAGGTCCAGGAGCCAGCAGGTAAACTGCTCACTGTCACTCCTCGTCCTCACAGATGATTCCCAGATGCAGTGGTTCCTTTGGCCTTTCTAGATATATCTGTGTTCTATGTGAGCTGTGGCCTACTCTCTAATAATTTGACTTGTATTTACTTTTTTTTCCTCCTGCCCCACTTCCCTTAAATCAGTTCTTTGCAGAGTCTTCCTCACATCAGTAAATAACAAATTTAATGTCTGTGTGTGTTGTGTCAGCATGTACTTGAACCACATACATATTTCCTGACAGATTCAAAAATTTACATTAAAACTACAAAGTGCTGGGGCGCCTGGGTGGCTCAGTGGGTTAAAGCCTTTGCCTTCGGCTCAGGTCATGATCTCAGGGTCCTGGGATCAAGGCCCATTTCGATCTGCTCAGCAGGGAGCCTGCTTCCTCCTCTCTCTCTCTCTGCTTACTTGTAATCTCTCTCTCTCTGTCATATAAATAAATAAATAGAATCTTTAATTTTAAATTTCTTTAAGAATTTTTATATTCTAAAAAGCTTTCCTGCAGTAGAAATTTTATGTGTTATATAGTATTTTTGTAAGTGAATATCATGATTTACTTAACCAGTCTATTAATGGTTATTAAATTTGTTTCTCATTTTCCCTATTATAAACCCTTATGCACGAAGTGAAATTGAAGGACCAAATGGCATCAACATGCTGAAGAATTTCCATATATTTTGCTAATTTGTCTTCCACAATTGTTGATCAACTTTTTCTTTCCCCAAGAAGTTTGTGAGTTTGTTTTTTTTAATCCTTTATCGTCATCAACAGTAGGTAGTAGCAGACAAAAGTCCTTATTGATATAATTTAAAAAAAGGTCAGCTCATAGTAGAATAGATATCTGACTGTGCCACTGAATTCAAACCTTTTTATATACCCATCTCTTGTCTATTTTTTCTTTGTCCGTTTTCTTAGTGATAATTTTATAGACTTCTCTTTCAGGACAAATGACTTTGTAAGCTTTAATTCAACTGTCTCCACCTTTAAGTATTATAATTAATATACCCTGGGACTTTGGGTTCTCTTTTTAAAATTAAATTATTAGGAGTAAAACAAAATCTCTTATCATGTTATTTTAAGAGATGAGTATGAATAAATTATTGATATATTCCATTCAATTTAAGCTGAAAATGAGAGAGGACAGACATGGTATCTTGAGGCTCTAATGTCCAAAAGAGAATAGATGCTCTTACTAGTAATTAAAAGGTTTCCGAGCTTTTTCTAGGCAATTAACTATAATGCAATGTTTCAAGGTTAATGTTGATATTACATAGAAAATGACACTATTGAAATCAAGATATCTCAATAATTTCTTAAAATTAATCTTTTGAGAATGTTTGTGGTTACAACATGTAGATTCAGAAGACGTCAAGATACACAAAAATTATGACTCTGGCCAGATNTAAAATAAAAGGTTTCCGAGCTTTTTCTAGGCAATTAACTATAATGCAATGTTTCAAGGTTAATGTTGATATTACATAGAAAATGACACTATTGAAATCAAGATATCTCAATAATTTCTTAAAATTAATCTTTTGAGAATGTTTGTGGTTACAACATGTAGATTCAGAAGACGTCAAGATACACAAAAATTATGACTCTGGCCAGACGGCTTGCAGCCCAAGTGAATTAGGATTCACATTTGTGCTAATATTCCCAGACAAGGTCACTGTAAATGGTCCAGCAGTCTGTTTTCTGTATAAAAGTACTCAGCTGAGGGGCAAGGGAGTACTGAAATCTGGCTCATGTTTCTCAAGCCAGGTCATATACCGTGACAAGAAGCTGTTTCTGCCCAGAGGAAGGAATTCCTTTTTCTTTGCATGAAGACACTGGTCTCTTGCCAAGCCAAACACCCATTTGGGAGTGCATCATCCCAGATGGAGGAGCTCTTTCTAATAATTTCTGAGGTATTTTCTAATTTATCCACCAGATATTGTACCTTTTCCTAATGTGTCTACCGTGAGGAGGAATCTTTCGCTAATTTGCTCAAAGGTTAGCCACCATCTTGTTCTTAGCCTTCCCATCCATTTTTTTTTCCTTATAATATCATACAAATGGCTATGGAACTTGAAATCCTGCCTCTAAACTGTATCTTTGGTGGTGGGGGGGAAACATTTGACTTTTCAGAGTTATTTCACTAACAACTGCTAACTAGAAAGACTGATGTTCGGGTTACAGTCAAAATTCTATCATATTATCAAAAGTGTTATCTACTATCAGAAAATAGGTTACAGACACCTTGAAATTTAAGTTTTCTGCCTTCTCAGTCATATTTATTTTGTGCAAAAATTAAATTTTGTCTATTTACTCTATTAAAAGCTATATATTCATGCACATAAGCACACACATAAAAATAAATTCAGTTTTGCAACCTAATACTTCTGTATATGAATTAACCATGGTCTTTACTGCCAGTCCTAGTATCTCCATTATTGAATTCTTATGTTTGTTTGTTTCTTGGTGGCTTGATTATATCTTCAAGTTATTTTTCTCTAGAAAGGTATATGGATTATATATTTCCTAAGGCTTTACTCACACTGTAGCATGATAGCTAAGGTCTCAAGCACTCGGATGAAATAGGTGTAAGTTCAAATCTAATATCATTTTTTTCTGTGTGACTCTAAACAAACTTACTAATTTTGCACTTCATAGTTTTCAAATCTCTCAAAGGATTTGTGTGAGGCTAATGGAGTTAATGCATGTAAACTTACTAGAGTATTTAACAGGTAGAGAGGACTTGATATATATAAGCTCAGTATAAAAATTTGAGGTCATAGTTTGCTTTCAAAACTCTAGACATTACTTCATTGTGTTTGGATATTTAGTGCTGCGAAAGAAAAGTCTGGTTTCCATTTTAGTATTTGGTTCCATTTTAGGTATATTTCTTTTCTTTTTTCTTTGAATGATTGCTTATTATAATTTTCCTTCAAGTTTTGAATTCAATACTATTGTGAAAGTGTGTATAGGTATGTTTCTCTATTTATTGATATTCTTTTGGATCTTCTGATCTTCACACGACCTTTTTCTAAATACATAAAAGGTGTTTCTTCTATTGCTAGTATATTTTTATTTGATATGTTTCCCTTTTAATCTGGTCTTATATTCAGAAATAGTAATTATGTATACATTGTTTTTCTTTCATACCTATGACAATTTCTATGTCTTCATCTATTTGTCTTTTTTGCTCTGCATAATTGTATATGAAGTTTTTCTTCCATAATAGTTATTCATACTTGCTCTACTTCCATCAGTGTAGATTATAAATCTACAAATACATTTTTAGTTTCCTCGTATTTATTTCCTATCAGTCTCTCTTTTTAACTTATCTAATTTTTTTTTGACTTCAGGCTATTTTCTATTTATACAAAACCATTCTTCCCCTCAAAATTTTTCCATAGTTTTATGGAAATCATGTATTTTGCATACTTCAGACAAAACCAAAAATTTTCCTGATTGTTTCCCCTCAGTTTGGCATCAGAGCGCTTATAACATCTAATCTCTTCTCCTCAATTTTGAAGATGATATTCTCTTTGTTTTATAGTATTTTTTCATAGGTCTCCTGGCTTATTTTCATGTCATTTTGGCTGTTCATATTAGGCTATACTGCCTGTGGTTGCCCTCTACTACCACTTGAGGAAGGGTAAGAATTTTACTCTCATATTTCCAGCTACATGACAGGATGATAAAGTCAATTCCTATTTTACTTTCTATATTCTGGCGAGCATGTCCTAATAGTTCTCAACTACAAAGGTCACAGATCCCTCTACGTCCTTTCATGCTTCTCTGATATCCTGAATTGCCAAAATTCATGAAAAACTACATTTCTTTGTTCACAACTACTATTTTTATCCTTCATTTTTCTTGACACTTCCTTCATTTATAATGCTTATCTTGTAATGACCACTCATAAAATACAGCGGAGTACTAAAATCCATTGTTTCCTGGGAAATCCAGAAAGACCCGAAAGAGAGTCAGAATTAGAGAAAGTTTAGCTATTTTTGAAAGACTCTTTCATCACCATGTGGCCACTGACCAGCTTCAGATGGACAGAACTCTGAGTTAAGGAATTGAAAATCAGAGAGCTATAAGATATCTCTTTCATCTTTGCTGGTAAATTTTACCTATAATAAATAACACATTTTCTTCTGAAATCAGTTTTGTTCTGTTACACGATTTTAGTTCGTGAACATTTTTTTTGTTTTTATATTTTAGAACAGTACAAACTGAGACTCAAATATCAACATTGTACAAAAGGTCTACAAAATTTTGCAAAGGAGTCTTGAGAAAATAAAATATACTATTAGGATAACAAGTGCTTAACCAAGCATATGAGAATTATTTAATGTTGAGAACAGTAGATTAAAATCAACATTTAGAAAATTATTTCTTAACTTTGGCAAAAGTCTAGAAGATATAAATATATTAGACCTGCTAAATGTAGTACCTGAATACCTGTGCTTTTTGTCATGTTCATGTCCTTGATCTAACTGCAGCTGCTCTAAATTATATCAAATAAGATGAGATTAATTATGTAATCAATGGGTAGGGATATTCTTCTGTGATTCATGGTTAGGAAAACAGCCTCTGGAACTAGGATGCCTGGAATCAAATCCCAATGATGTTACTTATTAATCCTGGGGAGGATGAGTGCCACTGCAAAGAATGTCTTTCACAGAAGTTAAGAATTTGAGATAACCAACTTTGAGATGGGCCAGAGTAAATGAAGTGCCAGAACTTGAATGCATTTATCTTTGCTTCCCTTGCTCTGCCAACTCCATTTTCTCCCACTGCATTCCTGTTGCACCACATGGCAACCTCGTATATGGTTACAGCAGCTTTGATGAAACAGCCTTCAATATATTTCCAACAAAGAGGACAGGACATCTATCTCCGACCTCTTGTTAGGAATTCCTGTGCGATGACTGCCCAAGTTTGCAATCACATGAACTGTGGGTATTGCTTTTTTATTGCTATGAAATGAAGTACCACAAATTTAATGTCTTGAATCAAAATATTTTTTTTAAAGATTTTATTTATTTATTTGACAGAGAGAGATCACAAGTAGGCAGAATCAGGCAGAGAGAGAGGAGGAGGCAGGCTCCCCGCCAAGCAGAGAGCCCGATATGGGCCTCAATCCCAGGACCCTGAAATCATGCCCTGAGCCGAAGGCAGAGGCTTTAACCCACTGAGCCACCCAGGTGCCCTTGAATCAAAACATTTATCTGGGTTCTCTGCTCAGAATCTCACCAGGCCAAAATCAAATTGTTACTCAGGATTGGGATCTCATCTGAGGCTATGGGTCCTCTGTTTCCAGGCTCCTTCACATTGTTGTCAGAATTAAGTTCTGTGAGACTGTAGGACAGAGATCACAGTGTTCTGGCAGGCTGTAGCCTGGAACACACCCTCTGCCCCTGGAGGCAAGGCTCAGGTTCTAACCACCTGGCCCTCTCACATCAGGCATCTTAACTTCTTCAAAGTCAGCAGGAGAATGCCTCCTTTGTTCTGCTACAGTGGAGTCTTCTATAAAGTAAATAATCATGGTAGAGACGATCTCATCATTTTCACAGGTCCACCAAGCCTCAGGGAGAGGGGATTATGCAGGGCGTGAATAACAAGGGGTGGAAATTTTAAGTGTCATCCTAGAATTGTGCCAACAGTAAGGGTTAGAGTATCATGCTTGGAGCTCCAGGGTCATTGGCCATCTCCCTATGAGCTCACAGAGCTCCCTTATCCTCTAGTGTCGCAGAAAGAGAGACTAAAACCGTACCACTAATTCATCCAGGTTAGAAGTTTTAAAGAGGGATGTTTTTATGTTGGCTTTAACGTTTTTCTTTCATTTTTCAGGGTGTAAAGATAGTGGATCTTCCTGTCTAGATAGAAAGCTCTTGTAGTACGGAAGTCACAGTTTTCTTGCCTTGCTTTTCCTGTCCCTCCCGCTAGGATATTTTCTTCATCAAAGTTTCTCAGTAAAAATTTACTGGATTCATTGAACATGTTAAACATACTGATGATCTCATTTAGAAATAAATTCCCACCCATCCTGGGATACTTGTTAACAAATCTATCAGGAAAGCCATAAATGTGATGGACCAGACCTCAAATTATTTTACAACCACTCCATTCCAGAGATGCAGATCCTTTTTGTTTAGTCTCAATTCTCAATATGACATATGCATTTTAGTCCATACCAATAAATAAAGATTAATCTGGGTTTTAATCTTGGATTCTGAAACGCAGCCAATAACACATTATTAAACATACCATTTTCACTCAAAGTAAATTCATTTGGATTAATTTGGATGATTAAATCATTTCACAAAGGATCTGTTGCAATAACTACTTCTCATATTGCATAAATAAATATGCTAAAAAGATAATACCACAAATTGTTAGGAAATTTTGCATTGTAGAAAAGGCCAATGCTAGTTTCAGAACTAAAACACCAAGCTTTTTGGCATCACATTTAAGAAACAAGTACAGATGAAAAACATGCTGCTAATCCATCTTTTATTTTCTTTCTCTTGTAACTCATGCCAGCAAAATAAAGCTTAGAAATTCTATAGCAACAATGGCCTTCCTTTAAATAATGATAGAAATCTGGCTCACTTTGATTACATGTCAGCTTATAAAAGTGTTATTTTTCTGAGAAAATTTAGAGTAAAATATCTCCTGTGAAAGAGGACATTTAAAAAGACCCATAAGAACAGGAGACAGGAAACACGGGAAAGACAAAAACACTATGTCTAATTTATCTAGAAGATTTAAGAAAGAATATTTTTGTGTTGGTCTTTAACTTTTAAGCACTGTTTCGTTTGAACCTTAAAACAATATACTTTTCCACAATCTGGAATGTGACAGAACTTACTACTCTAAAGAGTAAATCATTAGGAAAGAAAGAGTCTCAGGCACATCCCAAACCATTCAGAAAAAGACTCTTCAGATTCAAAGCAGAACCGGAATAGAGCAATCCTGTAAGTCATACATTAGTTTTTTTAGAGTGACATGACTCATCTCAAAACTTGTATTTATGTTTCAAAAACATTTAAAAATATTTACAAGGAAGTAAATCCCCAGTGTCACCTAGAAAAAGGAGATGGCAGAGTTTTGGAATATTCCTTCTACAACTATTTATTCAAAAAATATTTGTTGAGTGTTCACTATATAAGGTATCGCAATTGGCCCGTAATATGAAAATCAATAGGAAATGAGACTTACCTTCAGGGAGATTACCTGATAGAGATACTAAGATGTTCACAGATAATTATATAAAAAAACATAATTCAATGAGCCATGTATTAGAGGCACTAAGTACCATAGAAACACAGAGGAGGGGATAGAGCTCTTTTTAGGAATACCAGGAAAAGTTTCATGAAGAAGGTGAAATAAAAGGAAAGTACTGGGGCGCCTGGGTGGCTCAGAGGGTTAAAGCCTCTGGTTTCGGCTCAGGTCATGATCTCAGGGTCCTGGGATCGAGGCCCATTTCGATCTGCTCGGCAGGGAGCCTGCTTCCTCCTCTCTCTCTCTCTGCCTCTCTGCCTACTTGTGATCTCTCTCTCTCTGTGTCAAATGAAGAAATAAAATCTTAAACAAACAAACAAAAAAAAGGAAAGTACTGTAGGGAGAATAGTGAACTGAACATGTATGAAGTAAACTGAAATAGTTCTGGAGGACTTCAATGGGCACAGTGAGGAATTAGGGAGGCTGAGGAGCCACTGAAGACACTGTGAGTAGGAAAGTAACTCTCAGAACTGAACTCTAGGAAGAGTAATCTAGAGACAGTTGAAAACAGATTAAAATAGAGGAAAAACTAGAGATAAGGAGACCTGTTTTGTTTTGTATTTTGGGGGGAGAGGCAGAGGGAAAAGGGAAAGGGAAAGGAAAAGAGAGAATCCTGAGCAGGCTCCACACCCAGCACAGAGCACAAGGCTAGGCTGGATCTCAAGACGCTGAGATCATGACCTGAGCCCAAATCAAGAGTGAGATGTTCAACTGACTGAGCCACCCAGGTGCCCTTAGAGATAAAGTGACCTTATCAACCAAGTTTACTGACTTAGTGGAAAGATCGATGTAAACTATGGAAGGTGGTAATCTTTTTAAATTTTTTAAAAAGATTTTACTTATTTATTTGAGAGAGTGAGAGAGAGAGACCTCCAGTGGGGTGAGTGGCAGAGGGAGAAGCATACTCCCCACTGAGCAGGGACCTCTGACTCAGGATTTCTGGATCATAACCTGGGCCAAAGGCAGATTCTTAACTGACTGAGCTACCCAGCTGCCCCAGAAAGGTGGTAGTCTTAAGAATGGCTGTTTATTTAAAATGCCATTGTTTGGAAGGAGACAAACCATAAGAGACTTCTAATCTCATAAAACAAACTGAGGGTTACTGGGGGGTGGGAGGGTAGGGATAGGGTGGATGGGTTATGGACATTGGGGAGGGTTTGTGCTTTGGTGAATGCTGTGAAAGATGTAAGCCTGATGATTCACAGACCTGTACCCCTTGGGCAAATAATAAAAATAAAATTAAAAAAAAATTACTATAGAAAAGATAAAAAAAAATGCCATTGTTTGCAAAGCAAATATATGACCATAAAAACCCACATACTGAAATATATATACTTTATTCAATTCACTTGATGGACTTTTATCATACATATTTATTTATTTTTGTGATAAGTTTCCTGATTTTTCTGTTTTTTTCCAGTTTTCTTGAGATAAAATTGACATACAGCATTATACAAGTTTAAGGTGTAAAACATAATGATTTGATATATGTATGTGCTACAAAATGATTACCAAATACGTTAACACCGTTGGTGGATTTTTAATTTGATCATATTTCTCAAAGCCTAGAACTAATTCATTGGCAATAAAATCATTTTGTGACATACTGCCTTGATACTTTCTACTTTTAAAAAAAGTAAAGGTATGTACTACCCTCAGGAATTAAAACAACATAGTTCATATCTGTAACTGTGCTTAAATTAAGACAGTCCATGCCATTAAGGAATTCCTAATTTGGCTAAGGACACAAATACATAAAAAGTAAATTTTTGTGTGTAAGAATATAAACAAAGTCATATAAGAAAACAGAGATGCAAATGATTATGGCCTGTTACTTCAGGAGGATACAAGTTAGGGTGTCAAGGAGGAAACAGGTGAAGTTGGAATGTGGATTTAGCCTGAGGTACTATGTAAACAAGAGTCAGAATAGGCTTTTAAGTAAGCACCTCAGGGACCATCCTGTGTGTATTTCAGAAAGCCCACACTGGCTAACGGTGTGTAAGGGAGATTGGGGATACCTGATCTTGTCCAATTATGAACTTACGGGAAGTAATTTCGACAAACCAATACTAGTTATCAGTGTACTAAATATTTACACTCCAGGAAGCACTCTACAAGCTTACCATTGACTACACTCAACTTTTCAGAGATGCTGAGATAGTAAACTGAGCCAAATGATCTGAATGAACTGAGATTCCAACTCTTAAACATGGCATGTACCTTCCAGAGAGAAAGAGATAGGCAAGGTTATCACCTAAGCCTGTGGCTGTGGTACTAGAGAGGAAGTAATTGCCCTAAGACATATGTTAGAGGTAGAATCAAAAAAGATTTTTGAGGACAAAATTGACTCTGGATAGTGAGGATAAGAATCTGAGGATGCAGAGTTGATAATTTTTTGTTTGGTTGGCTGATGCTCTACTCAGGAAGGGCTGGGAGAAGGATGATCATGAATTTCATTTTGGAAAAGATGGTTTTGAATTGCCTTTTGGGGACATGGGGTGAAGATGGCCAGTGTGGAGCTGTAAGTACCGCTCTGAAGCCCCGGACAGAAATGAGAGTCAAGACGGAGTGACTGGCAGTCTTGAATAGGACCGAAAGCACACAAGTGAACGAAATAACCCAGACTCAACAAAGGCACCAGGAGTCAAGTCCATTTTTAAGGTGGAAATGTCAGAGGATAATGTGGATTAAGAAGACATAAGATCCAGGTGAGGTGACGTCAGGGATGCCAACTGCAGCATTCAGAAAGGAGGAAGGGTTCAAGCAACACTTTGAAATGCTGGCGAAAATAAACAACAATTAAACCACAAGACCTGTTAACAGGGAAAGAATGTGGCTTATACATAGCCACATGGATGCACTTAACTTAAAACTGTGTCCACTCAGGGCTTTTCACAGCCACAGGGTGGGCTTCTGTTTCTTTTTCACGAGAGGCCAAATTTCCCACTCGGATTCTCCTTCACTGCCCTGCCCTTCCCTCCCCTCTTCCAAGCTGAGTGCCTCCCGCTCCTCCGCACACCACGTTGTGGGACTCGCCTCCCATTCCCCTTCCCCCCTTGCCCCCCGCCGCCGCCCAGCGTTTCCATGGAGACGTTCTCCTAGTGAACCGAGGGACAGGGCCTCCAGGCCGGAACGAGACCCCGCGGAGCAGCGAGCGGGAGCCTCCGGGAGGCGGCGGCAAGGAGCGCGGCCGCCAGGTGGGGTCC
>LNAC01000002.1:4465511-4645480 GCA_002007465.1 Ailurus styani | reverse complement strand
GCGGCGGCTCCGGCTCCCGCTCCGGCTGGTGAAGGGGCGCGGCGTGGACCCCCGCCCGCTCCGGCTCCTGCGCGGGGCGCCCCGCGCTTTGACTTCTGGGCTCTGCTGTCCGCTGCGTAGCCACCCCCCACCCCGACCCCGGTGCAGCCCGTCTGAAAACCCGAGTCCTTTCCTTTAAACCCTGTTCTGCTCTCCGTCGGCCCAAAGCTGGCTCCCGCGGCCGCCTTCTAAACCAGGGCGCCCCAGGGCAGCTGCTCTCGTTCTCCACCCCGGACCCCGTAACTCACGGAACTGAATTTGAGCGGGGTTCGGACGCGACGGACAGGCAGCCGGGAGCGAGCTTCGCACTTCGGCGTTCTTCCGAGGGCACACGGCTTTCGAGATGCGAGTTTGCGCGCAGAGTTGGCGCGGGGGGTTGATAGCCTAACCCCGCGGGTAGTACAGTTACACCAGGTTGTTGGGGAGGACGAACGAGGCTAAGACCTGCCGTTTCGTGGAGGTGTCTGGATCGGATTGTTACGTATTTCTTAATTGGGTTGAATTTCATCTGCGGCGAACACCTTGATAGGAACTGAAGAGGATTTTGTAGGAAGGAACTTGCTCTACAGTGGGCTCTCTAGAGGGTTTTAAAATTGACCTTGGGGACCTGTTTAAATATTTTAGCTTTAGAAATATATATAATACTAAGTGTGTTAATTTTTTCCTTTATATCTTTCGTGGAATGTAAAGTTCTCAGTTACTCAGGGAGTCTAGATTCCTAGGAGAAATGACACACGCTTTTTAGAGAAATCGCGCTTTAAAAAATAGATCGAGTTGAAAAGACTTACATCTTCTTCCCATATCGTCAATAGTTTTGAAATATTTTTCATAATGATGGTGTAATTTTAGAATGTGAGAAATTACTTCCAACGAAGTAGCAGTGTGTAGATGTTCTAGATTTCCATCAATTAAGGTTAAATAGTTTCACACAAGGTGATGCAATTTCCTATAATTGTCTGATAATTCATTTTATTTCTAACACCTCCTTTATATTTAATTATAGCAGCTTCTAGAAGCAAATTATTTTGTTATTTGTTGGAAAGTACCGGTGATTCCAGTCTTATTAGGTGGAGGATATTATGAAGCACCTACTTATTAATGCCTTAACATTCAGTTGGATGAACAGTCTAACTTGAGAAGATACGGTATTAAAGTGGTACACACATGTCTAAAGAATGTCCACTGGTTTAGTTTTGAGACTAAAAAGATACATGTTTAATTGAGCTGAATATACTTTATTTTCCAGATGGAGAAATCAGTTATTCTGTTGTTCTTGTTACAATATGTTAAGGTAAGACATTCTTGAACATTTAAAAAAAACAATTCGTTAATGGGCAGGCTGCTAGTAGTCTGCCTATTTTAGAAAATGAGGGGTTTGTTGAAAAGAAATAACACTAAACATTAGTTTTGGTACCTAAGACAATTTTCTTTGCTAGATGTTGCGCAGAGTTGTGCGTGTAAATGGCATCTGTTTTCACTGCTTACAAATCGTGTTGGGAAAATCAGTGGGGAGAGAGATCAGAATTTGGTAAGATGCATGGTATAGTGAGGTATTTTAAGGTTGTTTTTTTGTAGGAGTTTTGATTAAGTATATCATTCTCTTGAGGTCTGAAGTCTGTTTTTATCACCTAGGGAGTACATCTCTGATCCTGTGGTCTAGCTGTTTTGTCTCAGTTGCTAACATTTTCTTTCTGTATCAATGAACTGAACCTCTAAAATAACTCAGAATCAAACATTTTGTACTCTTCTATCTATTGGAAGTGTGTTATCAAAGTGTCTGTGAAATAATTTAACTCTGTAGCCATTATCATCAAAGTACACAGTGGACACACCAGGAGGGTGTGCTGTGCTTTTCCTGTGATTTTGAGTCTCTTCTTTCTTTGTGACCCCAGGAACGTGTTGTTTCCAACTTTGAGAAACATGGATCTGGAATTTCCTTGCTTTCATTTTTACTTATCTTTCTTAAGTCATTTTCAAAATTATATTTACAAATAAAGTATCCAGTGGGATGTTACCTATTTCATGTGTAGAAATTGAGATTGCTGAAATACTTTTCAATTACAGTTTGACATATTTTAGGGTAAATTTTGTAAGTTTTTTAATACAATAGTAGTAATAACCAAGAATGCATTTTTATTATATCTTTACAGTAACTTTTCTTTCCCATTTCAGATCTCAAAAAGTTTCTGTCCTATGCCAGTGAATAATCAAACAACAGCAGTTGTTATTGAATGGAATGAATTTCCTAAGGGAGGAAATCCTGAATTTTATTTTTTAAAATACCAACTTATTAATAATTTTGCTGAAAAAGTAAGGCATCTTTTTGTTTTAGACTCTGATAAAAAGTAAGAGTAGTTTAAATTTATTGTAATTAAATGTCACATCATAGTAGGAATTTGATAGTTATTCAGATTCCTTTTCTCCCAATTTTATTGAGATAATAATTGATGTATAACATTGTATAAGTCTAGGGTCACCTGGGTGGCTCAGTCAGTTAGGTGTCTGCCTTCAGCTCAGGTCGTGATTCCAGGGTCCTGGGAACCAGCCCTCCACAGGGTTCCCACATAGGGAAGCCTGCTTCTCCCTCTCCCCCCCCCTGCCACTCCCGCCGCTTGTGCTCTCTCTCACTATCTACATAGATATATTTAGATATGTTTATTTATATATATTAATATATATACTATATAAAATACAATATATAAACATAAAAATATAAATGTATATATTAATGTATATAAATATATTAAAATATATAAATATATTTATTTAGACAGAGAGAGAGAGAGAGAGAGCACAAGCAGCAGGAGCAGCAGGCAGAGGGAGAAGCAGGCTCCCCGTTGAGCAGGGAGACGGATGCAGGACTCGATCCCAGGACCCTGGGATCATGACCTGAACTGAAAGCAGATACTTAACCAACTGAGCCACCCAGGCATCCCAATAAATAAATTTTTAAAACAAACAAACAAAACATTGTATAAGTCTATATAATTTGATATATGTGTGTATATATGTATATAAGGTATAATGATTTGATATTTACATATTGCAAAATGATGACCACAGTAAGTTATTTAGTATCCATTACCTCACATAGTTACAAGTAGTTTTTTTCCTTATGATGAAAACTTTTATGATCCACACTGGAACAACCTTCAAGTACACAACAGTATTGTTACTTATTCTCATCATGTTCTACATTATATCCCCAGAAATTATTTACCTTATAATTGGAATTTTGTATCTTTTGACTGTCTTCATCCAGTATTCCCTCACCTCTGGCAACCACCAATCTGATCTGTTTGTATGATTTTAGTTTTTTTTAATTCTACATATGAGTGAGATTGATATTTGTCTTACGCTGACTTATTTCACTTAGCATAATACCCTCAGGGTCCATCCATGTTGTCACAATGGCAGGATTTCTTACTTTTTTGTAGCTTAATACTAATCCCCTGCGTGTGTGTGTCTGTGTGTGGGCTTGTATGTACCAGATTTTCTTTATCCATTCACCTATCAATGGACACTTTGATTGTTTTCTGTATCTTGGCTATTGTAGATAATACTGTAGTGAACATGGGGGTGCTGATACCTCTTTGGGATGGTAATTTTGTTTCCTATCTATATATATCCAGAAGTAGAATTGCTGGTAGTTTTATTTTTAATATTTTTGAGAACCTTCAATACTGTTTTCCATAGTAGCAGCACAAATTTATGTTCTCAGCAGTAGTGCACCAAGGGTTCCCTTTTCTCCATATCCCTACATAGCATTTGTTGTCTCTTCTTTTTGATGATAGCCATTCTGATAGGTGCCATTTTGACACTGTAGTTTCAATTTGCATTTCTGTAATGACTAATGATATTGAATACATTTTCATATGCCTGTTGGACATTTGAATATCTTCTTTGGAAAAATACTTCTTTAGGTCTTTGCCCATTTTAATTGGATTATTTGTTGTTGTTTGTTTGCTTTTCATTATTGAGTTGTGGGAGTTCCTTATATATTTTGGATATTAACCCACTATCAGATGCGTGGTTTGCAAATATTTTTTCCCATTTCACAGTTTGGATTTTTCTTTTGTTGATCTTTTCTTTTGATATGCAGTTATTGTGATTTCTTACTTTTATTTCATTAGTATGTGAAATGTTAGTATTTTATGAAATATCTTCAATAAGTAGTTGATCAAATTATCATTGCACTTTTTCATAGGAATGATTATATTTTTAATAATTTATATGCTATACAGAGAGTAATTATTTGAGGTAATATCATTTTATGTAAAAATAGGGCGCCGGGGTGGCTCAGTGGGTTAAAGCCTCTGCCTTCGGCTCAGGTCATGATCTCGGGGTCCTGGGATCAAGGCCCGCATCGGGCTCTCTGCTCAGTGGGGAGCCTGCTTCCCCCTCTCTCTCTGCCTGCCTCTCTGCCTGCCTCTCTGCCTACTTGTGATCTCTCTCTCTCTGTGTCAAATAAATAAATAAAATCTTTAAAAAAATAAAAAATAAATATTTTATGTATATATTTACATTTTTTTTGAAAAATTGCTTCTTATGAAGGAAATACACAAAAGTCAAACTTTTAATGAACGTACCTGACATGGTTAATAAACAGTCTTTGAGCAGATGAATCTAATTATTTACAGAATATCAAAAGCATTCTTGCAAACCCACAAGAGCTTTCAAAATCAGTAACACTAGAGGAGAATGAAGACTATCACATCATTCTACAGTCCATAAAATATGGACAAATTTTAAGTAAAAAGTCATTTAAAATCCGTAAGTAATATGTATTTGTTATTCATTTATATTGCCTAATTGGAAAAGAGAAACAATTTTGTTACCAGACAATCTGAATTTTGTAGTGATTAAGTCATGTGATAGTCCAAAATCACATCATGATGATAGTGTTTTGTTTTTTTAACATAATGTAAATTTCAAAATTTAAAGGAAATTGTAAACTAAGGTAAGAAGATTTTAATTTTGACATTTGATATGTAATAATATGAATAGATAGGCATAGCAGAGATGTTACCTGTAATCCAGATTATCTAAAAATATTATAATGCAGATTTGTAATCTAAGTCATTTATTTGAAGCAGAGGGCAAGAAACTCCCAGATAGTCTAGGAAGCATTTTATAGTAGATAATTTGCTCTCTCATGATGGTGATTCTTTTGTAATTCAACATCTTTCGTGTTTCATTCAGTTTTATTTGAATCTGACTAATCATTGTCCTTGATTTTTTAGGTAGTTTCTCAGCTAGCAATATTAAAACAGTAGCAACAAGCACGAGTGTTTCTTTTGACTGGAGTGTGCTCTCTTCCAATGACATTTCAGTGTCAATATCTCTCAGTAATTCCTCACAAATCATGCAAAATAATGTTACAGTTTATGAGTGGGATAATTTAAAACCTGGAAGCTTACATGCTTTTAAATTTGAACTTAAACAGTTGTATTTGGATTTTATAAATGTATTTCAGAGGCTGGATATTCAAGTAGAAACAGGTATGTAGATATCTGGTTCATTATTAATATTTATCTTATAGATAACTTGGTAGATGTATTGTTCTTTTCAAAAGTGACTCCGCAAAGTATTAGCCACAGAAAACTGCTTGTAAGTGAACCAGCATAGTCCCTTTTTTCTAACTATATCATTCTGGTATTTGACTGATTTACTGAACAAGCTAGATTTAGCAAGGTTAAGAATCAACTTTGCTTCCTTCCACCACTTTTTAAAAATGAAACCAAGTGCGTTCTCTTTTTCTTTAGCTCTGGCAATTATTGATAGCTTTTTAGGTGACCTTAAAATATCAATAAACAGTCTCATCCTCAGGTATTAATAGGTCCATTAAAATCCAATATAAAAATATCAGTCTTTCATCCTATTTAAGGCTTGTTCATTATTCATCCCCAGTCAGATCTGACCAAAATTTGGAATATTGCAAGGGAAAAGGAAATGTATGTTTAATTTTTTTGTGGCTTCCTAGATCCACTTCTTTCCTCCACATGGTGAGAAAAGATTTAAGAGAAGAGAAGAGGAGTCATAGACAGCTAATAAGGGCAACGCACCGTGATGGGCTGAGTCCTATTTTAATACCCTGTATAGTAACAGACTTTGAACCACAGTATACATTTACAAGTGAAATAGAGAAACAGGTCAGTAGTAGGAAATAAGATAGTAAGTTAATTAAAGCATCCCCCTTCCCATCTTCTTTCTCCTCCCTGTGAAAAAACAAAACAACAGTTTCTTCAAAAGATCTTTCTTACATCTCCCCAATATGTTGGGTTGAAGCACTGATAAAATATCTACTTTTAACAGGCTGATATTTTCCTCAGTCTTTCTGTGGTGTGCAGTCTTAGAGAAAAAGGCTAAGTGTTTTCCGGAAGGTGAACCCATTTGACGTCAAGTAGTGATGGCAGAGAGCAGAATTCTTAGGAAGTGTTATATCTAGTTCTCTAAAATAAAAATAAACCTGAAAGTCTCTGAAATAAACACTTAAAAATTCTCCGCCAACATAAGAATGAGGGAAAGGAAGGGCAACCTAAAGCGACTTAGAAAGAAAAGAAATCTGTGGTTTTTATTTTAATTAAGTTATAATTGGACAATAATTCTGCATAATTAATTCTCAGAAACTACATAAAACTATTTAAATAGTAATCCATTTGCTACTTGTATAATAGCAACTTTAGCACTTTTACTGGCTTGGGAGAAATATAGGCAAAGTGCACAATTAATGCTATGTGATTTTCACAATTACTATAAATGTTAAGAAATGTACTAACGAAATGTTATATTACTGAATTTATCTTTCACAAAACATTTTTCTTTTGGTAGGTTCATGTTCACGAGGATGGGCAGCATTAAGAAATAGCTGTTACAAAATTCGCGAAGAGAGTGTGCCGTGGAAGATAGCCCGGGGACATTGTAGGTCATCCTTGAGTTCTGCACACCTCGTGGATATAAAAAATGAAGAGGAAAAAAAATTTATAATTTCACTTCTCAGGTCAAAGAATCAAGTAACAATATGGACTGGTCTTAATGATTTGAAGG
The DNA here is from genome assembly GCA_002007465.1 of Ailurus styani. NCBI lineage: Eukaryota > Metazoa > Chordata > Mammalia > Carnivora > Ailuridae > Ailurus > Ailurus styani. Next base: position 4,638,394 of record LNAC01000002.1, on the reverse strand, counting down.
TTAGTAAATGTAAGGAAATGCATTTATCATGATAAAGCTATGTTTCTTTCTTTCTTTTTTTTTTTTCTTTTCATTTTATTTTTATTCTTTGCCCAAGGTTTACAGGTCTGTGAATCATCAGGCTTATATCTTTCACAGCATTCACCAAAGCACAAACCCTCCCCAGTGTCCATAACCCATCCACCCTATCCCTACCCTCCCACCCCCCAGTAACCCTCAGTTTGTTTTGTGAGATTAGGAGTCTCTTATGGTTTGTCTCCTTCCCCATCCCATCTTGTTTCATTATTTTTCCCTCCCTACCCCCCNACAGTTGTTACAACTGAGGAACAGACACCGACAACATTGTAATCACCCCAAGTTCATAAGTTTACATTATGGTTCACTTTTAGTGCTGTTTATTTTCTGGGTTTGGACAAATGTATAATGACGTACATTGATTATTTTGGTCTCATGCAGAATATTTTCATCACCCTAAAAATCCTCTGTTCTCTGCCTATTTGTCTCTTCCCACCCCCTTCAGTCTCTTTGTAGGCATCTATTTCTTTCTGTAATTTTGCTTTAATTTTGGTCTTCCCCAGACCTGTTTTAAATGTGGGTGATCTCATCCATTTCTTCACTTACTTACCACCTAACTCAAATTTTCTTAAGTATTTACCTAGCCCACTTTTCTCTTATGAGCTCCAGATATCTAAATTTCTTCTTTTTTTAAAAAGATTTTATTTATTTATTTGACAGAGAGAGAGTGCGCGAGTGGGTGCGCAGTGCACAGAGTACACAAGCAGGGGGAGTGGCAGGCAGAGGGAGAGGGAGAAGCAGGCTCCCCGTAGAGCAAGGAGCCCAATGCGGGGCTCGATCCCAGCACCCTGGGTCATGACCTGAGCTGAAGACAGACGCTTAACTGACTGAGCCACTCAGGCACCCCTATTTTATTTTCTTCTGATTTTCTCTTTTGGAATTTTCCACAGATACTTCAACATTGCCCAGACTGTCATTTCCTTCCCACTAACCTGCTCTACTTCCTCTATTTCTCACCTCTGTGAATAACATAATAATGTGAACCTGAAAATATAGAATATAGAAATTTTGTTCCCTTTATTTTTTTATTTCAAACATCCAGGTTTATGAAGTTTAATTTTACTAAAAGAGTTATAGAAAGATCTAAAGATTTTAATCAATACCAGTGAAATAAGGAATGTGTGACATTTTCTCCAACGTTCCTATCTCTGTGGAATATCTCATGAAATTTCATTTTGGTCAGCTATTTGTAGGAAAACCCAAGACCTACCATAGTTATCTATGCCTACTCTGTATTTTTTTCTTGATGATCCATTTTTAAAAAATTTCCTGCCACTCAAAAATAAATTTGTTCTCTATGGGATAACCTGACGTGTAGGGACCCAAGGCACATCAGATTGATACCATTTTTTCTGTGGGACTTTGCATCAACCTGGGGAAAACTATTGACAGGCATCTTCTTCTTTTTTTTTTCTTATGATTTTTAAAATTTATTTGAGAGAGGGGGGTGGGAGGGACAGAGGGGGAGAGAGTCTTAAGCAGACTCTGCACTGAGCACAAAGCCTAACTCGGGGCTTGATCTCATGACCCTGAGATCACAACCAGGGGTAAAACCCAAGAGTCGGATGCTTAAATGACTGTACCACCCAGGTGCCCCTTATTGATAGTCTTTAATTGCATTTTCATCATTCTCTTTTTGAGCTTCCTTTATCTTTTCACAGGCAGGGAATGAAGTTCTTTTTTTTTTTTTTAAAGATTTTATTTATTTATTTGACACAGAGAGAGAGCGATCAGATCACAAGTAGGCAGAGAGGCAGGCAGAGAGAGAGGAGGAAGCAGGCTCCCCGCTGAGCAGGGAGCCCGATGCGGGCCTCCATCCCCGGACCCTGAGATCATGACCTGAGCCAAAGGCAGAGGCTTTAACCCACTGAGCCACCCAGGCGCCCAGGGAATGAAGTTCTAATAAAGATTCCTCAAACCACAGTTCATCTCCAGCATCTCCCAAGCCTGCCTCCCAGCATGCCAGTCCCTTTTCAAGTAGACCAGTTAGTGTATATGTAGTTTTTCCTACTGTTAGCATGATTGTTATAAAGTGTTAAATTAGAATGTACTCTTTCTAGTAGTTCTGGTTACTGGTTTCTGTTATAAGGTTCAGGTCATATAGTCATGACAGCCAAAATGAGGATTCCCAAGGTATCATAATGGTTGCTGTGAATTATTCAAAGGGGTTTAAGATATAGTCTCTGCTTTTATGATACTTAAAAATAATTTAGGAGGTAAATGAAACATCAAAGTACCTATTAAGAAAAACTTCCTTTATAATAATAGCTAAGTCCTATAGTGTCTTCTAAGTGCTGAGCACCATTCTGTGTGATTTACTTGTATGACATATGAGGAAATTAGAGCACAGGAAGTTAACTTGCCCATGTGGACATGCATCAGAGTCTGCTCTTAACTATTATATTCTGTAACTTCTGTGTCGAGCTGGTCTCTTGAGGTTAACATCAAAGTCACCTCCTGGGTTATAATCCCTGTGACAGGTTGAAAAAGCCATCATCTCATTCACTCTTGCTGAATAAGTATGAGTTTGTTACTGGACTTGGAGGATAGAGATAGTGTCTTATTCATCGTTGCACCCCCAGCTTCCAGTTAGGGCCTGGCCCTCAGCAGGAATGTAATGAACGAAAGATTCATAGTTTCTGTATTCCAATCTGCAAAGTTTATAGAGGTAACTCTTATTTAGTTCTCACAACAACTTTGTGAGGGAAGCACTGTCATTATTCTCGTTTGTAGATACGAAAAGTGGAGCTCAGAAAATTCCTGGTCATGCTGCTAAGAGATGGCCCTGCCAGGCTTTGAATCTGTGTCTCTCTGAGCAGTGCTCTGTGTCCTAACCACTTACGTGTACTGCCTCTGAGTCTCTGTCTGTTTGCAAGGCCACAGCACCATATATGCTGTTTTTCAAGGAAAAAGTATTCCTCCATTCTGTTAGGTGGAGTTGGAATGGATTGATTTAACGTCTCTTACCTGTGAGAATTGAGGTTGGTGATATTCACCAGTGACGTCCCCTAGTAGTAAGTAATCAACAACTTCCCCTGATGCATCTGATGTTATTTGGTGAGTTGAAATAAAATAACTGACCTGTAATAAATAGTGGGTCTGTACTTGGCATTGTGTTGAGCCTTTACATGCACGGCCTCTGTAATTAATTTAGGATGTTGGTTCTACTATTACATCCATTTTATGGATGAGAAAATAAAAGCTTAATGTGAGATCCAGCAATTTTCTTGAAGACATATGGCTAATGGGTGAATAAAAGTGAACTCTGTCTCTAGCTCTGATAACTCGTGAAGGGTACATATATTTGGAGATATGGCACTTGCTTCTCATTCTTGGCTTAATTTGTACATCTTATTTCAGAAAGAAGGTCATCTCACATGGACAGATGGATCATCTTTTGGCCTTAAGAAAAATGAAATCTTTTCTTTTCCACTGCTACCCAAGAATGAAACAGATTGCTACATTTTACAGCAAAATGCAACTGGATCAAACTATTTCTTTACAAGATTTTTCTGTTATGTTCCATTGCCATATATTTGCAAATATGAATGTAATTATCTTTATTAATATTCTTATACCATGTATCTCACTTTCATTATTTTAAAGATAGAATTATGATTTCTAAATACAAACAATCCTCCTCTGTGTTTTTTTTTCAGCACCTTCTCTGCAGGAAAACCTTTTGATCTATATAAAGGATATTGGAACAAATGAAGTTGTATTTGGTTGGCATAATTTGAATATTTGGAATAATTTGAATAAGTGGCTAAAACTGGGATATAAAATTATCATTAAGTATTATTTAGATTACACAGAAGAACAATATTTTGAAAGCATATCCCCAAATACTACAGAAAAAACAATTACTGAATTGTTTCCTGGCCATATTTACAGATTTTTACTCTTTGCAATAAATGAATGGCAGGCAAAAACCATGTTAAGTTCAGTATTCGTTGTTGAAACACGTAAGTTAAAAAACCTCTGAAAGTATGATTTTTCAGTTATTGAGTATCATAATTAGCAGATTATTTCCTGAGGGTCTGGTATTTTCTCATAACACTCTTGGCATATCTAAATCTTTAACCATTTTAAATTACAGTGAATCTATTTATGTCTTTGGCTTTCCTGTTAAACTATATATCCATAAGGGCAGGAACAATATCTTATTTGTCTTAACAACACCAACGAGACTGGTGCCCAGCCCACAGTGGATAATCAACACATTTTTTTTTTTGAACTTGAGTTTTGATATGTACTAAGAGCAGGAGATAAACAGACAGGCATTGTGGATTTGGAGAGGCTTACAATGAAGAGAATTAGTAAGGAGGAAAAGTAAAAGCAAGCAAAAGATAGCAAAGTGTAGGAAAATATAAAAGCCTAAGTTCTTAACCACTCAGTGGTACATTTAATAAATGCTTTCTAGAATTCAGAAGATGGGTGATGGGAAGACTCATGAAAAGGAGAGGCTTAGATTCAAACACATTATGAGCAAAAGTATGGTGACAGGAGTTTGTGGGAAAAGAATAGTCTAGGTTAACTGGAAAAGATTTACTCAGGCGTGAAGGTAAAATCAGTTGGAGTGGTGAAGTGTACCAGATTTGGGAGTGCCAGGAGTGTGAGTCTCAGATGGTTGGACTTGACCTTAGAAGCATTGGAAGTCCATTAAGACTGCAGTTTCTAAGACTCGCCTTACCTTTTATAAAAACACTTTTAATGCATAATCTCACAAAGGCCGTACCTCAACCCTGGGAGGAGCTATATAGAAGTGAGAAAACTGAGCTTCAGAAAGGTTAAGTAAACTGACTAGAGCAGCATGCTTTGTTAAGCCACACAGGAACCCAGATGGTCTTGTTTTAACCCTTGAGCTATTGCTTCTAAAGAAAGAATCAAAAGGAATGTGTGTGTTTGGAGGACAGGGATGGATATGGCTTTGTAGTTGATATGTGCAAGGTGCTTTTTAAAGAAAATCTGGGAGGATGAATTAGAAAAACCACTGACTGGGATTGGATGAAATGGTTTGGAGTGGGGAAAGATTTCTGCAAGAGGATGAATGCCCCAGGTCTAGTGTTGACAGAAATAAAGAATAAGGAATAGGAAGTCCCTGCTCTCTAGTCTGACAAGACAGAAGCGGTAAGAGGCATGTAAGATGTGATCACTGAATGCCAAAACCATTTTTGGTGGTTTTGTTATAAAAATAATGATTGAACCAATAACAGGGATCAAACTGTTTGCCAAGTGCTCTCCATTCCTTATCTCTTTATATTAATCTTCTTTTTAATAATGTTCTTCTTAATAATGTTCCAAGATAGCTACTACTATAATTCCTACTTTACAGTTAAAAAAAAAAAAAAGGAGGCTCAGGGAGAGTAAATAATTTACTCAGGGAGTAGAGACACACAATGGAAAAGCCAGGACTCAAATCCAGTTTTCTTTTTCTCTCCAAACTATTATGGAAGTACTGAGAGGTGCTGTATTACTCTGTCAGACCATATCACTAACATAATGTATTTTTCTGATTTTTTAAAATCTCCTAGGCCCATTATCAGCTCAAAATGTCACAGTTACTCATGTGACCCCAACAGAAATATTTTTACACTGGAATCCTCCAGATCTTCTATCTTTTCACTATTATCTTGTGACTATTTTGGATGTGAAAAACAATAAATCAGAAGAGGTGCTTGTTGAAAAATTCAATACATCAATGAAAATAGGAGATCTGAAATCTTTCCATCATTATCAGATACATCTATTCAGTGTAGCGGAAAAAGGAACTTTAAGTTGCTTTGAGAGACCTATTTCAGCTGTTACAGGTAAGCACAGGCCAATTTTGCCTTTTAATAAAAAATATAAACTTCATATTTTGCGATTTATTTGCTGAAATTATGTTGATCCTTCATCAGTATGAGTACTCACAGTTAAACATTTGAGTGTTGAATCAAAATTTAGCATAGATTCTAAAGACTAAATTCATTTAGATTTACATGAACTCTTTAAACATCTGCGTTGTTCCTACCAGAGTTCCTAGAAGACAGCTTTCTTATAATAGTCTTGGCTGGGAAATAAGTTATCATGAAACATGAAGATGAGTTCATCCAGTTCTGGATCCAACAAATTGGCCTGAATATTCTTTTACTCGGATTCATTTTCTTATACAGTGTGATGAGTTGACCTCTAGGGGGCAGTATCATCCCAGGACTTTGGGCAAATGCATTTCTCATCATTCACTTCCTCATGCCAGTTTTGAATTCTTGTCTAGGACATAATCATTAGAGTAATCCATTTTTTAATTAAGCAATACATTTGCTCCCTTAAGTATAAGTCAATGTTTTTTAAAAGATAAGAGTATTGTATGAAACAATGCATAGCTAAATGTTTTTTGGAATATATTCCTGTGTGTATAATATGTGTATTGTTTGTGCATGTGTATTTAACATGCCTGTATACAAAGTTCTGTGGCTGAAATCCCAATCAAATCAGACCAGCTAAAATGTAAACACACTACACTGAGATCGGAGAAATGGAAAATGTGCACAGCCATAGAGTAATTAGCTTACTCATACTTACTGGGAATACTTGCGATACTTTGAAAATAAGAACAACAAAAGGTACTATTTAATGAGAACTAAATGCAAATGCTTAATATACGTGTGTTCAGTGTTGTGAATCCTAAGCAAAAGTATTTTTCCAAATGGATAGTAGATAGCTGATTTTTTCTCTTCCTTGAACTCAAAGCACCCTTCAATGGATAAATGCTTTCTTGACTCTTTTACAGTTATGAAGATGCTTTCTTTTCTTTTTTTATTATATATGTTTCATGTGTACAATGTTATAATTCAACATCTGTGTACACTACAAAGTGATCACTCAAAATTCTAGTTATCATCCATCATGCTACCGTTAACCCCCTTTACCCCTTTTGCCCACTCTCCAATACAGATCCTCTCTGGTAACCATAGGTCTCTTCTCTTTAAGATGCTTCCATTTTTAACTGACAGGGAGACCAGGAGGATTTCTCACAGATTTGTTCATTTTGAAGTCAAGTTAAAATCTTCCATGGCATCTACCTACTTACTAGAGGGACAGGAGGAAGGTACATGGGTGTCTGCGCTTTTAATTTTTGGGTCATTTGCTCTGTATATTAACTGTAAACTGACACAGCAGAGCATATGTAGGAATTAGTAATCCAGTGCTCTTTTACTCTCCTAAGGTTAAAGCAATATTCTTTTTTCATTCATTATTCATCCATAAATTATTTTTTTAATATCAGGAACTGTAATAGGTACTAGAGATGCAAAGATGAATAAAACCTAGCCTCTGACTTTAAAGGGCTTATGTGCTAATAGAGCAAGACAAGTAAGTTAAAAAACAGTGATAATGCTATATTATAGTTGCAGCTATAGGGGTTCTGCTCTGGGGACAATGGAAGCATAGAGAGGGATCAGTTAACCCAGAAGTCTTCTGGTGGAGTTCTGCACTGCTTCGTGGGAAGAGTAGGAGTTAGCCAAGGGGCAGCGGGCAGGCAAGAAGATGCTGTCAGTAGGGCAAAGAGCAAGTGCACAGGCAGAGAGCACCAAAAAACAGTCATCTAGGTCGCCAGACCTGTGAGAAACAGACACGGCTTTTAGAAGGGACTGACATTTGAACATTAGCAAATTGGCAAGGGTTTGGCAAGGCTGGAGTTCAGGGGCATGCAGAGAATCTAGAAAATGTAAGCTAGGCACAGAACACGAAGAGCCTTCATACATGTTAAGAAGTACGTTTTATTCAGTAAAGTTTAACTTTCGAGGGGTGGGTTGTGAAGTCTTTTGAGAATGTGGAAAAATGAATGGACCCTCTCCCATAAAAATGTACATGCATGCATAGAAATTCCTGTGAATATTTATAGGGCTATCGCAGACAAATCTGCGATGTGTGGCATTCAGTAGATTTCATCCAAGTCCTCCACTGAAGGAAATGTTTGTAAGTTTTACAACTATACAAGAATGAAGATCTGAAGTTGTTTCACCCTGGAATCTTGTGGGCAGTTTGTCTAATTGGATTATTCAAGCCTTCTCTGACAGTTTTACATACATAATTAATTTCAAGCCCTAAGGTCACACCAGCTACAATTTTGTGAAGTTGTATAGGATTAACAGATTATGGATCTGACCCAGAGTGATATTTTCCTGAGAATTTAAAATGTGATGTCCTAGTGTGTTGATAGGAAGTGAATCTCAAAACTGATTAAAAGTCCAGTTACAGTTTCTGGGAACCAAGTAATTATGAAAATGATAAAGAAATCTTTAAATATTATTTAAAGTATAACTACTGAACAGTTTAAAATTATGTAATTATTCTTGGACATAAACTAATGATCTTTGTTTTGGTGAACTACTAAAAGTTTAGAGGAGGTATATAACACAGGATAAACAATTAAGACTAAAAGGAGGGCATTACTATTTCCAGAGTATTGTATGGTATTAAAAATCACAAGGGTTGATAGTCATATAAATTGTGCAAGGAGCTGAGCCCAAGTATTTTCTTCAGTTATTATGAAACAATATCAAGACCGTTCTCTCAAGATTTCCTGTAAGAATAGCAACCACAACCTGATATTGTCCTATTTTCAAATATGTATCATACCTTTCAGAAATTAGAGAAGTAATATAAAGTTGTAACTATTTCTATGATAAATACCAGTCCCAGAGCTTTGAAAAAAAGTCTATATGTTAATAACTCCCAAGTTTATATCTTAAGCCCCCAGACCTCACTCCTGAGCTTCAGACCTACATGTATTTACTCAGTAATACATCTCGTTTGGATATCTAATAGACATCTTAAACCCAACATGTCCAAAATGGAACTACGGATGTTTCCACCAAAATCTGCTATCCCTACAGGTCTGTCAGGTCAATTCATGGTCATTTCATTCATCTGGTTGTTTAGGTCAAAAACCTTGACAGTATCCTCGACTCTTCTGTTTCTCTTTCTCTTTCTTTCTTTTCTTTCTTTTTTTTTATTATTAACATATAATTTATTACTTGCCCCAGGGGTACAGGTCTGTGAATCATCAGTCTTACACATTTCACAGCACTTCTATTTTTCTTACAGCCTACGCCCTAGCTGTCAGGAAATCCTGTTGTTTCTATCTTTGCAATAAATTTAGAATCCGAATACTTCTCCCTGCTTCCCTTACGGCTGTTGTCATCCAAGCCATCACTATCTCTTGCCAAGAGTCCTGGACTTGCCTCCTCTGTTTCAACCATTAGCCCTCTCTGTGGTTGGTTATTAACATAACACCCAAGTGATTTTTTAAAATTTAGGAGAGATCTTGCTTCTGCATATAACTGTAGGTGCCACCTGCTTTGTTCAAAGTAAAAGCCTATGAAATCTCTGGTTTTCTGTTAACCCCTGACCTCATCCTACTACTTTCTCCTTTCACTCTGGTTTTCTATATTTGAAGATACTAAGTAAACTCCCACTGTGTAAAAGCTTTTACTTTAGCTGTTTTTTTTTTCCTGCCTGGAAAGCTCTTCTTACAGATATTGAATATCTAACTATCTTTTTAAAAATTTATTATGTTCAGTTATCCAATATATAGTACGTCATTAGTTTTTGACGTAGTGTTCAAAGATTTGTTAGTTGCATATAACACCCAGTGCTCATCATATCACGTGCCCTCCTTTACCCATAATCTTACCCCATCCCCCCACCCCCTCCCTTCTGTACCCCTCAGTTTGTTTCCCTAGAGTCCAGAGTCTCCCACTGTCTCCCTCTCTGATTTCTGACCATTCAGTTTTCCATCCCTTCCCCTATGGTCTTCTGAGCTATTCCTTATGTTCCACATATGAGTGAAACCATATGATAATTGTCTTTCTCTGCTTGACTTATCTCACTTAGCATAATCCCCTCCAGTTCTGTCCATGTTGATATAAATGGTAGGTATTCATCCTTTCTTATGGCTGAGTAATATTCCATTGTATGTATGAGCCACATCTTCTACTTTCCTAACTTCCTTCCAGTGCTTAGCTCAAAATTTCATCCTTTCAAAGACACCTGCCCTGGATTCCCTATTTAATACCACAACCTCCTCCCAAAGCCACCTCTTTCTTGACCTCCCTAGTCTTAGCTTACTTTTTCTTTTTTTCCTTAGCCTTATCGTATCTAAAGTACTATATAATATACACATTTATTATATGATGGTTTATTGTGTATTTCCACCCATTACAGTATAAACTGCATAAGGCAGTGAACTTTGTTATTTTTTGTGCTGGTGAGTAGTACCCATGCATAGTAGGTGCCCATGCACATTTAATGAAAAAATGAATAATCTTGGCAGTGGGAACCTTATTCTGATGGAACTCTTAAAAATCTGAAGAATTTGCCAAGCACTCTAGTTTTCCTTAATGTGTAATGTGCTTAATCTTATTGACAAATCTTACATAGTACTAATAAGACATATTTTTTTCTCTAAAATCGAGTCCATTTCAAGTCATGGTGATGTACGAATTTGCTAAATTTACTTTAAACATGAACTAATATTGGATTAAGACATTTTCACTGCAGAGCAAGAGTAATGCTAACAATAAACTAAGGTAAGTGTATCTGCTTATTTGTTCTTTGAAGGTATTAGCCCTCCTCAGAAGGTTCATGTAAAACCTGAAGATGTGGGAGAGGACAGTCTAATTCTTCAGTGGGAATCGCCACCAGATGTCCACGAGGTTTACATTCAAATCAAAGCCTCATCAGATACAAGAGAAGTCATGAAGCTTTTTGTAAGGAATGCTAATAGATTCAGGATTGATAATTTAACCCCGGGGATGACATATGACATCGGAATGGCAACAGTGATGAATGGGAATTTGAGCGAGCTGGTAACTATTCAGCAAACTCTAAGTGAGAATCAGATATTTTTCATTCATAACCGATATCTGCTGATTTGAGGGTATTGTGAAACATTCCGTAACACACCCCTCCGGTGGTAGGTCTTACCTTCTTAAGTCGATTGTTGGTCGCTTATCTAATGGGAGCCCAGGACCTGGAGCAGTTTGCATTCCTCTCCTCCTGAGAAGGGTTAATGCCGGAATTAAGGCAGCATTGGTTTTGATTAGGAACTTGACCCTAAAGCCACACCACCTAGGTTTGAACCTGGACCAAACTAGTTGAAGAGCCCTGGGCAATATACTCAACACATTTATGCCTTAATTTACCCATTTGTAAAGTGGGAGGAAATAATGGTACATATTTAATGGATTTTCCTGAGAATGACTGATTTAATAAAGGTGAGGACTTAGAACAGTGCCTGACACATAGCTATATGAATGTTTGTGGTTATTATTGTAAAGGCATGCTGTTGTAGCACCCTGAAAGAACATATTGACAGTATTTAAAAGGTTTAGGACCAAACCAATAACAAATCTCCATGTTCTTTCTCAAATAAGGTTAATTCATTCAATAGGTAATCATTAAAAATCTAAAAAAGAAACTCAAGTAAAAAAATGCCAAAACAAATCTATTAAGGAGGGGGAAAGAAAAGAAATGAAAAGTAAATAAATAATATTTTGGGGTATTTATAAATTGTACTAAACACTAGGAGGGAAAAAAGCAACGTCATGTGAAAGAGAGTGACTGAAGAGGGGTGGGTGGTTCGAGTGTAGATAGACTAATGGGAGTTGCATTTAAATGGAGGCCGGATGAGAAGGAGCACAGCACAATCAGGTGAAGGAAGGGTACTTTAGGCACAAGTACCTAGCATAAAGGCACAACGGCTATAAAACAGGGAAGAGCTTGGTATATCTGAGACCAAAAAGACTGGAATATGCAGTGTCTAATGAAGAGGGAGAAGGGGAATATGAAATGATATTGGAGAGGTATTCAGGGGTTAGATCACACAGAGCTTATAGGCTGTGCTTTTGAGTTTGTTTTGAGGGCAATGGGAAGCCATTGAGGGTTTTATGCAGGAGCGTGATGGTGTGATCTATGTTACAAAAATTTCCCCTGACTGTGTGCAAAGAATGATTTGTAAAGGGTAGGGATGGAAGTAGGACAACTGGGTAAGAGTGTCATGGAATTTAGGCAAAAGATTATGGTGGACAAGGATGGAAAAGTGCAGATGGAAAGTAGTAGACAGATTTTATGGTATGAAAGTAGGAAGTCTGAGCTTTGGTGATGGAATGGATGTGAGGAATAAAGGGGGATTTTGACTTCTATCTGATTTGGGCAGAAAAAGGTTTTCCTTCTGAGGAAGGAAAGAACCTTGTACCTCACAGGCTTTTTTGGCTAACAGTAGGGCAGCCTGATGGAAAAAATGACTTGGTTCAAAAAATTACGTATCAGTAGTGTCCACACTCAACCACATCAAATCTTCCCATCTTGTCCTCCAAAGACTAAAACTAATGAATTGTTGAACACTACATCAAAAACTAATGATGTACTATAAGCTGCCTAACTGAACATAAAAAAAAGACTAAAACTAAATTTGTCTATAGCACTTCCATACTTAAATTTCTGAGAAAGTGTACCTGAAGATAATTATCATAGGAAAAAGTTAGGAAAAAAGAAAACATCTGAAAAAAAAGATATTCCTAAAAAGAAATATTCCTAAAAAGAATTATTTCATGCCTGTCAAACAACCCCAAAATTTTTATTGGCAGAATGGAAGTAGTAAAATTAAAATTCATAGACGGGAAATTAACTGTAACCAGTTATTAGCAGTATGAGGTTAGAGTGTCCCTACAGTTCTTGGTGTCTAAGTTTTCTATCTAAAAATTTAGATCATTCAATACATTTTTAAAATGACTTTCAGTTCTGAAGTCCTATTTTTTTCTTTGAGTCCAGGGAACTCAGCAGATTTCAACCTCTCTGCCATCTAAAATATAAAAAATTTATCTCCCTTTCTAGAAAGTGAGCTTCTTTGAAATCTTACTCAGCCTCGTATCCCCAGGTGTCCAATAGTTCTTGACAGTCCAACAGTTCTTGACTCGGTTTAGCTCAAACACATTTGTAAAACTGCTCTCCAGCATAGAAGCTGAAACATGATTAACATATATAAATCCTATGAAAAATGATAGAACATGGGGTTTGAAGTTACGACAGAGATCTTTTTGCCAGTGCTTTGCCTTGTTACATGATTCCTAGCATAGAGCCTCTCATTATTTTGTAATGAACACCTGTAATTTTCCTCTATTAAAAGGACATGTTTGTTTTCCAGAAGCATCACAGACCCAGCAAATCTACTCCCTGATTCATATGAAAGAACATCAGTTATTTGGAAACAGCCATTAGGTGTTCCTGGTTTCTACAGTTTCTTGCTTTCCTGAATTATCTTTAGTTCCTTCAAGCATATCACAATTTCGTATAATTCAATTGGCTTCTCCATTCAGTTCTTAACCTTAAGATGCAGACTGGCATCATTAGATTATTTATCATTCATCATTTTTATTTGTCTCAGAAGATAAATATTAACCTATCCCAAGGTGCACAAATAGGAATTAATTCTCTGCATGCATTCATTCAACAAACACTTGTTGATAACTTATTTTTCATGTCCCATTTCTCTTTCTTCCATACAGTTTGAGACAGTTAAAGCATAGAGGAACATTTACCTTTTAATGACCTTTTATAGACACATAGAAGAAAACAAAACTCACATGTTCATTGACTTTCCTTTTCTTTTTGAAACATATTTGTCCATCTCTATAAATTATCTTGAAAATAACTAGCCAAATTTGATTTCCAATTATTATTCTGGTGCACCTGAATTGTAACATATGACCTTTGGAAAAAGGCAGTGCTTAGAAGCACAGACCTTGGAACTGGATTGCCTCAGTGGGAATTCCAACTCTACGATTATCAACTTATAACCACCAGGAAGTCCCTCAACTTTTAATGGCCCTCAGTTTCCTTCTCTCTAAAATGGGATTGATAATAATATTATCTACTGTATGATATTAGTAAAATTTAAGGGCTCAGACACCAAGCAAGCACTATGAGAATGTTTATTGTGATGATTTTTATTTCTCAGTAGGACTGGACTGGTGGTTTTGAGGAGTGGAGAGCATCCCTAGTGTTTCAACCACAATAAAGCCATTTGTTTATGTAGTTTCTTATTGTTGGAGGAATTAACTGTACTCCTTGTCTTGAGGGAAGGAAAGCTGGTATTTGAGTCTCCTTTCCATCTCAGTATAGAATAAATTTTAAGATAGACTGGAAATCTCTGAGACCTCATTCTTCCATGCCTATAATAAAAGCCTTTGAATTTAGCCTTGTTTAGTTATCTTATATTGAAAAAAACCTCATACAGCCCCCAATGCTACCACTTCTTTTGAAAAATCTTTTTCATAAAAATGGTTAAGGGTAAAGGTCACAGTCACAAAAGTAGAACACCTAGATGTCTCCAGAATATGGCAATTCTCTCTCTCTCTCTCTCTCTCTCTCTCTCTCTGAATGACACTTTCACTCGAGTTTCCAGAGGTTCAGGATATAGTTTTAAAGAGAAGAAAGAACTTTGTCTTTTGTACACTTTTGCAGCCTTGGTGTCCATCTGCTGTAATATGTCATTTATTGATGCCATTGGTCCCATGTCCCTGAACAAGTGGAACTGATGAAAAACCCCACATATACATGCTATAGAGAATGTCACAGACTACACACTTTTAGAAACTAAATTAGATAATGCCTATTTAAAGCATTGTCTCTCCTTAAAAAATAACTTCTGTGCCTAGGAACATGGAAGTGAACTGTTGCCATGACTACACTGGCCACTTATTTCCAATCTCCAGATATTTAATTTCTGCTCAAGGCAGATTTAGAAACTTCCAGATCACTGCCCACACATTCAAATGGATTGCATTGTGGGATGTCATACTAGCCTTGGAAAAATCATACTTAGTGTTAAGAGCTTTGTAACTGAGGAGAACTGTAAGGGATTTAAAGAGGAAACCCATAGAAAACATTAGTGATGACAGAAAAAGGCAAGTTAATATAACTGGTAAAATTGCTTTGGTAAAAACATGGTAAAATTGCTTTGAAACCCAGTAGTATACCATATGGTATTTGTTATGATTAATATATTGAACATTTCCTCATAACTCCCAAGACTGAAAAAGGCAAGAAATTTATATGTTACAAATGAATGAATTGATGGAGATATTGCACAGATTTTATGTTCTAGAATGCTAATTATAGGTATGTGTTTAAATCCTTTTACACAGTACTGTTTCTGGGTAAACTGGTGAAATCACTTTATCAAATACAGTATCATTGACTTAGAACAAGTTCCATTGCATCAAACCAGATGTCACAAAGAAAACTGAAAAGGAAAGTCTGTCCAATTATTCTCTGGAAGAAAGAATATTTCCTCAGAATGTATATCTTAGAAGAAGATATCTACTTGGAAGAAAGACAGATATAAGGATATACTGGGTAGTATTTAAAAAATCCACAAATACAGTTGAAATTAAAATTGACCTGAGGAAAAAATAATGCGAATAGAAATCATCTAAAATTTCAAATATGCTCTAAATAGTACAGTAGAGGATTCCAGTACAAGAAAGCTCTTACGCAGAGGTCAGCGAGAGTGTGAAATGTAAGTGAATCCTTCCTCTAAACTGTTGCCAGGACTGTGCTCCTAAAAATGAAATGAAATCTGTTCAAAATCCCTGTGCCCACAGGATAAAGTCTGACCTCCATAGCAGGACCTGCGAAGCCTCTCGCAGACAGCACCCAGCCTCAGAGGTGGCCTTCCAAGCCTGATCCCGGTTCCTCACATACCCCAGGCTTTAACCTTTCACCTCCTGAGCACCAGCCATGTGCTGGAACTAAGCATTTTGTACATAAATACAGTCTCTCACTGAATCATCACAGTGGCCTTGCAAAGTAGATACTGGTCTCCTTCTCATTTTAGGGATAAGGAAACCAAGGCACAGAGTGACTTAGTAACGTGCCAAAGATTAGGGACTAGTTGCCAAAGACTAGTGATTAGTAACTTGCCATGCTAGTATACAGCAGAAAGAACTTGGTATTCCTTGAATACATGATGATGATGATGTCCTTTTTGGTTTCCATGCCTCATTCATAGTTTTCTCTTTGTCTGGAATTCCCTCCTTACCACCTCTCCCCACCACACACCCTTTCTGGTAAACTTGTACTACCCTTTAAGACTAAGATAAAACACCATAGACTCTGGAAGCCTTCTCCAATGATCTCTGCTAGAATTTCCTCCTTTCTTCTCAACAGTTTGTTGTTCACGTTATCAGCCCAGCTCTATCCATTTGGGATCTAGTAAGTGATTTGTGTATCTTTCTTGAGATTGAGAACTCTGAATGCAGGAATCTGGCCTTACTTACTTTATTAAAGCACTCATCCTAGTATATAGGTTTTTAAAAGCACTGGTTTAATTAATAGATAAAAAGTAAAAAAAAAAAGAAAATCTGAGATTCTTAGGTTTTGAAGACTATTATTGAGAATCAAAAAAAGTGAAAGTTAATCAGTTACTTCCAATATATATGTTCATACAGTCTCTCAGAATGCCCACCTTGTTTTTCTGACATAGTAAACATAAGTTTGCACAGGCATTTAGTATTTTTGCATATTCTAGAACATGCCAGACAAAAGAGAGGAATGTATTTGAAATTAAAAATGAAAAAACCTGCTGAGGTGCCTGGGTGGCTCAGATGGTTAAGCGTCTGCCTTTGGCTCTGGTCATGATCTCCAGCTCCTGGGATGAAGTCCCACGTTGGCCTCCCAGCTCAGCGGGGAGCCTGCTTCTCTCCTTCCCTCTGCCTCTCCTCCTGTGTGCTGGCTCTCTCTCTCTTTCTCTCTCTTTCTCTCAAATGAATAAATAAAATCTTAAAAAAAACCCCACTAATTATAAATCTCTCTTTTTATCTTTCAGAGCCCAAACCAGTCCAAATTGTCATCCCCTATGAAAGTCATAGTACCTCTGTAATCTTATTTGTTCAAATGCCTGATATTGGAGTGTTTGATGGCCTACATATTATAATTGAAGGAGGGCCAAATGTTACCAAGCCCTTGAACTTGAAACATGACAATAAAATAACTGTTGGCAATTTAATCCCAGGCACAGAATATAATTTTTTTGTTTCCATCATCAGTGGGACTAAATTAAGTAATATGTATTATGTGCCTGCAGTAAAAACATGTAAGTATTTTGGGACTTATGTAAGTTTTTTCTTGATTTTGATTTTGTGTACCATTTCCTATTAGTAGGCTACATTCACTTCAATGTAGTTGTTTTCAAAGATTTTTTAAAAAATAATTGCAAATGCTTTACTACTGATCTTTTGTTGCTCAAGTACAGAGAAAGAGCTAACTTTATGTAAAATTGACAAGTCATGAATTTTTAAATTTATCCATTAACTAAAAATTTATATGCATATTAATCAGAATTTACAAAGTCTTATTTCAAGAGTGAGGAATGTGAATGATTCTAGGCAGATTATGAGAACTAGGTATATGTTTTGAGTCTAGAGACACTTAAAAGTGTCTCTCAAAGCATATAATCTTACCATGTGTTTCCTCTCTCCCTGCTGCCCTTTGTCTGGAAAGAACTAGTATATATTTTCCCTACTTCTTTGAATATTTAAAATTAGTATGTATTATATTTGGTCACACCAGTACTTACATTTTGAATTTCATATCAATTTTGATTTATCTTTTTTTTAAGCCACTCACAAATTCTACGAATACTCATTTTGAACATTTGAGACACATGAAATTTATCTAATATATTGACCCAGTAGATACAGAAATGAATGGCACACAGTAATAAATACCATACAAAAATCATATGTAGTCCTAAAAATGTTATGATTTTGACTATACCATATTCAAGTTCTTCATGTTTTGCTCTTTTGGTCTTTAAATCTACACATATATTATTATATCACTGTGTGTCTTCCTCCTCTTGAATTGCAATCATTCCATTACTGTTTAAATTCAAGTTTTCATGAAACACTCCCAAACGGATATCACCATCACTTTACTGTAATAGTACTTTAGCATAGTTATAATCAGCTCAGTATATGTTTATACTTTTTTTTGTTTGCAATTTTATATACTTTTTATATTATATCTATATTCTCTGTCTCTTCCTTCTATTATAAATCATTATACGCAGCATTATATTTGACAGTTCTTGTCTTTAAAAATAATTAGTACTTGATCATCTAAATATATCAGTTTTGTGATATAAGTGGCAAAATATATCAATATATAAGATGATAATCTAAAGCTGCAATTTTTTTAGTTTTTCTGAAAATTTCTTTTTCTGTATGTTGAATGGGAATCTTTAAAATGGAAAATATCATTAAAACTCATCAAATAAAATTTGATTTTAGCTTTAGCCAATATTTGATACAAAGAGGATTCTTTTACTTCCTTGTCTGGACTTCGCATTTTTCTCTCTGTTGTCTTTTTAGCTTATGGTAATAGATTCAGAAAGCTTTAATCTCTTTTTCTTCTTTTGAACATTATGCAATTTGTACTGTGAATTTGCTGCTATGTAGTTTTTGCTACAAAACCAAAATTAGTTGCTTGTTACGGTGTTTTCAATGACTCTGTGTATTGCAACTGATTATTATATTTGATAAACTTGTCATGCATGTATAAACAACTACTTTAAATTAGGATATAGAGATGGTTGATTAATAAAGTTTATTCTTTACTCACATTGTGTTTTTATTCCCCTTTAAAGGGATAAATTAAAAGAAAAGCTCAGTTAGAAAATATACAAGAAGAATTTAAATGTGTTGTGTGTTTTGGGTAGGTCTGGAAGCACCATCAAATATCCATGAGGGCAAAGTGACAGACTCTTCCATAGAAATTCTCTGGAATCGAGCTGATGGGAATTTTCAGCGTTATGAAATCACATGCCTGAATTGTACTGCTGCTTTCATGGTACGTTACAGGCGGCTCTTGGAGGCATTAAACTTGAATCTTTCATGCTGAATCCAATATGCATTCTTACATTAGAGGATAGTGAAATTAAATAACCCTTGTGCTTATTTGGGTGTGTTGAAATGTGGAACATTTTTAAAATGAACACTTGCTAATTTATTCTTTTGGATTGATAGGTCCAGAAGGTAGTTCAAGAAGCAGCAACGTTCTCTAACCTGAATCCTGCCACAGTGTACACTTTTTCAATTTGCACTGAAAGGGAAGGTTTTAAAGACAGTACTCCTAATATCAAAGAAATACAGACAGGTACAGCCTGTGTAAGCACTTTAAGTATTATTCAATGTTCAGATATTTATTTCATTCTTTAGGGAAGATTTAATAAATAGTTTGTTCTTCCCAGATTTTCTTTATGGGCAGGCAGTTGTCATCTCTTGCCTCTCTTTCTTTTTCCCCTTTATCCTGGCTAGCATAACGTCTTTTGTATATGTACTGCCAGGCAGTAGAGTGGCTAATTGCCTGGGGTCTGGCCAGATTTTCCATTTGTGATCTAATTCCTTCATCGTTCAGTTAAGCAGACAATGAAGTGACATTTCCCAGTGTTAGCAATTTACTCCCGGTGGCAGATGGTGATTATTCCATGCTAGTCTTATGAAATAAGGGATGATTGGGGAGGATGTATGTAAAATGTATGCATCTTCATATCTAGATGAAGTGAAATTTTCAACTATTCTAAAATAGCTATTTTACTGATTTTTAACACTGATATTATGGGAACGTTGATTTATGTGTTTAGTAACTGGTCATGTCTGGTATTCCTTTACTATAACAACACAGAATGAAATTGGGAGAGAATATCTTGGCAGTTTTGTTCCCTTCTTATACATGGAAGAATTCGAGAAATGAAACAAAATACATATTATACACGATTTCATTTAACTTTATTCCCTAGGAAAGAAGGGAAGCATTTCATATTTAGATTGCAATGAACTTTCCTGCTGATTAACCTTGTCACTATTTGGTATTTAATTAGAGTGAGTCTGAAAAATCATTAAATATTTCTGAGATTCGTGGTATTGGGAAGAAAAATAATTTTCTCTTTGCCCTTCTAGGTCCTTGCCTGAGACCCCCCCACCCCCCACCAACCCCTCTAAGAAAGATCAACAGGGGAGAAATAAACAGAAATTTAATAACATGTATACTTCCTGGATACATAGGAGAGACCCAGGGAATCTGAGAAACTCCCTGAAATGGCCTAAACCACCACCTTAAATACCAAGTCCAGCTAAAGACAAAAGAAAATGTTGAGGGGGGTAAGGGAGTCAGTTATGGGAGGCTACCAGGAAAAGCTTAGTAAACAAATATAAGGTTGTTACGCAGATTTAGGTCTGTCTTCTCCATTGGTAAGAGTTTCTAGAGATTTAGTCCGACTTCTCTCCCTGGTAGAAGGAGACTCTCTTATGAATGGAGATTTCCCTTATAAATGTGTCTCTTAAAAAGGGTAACTTTTACTCAGTTTTCAGAGTTTCTCCTGTGTCTGCTGTTCCTTAAAATTAACCAGCTGAAAATAATCCTTATGGCAAAGAGGAATATTTTGGGGTGGCATTTTCTGCTCCTCTTCAGTGGTTGCCCAAGACCAAAATATAATCTCTCCCTACGTTTTGAGGCAAGGGAAATATTGGTTACAGTACTACAATAATACATATGGGCTCCATTTTAAAGTTTAAAGTGATTCTTGCTGTTTTTTTCTCTTTTTTGACTTTTAACTTTTCATATGCACCAGGAAGAATAAAAGGACTGTCTCGCTTACCCTCAGAGTTTGCAGGAAGTAAAACGAATCTTGAGAGTGTTTCAAGGCTGCTTTAGAGCAGGTGCTTTGCTTTGTGCGGTAGAAAATGTTTTTTTATATGTATGTTTTAATGATATAGCCCCAAGTGCAGTTGAATTTATGAACCATAGTAGAAACTCTGATGCAATAACTGTTAGCTGGCCTTCAGCTAGAAGTCTTCTGGATGGATACATTGTTTCAATAACCAGCAAAATCTTAATGAAAGAGGAGATCCTGCCTTCCATAAAAAGGTATGAAAATATTGAAGAGAAATTGTGTTAAGTTACGTGGAACGTGAGACTGACATTTTATATATATTTTTGAAAAGCTATACTAGTGGCTTAATACAAACAGAAATGAGACAACTGTAAGACAACTTTTGGACTATAGTGTGATTAGAATAACTGAGTCAGATGTACAGTAACAATTCTTTCTGCAGATAAATAATTATAAATCAATTCAGGATGGCTCATGCTTGTATGGTCTTCGTGAGAGGCTGCAAAGTTCGTATCAGTTTTGGAGTTAGTTAACTGGGTTAAAAATCTCACCTTCCATGAGGTGTAATGAACACCTCTGAGCCTAGACAGTGTGAGAAAATGGGAGTTTTCCAAATGTTTTCTGAGCAAAACATTTTAATATGTGTTTTTTTTTTAATGTGTAGGACCTTCACATTTAATAGCCTGTCTTCAGGGACTGATTTTTTAATTAGCATTATAACTACCAAGGGACTGAAGAGAAGCCATCCTACTGTCCTCATGGTTAGCACTTGTAAGTTTATTTTATATTTAATTGACTTTTCATGGGTAAAAAGTAATGGAAATGATTGTGTTTAAGCCAATATCTAATTAAAAATGAATGAAAATGGAAGTGGTTTGTGGCATACTTGGAGAGAACAAGCACTGCATTTATTTGGAGAACGCCTGAGTTATATTCCTGCCTCTGTTGCTTATTAGTTATGTGACCTTGGGCAAAACTACTAAGTTTTCACTTAGAAAATGAGAATAATTATTCCTGCTTAGGTGCAAAATCTTGTTACTAAGATCCAAGCACAAAGCTCTTTGTGCAAGTGCAAAGTACTCTAAACCTGAAGCTATTATTGTCCTGAAATAATATTTTTTCTAATATTTTGACTGTCTTTAACATTTTATGAAACACAAAACAAAACTTGGAGTACGAAAAAAATAAACGGCACTGTTATTTATGTATTTATTTGTTTGAAAGATTTTATTTATTTATTTGATAGAGAGCACAAGCAGCGGGAGTGGAGGAGGGCGAGGGACAAGTCGATCCCCTTCCCAACACGGGGCTCTATCCCAGGACCCTGGGGTCATGACCTGAGCTGAAGGCAGCCAATTAATTGACTGAGCCACCCAGGCACCCTAGCACTGTCTTTTTAATTGCATTATTTGGGTTCAGTTTGCCTCTTCTGACTTTATTAGCATCACTTTTACATATACCTGTCCCAAACGTGTGCAGTGTTCCAAAAAGCCCTTCCACTTGTGGGGCCCAGCCACATGCACCCGTGCTCAAGTACCAGTGCCCTATGAGTGTGAGAGGAGGCTTAATCTCAGAATTTACAGCACGGAGGAACAGAAAGCACTGGAACATGAGCGACAGTCAAATCGGTTCCTGGAAAATCCCCTAAAACATTTGAGCAGTTATGATTCACCAGCATGGTATTATGTCTTAAGTCACCATATCGAATCTGTAGCTTCCTCAAATGTAGGGTAAGGCTCGGAGGTGTTCATTACACCTCATGGAAGGTGAGATTTTTAACCCAGTTAACTAACTCCAAAACTGATACAAACTTTGCAGCCTCTCACGAAGACCATCCTAAGAAATACCAGAAATAGATGAGAAACAGCTTCATTTTTATAAATTTTAATTAAATTTTTTTGTCAGCGCAAGCTTCTTTGCTGCTTTGATCTGAGCTGTGCCATTATCACTGTCATCTTCACCATCATTGTCATCATTGTTGTCATCATCAAATTGAAGTGCTTGTTGTGTCAGAGACCTTGCTCAGTATTTTATATGCTTTATATCACTTAACTCTGAATGACGACTTTTATTCTATCGACCATAATGAGATGCATATTTTACATTTTTTATAAATGAGGAAACTGAGGCTTGGAGAGTTCTAGTAGTTTATACAAGATAACAAAGATTTGAACTTGGGTTTCCCTGACATCAAATTTTGCCCTTGTAACCACTGTGCTTTTCTAGAAAGGCCACTATGTCTGTCATAGGAGGGACACTACCTACCCATTCTTGGCTCTGTGACTTTGTACGAATCCTGTTTGGACCTCAAGATCTTCATTTCTACTCTGGGTTTAATAATACTTTCTTATTTCATAATGTTGTTTTGGCTATGTTTTTCAAGACAAGGCTGGCAACTGTCTTCCTCCCTCTTTTCTACTTTAGTATTTGACTTCTATCTTCTACTGTATATTAATAATTTTTTATCTTTCTGTACCTCCCTTTTCTGCAAACCACCTCAACTCCATTTGGAGGTAGATGGAATATTAATAGATGTATAAAGTTAAACTAAAATATATTATGGGAATTTGGAGGCATAATAAATTAATTCCAGTTAGGAGGGAATACGCATCACAGAAAAATAAAAAAGAAGGTGAATCAGTGACTCAGGTTTAAATCTACCACTGAGATGAATTCTAATAAACTTAAATCAATATGTAAGTAGGGACAAAAAATCTTATGCAAAATTTGAATTTTAGAGATGAAGTTATTCCAATAAAATATTAATGTTTTGTTTCACTCAGTTAAAGAAAGCAATGCAATATGTCAGTTTTTAGTATAAATTAGAAATAGAGTCGTGTTACTAATTTGAAGAATAAGAGTCAAGACCTTCTCAGATATAACATTTAAAGGGAAAAGGAGTTTGTGAACTTAAGACAAGGGGGATAGATCAATCTCTACGCAGTGCATAAAATCCTAAGTTAAAAATCCCAGTTGTAATAACTTCATTCTGAATACTGCTATGAGAAAAAAGAAATGTTAAAATCCATAGTTTATATAATTTTATTGTGGGAAGAGGCTTTCCAGAAAATTCTTTTTTCCCTTCCATTGCAGAGTTGGGGAGACTGAGATTCAGGGTAGATAGCTTGCACAAGATCTCATAGTGCTAAATTGGAACGGAAAAACCTCCGTATCCTAGGACTCTTCCATAGTGTGACAGTCAAGTGTTTGTTTTTTTAATTTTTATTTAAATTCAATTTAATTAAGATATACTATATTATTAGTTTCAGGGATAGAATTAAGTGATTCATCAGTTGCATGTAACACCCAGTGCTCCTTACATCAAGGACCCTCCTTAATGTAATCACCCAATTACACTTCCCCCCACCTACCTCCCCTCCAGCATCCCTCAGTTTGTTTCCTAGAGTTCAACATCTCTTTTGGTTTGCTTCCCTCTCTATTTTCATCTTATTTATTTTTCCTTCTCTTCCCCTATGTTCATCTGTTTCGTTTCTTAAATTCCACATATGAGTGAAATCATATGGTATTTATCTTTCTCTGGGTGATTTATTTCACTCAGCATAATACCCTCTAGTTCTAGCCACATCGTTATAAATGGCAAGATTTCATTCTTTTTGATGGCAAGTAATATTTCATTGCATATATATATGTATACATATATATATTACATATATATACTACTACACATATATACTAATATATATACACATATGTATGTGTGTGTGTGTGTGTGTGTATATATATATATATATATATATATATATATATATATACACACACACACACACTACATCTTCTTTATCCATTCATCTTTTTATGGACATCTGGGCTCTTACCACAGTTTGGCTTTTGTCGACATTGCTCCTACAAACATTGGGGTGCACATACCCCTTCAAACCACTGTTTGTATCCTTTGGATAAATGCCTAGTAGTACAATTGCTGGATCATAGGGTAGCTCTACTTTTAACTTTTTGAGGAACCTCCACACTGTTTTTCAGAGTGACTGCACCAGTCTGCATTCCCACCAACAGTGTGAGAGGGTTCCTCTTTTTCTGCATCCTTGCCAATATCTATTGTTTCTGGAGTTGTTAATTTTAGCCATTCTGACCAGTGTGAGCTGATATCTCCTTATGGTTTTGATTTGTATTTCCTTGATGCCGAGTGATGTTGAGCATTTCTCATGTGTCTGTTGGCTATTTGTATATCTTCTTTGGAGAAATTTCTGTTCATGTCTTCTGCCCATTTCTTATCTGGATTTTTTGTGTTTGGGGTGTAGAGTTTGATAAGTTCTTTTTGATTTTTTAAAAAAAGATATCATTCCAATGTCTTATTTCATTACCCTTATTTCATTGCCCATAGATCCAGACCCACCATCAGATTTGATGATTTTGGGGCAAGAAGAAAACACAATATATTTGTCTTGGAAACTCCCACAAGGAGGCTTTGAAAAGTTTCAGGTAAATGACAGTGCTGCTATCCTACAACCTTGATGTTTAGTGGGGTCTTTAATTCACTCTTTGCTTTTATCCTTTCTTTCACGTTAGAAACTATTCTACTTTTAACATAAGATTTTACTCCAAAGTAAATTTTCTACTTACTGCTTTGAAAGTATAGGGTTGTCATGGGAGGTGTTCAAATATGAATCAAAACTGATACTTTAAAAGAGTTTAGTTTTCAACACAGGTAGATGTGTGCACACATAGTAAAGGAAGTGAATAAAGGGACGATGGTGCTGGAGAGTAGTGCTTCTGTGACAGCACTGGCCAGGACAAAAATTCGAGCTCTTAAAGCTGGGTGATGTGTCATAGGCTCCCTTTCAACCTTATCCTAGACATTTAGTTGAGTAGAGAATTCCGGCCAAGAAAATAGGAGAGTAAGATACATGGAGAAGCCACTCTCCAACTGTATCTCTTATTAATTGTAGTAAACATGTGCATTTTTGTTGTCTTTTGTCATTAATGATGTAACCTGGCATCACATGAAGAAATACATCCACCCTGCATCCTACATTGTATGGTTTACAGAGTAAGCTTCCAGAGACAGCACTATTATTTTGTATTCTGTGGGGGCAAACAACTTTTCCATACTTTCATGGCAGTAGGAGATGGTAATTTGAGTTACAAATAATAGAAAACAACCTGAAATAGTTTAAGCAATAAAGAAAAAAAATGCATTAATACGCGAGTGCTTCATGGAGACCAAGGAAAAGGGTATAGCTGGGTGTTAGGAAGACCTGCAATGAGATATTTTATGGCTGTGGAGAATAGAGGGGATTATTTTCTTTTCTGTCTACTTCTACTCATCTGCCTGACTTTTTTTTTTCCTAATGACTAATTTTCTTTGCTAAGCAATCCATGTTGTGAGGAAAAGAATGCTGTATACAACTTCCGAGTATAAATGGTGTGTTACCAGCCACAGAGAGACAGATTCTCCTTAAATTCCCATGGGAAGGACTGTGATTATTCCAAATTGGATTAGATACCTAGTACAGTTCTAGTTAACTGTGCTTATCGATCCAAAATCATGTAAAAAATGGTGGCCACGGTCTGTGGGGGAAACGTTCTAAAAACAATCATTAGATTTAGGGCAAATACAGCAAAAGATGTTTCCTATAAATAAAAAATAATGCAAAATTTAATAATTTATAAAATAAGTGCAATCTAAAAAGAACTAGAGCAATAAAATCACCAGATACTTGATATGAACAGATTAGTACGTCTGGGTTTTATATTTGAGTACGAATTTCTTGACAGTGAAGGTCAATAAGAGGAACAAGATTATGGACTTGCATAAAATGTAGTCTTTTAGTGGTTCCCCACTGTCCATCTAATGTGCACACTACTTATAGTGTGACCTTCAGAGTCAGACTCTAACAACCCGTCTAATCTATTTTTTCTAGATTCCATATATCAGCAGAATTATATTGCCTACAATTATCCACATATTTTGTGTTTTCCTGATTCTATTCCTTAGTCGTTTTCTTTTAACCAGAATATATTCTCTCCCATTTTTCTTTGACAGTTCTTTAAGGCGCTGCTCATATATATTCTCTCTGTGAAAGCTCCCTTGAACAGCAGTTACCAATCTCCCGTATCAGAAATTTTGCATAATCTTTGACTCCTTTTTCTTTCATGTCCATATGTACTTGTTTACTGAATCCTGATGATTCCAACTTGGAATTATTGGGAAAATCCTACTTTTCCTTTCCATTCCCTTTTTCTTTACCTCTATTCAGTCTCTTACCATCATTGTTGGCTCCCTTGTGCTCCAAGGATCAAGCTGACCCCAGGACAATCTTTCTAAAGCTATTGAAACATCATCTCATTTTTTTTTTGCCGGATAAGCTATTTATTTTTTATTTAATTTTATTTTTATTCTTTGCCCAAGGGGTACAGGTCTGTGAATCATCAGGCTTACATCTTTCACAACACTCACCAAAGCACAAACCCTCCCCAATGTCCATAACCCATCCACCCTATCCCTACCCTCCCACCCCCCAGTAAGGGTTACATCATCTCATTTCTATTCCCTGTTCTCATCTTAAATTTCAGGCTCATATTGTAAATACATTAAACATCTTCTTTTTCTCTCCTCAATAGTACACACCTCTTTGAGACTCATCCCTGTAAGTTGTTTCTCTCTGAAGTATTTATTGATGTATTTTTACTGTCACTGTATTTTGGGGGTTGGTTTCCCCAGCTACTTCCAAAGTAACTATTTTTTTGTCTTCTGTGATCCATGCAACTTTATGTTTATGTCTTTGTCACAGCCTTTATACAATATACTTGTTTGTTTTTTTAAAATTTTTTAATTTGAGTATAGTTGACACACAACATTATATTAATTTCAGATGTTTACCACATACTTGTTTTGATTGCTTATCAGGAATGTCTTTGGATGCCAAGGCAGATGACACAACAACAGTCATTAGTATTCACCGCAAAGTGAGGATTCCCAGAGGGGGGTAGGCTCATATAAGGGTCCAGTGAGGAGGAGAGAAAACAGAAAAGAAGAGAGGTTGAGTTTGGTTTTTATTGTGATTAGAGGATAGAGCTGGAACAGGGGCTTCCTGGAAGAACTAGAAGCTGTGAGGTTTGAAAATTTCCTGCTCTCAGAAGCAAAAGGATCTAAGGCTTTCTTATCTTGAGACCCAGATGTAGGGTAGACTGGGAAGAAGGGTGGGGATCTAAAAGTTGTCAATAGTCAAATAAAAAATGGAGTTAAACTATATTTTAGTACTTTAATTAATTATATAAGATTAAAAGAAATAAAGTAAAAGGGAGTTATCATTATTATTTTTTAAAGGATAGAGGTGTAGTGCAGCCTTCAGGCTGAGTTGTAAGATTCCTGGAACAGTAACGGTTTCATTCATTCAAAATCCAACATTCAGCATTAAAAAAACAATTATTCCCTCAACAACAAATTCTTGTCTTTATGGTGCCTACATTCTAGAAGAATTGCAGATACAAGAATGATAGTGACTAGAATGGCTCAAAAAAGCCTACAGGAGGTGAGATCAAGCTTAAATCCTCTGAAACCAAAAGGAAAGAGGGCATTATGTGTTAAAAGTCTGGTTGATTAACCAAGGAAAATTTTAAAATGAACTATCTTAAATGAAATTTCAGTCTCAGTCACCAAGTATTATCAGTTCCATTACTGCAATATAAATTACAGTGACTCTTAATGAGTTCTCAGAAAACCAAACCACCTGAAAGTTCTCTACCAGTGTGAAATGATGGAGTCTGCATGGCATACAAGGTCATTAGAGTCAATGTCACAGTTTTAACATAAGAAAACAAATATATTTCTAATGATATTAGTGGACATCGATTTCAATTAAATCTATCTTTATTCAGAGGAATTAAGCTCATGGTGATATACTTATGCAGACTGTTCTGGTAAAAGATTTCATAATAGGAGTTTCTTTATAAAACAGAAATCCTTGTTTTGTTTTGCCTGGCATTCTGGGCTTTCAAAATACAGAGAAAGAACATTTATTAATATAGGCAAACTGTGAAATTCATTTGAACACCAAATATTTGTTCTAGTGAGTAATCCTCTGCAACTATTAGATTGCTGGCTTTCTTTTCATGAGCACTGGGAGTGCAAAAAGATTTATATCCTTTAAAAGAATCTCATAACTGTAATGGAACTGAAGGTATAATCTATTCCAAGCATGAAAATAAACATTGGCTCACACATTTAAGACCTAAAAGAATTCAGTGTGAACTTAGAAAAAATCAAATAGTTGATATAGGACATCAATGGAAGTTTTCCATTTCCCTTCTTAACACCTTTCAACTTGTTTTTTATGTACTCTGAATTATGTTATAGACCAGCACTGTCCAATAGAAATATAACGGAAACCATAAATGAGAACCATATGTATAATTTTAAATTGTCTAATAGAGACATTTAAAAAGTAAAAAGATATAGGTGAGGGGGCAGTCCAAGATGGCAGCATAGGAAGATCCTGAACTCATCTCCTTCCACAGACACAGAATCCACAGCTACAGAATGCACAGTTCCTTCTGAAAAAGACCCAAAGACTAGATGAATAGCTCCTTTCCAACAAACAATAAAAGGGTCATATTGAGATGGGTATGAGAGGCTGAGATGAGTCTTGCCAAAAACCCCATTCCTGCCACAGTAACCCACAATAGGGAGGGATTCACAAACCTGGAGCTTCTCCTTGAGAAGCAAAAGTTCATGCCCCACATCAGGAATCACAACCCCTAAGACCTGTACCAGAATGATGAACCCCCCCCAAACATGTGGCTTTGAAAACCAATGGGGTTTATGTCCAGGAGACCCAAAGGGCTGTAAAATATTGAGATACTCCTCTAAGGGCTTTCACACAGCTGAAAAAGACCCAGCTGAAAGCAGCAGTATGAAAAGCATCTAGACTGTATGTGAAAGAGATTGATTTGCTTATCTGGAAGTTTCTTTTGGAAAGGCAGTGGTCTCTTGGGACATTGTCCAAGGACAGAGCCATTTTAACAGGAGCCATTTTTTGTTTTTCCTCTATCTTGCTAGCACTGGTGGGCATGTGTAGTCCCTACATTCACCCACTGGCCTGGTAAAACCAGTAGGTATGCCCCAGCCCTGCCCTCTCCTGCTGCCTAGTTAAAGCCATAGGCATAGGCACATAGTCCACACAGGGAATACTCCTTGATTCTGGTTCTGGTGGCTGGGGGGGGGGTGTGTGGTGTTGCTGGGTTCCATGGGATAGAAACAATTAGAGAGACAGTTTTGGAAGGACATCACCCCCAGGGCACTTCACAGATAGCAGAGTAAAGCACACCCCCAGTCTTGCTGTGAAAAAGGCCTATGTACTTGTCCTGGAGCTTCAGCCTGGAGGGCAGACCTCAGGTTTGCCACACATTTAGAGGCTATGTGAGTATTCCCAGGGAACATTTTCTGGGGGAAGTCATCTTTGTGCTTTCCCTTGGCCTCACTAAGCTTGCTGGTACCTCCCAGAAAGAAACTTTTATACTCATTTGGAGCCCTGAATTTTTACAACTTTTGCCCAGGGGATATCTCCAGACCACCTGGTTGGGAGGCCAGCAGGATTTATGATTGTGATCCCACAGGACTATATATATTTGCAAACATTAATGGCTGCTTCCTGGCATTCTGCATTCCTATCAGTCTGAACTAGGTGATGACTAAGATTTCTCCCTTTGGAACACTAGCAGATCTTGGGACACCTCTTCACCTGGGACCTATCAAGAATAAACCAGGCTTTGAGAGACAGCCGAGAGCTGGGGCAAGGTTGAACAGTAAGGTTTATCTCCTACATGAGGCCTCTCCTTCAAGAGTGGGAGAGGTAGCTGTTTTGCCTAATAGATGGAAACAAACACAGAGCAGCAAGATGATGGAGCAAAGGATTCTGTTTTAAATGAAAAAAAAAGATAAAACCTCAGAAAAAGATCATAATTAAATGGAGATAAGTAATTTATCTGATAAAAGTTAAAAATAATCTTGAATAAGATGCTTGCCAAACTTAGAAGAAGAATGGATGAACACAGTGAGAACTTTAGGGAGAAAAAAATAGAAGAGAGTACCAAACCAACTCACAGAGCTGAAGAATACAGTAGCTGAGCTTAAAAAACAAACCACAACCAAACCAAACCAAACCAAAACAAAACAAAAACCAAAAAACTAAACAGATTTAACAGCATATTAGGTGAAGCAGAAGAAAAGAGCAATGATCTAGAAGTCAGGATAGTGGAACTCACTCAAATAGAGCAACAAAAAGAAAAAAAATGAGTTTTTAAAAGGGAATATAACTTAAGGGACTTACAGGATAGCATCAAGTGGAATAACATTCACATTATCAGGATTCCAGAAGAAGAGAGAGAGTAAGGGGCAGGAAACTTATTAGAAGAAACAATGCTGAAAACTGCTTTAACCTATGTAGGGAAACAGACATCCAGATCCAGGAAGTCCAGAAAATTTGAAGTAAGATAAACCCAAAGAGATCCACACCAAGTTACATTACAATTAAAATATCAAAAGTTTAAGAGAGAATTTTAAAAGCAGCTAGAGAAAAACATTGTGTTGTTATGTACAGAAGAGCCCCTGTAAGACTTTGGAGACTTTTTAGCAGGAATTTTGCAGGCCAGAAGAGAATGGCAAAATATATGCAGTGCTGAAAGAAAAACTTCCAACCAAGAAAATTCTACCTAGCAAAATTATCATTCAGAATTGAAGGAAAGATAAAGAGTTTTACAGACAAACAAAAGTAAAAGTTCATCATTACTAAACCAGACTTACAAGAAATATTCAAGGGACCTCTTTGACCTGAAAGTAAAGAGCGTTTCTTCGTAACAAGAAAATCTATAAAAGTATAGATGTCATTGGTAAAGATAAATATATAGTACAAGTAGTAGATTAATCACTTATAAAGCTAGTATGAAGGCTAAAAAACAAAAGTAGTAAAATAACTAAAACTACAATAATTTGCTAAGGGATACACAAAATAAAAAGATGTGAAATGTGACAACAAAAACATAAAATGTGGGAGAGAAGAGTAAAAATGTAGAGTTTTACAATGCCTTTGAACTTAAGTTGCTATCAAATTAAAATAGACTTAAAACAGACCATACATTAAACGTTATATGTGAGGCTCATGGTAACCACAAAGCAAAAACCTATAGTAGATACTCAAAAGGTAATGAGAAAGGATTATTATGAATGTACTAAATTCTTCAAAGCAAAAATAAGGAGTGGTTGAATGGATAAAAAAAAGAAGACTCATCTATATGCTATCTATAAGAGACTTACTTCAGGTGTAGGGACATACACAGACAGAAAGTAAAAGGAGGGCAAAAGATGTTCCATAAAATTGAAAACCAAAAGAAAGCTGCAGTATCTACATTAACATCAGAAAAAAATAGACTTTAAAACAAAGGCTGTATTGGGGTGCCTGAGTGGCTCAGTTAAGTGTCTGACTCTTGGTTTCAGCTCAGGTCTTGATCTCGTGGGTTGTGGGATCAAGCTCTGTGTCGGGCTTCGTGCTTAGTAGGGTCTGCTTGAAGATTCTCTCCTTCTTCCCCTTCTCCCACTCACATGCTTTCTCTCCCTCTCTCTTTCTCTCTCTGTCTCTCAAATAAATAATAAATCTTAAAAAAAAAGTCTGTAATAAAAGACAAAGAAGATAATTACACTATAGTAAAGGGCTTAACCCAATAGAAGTATATAACATTTGTAAATGTTTATGCAACCAACATACAAGCGTTTAAATACATAAAGCAAATATTAATAGACCTAAAGGGAGAAATAGACATCAGTACAATAATAGCAGGGGACTTTAATATAACACTTACATCAATGGATAGATCATCCAGACAGAAAATCAGTAAGGAAAAATCAGCCTTAAATGACACATTGGACTAGACAAACTCAATAAATAAGTACAGACTTACCCATCCAAAAACAGTAGAATACACATTCATCTCAAGTGCAAATGAAATATTCTCCAGGATAGATTACATGTTGGCCACAAAACTAATCTCTATAAGAAGACTGAAATCATATCAAGCATCTTTTCTGACCACAATAGTATGAAACTATAACTCAGTTATAAGAGGAAAGCTGGAAAAGTCACAAATATGTAGAGATTAAACAACATGCTACTGAAAAATCACTGAGTCAATGAAGAAATCAAAGGAGAAATCAAAACTACTTTGAGATATTTTGGTGTATTCCCAGTAGTTTATTTTGGCTTTTGTGTCCCTTGCCTGAGGGGACATATCTAGAAAGATGTTTCTATGGCTGATGTCAAAGAAATTACTACACTTATGTTTTTTAATAGGAGTTTTATGGTTTCAGGTTTCACATTTAGGTTTTTAATCCACTTTGAGTTTATTTTTGTGTATAGTGTAAGAAAGTGGTCCAATTCCTTTTGTGTTTTTGCATTCAGCTCTCCTGTTTATACAGCACCATTTATTGAAGACACTGTCTTTTCTCCATTGTATTCTTGCCTCCTTTGTCATAGATTAATTGATCATGTAAGCAAGGGTTGATCCACATCAATCTTTAAAAAAAAAAGATTTTATGTATTTATTTGATATACAGAGAGAGCACAAGCAGGGGAGAGGCAGGCAGATGAGAGAGAGAAGCAGGCTCCCCGCCGAGCAAGGAGCCTGATGCAGGACTCAATCCCAAGACCCTGGGATCATGACCCGAGCCAAAGGAAGACACCCAACTGACTAAGCCACTTAGACTCCCCAAGGAAGCTTAATTTTGATGTGAATCTCTTTATCCCCTCCCTTGCCACACAACAATCAGAATTCTCTTTCTTAGGAGTAAAATATATATCATTCTTGGGTTTAAAGTCCCCTGCCATGGCTTACAATGCTCTGCCTTTCTCTTGTTATACCACCCCTGCTCCTTCCAGTCTCTCCCAACTCGGGAATGGCTACTGTCCTCACATTGCTGCCCAATTTTTCCCATCCTCTCCTCCCTCAATCCATCAGGTAGTTCTGGCACTTATATCTCTAAAACAGATTGTCAATGTGTCTATTTCTCTCCATCATCACTGCACCTCTCTTGTCCTAGTCACTATCCTTTCTTACCAAAACCAGCAGTCTAGGTGACAGATGGTAGCTTCTCGCATCCCAACTGGTCTCTGTTTCCATTCTTGATTCCCTTACAATCCACTTTCCATATAACAGCCAGAGAAAGAAAGCTATTATAAACACAGTGTCTCTCATTAGTTTGATATCTTCTGGTAGATTTCCATTGCCCTTCAAATAAAAACTAAACTCCCTGCCATGATCTCCAAGACCTCATGTGACTGGACCTTCCTCTAACTATTCTGTCTACTTAGTTACTATGCTACAACCATATGTGACTTTCTTTCTATTCCTCTAGCATGCCAAAAACATCTTCATTACAAGATTTTCCCCTTGACATTCATTTTGCATGGATATCTTGCTTTCAGTTTTGGTTGTCTTTTTCCTGTTATTAAATTCTAATCTCAAATATTATCTCCTCATATCCTTTTCTGATTATCTAATCTTAGCAAAACTGCTCTTCCTATTCAATCCCTGATGTAGCTGAGTTATCTCATTCATTTATTTATTGAGTTGCTTGTTGTTAGGTGCTACTGCTAGATGGTAACTTCCTTACAATCACATGCCTTTTCTGTCTTCTTTATCCCGATATACTCAGTGCCTATACTAATGTTTACCCTGAATTAGAAGCTCAACAAATGTTTGATAAATAAGTAAAACCTTACATAACAGTGTTTTCCCATATATGATTGGGGTAATTATGGAAGGAAGATATCAATACTGAATATAGTATCAGGAAAGTATAGAACTTGAGATGCGCTTTTAGTAGGCTTTAGTAGAAGTTATTCTACATGAGCAGGTTCACAAAGTCAGGAGTGAGCATTTTATTTGTTATTTCTAAATGTCATTCAGTGATAGGGGTCTTCTAATAAATCATTCATTAAAAATCCTATCTTTTCTGAAATTATTTGATTCATTTTTATATTCAGCATAGGTATTCTCTAGTGAAAATTCTAAACATTGGGGTGTCTGGGTGGCTCAAATGGTTCAACGTCTGCCTTCAACTCAGGTCGTGATCCCAGGGTTCTGGGATCCAGCCCCACACTGGGCTCTCTGCTCAGCGGGGAGTCTGCTTTCCCCTCTGTCTCTGCCTGCCTCTCTCCACTGCTCATGCTCTCTCTCTCTCAAATGAATAAATAAAATCTTTTAAAATAAGAAAAAGAAAATTCTGTACATTTTTAATGTTAATTGTAAAAAGTTCATATTTTTTTTACCCTTGTCTGTCTGTACTAATTCTCATTTCTCAAGACAAATTCCAAAAAATATTATCTTTCTTTGGGGTTAACTGAGGTCATAAAATTATTTATTGTCAAATAAAACCTATAAATCTAGAGTTAATTTTTCCCAAGAGACTTTTTTTACCCAGAGACTATAAATTAAGTATCTACTAATAAGTGAAACTTATTCTAAGAAATCATGTTAATATTTAGGATTCAGATTATTTTTCGACTCTATTATATCAGTAATGGTTATCCTAGTCTTTCTCAACTAATGAGATTATTTGTTAAATTTTAATGAATTAAGCAACAGTATCCTGTTTGCTTAGCACAATGTAATTGCATAATTAGGATCATTTACCTAATCATTTAAAATTAATCATTCCAGATCTTCAAACTATGCTTTTAAAGTAGAAATAAAGCCAGAATTACTTTTTTTTTTTTCAGTTGGCTTCTGTTAGATGCGTAGTCCCCATACTTTGGGAAACAAACCTCCGTCCTCCAAATTGGATATTAAGAATTTACATATTTCACATGAGATCACCACAGACTATTTCTTTTTTTTTACCCACTCATTAATGCCTTAATATAACTCTTTGTATGTTCAAATTTAGCACTCCATTAAGATTATATTCTACTATTACAAAGTACTTTGTCCTACCATCCTTTTTTGTCCTGGAGTCCTCAGCATTCTCCTCACTCCTCCTGCCTTTCCAGATGCCAGACAAGCAAGGTAATTGTCAGTGACACCTTATAAATCAATAAACAATGATATGCTTCCAGACCTCCTGATTATCTCTCTCAGTAACAAAACACTCTCTCCACAAGACAGGGATAAACATGTCTACCTGGGAAATTTGTTTCTCTGATTCCTACCACATAACAATTGTTTTTTAAAGCATAATGAAGTTTAAATAATTTATAAAATTAATGTCATTATTTTCATTTAGATACATCTTTCTGTTTTACAAACATGAAATACAGAGTGAAGGAGAGTAAAGATTGTTATGGCTTTTAATGACTCAATAAATCTCTAAGGTATTAGAACTATTCTGAAAATTTCTAAAGGCAATGCCAGTTCTCAGAGCTTTGGTGAATAACTGATTGGCTCAGGTCACAATGAAAGAGGGGCTGGCATGGAGCGTGACATTTGTCATGCATCCATTCAATAAACAGTGGAGTGCGTTCTCTATTCCAGGTATCTATTTTTGTTGTTCTCTTTCTTGCGGTTTTGCTTTTGTTTGACTCCTCTAACTAACACTAAATGTGTTCCAGTCTGTTTAACAGTCCTCCAAATACTGGCTCTCTCCTGAGGCACACAGGTGAGTTCTCTGGAGAGCCCCGGGGCTTGTCCTCATTGTCCATTTCCTTGACATGATGGACCCCGCTCAGGCTCAACATTTTGCACCTCCTCTCAACCCTTTCCTCTGACATTATATCCCACTGCTTTGTGCTGCCAGGGTCTTCGCCCAGGGGCCAGCTTTCTTAGATGGAGTCCTGGTAAGATGGTTTAAGACTGACTACTCCCTGTGCTTGTACTTGATTCATGGGAGATTGGCATCTTTGTCAGGGTAGAAGTAGGTGTACAGATTGCTCCACGGCTCTTTTTTTGTAACGTTCTTTCTTTCCAATTTCTTTTTTCTCTGATCAGTCTGGAAGTCTGAGCAGGAAGTCTGCTAAGTACATGTCCAAGTGGGAGGTGTCATTCTTTCTAGTAGGCA
The DNA here is from genome assembly GCA_002007465.1 of Ailurus styani. Classification (NCBI taxonomy): domain Eukaryota; kingdom Metazoa; phylum Chordata; class Mammalia; order Carnivora; family Ailuridae; genus Ailurus; species Ailurus styani. The sequence goes on along the minus strand of LNAC01000002.1, from coordinate 4,601,579 downwards.
CCCTCAATTTACAGCAGTGATACATGTTGGTCTCTCATTTACCTGCAGTGTGGGGTGTGGGCAAAAGCACCCTGTTTACCATACCTTGGGAAGCCAGGGAAAAGCCATGGTCTTCTTCACCAGGTCAGAAACTTGTGACTCCAGTGAGTCCCGCTTTCTTCCCCTCCAGTCTTCTGCTTACATGGAGTTGGGAGAGTGGAATTTTACACAATATTTTTTGTTTTCTGGTGACCAACATGAAAAATCCAATTCATTATGTAGTACATCTATTGTACACATATCCACATATAAGTCAGAATATATACATATATATACACATATGTATGCAGATATATATTTTAAATACTTCATTTACACTTATTTGTATATACATATATATACAAACGTACATATATATCCACATATGTACATATATATATGTGTGTGTATGAAATTTAAAAACAATTTGAGACTGGTGTTTTAGTGCATAAACTTCTGAGTCAGGCCACTATGCTTATTAACTATGTGATCTTCACTAAGTTATTCAGTATCAACTGACCCCAAATTACTCCTTGGTGAAGACAGGAAGAATCACAACCCTTTCCTTGCAGTATTAATGTCTGTGAATTTGACTGGTACAGAGTTGGTGCTAAGTACATTATTTTTAAACAATTAAAAGCATAAATTTCTCTCTTTCTCTAGATATCCTTTTGTATGACATCTAGAAAGGAAAAGATATTTAAAATAATTGTGTATGGCAACAAAGCCAAAGTAAAGAATTTGATTCCAGGGGTGGACTACATGTTGGACGTGAAGACAGTTAGAGGCAGAGATTACAGTATATCTGTAATGAAGAAAGTGGCTACAAGTAAGGTTATATCATAAATAAATTCTTTGCCTTATAGTTTTATAAGAATTTAAAGTATTTTGGAGTAGCATAAATAAATCTATTTTAAAACATAAACCCTGATAATAAAGAATAATTAGGACCATAAAGATATGATTAAGATAATTCTCAAAAACTATATGAACAAACAAATCTTTGTATGAATAAATGTATTGGGAAGTACCTAGAATTTTTTCTTAACAATCTGAATCCAGGGCGCCTGGGTGGCTCAGTGGGTTAAAGCCTATGCCTTCGACTCAGGTCATGATCTCAGGGTCCTGGGATCGAGGCCCGCATCGGGCTCTCTGCTCAGCAGGGAGCCTGCTTCCTCCTCTCTCTCTGCCTGCCTCTCTGCCTACTTGTAATCTCTCTCTCTCTCTGTCATATAAATAAAAAATAAAGATATTAAAAAAAACTAGTCTGAATCCAGCATGTATGTATAACTGTGTATATGTCCATATATGAAATATACGTGTGTGCATACATGTATATATGTTTGTGTATACACACAAATACTATATATAGTATGCCGTAATAATATAAACACAATTCATTTTCTACTGAGGAAGGGGTTTGATACAGAGAAATTTTCTCTTCCCTGATGTTTGTAAATTTACTGTAAATTAGTTTCATAATATTTTGGGTGGGGTAGAGTAATAATAGTATCTTACCAATATTTCTTATGAAAGTCTGTGAGGTCTACAGGATCCCCTGTCAGTGGAAGCCAATTGGTAGTGCAAGAAACAGCATTACTTCCTTTGTAAAATGTATTAAGAATGCAGCAATATAGCAATGCTAAAACCTTTGATGTAACCAGAAGAACCACATTCGAAAGTACCCTTACTTCTGACCCTTACTCACTCTCTTAACTTACTTGTTCTGTTTCTTCCTTTCCCTTCCTTTCCCTCTTTCTTTCCCTCTTTCTTTCTTTCTTTCTTTCTTTCTTTCTTTCTTTCTTTCTTTCTTTCTTTCTTTTCTTTTCTTTTCTTTCTTTCTTCCTTTTCTTCCTTCCTTCCTTTCTTCCTTCCTCTCTCCCTTCCTTCCTTCCTTCCTTCCTTCCTTCCTTCCTTCCTTCTTTCCTTGCTTCCTTCCTTTTCGTTTCTTTCACTTCTTTCTTAGAGAGCATGAGGGTGAAGGGACAGAGGGAGAGGAAAAGAAAGAATCTTAAGCAGGCTCCACACCCAGCATGGAGGAAGCCCAACACAGAGCTTGATCTCAAAACCCTGAGGTCATGACCTGAGCTGAAATCAAGGATCAGATGCTTTAACTGACTGAACCACCCAGGTGCCCCATGGTTCTGTTTCATTTTTATTCAACATCTAGCTAACTGCTAGGTGGTAGTTAACAAACTTGGGATTATATGTTATAAGGATACTTCTTGTTGAAAGCGCTCAGGAGGCACAAGTCTACAGGAATGACTAGTGACTTATGATTGATTAAGGAAAGACATTTGGGAACTAGGGAGGATATTAATGAGTCACTTAAATTGAAGCTCAATTATATATAATGTCCTATTTCTCTATTTGCAGAGCTGAACATGGAAGGTGTTAGACATGAAAAAATTTAAGGATTAGTATATAGATGATTAAATAATATTATTCACGTTTGCTTTGTTTTTACATGTACATGTGCAATTGTAATTTATATATAATTTACCTTTCAATAGAACCATCTAGGATATGTGGTTTAACATTAAAAGCTGTGAATACTACTTCTGCACATTTAATGTGGAATCTAACAGAGACCAACTTCACTCATTACAAGATTTACATATTAAACAGAACATTTGCAGAAGAATATCTTATTTGGGGAATTACTACAGAACACACAGTTACAGATTTGACTCCTGGTGGAATATATAACATCACGATACATAGAGTGAGAGGCAATGTTGAAGGACCTGGCACGTTTCTCAGAGTTGTTGCAGGTATACAAATTCTTTTTGATATTTTAAAAATTCACATTTGTGTTACATATTGTACTGTTCAAGATATAATTTCAATGCATTTTTTTAATTTGAAAATTTAAGCTTTATAAAATGAGGACAAAATATTCATTTTATTGGGATACTCTGTGGATTTTTGAAATAATATAGGTAAAATGCAAATCGGATAAAATAGATTCTGGTACATGGTCAGTGCTCATGAAACATAGCTTATATTACATTTGAGTGTCACATCAAACTAGAGGTCCAGGTGGTGAAATTAGGTGGATGATTTGGGGATCATCCATCCTCCTAAAAACTTACTTATTGTTTTTTGTGTCCTGTTATTTGCTATACACATGAAAAAGCACAGTCTTAGAATGTGCAGAAAGTAGTAAAGAATGGAAGGATAGAGGTACATATAAGTTAAATTCACAGGTGAAACAATGGAAGTAAGTTCAAACTTATTCTGGTTGCATAGAAAAGGAAATGAGTAGCTCCATGGCATGGATGGAGAAGGTTCTTTGAGCCTGTTAGTGACTATAAAGGATAAGGCATTTCTTAATTAGACTAGAGGGCATGTGGGGTGTGAGGAAAGGAGGACTCAGAGAGAGGGAATAGCCTATGCAAAATTATGGGTGAAATGAATAATGGCATATTTGTGGAATTATAAGCAATTCAATATTGTAAGATTTTATTGCTTGTATATGAGAACAAAATCCTATTCTGAATAATTTAAAGCATCACTTTAAAATCCAAATGAAGCTGTGAAACTTATCAATATTGGGGCATCTGGGTGGCTCAGTCATTAAGCATCTGCCTTCGGCTCAGGTCATGATCCCAGAGTCCTGGGATCAAGCCCCGCATCAGGCTCCCTGCTTAGCAGGTAGCCTGCTTCTCCCTCTCCCACTGCCCCTGCTTGTGTTGTCTCTCTCTCTCTCACTGTGTCTCTCTCTGTCAAATAAATAAATAAAATCTTAAAAAAAACATAAATATTTTAAATTTTTGAAAAAAGAATATGATCACAATAATAACATATAAGATTACTCTTAAGTAATCTTTAAGACTGTGGATTCACCATGATCCAAAGCAGACATGTGATGATAACTCAGTCTATGGACATTTGTTATGTGGCTCTTACACATAGTATTTGCCTCTAATTGCTGTTGCAACAAATTGCCATAAGCTTAGTGGCATGAACCAACAAAAAAATTTATTATGTCCTAATTCTGTAGGTCATACATTCAGCACAGATCTTACCAGTCTAAAATCAAGGTGTTTTTTGGAGGCTTGTATTCTTTTTAGAGGTTCCAGGGGAAACCCAATTCTTTGCTCATTTAGATTGTTTGCAAAATTCAATTCTTTGTCATTGTAGGACTGAGGTAATCATTTCCTTGCTGGCAGCGGAGAATTGATCCCAGCTCCAGAGAAAGCCTCATTCTTTGGCTTGTAATCCTCTTCTTCCATTTCCAAAGCCAGCAAAGAAGGTTGAATTGCACTCATGCTTAAACTCTCTCCTACCTTTTTTTCCTGTCACATGTGACTATTCTACCTCTTTCACTTTTAAGGGCCTGCATGTTTAGATTGGGCCTATCTGAATAATCTAGGTTAATTTCTCTGTTTTAAAGTCCATAATCTTAATTATCTCTAATGCCCCTTTTGCCATGTAGCATAAAATATTAAAAGGCTTTAGGGGTTAGCATGTGGGCAACTTGGAGTGTCATTATTCTACATACTAAATATACTATTGTTTTCCGAAATGTTATATGTATGTAACAATGCAAAATAAGTAATATGTTTAGAATTCATTCACCAGCTTTACTCCTGGATTTGATACTTATTAACTATTATTTGTTGTTGTCTAATATCTTTGGCTTTATGTTTCAGTGTAATTTGGAGTACCTGATCTTTGAAACTCCTTATGACTCTTAAACATTCTATTATACTTTGTACATTTTATTTTTTAATTTTTAAAGATTTTATTTATTTATTAGAGAGAGCACATGAGTGGTGGGGAGGGGCAGAAGGAGAGGGAGAGGGAGAGAAGCAGACTCCCCTCTGAGCAGGGAGCCCTTCATGGGACTCGATCCCAGGACCCTGAGATCACGACTGAGCCAAAGACAAATACTTAATTGACTGAATCACCCAGGTGCCCCTACTTTGTACATTTTAAATATTATTTATATATAAATACATCTTTGTTATTTCTTAAAAAGCACATATGTTCAATCATGTATTCAATGTCTTTTCTTCAAAGTGTCACAGTAAGTAAAGTATACAGTCCAACACATTAAAACTGCACCCGGTCAAGAAATTTTAATCTGTGGCAGGTTTTCCAAGCCTCAGTACTACTGACATTTTGGGCTGGGTGATTCTCTTTTGTGTGGATCTGTCCTATACATAAGTAGGATGTTTAGCTGCACCCTGACCTCTGCCCACTACAGACTAGTAGGATCTTAGTCATGATGATCAAATTCCTTTTCCAGAAATCCCCAGAAATCCAGAAGTTGGCAAAATCACAAATGGTCTATGGTAAGCACTGAGATATGTGGTTGGATGGAAAGATCAAATAGACCACTGAGCAAAGATTGAGGAAAATGATATTTTGCTGATGGACAGGTAAAGAAGATTATGCAGTAAATGGGGTAGAGTTTGCTTACTTAGAATTTGGTCTGAGGAAAAAGTAACCAAAATAATGTCAGTGTCAGAAAAGTTTCATGGAAGATACAGACTGTCAGTGGTAATTTTAATTAAAGAGAACACTTTATGAAGTAGTAGGAACCTGATGTTCTGGTTGGAGTGTGGTTTAGGAGATGGTTTTGAGAGATTATAGGTGGGTAATGAAAGTCACTGTTAGAGGAGAGGAGTGATTTGAAGTGAGTGGATAAGGAAGGAAAATAGGGAAGGGTGGCAATCTAGGTTCAGGGAGGTGGGGAGGAGATTTTTCTGGAGCAGGAATAGATCCCGCCACCCTGCTTTTTTAAGGAGAGTGGCAATAATGGAACAATGTTGGGAGGGCCCATCATGTGGAGAGCACTGTTGACGTGAGGAGGGGGTTAAAAGTAAGAAATGAAAAAGAGGCAATGCGATGGTTTTACTAAGAGATGACAGGGTTGACAGAGAAAGATAGCAGGAATAACAACTACCACTAAAAATAACTTACATTTACTAATCTCTTACTATGTTCAAGTCACTCTTCTAAGCATTTTTTGTGTATTAACTTATTTTATTCTCACAACAGTGTGGGAGTAGCTGTATTATTATCCCCAAATTGATGTGGCCAGTGAGGTACAGAGGGGTTAAGGATTTTGCCTAAAATCTTACTTATATGGCAGAGCCAGGATTTAAACCCAGTAATCCAGTTCCAGGGCCCATGACCAGTGCCTGTATTAAAAAATGATTCTTTGTTTAGACTCCTGTGGCTCCTGATGTGATGCTGAGTTATTAGAGAATGCTTATTTTATTAATAATTTATACCTATTTCTGAAGCAGGAGAAAGCTATAGGCGCTTGATGAATACGTGTTGCCTTGACACAGGACATATTTAGATGAAGTCCCTTTAAATTGGGGGCCATTTCAAATAATCATCTTAGACTTAGCGGTAAAACGATGGATCACCCTATTGCTTGAATCCTCTATAAAGTATTGATTTATTTAGGATTTCTTGATCCGCTGTTATTTGTAAGCCACTTTGTATAGGTTAGAGTGGTGAGGTTATCATAATTATTGAATCTTAAGTTCCGAAGCTGTTGCTTCTAGTCTAAATCCTGGCTCTACCTACCATTCACCTGTTAGCTTCGAGACCTTGGTGAAATTGCCTGAATTCTTTGTTTCTCAGTTTTTTCATTTTTTAAATGGCAATGATAATGGTATATACTTACGAACTGTTACGACTGTTACATAGAGTGTGTGAATGTGCTAGCATAGTGCAGACAGTATCATAAACTTGGTACCAGTTAGTTATAATTTTGCATGTCTTATGCATGAGTATCTCTTCAATGATAGTATATATTATGCCCAGCCTATGATTTAATCATGGAAGGATTTAAATGTGATATGCAAAACTTATTCTGTACAGTGTTGGTAGATAGGAAACATAAATAAAAGTTAATAATGATAGTGGAAACTTTTTAAGTCTTCCCATTTTATTTTAAAATAGCTGGCTTTTGTTTTCTTGATAGTGTTTTGATAAGTATGTGCAACTTTTTTGTGGGTATTCCAAGGTATATAACATTTTCCTCTCACTTTGTGTATATATTCTCTTTGAGTCAGAATCTACTGAGGAGTTCCTTATGTAGCTTGTTCTTCCATTTTGAATCTCCTCTTACTCCCTTTCTTAAAGGTTAATATACCACAGTTTGTATCAGAATTGTGTTTTTAAGGTCTTCTGAGTTCTTTTGTACTTTCTTTTCTTTAAGACACTGATCATAGGATTAGATTTCTGTTTTTGTTGTTTTTTTTTTTCAGTTTCTCAAAATGCAGTTTAGGTAAATTTACCAAAATGCCAAGGGGAAAGTTGAGAGATTCTTTAAAGCTATACTGTCCAGTGTATAGTGATTAGAAGTCTGTGACTATTGAGTTTTAAGACGTGACCAGTCCAAATTCAGCTGTGCTATAAGTGTGAAAGACGTAAGATTTCAAAGACAGTATGAAAGGCAGAGAAGTAGCACGTTAATAATGTTATATTGACTAAATGTGAAATGATGTTTTTGATATATTGGGTTAAATAAAATATATTATTGGATTAATTTTACATGTTTCTTTTTACCTTTTTAATGTGGCTCACATTATATTTTTTGGACACTGCTCCTTTATAGATTCAAAAGACAGTTAAGCATATTTAAGTCTCTGAGATATCCTGCAATAAAGAAAGCCGTTTAACTAAAAAAAAAAAAAAAAAAAAAAAAAAGAAGAAGTTATTGGCAAAGTGGCTTAATCACAGAACATCTATTAAACTCTAAGGATTTAGGTTTCTGAGGATTATCTTGAGAAATTCTGGTCTAAAAAAATATGTAACTTTGCCTAGAATTCTGTTAAATTGAACACAATGTGATATTCTCTTAAAACTCCAAACACATCCATCTCACAATATGATTTTTGTTGGTTAGTAACAATTTGGTTGAGAGTAGTATTTTTGCTTCATATTTTCCCACCTTTTGAGAGATTCTGTTCCGTGAGGTACAAATCATGTATTTATTATGGCATTTACTTTCAGTTAATTGAATCTTCCAGCTCATATCCAGGACTCTGCCCTCTTATACAATGACATAAGTGTTGCTCCATCTCCACTACTTTTTTCTGAGGGAAAGCCTCCTTTCTCTCTATCCAGACTATCACAGTATCCTACTAATTGCCCTCCCATTGCCATTTTTGCTTCTCTCCAAGTCTCCTGCCTTTCATATACTATTTCAAACTAATCTTTTAAAATAATAATTTTTAAAAATTCACATTGTTTTCCTTTTCAAATTCTCCAGCCTTCCATTGCATTGAAGGGGGGAAAAAGTTAACATCTTTATTACAGCCTGCATGATCATCAGACTTCCTCTTTCTTACTTGATTCCAAAAACTCAGGTTGGCCTTTTTCACTTACACTAAATTCTGTCCATTTCTAGGGCTTCTATTCACTCTGCTTTGAAAAGTCTTCACCAAACTGTGTTGAAGCTTCCAGGCCTTTTTCCTTGATCAGACTGGCAGATTTCCAGACAAATATATTTTTCCTCTTCTTGGTGAGACATGCTTCATCCTTAGCCAAGAGTCTTTCAGTGTGTAATCTTAAACCACAGTCTAGGAAACTACATCCTATCTCATCACCACCCCAGTACTTCTCGTATTTTTTTTCTTCTTCCGAAGTTACACTGCAGGTCTTTTTCCAGTTTTTTGCCTAAGATTTCATGGATATTAGTTACTTTCTAGGATCTTTGAGGAAATAAATAATATTAGTCCTCACATAAATCACTAAGTGTGAGTACTAATTGGTCAGACTTTTGTCGTGTTCGACTTTTGTCTATTTTAATATGGGCTGGTGAGAAGAACCAAGCTCTTTTCTCTCAAGCTTGGGAATACAGAGGACATAGGTCTATGTTCAGAATGATCCAGGAGAAATGCCAGCATCTATGCACAACAAAGGAATTCTACCCATACAAACTGGGTATTCTTCTGATCTTTTTACATTGGGTTTACAGTATTTTAAAGAGTATTATGAGACTATAGTTTTTCTTACATGGACAATTTGGAGATGATGCTGAGAGAATGTTTATTGTATCTTTGAGCATGTCATGGTGGAAATTAATTGATCAATACCAGGATCAGTTACCAGGGAACCATTATAAGCCTTAAAGGAACTTTTCAAAGAAGATAAATACTATTCTAAAATTATCTCTCACCTGCCCAAATGTGAGAAATTGACCTGTTAATTTTTCTATTTTATACCGTGTGACCTATCAGTCTTGTTAGAAAATGTATATTTCATTTTTTATTATACCCATTTTAAATAATCTCTGATAGAGATAAGCAGAGTTAAATAATTAATTCTACAGTCCTTTCTTTTGGAAATGGTATTAGATGTGGTCTTTATCAGGTATGTTTTTGACATGCTTGGCTTCATAATCTCTCTTCCTCCCCCTATATTTTTTGTCTGGAATCTGTACTTAAGATAAGTCAGAGTGAAAATCTGACTCATTGGCAACCAGTCAGAAGAACTTTATGTAGAAAACTCCCTTCAAGGAGGTACAGGCAGCATAAACAAAACTCTGGGAACAGTGGAAGCAAAGGTAGAAAAATATAGTTGAAATGGCTAGAATAATTAATACTTACTGTTGAAAAGCTATCGTATTTCACTTCCTACATGAAAACAGCTTTTCTTTTAAGGAGACATCTGACTAAATATTTATCAGAAATACTCACCCTTTAAAAAAATTTGGCAGATGTTAGTTATATTTTTTCCAACTATTTTCTGCTTCGTAAAATATCCAGGTAATTGGATCAATAGTTTGGACTTAAATAACTTGCTTAAAATGACTCAAGTTTTCAATTAGAGCATAAGCTTTAAAAAACAATTTGGGCAACCAACAGATTTTAGCAGGTAAAGAATATCCCAGAAACAGATACATAAATTGATATATTATTTCTGATAATTACACTTAAAAACTACTTACTATTAAAGATTTAGATGCCTAATACTTTCGTGTGACCAGAGATAATTCAGAGGACTCAGTGACTTTTAACAATGTGGTTATATTGAAATCTGACATATTATTGATTTTCATTTTTTCTTTGAATACTTAGGAGAATAACTATTTCAAACCTCTATTTTTCAATATCAGAACCAGAAAAACCCGAGAAACTTAAAGCCTTCAATATTTCCACACATTCTTTTTCTCTGTACTGGAGCCTGCCTGCTGGCCATGTGGAAGGGTTTCATGTGGATCTTGTTCCTGACAGTGGCTTTGTTACTATCAAAGATCTTGGAGGTGGAGACTATCAGGTATAGTTTTCATTATCTTACTTGCCAACCCAACTTGTATTTATCTTTTGTCCTCATAGGAAAGTTCTTTATGAAACTCATATACCATGAACACTTACTCCTTTGAGAGTTTTTAAAAGTATAAAATGAAGACAAAAACACTGATGCTGAATTGATGAGTGTAAGTTTCAGCATGGGTGGACTGTTACCTTAGCAACGTCAATGCCTTTTTTTTTTCTTAAGTCTTACCCTGAACCTACAGCCAGTCATCCAAGGGTTCATGAATAGTTTAACAAAGAAAGGGCAGAGCTATTGAGTAATCCAGGCTCATTAATTGTGTACTTGCCAGGAGGATCTGTCTTTAAATCATTAATGCAGGCAACATTTCTCTCTAGAGCCATCAATGTGATTCCACTGCCTGAAAAATGTAATAATGATGGATTTTCTTATCATTTTTATTTTACTTTTTATTGGAACTTCAGAGACACAGGTATTTCATATATACTCTTAAAAAACAGGGGTAAGCAGTGGACTGTAGGTTTCTTAAGACTCTTAAATAGTTCTTTCTTGTGACAACAAACTAGAGAGATTAAAATACTGATTTAGTTTTTGATAACATAGTGTGCTTCGTAAGTTTTATTATCTGTTACTTGGTAAATAGTTATGTGATAGAACAAATTTATTATATTTTGCAATAATATGGAACTTGGAATATTTTAGACAGTGCAGAGTTATAGTGTGAGATGTTACTTTATTTTGTCGTTGTTGTGATAGATTTATTGTTTTAGCTTTCTTGTTTTCCAGAAAGATTTAATGCAGTTATTTGTTTTGGTGTTCTAGGTTGATGTTTCCAATGCTGTTCCTGGGACTAGGTACGATGTCACCATCTCTTCTATTTCTGCTACAACATACAGCTCACCTGTTAGTAGAACAGTGACAACAAATGTAACAAGTGAGTATATGCTTCCTTTTTTTATGAAGTAATTTTTACGAAGTATTTGCAACTAGTCTATTGGATGGAAATACTTACATTAGCACTATGTGCCTTATATACATGAAAACAGGGTAGTAATTAAAGCAAAATGGAAACTTAAGAAAGTGATCTGTTTAGGACCTATGTTCTACTGGTTCTTTAGCTTTCTTGACTTTTAGAGAGTAAAGATAATTAAACTTGTTTGTGAAAGGAACCAGAGAGATGGTTAATGATAATATTTAAATATACAGAACCATGAAAATAGACTCACTACTCTTGCTCAGGAAGAATAATTTAGTTTGTAAGACTATGTTCTTGCTTTCTTAGTTTTGTGTATAAGCTTTGCACAAATAAGTTTCTTTTAAAAATGATCTGGCATCAAAAGTGTATTTGGCATGTAGTATGTAGTAGCATTCCATTTTTTACATTCTTATAAAAGAATGTTTCTGGTATCCCCCAAAGCATTTAATCTTTTTTTTTCTCTTTTGGTAGCAAAGCTCTAGGGAGGATAAAGTCACATTTGAGAGACCACTAGTCTTTGGGAACTTCAAAAGTCTGCATTTGTAAAAGCTTTTTTTTTTTTGATTGTGAAAAATATAATAATTGTTTGACCTTTTAACAACATATTTTTAAAAATAGAACCAGGACCTCCAGTCTTCCTAGCAGGAGAAAGAGTTGGATCTGCTGGGATTCTTTTGTCTTGGAATACACCACCTAATCCAAATGGAAGGATTATATCTTACATTGTGAAATATAAGGAAGTTTGTCCATGGATGCAAACAGAATACACACAAGTTAGAACAAAGCCAGACAGTCTGGAAGTTCTTCTTACTAATCTTAATCCTGGAACAACATATGAAATCAAGGTAATATTTTTGTTATTATTTAGTATTAAATATTAAGTACTAAATATTAAGTAGTAGTATCACTTAGTATTAAAATATTCTATTCATTTTAAAGGTGAAAGAGCTTTCTCCCACCTGGTTAAGGCTTTACAACTGAACACAGCCAAGTGATTGGAGAATGATCATCTGAGTCATAACCTTAGTACCCATCTGGGCTCTTAAAATTTGAACAACTATTATAATCTCTTTTCATTATTAGGTGTATTTATATAATTTGTTTATTTTAAAAACATTTAACTTAGCAACTTTTTCAAAGAAGGAATTAAGTTTAAATGACATAATTTAGGCTATTTAGGTAAAAATATTCTTTTTCATTAACCTTTAAGTTAGCTTTCCTATTTTTCTCTTAATCATGTTGTATTTGTGCATCTGCTATCAAAATTCGAATAATGGTATGAAAGTTTCTATTGAGCCAGCTTCTCAGATAATGATGAATTCAATTCAGTTCCATTCAATAAGTGTTTCTTGAACATTTATTGTCTTTTGTGTTTATAAAAATTTTTAGTTTTTACCATGTTTAATATGCAAAATTAAACATCTTATTTAGAAATTAAATAAAGAAGAGCATATAAAAAGCAATACTAAGTTAGGCCATATGAAAATGTTTACAATTAAGATATACTTATGGTATTTCCAAAGTATAGTAAAAGATACAAGCATCTTTTTGATCTTTCTATTTTCACCATAACATCAATATGTTCTTTGAGCTTTTAAGATAATTGAATATAGAGAAAAAAATCTATAAAAGCTGTATAAATATGTGACAAGACATAACTGAGATGGCTTTCTGGATTGTAAGAAATGATGGGAAAGAAAGGATTTGCCTAGTGTCGGGGTCTCCTTATTGGAGGCATGCCTATTTGTGAAAGTGAAGCACACAGTAAGAATTAGAGAGCATACCAATAGTAGGGAACCTCTATATGAGAACAGTTAAAAGGAAATTATTACTGATGCAAAAGTCAAAGTCAAAGATTCACGATGACTGTTTCATTGAAGAAATATGGGTAAAGAGTAGGAGACCTTTTCTAACATAAAAATGGCATCGTATACATATTTTTTGTCAACAGCACTTATTTAGATTAGTTTATATGTTAAAATATACTATTGAAGGTACTATGTAAAGATTAAATTTTAATGTGATAATAAGCTGTTACAGACAGAAAGCTAGTTCTGCTTAGATCTATTTTTATGGAGTTTGAATTTTTATTCCTTTGAATTCTCTTATTTCAGACCTATTGGGAAGCCCTTATTCTTCTTTTAATCCCACACTTTATAAATCACTGTTGTGACCTTTATGCTGTTCAAATAAATGTTAGCCATTGCAGAATTCCAAAGAATATTTGGTGCAGTACATTTGATATCTTCAAACGTAGATATCAGATCTACATGATCTGGGGAAAATCCTATTAAATACTGTGTTATTACATTTAGTCCTTAGAACAATTCTATGACATCTATATATCGTTATTCTCATTCTAAAGAGAAGGAAAATGTGACTTAGAATAAGACCAGTAAATTGCCTAAAACTACTCATTAAGGAATTGGTGGAGTTCAATTTAAACTAAGGTTTTCAGGCTCCAGTTTTGGGATTTGGAAGAGCATAAAAGTCTTGATCTCAATAATAACATTTTCTCTGCCTATTAGTCTATTTGACTAGGCTATCTGAGTCAAAAAGAATTTTTCTATCCTTTAAATTCAAAATGCTTAGTCTAACTGATTAGACTTATTTTTAAAATTTTTTTCTTGAGTATGTATTTGACTGATTAGATTGTAAACTCTAAAGCCAGATACCATATATTTTTGTTACAGAAATAGTCATAGTGTCTGGCATGAAGTGAATATAATGGAAAGAGGTTGAGCTTTAGAAATAAGCATGACTTCAGTGGAATTTTAGTTCTACCACGTATTCCTGTATGACTCAGGCAAATTACTTGACTTCTCTCAACCAGTTTCCTCATCTATGAAATGCTGATAACACTTTGTGCTCTGATTATGTGATAAAATCAGTTGTGTAAAATTTCTAGGAGATTTGCTGGTACATAAAAGTTGCCCATAAATAGCTGTTACTATTAATACTACTAATTGACTATAAAACTTGACTATTAATTTTTCCATTAGGAATTGAAGAAATCTTTTGAATCAAACTATGCTGCAAATATACCCTTAAGGATAATAGAAATATGGAATAGCTCCATGTGTGCTTTCTACTTTGGGAGTTTTACAGGAATTAAGGGAAAATTGTCTTTGTCATTTAACTTATCAATATCAAAATTTTATTATTTCAGATTCTGTTTAGTTAGAGAGTAAAAAGTTTGAACATAATACTTTTGGTCTGTTTTAGGTTGCTGCTGAAAACAGTGCTGGTATTGGAGTGTTTAGTGATGCATTTCTTTTCCAAACTGCAGAAAGTGGTAATTTGCCTAAATCATTTATTCTAAATTTACTTAATTATGAGTTTTTGTCATTTGAAATAAATAGGTATATAAACCAGTAATTATGTTAAAATCCATAAACTCTTAAACATCATGGCCATTCAATTACTTTTAGTCTTCTTTGATAGTTATTCATTAAAATATATATTGCTCTCTTTGATTATGAAAGCAGTAGTATTATCTTAAAAAAAAACTTTGAAAAATTAAGAAACAGTAAAAATTATCCATGACCTTGTCATATAAAAACTCTGTGACCATTTTGGTGCACTCCTGGGTGGTCCGTTTTCTCCTCCTATGAATATGTGTCTATATGACTCTATATTCATGAAAGTAGCCTTATGCCATTTATGCAAGTTTATATCCTGCTTTTTCCTGTTACTATCAAATCATATACATTTTTATGACATTAGACCTTTGGAAATATGGATTTTATAGTTATCATAATATTCCATAACATGTAGTCATACCAAACCAATTTAAGGTACCTTCCTTCTTTCAGTGATGGAGAGGAAAGAGCTTGATGTATTATTGGTGCCTCTTTTTCATACTAAACTCTAGTCTGTCAGCAAATCCTGCCAGCACTACATCAAAATGCATACTGAATCTCACCCTAATTGCAAATTCCTCTAATCTATGATCACTTCTTGCCTGAACAACTGAAAGTCTCCTCGCTGGTTTTCCTGTTTCCAACTTACCTGCCTACAGTTCCCCCTCTCCACAAGAGCTGCGTCATCTTTTGAAACATAAGCCAGACCATAGTACTTCTCTTTTCCTAATAGGGCTCCTATCTTACTTGGAATAAGACCATAGGTCCTTCCCATGATGCATAGCACTCTGGGTGGTCTTTGCCCTTTCTAATCCATCTCTGACATTCTCCCCTCCCTCCAAATAACACCATCCATACCTATCTGGCATCAAAGAGCCTTTGCACTCGCTGTTTCCTCTAACTGGAATACTCTTTCACTAAATACCCACATGGCTCTCTCCCCTAGTTAATTCAGATCTCACATTAACTTTCCTAACTACACCTTCTAAAATAGGCTGTATTTCCTTCTGTCCATCTCTAGTCCTAACAAATTCTTTTTCTTCATTGGACCAACCTGATATATGACACATTTACTTACTTTTTATTGTATATATCAACCTAGTAGAACATAAGCTTTGTGATAAAAATAAGTTAGTGAATGGAAGTGATTTTACTTATTTAATAATTCCTCTATTGATTTATAATAGCAAAACGTTAGAACTGATAAATGAAGAATGATTAGATAAATAATGGCATCTCCATTCAACAATAAATATTTTCTGTGGAACTTACATTCTTGTGGACTAAGATAACTATGGGTTACTAGGTAATGTGTCAGGTTAGTGATAACTACTATAAAAAGAATTTCCATAGTATTTTGCAACTATAAATGTTCTACATCTTTAAAAGATAAAATCTCCCGGTGAACCACCTTATGCCAAAGGGATAAATTGAATGGGCCCTGTGCATCTACAGGGGATAACACAGTGGCTCATGTTAAAAAAACATGTATCAAGCTTAGTGGCCTATTTTCTGTTGGAGACTTTATCTAGAGAAGCATATGAAAATATGCTCTATTCCATAGGAAGTTAGAGAAAATTCAGTTATTTAAAATTAGAAATTAATGATTTATGAGGTTTAAATTACTCTTGTTGATTTTGAGCATATTGACTTTCAAATTATTCATACAACTAAAATTCAAGTGGGAAAATTATCATTTCAAAATTAAATATTCACTAGGATATGAAAGAAAAATTTATTACTTATGTTTTCAGTGTTAGGGAAGTTAATTGGAATAACTTTTGAGAGGTTTCTTTTTTTTTTTTTTTTTAATTCATTTGACACAGAGAGAGAGATTACAAGTAGGCAGAGAGGCAGGCAGAGAGAGAGGAGAGAGGAGGAAGCAGGCTCCCTGCCGAGCAGAGAGCCCGATGCGGGCCTCGATCCCAGGACCCTGGGATCATGACCTGAGCCGAAGGCAGCGGCTTTAACCCACTGAGCCACCCAGGCGCCCTTGGAATAACTTTTGAATGACATATGAAAAATTTCGTCTTGGGAGTTTTACTGTTTCTCATTTGTTGTGTGTTTTTGGGCAAATTGGATATTATATAATTTCTCTTGCCCCTATATTTCCTTTTTTTTTTTTTTGGTAAATGTAAAGAGGTAAAAACATAATGTAAATCTAATTTAACTGTATCAGTATTCTGCAGTTTTCACCCCAAGTACACCTTTTTATTATTTATAATATAAAGAATCAAAATTTAAGGAATAGTTCAATGGAATAATCTGCATTTTTATTGTTAAATAAGAAGGAATTTCTTTTCCCATGAATAAAAATATTCTTAGGAAGACTGACTGTACAGAGTAACTACTTATACCATACTGAGTTAATATTGCATCCACAGGCACAAAAACCTCAACTTCTTAACTTCCCATGCAGCATTATTTCAGGTAAACATAGAATTTATTTTCGCTTTAAGATAATAGAATGCACTTCCATTTTCATCTTGATGAATCTTGGGAAATACAGGAAAAGT
Organism: Ailurus styani; assembly: GCA_002007465.1. NCBI lineage: Eukaryota > Metazoa > Chordata > Mammalia > Carnivora > Ailuridae > Ailurus > Ailurus styani. The sequence goes on along the minus strand of LNAC01000002.1, from coordinate 4,584,456 downwards.
CTCTATATTGGATTTATGAAGTTTTTTTCTTTATACTTGAGTAGTTCCCTGTGACTGTTATTGAAGCTCATTTGAAAATGTTTTGAAAACAAATTGCATTTGTTTTTTTTGTATGTATGTATTTAATTATGTGTGTGTGTGTGTGTGTGTGTGTGTGTGTGTGTATACAGGCATACTTAAACATATGTATAGCTTACACAAATAAGAAATTTAAAAGGGTGATTGGGATTCATGAAGAGAGTAAAATGGTGGTCACCAGAGGATAGGGGTGGGGGAATAAGACCGATACTGTTTATGGGTACAAACTTGCCTCACGTAATAAATAAGCCATAGAGATCTGATGCACAGTATAATGAATATAGATAACAGTGCGATATTATAGTTATGTAAAGTGATATTATAATTATGTAGTATGATAGAAGTACTAAATATCACTACAACAGCATTTGTAGTACAATATGGAAATGTTTCAAATTCACACCTTATACATCTTAAATTTATTTCATTTTTAAATATTTTATTTATTTATTTGAGAGAGAGAGAGAGAGAGAACACAAGCAGGGTGAGGGGCAGAGGGAGAAGCAGGAAGCTTCCTGAGCAGGAAACCCAATGTGTGGTTCGATCCCAGGACTCCCGGATCATGACCTGAGCTGAAGGCAGACGCTTAACCAACTGATCCTTAACTGACCGAGCCAACCAGGCACCTCTACACTTTAAATTTATACAGTTACGTGTCAAATATATTCAATTAAAAAAAAGATTCATGGTAAAAGCTTTAACTCAATTTCAAAACATCATATAATTAACATTTTAATATTTTGCCTTATTATATTTTATCCATCCAAAAGAAATTCAAGTATTAAATATTGAATTTATCAGAGAGTTATATTGTCATTGTCCTCCTTAAGCTTTAATTAATTACGTTGATGAGTTTTCTTGGAGAAAAATATTCCCATCCATCATTCTAGCCGTTATTAATGATAAATCATCCTTCTAAATTGTTTTATTTTTTCCCATTAAAATGCATCTGTCCTCAAGTTTCCTAGTTTCTCCAGTTTAACTCATATCATTCATATACAACCTCTGTACCATGACCTAAGTTTCTCATGTAATTTATATAGCTTTCATTTACAAATCCTATTTTGGTGTTCTTCCCTCCAAATATTTAAACTATGAGCATTCAGTATCTTAATAGTAGGCACCGCTGTTATCACTTATATTGTTTTATCACAAATATCCTGTTTTGTTTTTATTTCTCTCAATAGTGATTTGTCATTTTTGTTCTATATTCTAAAGGATTTTGATTGTTTACTCTGCCTTGCCAGTTTTGTTGAAATTAATGGGCATAATTTTCCTTCATTTTGGCTTCATGTTTGTCACATCCCTGCTAAAATAGTGTATAGTTGTGGTTTTTTTTTTTTAAGTTTCTTTATTTGAGAAAGAAAGAGAGATAACGAGCACAAGTGGGGGAGAGGCAGAGGAAGAAGCAGACTTCCCTGCTGAGCAGGGAGACCTACTTGGGCTCTATCCTAGGACCCTGGGATCATGACCTGAGCTGAAGGCAGATGCCTAACCAACTGAGCCACCCAAGTGCCCCTAGCATATAGTTATTGTAGTTTATCAATAATGGATAATAAGGTATCATGAATTCTGATGAAAGTTGATTTTGAGAGTGTATAAAACTCAAAATATAATAACCACAAGCAGTTGGGTGCTATTAACTTTATATTAGATTCTAGATATTTACATACATTCCAGAAATGTGCTTTTTGGTATCAATAGTTGAATAATTGTTTCTATTTGCCACTTCTTCATTATCTAAAGAATCTACATAATTCCAAAATATTTCAGGAGGGGATTTGTTATTCAAATTTATTTGTATTTTCACAAATAGCTGTTGACTGGATATTTTTCAAACTTACTTCAAATAGTTCACCAATGGATCCATTAGACAAATAATCCTAAAGTAAAATTTATTTCCCTCTTAAACACAACTCTGTGGGCTCAAATTCCAGTTTTTTATCTTAGGCAAAGTAAGTAAATATATTTTGATAAGTCCCACCCAAGTAGATTTTTTTCTAACAGAGTATATTTAATTTTATATAACATGAGAAATAACATCTCAACATTATATAAATTCTAAATTTTATAACAGTGTTTTTTCCTTTCCTTCAATCTTTCCTCACTTCCCCAGCTCCAGGAAAAGTGGTGAATCTCACAGTTGAAGCCTTTAACTATTCTGCAGTAAACCTGATTTGGTATTTACCTCGGCAACCAAATGGCAAAATTACCAGCTTCAAGATTAGTGTGAAACATGCCAGAAGTGGGATAGTAGTGAAAGATGTCTCCATCAGAGTGGAAGACATTTTGACTGGGACATTGCCAGAATGTAATGTAAGTATTATGGAACACTCTCTATGTCTCACGAATTTTAGGTGTGAGCTTATCACTTGAAGTTTCCAGTATCTGGAAACTTTTTTTAACTACAGTGGTTATTAGCTGTTTGATTCCTTAGTGTTCAGTTATAATATCATGTTATACACCATTGACTGTATTCAAGGAAGAGTAAGAGAAGGGTTGGAGAATTCAAGAGATAAAAAATCTTACGGAGAGCTCTGAAGAGGCATCATGAAAGGAGTAGCATTTTTTAATGGACCTTGGATTGGTCTTGATGTTAGGACAGAGGAAATTGTGTGAGGAGTATTTTGGGTGGAGGATATTTTATAAAGACCTGAAATAGGAAAGTATAGGATATCACTGGGAAAAAAGATAATATTTACATGACAGAAGGGGTTGGGAAAGCAATAGTCAAAGTTATGTTTGTGAAAGTAGATTGTTTTTGTTGTGCATATCTTTGGTGAAGAATTTGTTAAATGACTCTGGTCATTTATGGGACATCCCTAGAAGTACCATAATAATGCTTTTCCAAAAATAGTCTAGATGATTTTTGTGCTATTATTGATGGAAAAAGAAAATTACTTTTGTTTTAAATACTCTAAGTTATAGAAGTCTTAAAACCTTCTTTTTAAAATTAGGCTGTATTTCTAATACACACACAAATGTACTTACATACACATATGTACACATATATAACATTTGTGCTATTGGCTTTATCATTTGAGTATTTATGAGGAAAAAAATAGTACCAGTGATAAAGTGATGTATGCTTGAAATTTCACAAAAGGGAAAATATCTCTTTGGTTCTTGAACTTTTAACATGAATTTTAAAAATTCTTACGATGTTGCTGTCGCTAAGCCTTTTGAAATCCTATTCATAAGAAATATGAAGGTATAAAGAATGCAATAAATATATTTTGTATAAAATTGTAGACATAAATGGGTATAATTAAGTTCCAGCAAATTTGTCCGTAACTCAGAATAGATAATAATCTATTAAAATCTTAATGAATCATATATATGTACATAAATTTAAGAATAATATTTATGCCATAAAGGAAAAATAAATGAATTAAACTTCTCATGTTCATTAAGATATACCACATTATTTTTCTATTGCTGTTTATTTTATTCACTAGGAGAATAATGAATCTTTTTTATGGAGTACAACCAGCCCTTCTCCAACCCTTGGTAGAGTTACGCCTCCATCACGTACCACATATTCATCAAGCACGTTGGCTAAGAGTGAAATAAGCTCCGTGTGGAAAGAGCCTATCAGTTTCGTAGTGACACATTTGAGACCTTATACAACATATCTTTTTGAAGTTTCTGCTGTTACAACTGAAGCAGGTTATATTGATAGTACGATTGTCAGAACACCAGAATCAGGTATGGTTTCATTTTTTGTGTGTGTAGAAAAAAAAAGAATTAAATTAGTTTTATAATAAACTTTCGTTTTTCCATATAGATCTTTTTGTTAAAACCTTCTTTCCCTCCCAATAATTTTTTCCCCCAATAACAGATCATGGGCATGCCATCTGGAGCATCGTTAATTTCAGTACTTTTTTACAGTACTAACGCAAGCCTCTAAAAAGAGAAAGGAGATTTGAAAGAATGGATTCTCGAACCTAATAACTATGATCCTATGATCAGCTTTTATTTTTCTTTGATCTGGACAATTTTTCTTAATCATCTCTGCCCTTCCCCTTCTCCTATAATCGTCTCTACCCTCCTCTCACTGATACTGTTATAACCAAATGTGGAAGGCAGAAATATCATGTGATTCACATTTCACAAAAATAGTACTTAAAAAAATATACCTACTTATCTCCTCTTTGCACTGGGTTTCCCTGTGTGAAAAATAGAAACAGCCATAGTACCTCCCTTATGGTGGTGGTGTTAAGATTCAATGAGTATAATTAGATGTTATTATTATGAAATTTCTTTGCCAATATGGTAATGTAGGTCAGGTTAATTCCCTGACCATTCTACCTGTGTCCACCAGAGGGAGAGTGTTTTTCAATTCAGATGCCCAGGCCTGGCTGAATTCAGTATTTGTGTATCAGGACAATGTAACTGTACAAGGAATGATATTAGAATGAGAATGAAACACCCTGCGCAGTAATATACAGTATTGAATTACATTAGTAACTGTTGCAAATAAGTAGTTCATCTGATGATCCAACATGTCTTATTTAAATTCTTCAATTTATTAATTTTTCCTTTTTTTAAAGTTAAAAAATCCTTTGTCCATAGTATGATATTTTATTTTCTTTATGACTTTGTGTTTTGTTGTGTGTATTTAATTAAATGCTCATTTCTTTTAAATATATATTATTTATTCATTTTTTTCTATAACCATTTTAGTGCCTGAAGGACCACCACAAAACTGTGTAACAGGCAACATTACAGGGAAGTCCTTTTCAATTTCATGGGACCCACCTAGTGTAGTAACAGGGAAATTTAGTTACAGAGTTGAATTACATGGACCATCAGGTAAGTTTCAGTCAGTTTTGTGTTTACCTTTTGGAGTAAGAATTATACAAAACATGTTAGTATTTTCAAACTCCTTAAAAGTACCATGCTCTTTTTTTTTTTTAAATAAGATCTTACACTTGAAGCAATAATAGAAAAGCAATAAGGGAAGTGAGGCTCTTTGGACTTTTTGTTTAAAATCATAAATATGTATATGGATGGGAAAACATTGTTCATGTTCCATATTTCATGAGGAGAGGCTGAAAGAATGGGATAACTCCTAAGAAGAGAAGTGTTAAAGGACATACATGTCTTCAAATGTTTGAACAGGTGGACATTGACTTACTTAATTGCAAATATGTTTATGAAGAACAATGGACTTCAGTTAGATCAAATCTCTGCTTAGAACAAGGAATGCATTTCTAATAATTGGAGCTCTCTAAAAATAATATAGGCAACTTCATAATGTAGCAAGTTCTCCATCTTTGTGAACAAGCAGGACCTGGACTTCCCCTTGTCAGATATTTTGAGGGGTTCAGATATTATTGCTGGAAGTCAATTAAGTAAACTCTAAAATTCTTTCCTAAAATGGTTCTATGAAAGAAATAAACCAGAAGGATAGAGAGTGATTGGGTCATGGAAGTTGAATGGGGGCTAGGCAAAATTTAGGGCTCCTTCGAGATGTGGTAGTGAATAAAGTGATATCAATCAGAGTGGATTTGTGTTTTTCTACAACTCCCTTCAGTAAGAGGAGGGTAAGGGAATGGAAGGCTTATGTGAAGGTAGTGATTATAATTGACAGTGCCATTGAGGCTGGATAAGGAGGGGAAACCAAGTGGTGAGGGACCAAACCAAGCAGAATAAAATAAAATTCTTCATAAGATCAATGGATTAGAGGTCCCAGTGAGCTTAAAGAATTGTTGCTTCAGGGGTCTAGAGTAAGTGAACAAGAGATAAGAAGGAATGGTCAGAGTTGCACGAAATTGAGATCATGGAAGATTTGTAGTTACTGGTCCTAATGTCTATGGGAGTGGCGGAGATAGGGTGGTAGATTAGATTATTTGAGAAGAGCTGGGAGTATTTTAAGAATCAAGTCTAGGGATCCTGAAATCACCACAAATTAAGATGGTAGGTCTGAAGACAGTGACATTGAAGCAAGCACTAAACCATCCAGAAAGAAGGTGAATGACCCTGGGCCTAGAAGATGGATCACGGCAACAGGAGGGCTGGTGGAGGCCATCCATGACACGAGATTGAAAGCTGTGAGCTTTTATAAGAAGGGAGGCCCTGGGGTGCCGGGGAAGTACATACTACACCTGAAGGCCTCATTGCTTGATGACCGTGGGAAAAATTAGACTGTGTGGGGTGGCTGCAGGGAACAGAAGCCATGTTCTTCGGGGAGAGCCAGGTTTCAGCGACAGCAAGAAATGAAAGAATTATTCAGAAGTTAAGTTGAGTATTAAAAGAATTTTGACAATAGACTGTTAAGAAGTTTTGCTCAGGAGCTGAACTACAAATATTTTTTAAATGTCTTTTTATAGAAGATAATGACAATGTTTAGCATCTTAACTAAATTTATATATAAAATACTATCACTATTTTAATATAAGCAAAATCTATTATTATTTTTCTTTTTAAAAATGTCAAAAAATAACATGGTAATTGGATGGGGCTTTATGATTTAGTAAGTTATTCTGAATACTAGAAGATTTTCATGTTCTTTCCATTGTTTTAATTAACCTGATATCATTGTACCACTAAGCTAAATGTTTGAAACTTGAAATAATTGTAATTATAATGTTTTAAAATTGTAATAACAAACGTTAATTGCAATTCTTGGCTCTCTACTGAAATGTGAAAATGATTAAATGCCTAATGAGAAAATAATCCACGGTTTCTTTTGGTTTTTGCAGGTCGAGTTTTGGATAATAGCACGAAAGACCTTAAATTTGCGTTCACTAACCTAACACCATTTACAGTGTATGATGTATATGTTGCTGCTGAGACCAGTGCAGGAATTGGACCCAAATCAAATATTTCAGTATTCACTCCTCCAGAAGGTAAAAGCATCTTCCTCAGTGTGTTCATAAGATATTTTACTCTTCTTGTGGATTTTACTGCACTGGTTAAGCATTATATTAGAAGCTATTTGGTTTATATTTACTTATTTCATGCTATTTCCTTATCAGATTACTACCTATGCATTCCGAACATGTGTTCCTTAGTACATTAAACCCACGGCATGGTTCATAGAGGAACTGGAGATCAAGCAAGATTAGGAAGTATTACATGTAGTATCAGTCTGTTTGAGATTCTCAGTGAAGACTGGCAAAACCTCAAGAGGTTAAAGGAAACAAACAAACATTTAACATTGTTTGACTCACATTATTCAATGTAGAATAGATTTCTCTCACCGAATGATGTTTAGGGGATTCCATATATCCCCAGTGCCTCTAACAAAATATGTTTGTAAACAAAAGGCTATTTTAAGCAAGTGAAGATTCCTAGTGGGTGCATAATACAAGTTAACTAGCACATCCTGAAATAATTAAAACAATAGCTCTCCTAACTTGAGGGGCAGGGTGGGGGGTCATGGGGGGTAGGGAGGGAAAAATAATGAAACAAGATGGGATGGGGAAGGAGACAAACCATAAGAGACTCCTAATCTCACAAAACAAACTGAGGGTTACTGGGGGGTGGGAGGGTAGGGATAGGGTGGATGGGTTATGGACATTGGGGAGGGTTTGTGCTTTGGTGAATGCTGTGAAAGATGTAAGCCTGATGATTCACAGACCTGTACCCCTTGGGCAAAGAATAATAAAATTAAAACAAAACAAACAAACAAAAAAAAACAATAGCTCTCCTAAAGAAAGTTTTTGTTTGCATGTATTAAACATCACGGTTTCAGATGTTTAAAAAATGTTCCTGCATTGTCTCACAACATATTTTCCTGGCGCACATCAAACTTGCTAAAATGTCTTCATTTTTACTTAGGGATTGCAATTATTTGAGAAGATCACAATTTTATTACAAACACATTAACACTTGGAAAAGATTTCAGATTTTGTGTGATAGCTAACATACACACGTTTAATTGTAAATTAAATACACACATGTGTGCAAGTGCACACATGCACATGTAACTAAAGATTGGGTGTATGTTCATCAGATAAATTACTCAAGTATCTGACCATTAGAGGGCAGCAACTATTAGGAAATTTTGTACTTCTCTTCAAAGAACAATTAACCATTAGTAATATTTTGCTGTTGAAAGAACGTAAAAAAAAATGTAAAAATTATGTTTTATATCAAATGAAAATGCTGATGTGTATATGATTTCAAATCACAGATTAAGAAAGAAAGGTGTACTTACAAGCAAAATGTTCTCATTTTTCATACTAAAAATGTTCCATTGTGTTTCTAACAAGAGTCTTACCTTTGTATGTCTTTTCCATTACATCTTAAATCTCCCCTTCACCTAATAACTGCTTTTAAGCATTTCTTAGAAAGCAAGACAGCTTTATGAATGGCTACTAAAAACAGAAGAGTGACCTGACCCTCATCAGACTAGAGTTTTATTTTAATAGCATTTTCTCAAAAAACTTAATTGACCAACTAATTTTTATTCTTATGTTATACAGTTAAATAAATTCATAATTTTTGTCTTCCTTCAAATCAAGCCAGTTTTGATACCCCTAAACTGAATCTACAATTTAAGATTATTGTTTTATTGTCATTATTCTTGACCTATAGCATTTAACCAAAATAGGGAAATAGATAATATATCGCCACATACGCTGTCATGCTGTTGATTTTGGACATCATTTAAAGAGTTTATCCCCCTTTCTTTATTTTTGTGTCTTTCTTTATTCACAAAATAATAAATAAAATTTTAAGGATGTTGTTCAATATATTTCACATGGCTTATTTTTCACACAAAATTAGTTTGAACAAATGACTCAGTTTGCCCTATGTAATAAACAATTGATCCTGAGTTTTGTCTTACTACCCTCCTGACCATATCCAGGTGGCTCTCAGGGGGTTCTCCTGGCAGCAGGTGGGCTCCACCAAGAACAGAATTGGCATAATTCTTATCTCTGCATGCCAACCTTCCTCCGTGGAGCTCTCTTGGGATAGTTCAGACTTGGGAAGGGCTTCAGTGAAATGCTGTGGCAAATGCAGTAAATGTAGCTTTCAACTTCTGACAACACTAATTAGTCCTAGTCCTGCTAATTAAAACTTTGCAATAAGGGAATCTTTAAACTATATGGGAACAATCTAATAACTCACTAGAACTATATACTTTCAGTTAAAATTGAGGTCTTAATTTTAGACTATTCTTTATCATTTATTAATACAGCAGGGTTCTTTGTATTCTAATTAGGTTACCCAATTTATTTTCTTCTCCATACTTAAAAGTAGACTATAGTCTATTTAAATATACGCTAGGACCAATTTTTAAATTAATGTTTTTTTAAAACAACTGGTATTCTAACAAATCTCTAGATATTCATAGAAAAAATGTTGAGTTGGTCTTTTATAGACAATTATATATGCTATTATAGTAATATGGGGCTGATTTCATTAATGCTGAGAATGTTATAGTCCATAGCCTACTTTGATCATCAATGAAAATCAACGTCACGTTGTTATGGCAATGCTCCTATACATTTCATAAGATTCCTATATATACATTAATATTTTACTGAACAGATTTCTACATAGGTATGAGGAAGAGATCGTTTTGGAAAACAATGATAATTTAATAATTTCCAATGTTACAAAGTGTCATGAAGTTGCCTATCCCAAAATGAGACATTGCTATTGTACATAACATAGGCACCAGCATTGTCTTATTATTTGCATGGTGGTGGGGGGGGATTTAAACAAATCTTAAGTAAAACTTTGTTGCTTTATCCCCTAATAACTTTTCTGTCACTAGTATCAAATATCTCAAAGAAGGTCAACATCATTTCTTAAAAGCAAACAGAATGTTGAAACCCATTTTTATTCTTCCATAACAGACTATGAAAGTGAAGATTTTTGTTCTTCAACTTGCTACTTTCTGCAAATAGTAAAATCTTTTGTAGGGAAATCACGGAGAGACTCAACATTTCAGGGTTCTCAATGACTTTTGTCAATAGATTTTTTCCAAAATTAATTTAATTTAATTTAAATTTAATAGATTAATTTGATAGACAATGGCAAAATTTATTATTTTTTAGAAGATTTATTTATTTTAGAGAGAGAGAGATAGAGAAAGAGCCAGGAGAGGGGCAGAGGGAGAGAACCTTAAGCAGGCCCCCCACTGAGCACAGAGCCCGACACAGGGCTCCATCTTACAACCCTGAGATCATTGCCCTGAGTTCATGACCTGAGCCAAAACCAAGAGTCGGATGCTCAGCCAACTGAGCCACCCAGGCACCCTACATAATGGCAAAATTTATTTTAATTTATTTTCTTTGCCCCAGTGCCAATGTCTCCATTTTATTTTTTCTAACACTTTTTCATTTGAAAGCTTAAACTGATTTGGAACATTATTTATTCTTTATATGTCTATTCTGGTTCTCACTTATTAATAAAATTTATATATGTATTGACTTGAGAATGATTCTTAAGTAATCCCTGTGGACAACACCTCAGAATTGATGCTGAACCATGAATAATTAATTGCCTTGTGTTTTTTATTTTCTTTAGTTAATTTGGTATCAATATTAAAGGAATCTGATTTAATCCATACTTCTCTGGTTTCCTCATAAGAATTTATGCTGTAACAGATTAAGTATCTTTCTAAGGACAAGGACAAGGACAAATGGAGTCATTTCCTTTGCCCCCCAAGCTTTTTTCATCTTCCACTGGGGGAAAAAAAGAGAGAGAGATAGCTTTACAGTTGTTCTTATACAGGTTTGGGGTATATTTTTACAGTAATATAAAACCACTTAATCTTTTCTTGAACTGTAATCTAAGGCATTAGTGTTGTAGAGCAATACTTATTAAGTTATATTGAAAAATATCTTAAAAATTAGAAGGTTTATTCTTCTCTTTGATTAAATAAGGGACAGTAAATACACACACACACTTTTTTTTTTCTTTTTGCTGTACTGGGCAGTTTTTGGTATTCCACTTGATTAATGTATTATATCAAATGGAAGTGACAGTTTACTTATTTTTTTTTGGTAGGCAGGGTTTCCTTAGTTCTTAATCTGATCAATGTAGTCATTAAATTTGTTTCTTCAGTTGAGGTCCTACACAAGTTCAAATTAAATGGAAAAATGCCAGATCTCTTCCATGAATTATGTTATACAATACTGGCCAAGGCTTTGTCTACATAGCAACTCTAAAATAAAATGTAGAAGAAAGGTGGAATGGAACCTTTTCTATTTAAATGGCTGTGTTATTTCCATGGTACACAGTTGAAATTGGAAAGTTGCTCTGCCTTTGAAAAAGTGTGTGTTGGTAAATATGACCATATAAACATAAGGATAATATATATACTAGGGACATTAGGGACAATATATATTTTATATATACTAATACAAGAGGTGTCCTGTGAAAAAGTTTTTATCTATCTTATTTCTCACTTGGTCCTCAAGTGCCTAGAACAATGACCAAAAAATGAACGCTCAGTTTGCTGAATGATGGAGTGAATCAATGATATGGGTCCTAGTATAGAACTCTTCCTCCACCCTTCAAATGTCAAAATTTTCCTTCAGATCAGAAGTTCTGTGGGGAGAGATCAATTTAAAGAGTTATCCTTCTATATAAAGAAATATGGAAATGTTTTTTAAAAAGGAGACTTAAAGAATTAGAAAATTACTGTTGTACTTTCAAGTTTATATCCCAATTTTGAGCACTGGTATTACTACGTGCTGGACACGAAAATTTTGGCTGCAGTAGTAATGAAAATCTTAGGCAACAATGACTCATTCATTCATCTAGCCATTACTTATTTAAAAACATTTAGAAATACTTATATTGTCACAATATCTAGGGGGCTTTTTAAGTGGCTACTTCATAGACACAAAAAAACTCAATCTGTGGAATGAAAACTCCATACAGTTTCCTATATGGTTGAGGTAAGTATAATTATATTCACTAATTTTAAATAATATTTACAAGAGTTGTGACACTAATTTTCAATTCCTTTGTTATCTTAAAAGGGAAAACGGTCATTCTCTATTTGTATTATATCCCTAAAGTGCCTCTGTTCTAAATGATATTTGCTAAAACTATAGAAATGTGAAATAGTGTAGGGAAATGAATTTGATGTTTTAGTACATCTTGATCATAAGGAGTTATATTATTTTCTTTCTTGAGCATTTTGTTCAAGGTTCCTTATGGTAGGTAACCTTACCTAGTAATAAGAACAATATGATTTTACCCATTTTATAGATTAGCAGACTTAGGAAAGGGGTTAATTGGCTATTTATGATCACACTAGCTATAAACAAAAAGTAGACAAAAGCCCAGGGCATGTTTATCCTTGATCCATTATTACTCCTGTTGTACTGGAAGGCTTAACGGATGTCACTCTTGGTCTCTTTCTAACTAGAATTTAGTTAAGTACTTGGTGCTTTATTGTAAACCAGTTGTTCGTTTGTTTCTGTATCTCTTTATTACTGAAAAGAATAAGAGTACCTGAAATCAGAGACTCACATAATAAAATCAGCAGACTGAAATCAGCCAACTCTTCAAGCAATCTCATGTAATAAATTGAAAGACAGCCTAGTTGAATTTACCAACTACATTTCATTTCATACAAAGTCTTCTGGATATTATTTTTTGATATGTTGTTATAATTTTATAAAGCTTTCTGCCGGGCATTAATCATCCCTAAACAGCTTTTTCTGGGAAGTTATTTTGATTAATGAATTTGTTTCGAACAAATATTATGACATTTTGATTTGAGGAAATTACTCCATGTTATCCTATTTCTTATTTACATTTTTGAGAACAGTCTGTAGAAATTTAACTTTATCTGTATATTTAAAGAATCTTATACATATTTGTTAATAAATAGTAAATTGTTTTAGTCTATTTTCTAATAGACTCTCTTACAAATCTTAAATGGTGAGCTAAAAATTTAGGGGATTTTTAAAATTTAAAAATATACTATTAAATTCTTCTCTCCTTATTCATTTTTTTTTTTAGTTCCAGGTGCAGTATTTGATTTACAACTTGCAGAAGTAGAAGCTACACAAATAAGAATTACTTGGAAGAAACCACGACAACCAAATGGAATCATTAACCAATACCGAGTCAAAGTTCTAGTTTCAGAGACAGGAGTAATTCTGGAAAATACTTTGCTCACAGGAAAAGATGAGGTATTCACTTTCATTTCACATCTTGGTGAGCCCTTTCTCCTTGATTTTGGCCCTGATAACTTGGAAGACTTTCCAGCATTCAAACATAAAATATATGACAAGCATCATGGTACAAAGTGAAGTAAATGTGGGCTATGTAGATAATCCAGCTAAGTCATATTTCATTTTAGAACATACGTTATCAGTTAAATGCTATTATTCTTTTTCAGCATATAAAAATGTTAATTGAGCAATTAAGTGGGACTAAAGGTGCTTCCATAAGTGAATATTATTATGGTAATTCAGTTAATGAATTGTTTAGAAAATCCCGTTATGATTTAAACACTCCTTCTAGGCTTGCTTGCAATTTGGAATAGTTGCCAGTGAAAGGTACAGTATTTAGTAGTTGTTATTGACAAATGACTTATCCTGTTCAGTCTTTGGGAGTTAATTTTTTCAGAGCTACCTCATTTAAAACAAAAACAAAACAAAACAAAAAAACAAGCAGAGTATGTTTATTTAAAGAAAGCAAATGGGGGCACCTGGGTGGCTCAGTTGGTTAAGTGTCAGACTATTAGTTTTGACTCAGGTCATGATCTCAAAGTTGTGAGGGTGAGCCTCTGTCCCTCTGCCTGCAATGAGGGGGGTCTGCTTGAGGTCCTCTCTCTCCCTCTTCCTCTACTACCCCTCTACATGCTCACTTTCTCTCTCTCTCTCTCTCTCAAATAAATAAATAAATCTTAAAAAACAAAAGCAACTAAGTAATGGAGATTAAGTCATTCATAGATAAAAAATGAGGACAATGTGTTTGCTTTATATTCCCTCCCCCCCCTTTTTTAAGATTTTGTTTATTTGACAGAGACAAAGCAAGAGAGGGAACACAAGAAGGGAAGGAGGGAGAGGGAGAAGCAGGCTTCCCGCTGAACGGGGAGCCCGATGCGGGGCTCAATCCCATGACCTGAGCCGAAGGTGGATGCTTAACAACTGAGCCACCCAGGTGCCCCCCACTTTGTTTTTGTTAAAAGTATGGGCCACACTGGTTTCCCTTTCCTGTCTTCCTTCACCTTACCCAGCCAGCTACTCACCTGTGAGAGCCCTATAAACCTCCAAACTAGTCACATCCAAGTATGGGTATAAAAATAAATGTTCTCAGGACCAGTGAATCCAATCACAGGCTTTGCAGGAGCTACCTTATGGCTATTCATCAATTGACTTCTGCTATTTTGGTCCAGAATCACTACTTTTTCTAGCTGTGCTATTATTTTTCCCCATACATATTGTCCACTCTATTTCTAGTTTCTGTTTTCTTCTACTTTTTTACATCCTTGAAAATTGATGTTACTATGTGCTCAAAGCACTCTGGCTGCCCAGGATTTATGACTCCCAAGTATTTACCATCTCCATTCACCATCTCCAGTGCAGGATTAAAATTCAATCCTATGTTTACTCCTTTTCTGTGTGTGAAAGATGTGTTATGCTTTCTCTGATACTCTAGTTGACAATTCAGGCAAAGGGCAAAAGCTTAAACCTTTGCTCTGGCTGAGACAGTCTTAAATTAGTTAGCTGTTTTGGGACTAGGTGACAGATCTCCCACTTCTGTTAATGACATTTGTTGAATGGCCAGATACACCTGTTTTTCTCTTGAAGCTAAGATGTTCTAGGAAGACTTCTTTGTGATTTTGCCTCTATCTATATGCTTGTAATCCCTGTGATACACTGAAGAGAACATGAGCTTTGGGGTCATACAAATCTGCGTTTATATCCTGGTCACTTAATGGACTCTACAGTACAGAGATTAAGAGCATTGACCTAGGAGGCAGAATGCTTGGGGTTAAACCTTGGTTTTGCCATTATGGTTGGTTTAATATTAGGAAGTTGGCCTCACCTCTCTGATCTTCAGTTTCCTCTTCTCAAGGATATGGATTGTAAGAGTCCCTATAACAAAAGGTATTAATGAGGATTTAATGGGTTAATGTGCACAAAAGAGTTTAGAACAGTATGTGGTATGTGGTAAGTGCTATGCTAAATAATCGTGACCTGTTGTGATTATTAATCATGGCATTGGAACTATCACCCTGATGTATATACATTATTAGTTTCTTTAGCCTCTCTCAACAAAAGGACACATTACTTCTCCTTAATCTATGATGGTATCTTTCTTTATTAGATCAGGCTTATTGTTGATATTTCTGTTTTCCCATGTGACTGATGTTTGGGTTCATCTTTCAGGAAGTTGATGTGGAGAGAGATATGTCAGAGGCTCTAATTCCAAATGGACTTGGGTCCTAGCATTGGCTCTGCCATATACTAACTCTATAACCTTGAACAATGCAACTTTTGGAGACTTGGGAGGCAACTTTTGGAGGCCCTCATTTTTAAAGCAGGGCTTATATAGCCACCTTACAGGGTGAGGAGTAGGGGAGATAATAGCTAAAACCTCTAGTTTAGTGTATTCACTTATTACCCTTCATCTTGACCTTGATGCCAGAGAAGGACTCTTCCCTTTCATTCACTCTTCTACTTCTCAAAATATGGCCTCCACACTCTTTCACAAGAATTATCCAAGTCCTTAAAACCTTGTTAGAGGTCACCAGTGACCTCCTAAGTGTCAAATAAGGTGGTTATATATTTTTAAGTGTCCCCATCTTTATTGTCTCCTCCAGAATCCATTTTTCTGCTCTCCCACTCTTCAGCTTTTGATTATTTTCTGCGTTTTGCTTCTTCCGCTTTCATAGTCTGTGACTTTGCAAAACTTTGGTCTTGTGTAATAAAAAAAAATGAAACAGCTAATTCTCCTATAATTTTCTAACTCCTTCATTATAAAGGTGTTCCAGACAGTTCTGCTTTCAGCCTTCTTCTTACACTTTCTTTTGATGATCACACAGTTTCAATCACAACTTCCTACCTGAATGGTCTTTGCTTTGTCTTGCTTTCTACTCTGGTCTTTCTCCAACGCTCTATTCCTAATGGCAACCATCTGTAGAGAGGTTCTGTCAGGGTTTGGCACATCTAAACTCATTTTCCCTCATAAAACAAAACAAAAATCCTTTTGGGGATAATGGCCTGGTTAATGACTAGAAGGAGGAGACAAAGCTGGGATACAGCTTGTAACAGATACTGGACAGACATCCGGGGATGGTGATGGAGACCTGTGAAAGTTTCCACGGGACACACAAGAAGAAAGTCTATCTAGATAATTAATAGGAAATCCAACCTCTGCTAAAATATTTGTTCAGCTCTGATAATAGATTATCTACTACCACAAAAGCAGCTCCTATTCTAAGAATTTTAAAATATTCTTTAAAATATTCTTTGTGACCTCTCAGGCATGTGTTTATTAAGTAAGTATAAAGTTCCTGGCATTCTGTTAGGTCCAGAAAATACACAGATGAGTAAGAAACTACTCTGTTGTTTAACTGTTTGGAACTGAACTATTCATCTTCTAATGTTTACTAGTTTGTCTCCTCTCTAGACTCACATGGTGTGAGCTTGGAATTTGGAACCAGAGAGATGTGTTTCAATCCTACCTCTGCTATGACTAGTTTTGTGAACTTGAACAGAGGATTGTAAAATCAAGTTCCTGATACCTAAGTTTTTGGGCTATATTGAAGTAATATCACATGGGTAAAAGTACTTAGCACTATATTTGACACATAGTAGTTTTAAATGTTATTCTTTGTAGTAGTAGCAATAGTACACAATGATTTAATTTTTTATCATTTGAAGATGGTGGTCCTGATTTCCCTAAGGCTTAACATCCTCAGTTTCTCATTAGCTATGGTTTCTGGATCCATCATATTATTGATTATTCTCCTATGTATATTTTCCAGTTTGTCAATGAGCCTCTTAATAATCTGAATGCAATATTCCATATGTAATTTGATTAGATCCAAATTGAGGGGAAATATTTTCTACTTTGATGTTCATTTCTGAATTCTTTCAATGCAAAGAATAAAATTAGTTTCTTTGTGAGACTCATTCCACTGAGACTGAAGTCTGTAAAACCCTTAAGGCATCTCTCCATGGACTGCTCCTAAGTTGAATTTTACATTCAGAGCTCATCCTGTACTTGTTCTTCTGGTAGAATCCTGGCCATTTTCTCCCCCCAAACACCATCTTGCTTCCTAGTGTTACAAATTTCTGAGATTCATGCATATACATCTTTTCATCTGATATATTTCACAAGTATCTCAATGTTTGTCATTGGTGAACATGAGAAGAAAGCCAGCTAAATGCTTGAGCAGTTGGTATAGAATGAAGCTGACAGGATTCAAGAGTAGTTCAGGAATGCTTGAGATAAAGTTTACTTTATTGACCCTTAGGAACAGAAAAAGAATTAAGCCTTAAGGATTTGTCACCCAAATAATATGTAGAAGGTTACAATATCTATTAGGTTTCCAAACATATGCTAATTGCAGACTCTTCTTTTTACCACTGCTTAATTAAAGAGAGCATAAATCATGTTATAGTCCATAATAAAATATAGAGGTCTTTCTTAAGTCAACTGTTTCATTCACTCAATCCAGTAGACTTCCAGTGAGTCTAAATTGATAGATGTAATGGAGATTTTTTTTTAGAAATAAAATCACATTAGCTATAATGAAGGTCATTACACATAGAATCAGGTTGGTTTATACAGATGGATTAGGAATTTAACTCCTAAGAACTTGTAATTCTTTCACATAAATTCCAAAGATTCCTGGGTAACATATGAGAGGCCTTTCATGTTGATGAACTGTGACATTCCCTAAGTCAATTGTGTTCAACCAAGGGAGATTTTGCTCTCCAGTTGGCAATCTCTGGAGATGTTTTTTCTTTGTCACAACTGAGAAGATGCTTCTCATGGGTAGGAAACAGAGATGTTGCTAAACTTCCCCCAAGAAAACATTATCTAACACAGAATGTCAGTAGTGCTGAGGTTGAGCCTGGGACTAACTCAGTGAGTCTGAAACCTTTAGGAGTTGCAGTGGGCTTCTTTTCCCTTTCATTTCTCTCCCTTTCCAATTACTTTTTTTTAAAAGATTTTATTTATTTGATAGAAAGAGAGCAAACACAAGCAGGGGGAGTGGCAGGCAGAAGGAGAAGCAGACTCCCCACAGTGCAGGGGCTCCCAGATGTGGGGCTCAATCCTAGTACCCTGGGATCATGACCTGAGCCAAAGGCAGATGCTTAACCAACTGAGCTACTCAGGTGCCCCCCAATTACTTTCTTCAGTTCTGGTTCTTTCTCACCATATTTGCTCTTAAAATAATTTTTTTTTCATCCTTTGAAAAACCTAGTATCTAATGCCTTTTTAAGAGAGGCAAAGTGTGAGAAATATTCATGGCACAGTCCTCTCAGTGATAACAAATAACATTCTGGGATGTTGTGACACCGATGCTCAAATCATTGCCCCAGTTAGGAAGGGTCTTTCCAGAATACCAGAATTTGGGAGAAATTCAGAAAGTCAAAACTATTTAGGTCAACTCTTACATTGAAATGGCAGTTTGTCCACAGAGATGTTTAACTTAGTTAACTGATGGGATGCTGTGGCTTAACTCTCAATAATTTATCTGACATGGAGTGTAAAATATGGGGAGATTTAATGCAAAGTTGTAGTTCACGGGGAAATTGTACTACTTCATTGTACCTTCTGTAGTGCTTTGTACACAGTAGATTCTCAAAGAGCGACTGATTGATAGTGGAAACAGCTGTGTATTTCAAGCATAAACTATTGACTAGAATACCAGAGCATCTCTGAATTATGTGTTTGTGATTCATGCCCTCCCTGATTTCCCTGTGGAGGCAGAGCTGAAGTGAGCCATTGGAAGGTAGAAGATCTTTACCTTATCCCATAGAGAGTTCCCTAACCAGAGTTCTTTATTGCAATACCTTTAGAATAGACCTTATAGGTGCCCCCCTGCTTTTCATCACAATACTCTTCTGGCTAAACATTTAACAAGATTTAGATAATTTTATTTTTATAAACATCATTTGGAGAACTAGAGATTTCCCTGGGTCATTTCTCCATTCTTTTATATCTCAGAAAAGTTAATATTCCAATGGCCTCTTTTTGTAGATGGTTAAACAGTCTTAAAATTTCTTGCCTTCCTGAAATTTTTCCTGAGCACTTCTTACTTTTTTTTAAATACTAAGTATTGATATTATTTAGGAATAAAAACCCTGTTTTTAGGGCGCCTGGGTGGCTCAGTGGGTTAAAGCCTCTGCTTTTGGCTCAGGTCATGATCCCAGGGTCCTGGGATCGAGCCCTGCATCGGGCTCTCTGCTCAGCAGGGAGCCTGCTTCCCCCTCTCTCTCTGCCTGCCTCTCTGCCTCCTTGTGATCTCTCTCCCTCTCTGAAATAAATAAATAAATAAATAATCTTTTAAAAATAAATAAATAAATAAAAAACCCTGTTTTTAGCTCTAGGACTGAAGACAACCCCAAAACATGTAAGATAATTAAAAGATAAGAGTACCAAAACTTATTTACATAAATAAAATCTTTATTATATATTATAAGTTTTGGGATACAAGAGTATGGAGTTGGGAAGGAATAAATGATTCTTTTTTAAAAATAATTTGTTTTCTTAAAAAGGTGAGCTTTGAAGTAGAACTTGAAAAGGAATGGACCAAAAGCAAGTAATTCTTGCAATGCCTTTTTTTTTATAAAATGATTTTACCTTGGAAAATTTTGAACAGATCTAAAAGTAGAGAAGAGAATATAATAACCCCTATTTGCTCTTCACCTGGATTTAGTAACCAACATCCTACCATACTGACATCAGCTGTTTCCCATTGTTACTGTTGCCCTAGACATATTTTAAATAAATTCCAGACTCCATTTTGCTCCTACATGCCTACTTAAGAACAAATCTCTAACACTCATGAACATTTTAATTCATATAATGGTTCCATTACCACAACAATCAGAATTACTAATATTGTTTTGGTACCATCTAATTTCTAGAACATAATCAAATTTTCCTGGTTATCTTTGAAACCTGTGTTGGTAGGTATGTACTAATTAGAATCCAAAGTCTAGACATTTCATTTGGTCATTAAGTCTCTCAAGGCAGCTTTTACTTTGATTAACATTTAGCCTTATTTCTGAGGTTGAAAAACTACAGAAAATACCTAATAGTATTTGACCCAAATACCCTTTCCTCAACCAGTTATGCTGTGTGGGGAGGGGGAAGGGAGAGAGTTGTCTTGTTATCCCAATAGAAACTCTTTCTGCATTTATCTGTAATGTGCCCCTGATATTTTCACTTCAGTATCTGTTACTCTGGTGAACTTGACATGTGTGAAGTGCATTATGGGATCTAGGAGCAATCACATTTACTTAAAATATTCGTTAGGTCCAGAGCCTTGAATAGGCTATTTGTAAGCTGTTGCCATGCAGTTTTGTTCATGTCTGTAACTTCTCTTGATCAAAGATAAACTACTATTATTGACGTATCAAACGGGCATGCAAGTATCTCACACCTCATATGCAAATGAAAACCAAAGATAGAGAAGAAAATGTATTTTAATAAAGCAGTGTGGCCAGAACACTTACTTTTGGAGGTGAATGGTTTTAAAATAGTTTAGTTATGAAACTTCTGTATAGGGATGACTAATTTTACAATAAAATAATTAAATCAGAAACAAATATCCCCTTCATCGCATAATACGGTATTGATCTCTTAAGATAATGCAGTGATCAGAATGTGTTAAAGTGGTCAGGAATTTAATACCCCTGGAATGAAATCTGGGAATGTAAAGGAAGACAGTAGTCGTGGAAATATTTTTTTAAAAGTGTGATTCCAAAGTTAATAGTTTTTTAAGTTAAATACTTGAGTGAAGTCGTTATTAAGTGTAACTGTTACAGTCATTGTAAATGTCTGTTTTTAATTACAGTATATAGATGACCCCATGATCCCAGGAACAGTGAACATAGTAGAATCAATGGCAGAATTATTTGAAGGGTCAGCAGAGATATCTTCAGACTTGTACTCGCTTGCTTCAGCTATATATAACAGTCATGCACATGATAACTTTCCTGTGAGGAACAGGGCTGAAGACCAGCATTCAGCAGTTGGTAGGTACAATTTTGGTGTTCTTTGAAGTGTATTTCAAACCGCCAGTATTAACTAGCACAGATACGAACCTTAGCTTAGAGTTCAACCAAATTATTAATGGTTCATGAGCTGGAGTCAGATTTTTTTCTTCTTCAACTGTTGGATAACCTCATGCAGCAAATGGATATGCCACACAGGCAGGAGTTGGCCCCTCCTAACCCATTTGACCTTCCTCCGAGAGAAAGTAGCACCCTAGAGTCTCTGGCCAAGCTGCATAGACAATCAGTTATTACAGTTGCCAAAGCAGGTGTGATGGGGAGGGATTAACATATCTTCAAATCGTTTACAGGCCTCACACTCTCTGCAGCTTTTGACTAATAGGTTTTCAAATGTCACTAAAGGTAAATAGGTCAGAAAGTTACAACTCTAGTGCATGGGGTGATAAACAGGTGTAGGTGACCCCAGCGATGTGGTGATGTCATTAGTGTATACACTTGCTTTTCAGGGTCAATGGATCTTATTGTTTCTAAAAGAAGAATGCCATATATAGCAAATTAAAAATACTTGGTTACACGACACAGATCTAAATGATCTCTCTGGTGATTCTAAAAGTGAGACGAATATTTTTTTTCATTGCCTTTTTTCTGATTTGGTGATTGTCTCATTCCAAATTAAAAGTGTTATATTATTTTATTGATGGGAAAATTAAGAAAAAATATCCCATTACATTCAATATATGTTTATTTCATTTACTGATATATTTTTTTTTCCTGTGCAAAGACTGGAGCAACACTAAAAATTAAGAGGCCCACAGTTTCTGATACAGATGTTTCCTTGAGTATTTGTTTGGCTTGATTGCTATTTAACATTGTTGGAAGCACAGGTTCTTAATTTAAAAAATTAACATTTTTTGAAATCCTTATTCAGATAGATTTATGTATCAGTTACCCTAGCATACTTACTTTAAACCTCCGAGGGGTTTAATAAAGGTATGGTGATTTTTGAGTCCAAATAATTCTCTTTTCGATAACATTCACATTACAACATAGCATTAACTTATAACATTTTAATTTGATATTATTACCTCATCTTTCACTTTGGAAAAAAATTCTTAGTCAGTCCCTTTCAGAAGGTTGTATTTTCTCAAAACACTAGTCTCATGTTCCAGGATGTATGTATTATTAATTATACATATCTATTATTTACATATATTTTATTATTTTGCGTTAAGGAATTCATAGAGAAATTAATGACTAATGTGAAATCAAGTTTAAGATTTCACTCTGTGAGAAAAAATAGTTTTGATGGTGATTTTTTTTTAACTGATTTCAAATAGGAACTACGGAGAATCTGTATATCACTGACATTGCAGCTGAACAGCTGTCTTATGTTATCAGGAGACTTGTACCTTTCACTGAGCACATGATTAGTGTATCTGCTTTCACCATCATGGGAGAAGGACCACCAACGGTTCTCAATGTGAGGACACATGAGCAAGGTAAGAATGTATTTCCTTTGAAATAATTACCTGCAAATATTGTTCTTACACATTGTGATATATTTTCTTTTTGTTCACATTAATTGTTCATTCTTCTTTACAAGTGCCAAGCTCCATTCAAATTATAAACTATAAAAATATTAGTTCTTCATCTATTTTGTTGTATTGGGATCCTCCAGAATATCCCAATGGAAAAATAACTCATTATACCATTTATGCAATGGAACTGGATACAAACAGAGCATTCCAGATGACTACTACAGATAACAGCTTTCTCATAACAGGTAGAACAACCTTTTTTTTTAAAACATTGCTTTTCGATGAAAACATGCATCTCTTTCTGCCTTAAACTCTGCAGGACACGTGCTGCATCATTTCAGATTTTCTTATGCTGTGCTGCCATGGATATTTTGAAAAATGTGCATAAATAACTTGATTAAGTGTTTTTTTCTTTACATTTATCTACAAAAAAAAAGATCATCAGATCACAAGTATTGTAGGGACATACTCCTCTGAAAATTTTATATCTGGTACATTTAAATAAAGTGTTAACAGCTTGAATGAATGTGAAAATCAGCCTAAGTAACTGAGTTGAATGTCGTTTGTGCCAAGTCAACATTGTCCTTGCAGTGTGCCAAAAATTATTTTTCAGCTTCAGATGATTGCCTTAATATTCAGGAAAGAACTAAAATATCATCAATGTGGAAGATGCTCAAGCTCAAGGACTTTTGGGACATTGGGATTACAAGGAAACTGACTTGGAGAGCCAGTCTCCCAAATAAATTATTTTCAGTAGTCCTGTGTCAAATGACCCTAATCCATGAATGTTATTTTATGATCTTAAGCAGATTACCTGTTGTCATTATAGGGTTAAAGAAATACACAAAATACAAAATGAGAGTGGCTGCCTCAACCTATGTTGGAGAAAGTTCTTTGTCTGAAGAAAATGACATCTTTGTGAGAACTCTAGAAGATGGTAAGTATGTCAGGTGCAATTTTAATTTAAAAAAAATAAGCAAGTAGTGTTGCATGCTTGCTGCTCTCTACCTTATGCTCCCTTTAGTGACTGAAGCAATTAGCATGAAAAAAACCCCATGTTTTTAAAATTTTGTTTTTATCCCCCAGAACCAGAATCATCACCTCAAGATGTTGAAGTTATTGATGTTACTGCCAGTGAAATAATTTTGAAGTGGTCACCACCTGAGAAACCCAATGGGATTATTGTTGCTTATGAAGTGCTGTATAAAAATATGGACAGTGAGTTTATGAAGAACACCTCAAACACAAACATAACTTTAAGGGACTTAAAACCTTACACCCTCTACAACATTTCTGTCAGGTCATATACCAGATTTGGTCATGGCAATCAGTTATCTTCTTTACTCTTTGTAAGGACTTCTGAGACTGGTAAGTTTTTTGTTTGTTGTTTAACAATACATAGTAATGAAGTAAACATGACTGAAAATTGTCATATTGTTTATGTTTTCAATAACCTAAAATCTCTCATTCTTTTTTATATAACCCAGAAATTTGTGGGTTTTTTTTTTCTGGTAAGGTATGGGAAAAAGGCTTGCTGTGTCGATTGTTAAAGTCTGATTTTCATATATGGGAACCCTAAAATAAAATCAGTGAATTTTTCAAATGAAAGACATTGAGAAACCAAGGAATCTTTCAATGTACCTATAAAATAACTACATGTTTTCAAATTAAGTAAAAGCAGAACACACCCATAAGAATAGAGTCCTATACTCCAATGAGGTATGTATATAGAAAGAGGTGCAGAGTAGGAGCATAGGAAGGGCACGCCTGATTGAGTCTTATGGAGCAGATAGTATCTGGCCTGGATCTGAAAGAGTAGGGTAAAATGGATGTTACTGAAGTTGTTGGGTAGGCAGGGAGGGGAATATCCTACCTAAAGGAAATCATGGAAGCAAGGAATTACACTCTCGTGTTTCAGTTTCAGTGCTCCAAGAACAAATAGTATAAGGTAAGACATTTTGTCTGACGATCTTAGTTTATTGTTATGTTTATCATCATATATTGGTACATCACTCTTAAGCCAACTCTGTAATTTATGCTAAGAATTAATAACTAAGTGTTTCAGTTCTATTTAAAAAATAATAAGTGTTTCAGTTCTACTTAAAAAATTATATATTTATTGACTAGCTACTGGCTTAACCATATGGAATTACCATTCCTATGGGTCATAATGGCCAAATATCAGCAGTTTCCTATGTTTCAGCCAGATGCTCTATGTGAGGCCCCTATCTCTAACCTTGAGGATCCAGGTATCTAGCAAAACAGTTTATCTTTGAGCAGAAGTTTCTTCTTGAGACTGTTCACAGATATTAATGAGATGACACGAAAGAACCCATGGAGAATGGTAATCATAATTGCAGACTAAGAGAATAATGAAAGGAATGTTTTATAGCATCAAGAGTTATCCCTTAAAGTGAAATCTAATTGATGTTGTACTATATATTGGCATGTTTCATTGCTTTTATAGAAATTGTTTTTAAGATTGGTATTTTTTAAAGAAAAATACCTCCTCTTTACCTGACCTAGCTTTATTTTACACTGGGTCAAGGAATAAAATAAGTGTATTTTAAACATCTGCAAAGTGCCATGGGCTATGCCACTGGCTTTCATGAAAATTACCCTTTTAATTCTAAAATAAAGCTTTAAGATATTATTATCTTCATTGCCTAATAAAAAACAGGTCTGAGAAGTTCAGCCCTTCAATAAATATTCAACAAATATTTGCAATATGCCAAGCCCTACTGGGGATATAGCACTGTAAAGGAAAGTGCATTTCTATTCTCCTAAAGTTAAAATTAATTGGTGGATGTTTAATTGCTTAAGGTCACCCAGCTGGTAAGTGATGATGCTGGACCTGGAACTCAAATGCATCAGATTGCAAAGTGTATTTCCTTTCACAATCTAATCTGTTTTAGAAGACATCAATAAAGTTGGTAAATTACAGAATATATCTAGGATTTTTTTCTGTTCATTTTTGCAGTGACATTTTGCTGCTTGAGTTCAGCACAGCATGAGGAAGGAAAGAACTTTCAAAGTTCCTGTTATATTAAATAATCCCATATTCATGAATGCTTATCAAATACTTCACTTAAGTGGTCACAGATCAAGAATACCTTATCTTAATGATTATCTATAGAATAATCTTTTTGTTGTTTGCTAATTATTACATGCATGCAATCTTTTACCAACTATTGAATAAGTAAATTTAATTTCCATTTTATTATCTGTTAGATGAGCTTAATTCTAAGGCAGGGATAATAAACCTTAAGTGAACATAAGAATTTAATTTGAGATGTAATTAAAAATGAGAATATTAGTTTTGAAAGGCATCTTGCAAAACACATAGAACCCTTTATTTTATAGATGAGGAGACCCTAGAAATACTTTAGTGAAATGACTCAAAAATCAGAGTAGGTGAGAAGTAATGTTGGAACCTGGAGGTAAGCCTCCTGACAGCCATTTCAAGCTCCTGAGATAGTGAGAAAAGTAGAGAGAAGAAGAAAACAACTAATGCCCAGACTCACTAGCTCACCCATTTGTGTGGGTATAGGATCATTTTGACACTAGACTCTTCAGAAGCAAAACAGACCAAATAATAGGGCATAGTATTCATTGTCCATACTTCTAATTCTAACTCTCTGTCCGAAAGTAGGGTACTCTCAATCCTTCATTCTAGATGGAAATGGTGGACAATGAAATCTACAGTACTGGCTTTTCCCATAATATGTGTGCTACTATTGAGCCACCAGTTTTAGCTTTTTTTGCAAAAGAGGAAGCTAGAAGGTTAAATAGTCTCAAGGTGTCATTTGAAGGAAGATGTACTCAAGAACAATTATTTATCTGTTCCCAAGGCTTCATATTCTTATTAAATACAATGAATCCATCATCTACTGTTATAATATAAAAAAAGAGCCTACTGTTCAATATTGTTTCATGAGAAATTGAGGGATTGGTTAGTGGTGTGTTAATGCTGCTAGCTACAAATTAAGAATAAATGATTTGTGCACATGCTTTGTCTTGTTTGGGGAATCAGTTTACTTATGCTTGGGAGTAAAATACTCTTGTGTTCAAGCAGAAAAGATCAAAATGAGGTTGATCTCATAGATGTGTGTGTGTGTGTGTGTGTGTGTGTGTGTGTGTGTAAGAGAAACTGTGTGTTTATGTGTAGTTTAAGTATAGAATGTACAGTTTGCAAACAAACAAGATTAACTCATGTTTTCTCATACTTAGGGTTCAATAATCACGCAAAGAACTTTAAGTTCTCATACAGATTACCTTTTGATCTTGATTTTTCTCTTTCCTTTTTAAGATCTAACTTTCTTTATGGTAAGTCTTTAACAAAATGCCTTGAGTATGTCTGAATATGCCTTGAATATGTGGGATAATAACCACTAGTAGATAGTATCTTAGATGTTGACCAAAATTTTGTGTAGGACTCTATAAATTTATTTATGTTAATGAATAGAATTTAAAAATTTTTCTACATGTCACTGTAACCGTGTACGCCAAACAACCATCTTTTGGCATACTCAAGGTATCTTGTCACTTCCTATTTTAGGACCCTCATGAACAAACTTTTCTTGTTTTTATTTTTTAAATAGATTCAACTTAATTACAACCAATTGTAATAATTTACTTTTTTATTCACGAATTATCTATTTCACACAATACTTCTCCAATTGGACACACTCTGTTAGTTCAGAAAACTCTAAGTCCATCATTACTCTCCAAAATCAGTAAGGCATCAAGTCTGTCTTTTTTTATTTTCCCTGAATCCAACACTGGTTATCCCCTAAGGATAAATGAATAAAAATGCAAAGGATTGGGCGCCTGGGTGGCTCAGTAGGTTAAAGCCTCTGCTTTCGGCTCAGGTCATGATCTCAGGGTCCTGGGATCGAGGCCCACATCGGGCTCCCTGCTCAGCGGGGAGCCTGCTTCCCCTCTCTCTCTCTGCCTGCCTCTCTGCCTCCTTGTGATCTCTCTCCCTCTGTGAAATAAATAAATAAAATCTTTAAAAAAAAATGCAAAGGATTATCAGTCTGGGGTCAGGGATGTATATTTATATTCTGACTACTGACGGTAGGCAGACAACTCCAGTGGGACAACTTAGCAAGTTCCAATGAGAATTTTTCAAAATCAGAAGTCATACTCAGTTGTGAAGTTCAAGCACAGTATTACTAAATCCTTTTTTTTCTTGCCATTAAAGAGCTATTCAATTCAATCTTGTTTTGCTTAGCTGTGAATTTCTCTTTTCTTTTTAAATATATTTTATGTCATGTTGAATATATTTATTCATGGCCTGAACAGGTTTTTGTGGATTCATATGCATTATAGATACAGCAGTAAGACAAAATTCCTACTGTCCTGGAACTTAGCATTTTAGACATTTCACAGAAAATAAATCAATAAACAAGTAATATATATGACTTTGGTAGTGGTAAATTCTAGTAAGAAAAAAAAACAGGGAAAGAAGAGAGAGTGACTGACTAGTAAACAGACTGTTTGCGGTAGAGGACAATTATATTTGTCCAGAGATAGTAACAATGTATAAGGGTAAATTAGACAAGGGTAAAAAATAGAAGTGCTCTAGAAGGAGGAATAGCAATAGCCAAATTTCTCAAGTGGGAAGATACTTGTGTGGTTGAGGAATAGCAGAGCATTTCTGTCATTTGAGTACTATGAGTTATGGGAAGAGAATTAGCAGATGAGGAGAAACAGGCTGGCAAAGGTGGACTATGAAGATTCAGGGTGTTATTCTAAGAGGTTTGGAGTTTAATTATAATGAGTAGCTATTGAAGAATCATGAAAAGAACATGATATGATTTGCAATTTTGGAAGATCATTGCTGACTATGTTGGATTTGGGAATGAAGAGAAAAACATGATTACTTATTAGGTATTTCATTTGAATATCTGGGTGAATGGTGGTACCATTTACTGAGAAAGGGAAGTCTGGAGAAGAGTTCAGCTTGGAGGAAATTCAGTTCTGTTTTGAACATGTTTTAAATATCTGAGTAACTATCATTAAGGCAATTGGATATGTAAGTTTGAAACTCAGGG
Organism: Ailurus styani; assembly: GCA_002007465.1. NCBI lineage: Eukaryota > Metazoa > Chordata > Mammalia > Carnivora > Ailuridae > Ailurus > Ailurus styani. Next base: position 4,555,644 of record LNAC01000002.1, on the reverse strand, counting down.
ATATTTGAATGTTTGTGGACAGAGAAGATGGTGAAAACATATGTAACAGAGCTGTAGATAGAACTGACTAAAGTAAAATATAGGCTGCTGGGAGGTAGAGAAGATTCATTTAAAATTTGAGGGTCGCCTGGGTGGCTCAGTGGGTTAAGCCTCTGCCTTCAGCTCAGGTCATGATCTCAGGGTCCTGGGATCAAGTCCCACATCGGGCTTCCTCCTCAGCAAGGAGCCTGCTTCCCCCCTGTCTCTGCCTGCCTCTCTGCCTACTTGTGATCTCTCTCTCTCTCTCTCTGTCAAATAAATAAATAAAATATCTTTTAAAAAATAAACTTAAATGAGGCTTGTTAGCATGGAGTTTTGTTTTCTTTTGATATTTTCAGCTGTTCATTGCAGATCTGGAATTAGCACTGAGCTCAGTTTAACTCAAATTGGAATTTTGCTGGAAAGCCAGATGGAAACAGAAGGAGTTGATGGAGATTACTAGGGGCTGTTTTTGGTGGTAGGTGATGGGCTTTGGCCTGAGTGAGTAGGGAGATGAGGACATAAGGGAGGCGATGAACACTGAAGTTATGATGAGGGTCAAAGAATTGTTGGGTTGTCAGTACAAACGTCAGTAAGCTGGAAAGATAGGAGGTGTTGCCAAAGAAAGGAATATTGGCAGTGATTGGTAATGACAAGGTTTTGGGTACAGCCCCAAAATCTAATGGTTCAAGTGGGGTGGAGGAAAGTTGGAATTATGGAGATCAAGGAATATAGAGTCCGGAGAATTGGGCAGATCACTTGCTTTGACGTTGACATCTCCTAAGAGTGGTAGAGAGGAAGTCAGTCATCCAAGTGATAATTTTTTTTCCCTTTTTATGTTTTTATTTTAATTCCAGTTAGTTAACATACAGTATTATATTAGTTTTGGGTGTACAATACATGATTCAGCACTTTATGCATTATCCGGTGCTCATCACTCCTTAATCCCCATCACCTATTTTACCCATCCTCCCCTCTTAGGTGATAAAATTTTAAAGATGTTTGAAGAAGTTTGACTCTTAAGGAAGGGTAGCACTAGAGTTCTTCAGGTAGAAGGAAGGAGAAACAATCTGGATATGGCAAAGAAGAGCTATAAATGCAGCTACTGAACTCCCAGGTCCTATGGTTCTAGGGATTGTAGGAAAAAAACAAATGACTACCTGTGACCCAAGAGTGCTAGAATGTAACGTTCTCAGCAGGTTCAATATATCACATAGATCTAGAAGGTTCAGAAAGCATTCAGAACAGTTGAGGATTTTTTTTTCATGTAATGGGTTGGCTTGGGAAGATACTAAGGAAGATTTTTTTTTATTCTAAAGAAGATTTTGAGTGTATACAAAGGGATTATATTGTGTAGAATTAATTGCTATATATTGCTACATCAAACTCTATGTTAGGGGTGCCTGGGTTGCTCAGTGGGTTAAAATCTCTGCCTTGGGCTCAGGTCATGATTTCAGGGTCCTGGGATCAAGCCCCGCATCGAGCAGGGAGCCTGCTTCCTCCTCTCTCTCTGCCTGCCTCTCTGCCTACTTGTAATCTCTCTCTCTCTCTCTGTCAAATAAATAATTAAATAAATCTTCAAACTCTATGTTAAATTACAGTTCTTCCCAAAGTTTTAGAAATATCAACATCCATATGTCAGTTTTCCTGTTAAGCATGCCTTGTATGTCATAGCAGGTAACAATTGGGAGCAGGTAGTACTGCATGCACACTTTCCAGGCTTTTGGATTGTATTTTTCTACTTCCTCATATTTATTAGTAAAAATTTTTCTATCTATTCTATTTAGGTTCAATTCTTTCTTTTGAAAGGAAAGATTCTTGTGAATAGGACTTTATAATGGCAGTAATATTTACATAGTTTATATTGTTGAACCCTTCCAATTAGTTGTTATTGTTCCATGCAGGCAATTTTTAAACCATTATCTTTGCAACTATGGTCTTTCATCTCCCATAAATATTTTTCTGCCTAAAATGCATTGTTTTTAGCATTATTCATTGAGGATTTTCTGGTTGTGACTGTCTGAATATGTTTTTATTTTGCTTTTGTTAATTTTTCTGGATATAGAATTCCAGTTGTTTTTCAGCTGAGGTCAGTTTGTCAGTCTAATTGTCATTCCTCTGTAGATGATGTCTTTTGGCAGGGGGGTTTGCTGTTAAGATCTTCTCTTTCACAATGGTATGTCTAAAGATAATTTTGTTTTAAAATATTTTTCTGTTTGGAACTTACTGAGATTCCTTGATCTGAACTTTGTTATCTTTCATCAACAATTTTGAAAAGTCTCAGCCATTATCCTTTTAAATATTTCTTCTTCCTCATTCTGTTATCCTAGACTCCTTTGATGTATACTTCATGTCTCTTTTTTTTTTTTCAATTTTTTTTTAAATTTTATTTATTTATTTGACACAGAGAGAGAGATTACAAGTAGGCAGAGAGGCAGGCAGAGAGACAGGGAGAGGAGGAAGCAGGCTCCCTGCTGAGCAGAGAGCCCGATGCGGGCCTCGATCCCAGGACGCTGAGATCATGACCTGAGCCGAAAGCAGGGGCATTAACCCACTGAGCCACCCGGGCGCCCTACTTCATGTCTCTTAACTGCCATTTTATATTTTCCCTATTTCCTTTGTCAGAGCTACATTCTTGATAATTAATACTGTCATCCTTTTCACTAAATTTCTATCTCTATCAAATATGCTCTTTCATATATCAAAAGAATTTTAATTTCAGTTATTTTGTTTTTCTATTCTATTTTCTATAGAAGGCTTATCTTATTCTCTTTCAAATCTGCTTGCCTATATGTATCATTTATTATTATCTAAATTCTTTGCTCATATTTTCAAATCTTGATCAGTTTTGATCTATTGAAATTCATTAAACATTTATTTTTATTCTTTGGTAAATTCAATATCTGAAGTCTTTTGAAGTTTGCTCTATGGTAGTTGGTGTGTGGGGGTGTGGGGGTGAGGAGGAGAGGCAGAGAGAGATTTTTTTTTCCTTTTTCTTTTTTTAGCTTAATCAATGTCTGATTTGCTTGTGTGTTTAGTGATTTTACTAGTCAGCACATTTTCCTTGAAATTTATCCATGGTACATTTATGTGGCCTGAATCGAAGCTGAGTTCCTTCTGAGAGGATATATGTTTAGTTGCTTTTGAATAACAGCAACTCCATTACAGACTCATTTTGACTTAAATTCTGAAGTGAGAGTTTTTCAGGTAGCATGGATTTGAGTCACATAGGCTCTTACGGATAGGCTTGCAGTTCCAAAACTGCATAATTTTTCTTTCTTTTTCACTTCTTCATCGAGTGTGGAGTGAGAAAAAAATCTTCCCTGTCCTCTTTTGTATGATGGGTTTACTTCTCACTCCCTCTTCCCTGAGGGTGAACACACCACATTGTACAAGATCAGGAGTTAACTACTCACACTGAATTCTGTGGCACTCTGCAGAAGAATTCAAGTTACCCTTTGGAGTTGTCTAGTAAAATGGTTGAAATTGCATGCTTTTGGTCTTCCTGCTTCTTATACAGGGGTAGTCCTTACTCTTCTCCTGGCCCAAGGCTTTCTCTTTTTTATGTGGCATTCCACACAGCTGTTAATGCAAAAATTCAACATCACCAGGATTGGTCAGTCCTCTCTAAGACAAAGCTGGCTTTAGTACCAGCTTCTGTTTCAGGATGCCCATTTTAACTTTGTTTTTTGTTTAATTAAAATTTTTTTTTTGCTTTTGTTTTTCAGCTACCACAGATTTCTAACTTTCTTGTCCACTCTGCAATTCCTGTAAATAAAAGTTTGTTTCAATTTTATGAAGAGTTTTAATTGTTTTAATTAAGATAGTCATTCAGTTTTAAGGTATCTGTTTCAATGTTTACCAGAATCAGAATCCCACATGTAGTAATAGTATTTGAATATATGTAGAGAACAATTTTATGACCATTGAATTCAATACAATAAGGACATTAGTAGATACATAAAACTAGTATTTTATTTTATTTTATTTTTATTATTATTATTATTTGCCCAGGGGTACAGGTCTGTGAATCATCAGGCTTATGCCTTTCATAGCTCTCACCATAGCACAAACCCTCCCCAATGTCCATAACCCAGCCACCGTATCCCTACCCTCCCACCCCCAGTAACCCCCAGTTTGTTTTGTGAGATTAGGAGTCTCTTATGGTTTGTCTTCTTCCCCATCCCATCTTGTTTCATTATTTTTCCCTCCCTACCCCCCACAGCCTCCCACCCTGTCCCTCAAGTTCCTCATATCAGAGAGATCATATGATAATTGTCTTTCTCTGATTGGATACATAAAACTAGTATTTTATTTAATGTTCTCTTGTATCCTTGGGAGACAGGTTTGCTGCCAGGTCCTAATGTACAACATTGTATCTAGGAGAGGTTCCTTGCCTTGTCATACATCTTGTTTTATACCCAAAATAATTATTAATCTTCTATATATTATTATTATTAATGAAAAGCAGAATTGATTTTTAGGTGTTTTTTGAACTTCTCTCTTGCATCTGTGCGTTCTACAACAATAGACAGTTTAATACCATCTCAAGTATTTTAATAAAAATAACATCCTATATGCATTATTCTGTAGAATCATAGTATGAACTTTTGAGATGCAATTTTTCTTATATAGTTGTAAGTGCGTAAGTTTTGTGTCTCTTATTCCATTTAGGATGTTCTTTTATTTTTTTTTAAGATTTATTTATTTATTTGACAGAGAGAGAGAGCACAAGTAGGCAGAGAAGCAGGCAGAGAGAGAGGAGGAAGCATGCTCCCACTGAGCAGGGAGCCCTATGCGGGCCTCGATCCCAGGACCCTGGGATCATGACCTGAGCCAAAGGCAGAGGCTTTAACCCACTGAGCCACTCAGGCACCCACCATTTAGGATGTTCTTATGTACATATCCTAGTGCACTTGGGTGAAGACTTCAGCAAAATGTTTTTTTTTTCAGACTATATTTTTAGGATGGAATTATTTTATGCACTTATGTTTTTGTCTTTTTCCCAGTGCCTGATAATGCACCAGAAAATATTACTTACAAAAATATATCTTCTGGAGAGATTGAGCTGTCATTCCTCCCCCCAAGTAGTCCTAATGGAATCGTACAAAAATATACAATTTATCTCAGGAGAAGTAATGGAAATGAGGAAAGAACTATAAATACAACTTCTTTGACCCAGAGCATTAAAGGTAAAAGTAATATATAGTGTTGGGCATTTACACTAATATTGATAGTGGGCACAAAATATTACCTTGCTTTTATGTTATAAGTGGTAAGTATGATTAGTTTTATACAGGGTAGGACAGTTCTGGCTTTTTAGTTAAATAAACTAGGAGTTTATTATAGTCACATGAAAGAATACTCTAAGTCAATCCTTTGTCATATTATCCTATATAATGTTGTCTTTGTAATAAGACTATTTGAAACACTTTTCATTTAGTTTTTACTTTTGAGATATTAAGTCATTTCATACTTTGCCTCTTGCACATTACTAAAGGATATTTTGTAAGTCGTATCTATTTAATTTCTTTTTAGGACTGAAGAAATATACCCAGTACAAGATTGAGGTTTCTGCTAGTACACTTAAGGGTGAAGGAGTGCGGAGCAAACCCATAAGTGTACTGACTGAAGAAGATGGTAAATATAGTAGTGGATACAGATATATTTTGAATCCATCCCATTTCAAAAAAAGTGTGTATGGAAGATGAAGATGTAATGTAAAAATTCTACTAGAGTTAGGTATCAGTTGTGTGCCATGCCAGCATTATACAGAGATTTCATTATCATGGAGTAAAAGAAGCTAGCAAAGTTAGATTTATGTTCAATAAAATCAGGTATAAAATGTTCTTTTTTGATTCTGAAGTCATCCTTGCTCTGTAAGAAATCAGCAATATTTTTTCATGGGAATTTTTAAGGCTAAAATTTTGGTTTGAATGGTTTGAACATCAAATAATATATATTGTGACTGTGTTTTTCAACTTTAATGTTCATAAAAATAGACATTTATATCAGTTTTGTAGTAGATTCTGTTATGTCAACCTGCAGCCTTTTTTACTGTATTAAAATTAGCTTGTTAATGAGTTCAGGCCAGTTTCCAGGTTTCTCTACATAATTTGCCAAGATGCTATTCTTGAATGTTAATAGCTTTCATGTTGAATATTTAAACATCTCTTTTCCAACCTGAATAAAATCAACTTTACTACTGAGACCACTTTACACAGGTACCTTACCAAGTTCTAGGCATATATCATGCTAAAAAAATTGCTTTTGAGGAATATATTTGGGATTTGGATTTGCATTTTATGTTTTATACATCGTATATATTTGAGACTGTTATTTTTATTTCTGCAAAGGGAAGTCCTATTGTCATAAGGGATGTATCATAAGTGTTTGTAGGCTATCTTCTCCCTCCCTTTCAAGTTTTTCTGTCCTCAAGTTTGGTTGCATTCTGTGGATGTTCAGATTCTAATCATTCACCAGGACATTTTCTCTTCATCGTTCTTATTTTATTCAAAATGATGGTCTTTGGAGCCTTCTTCTCCATTTCAGGTCCTTCCCTGTTTTTGCCTCCATCAGATTACTTCATCAAAGTGTCCTGGTGGGCTGCTCTGGTTTATCTCAAGTTCTCAGTACTCTCATGGGTTGGTCTTCCTTAGTCATTGCATCTCCTAACTATGTGTATTTCTCCATCAAAACTCACCTGTCCAAATTTTCAGTTTTTCATAGTGGAATACCTAATAAATAAATCCTCCCCAATAGGACGATTGTTAAAGGCTGGGGCAGGGGTGAGGTTAGCTCTTTTTTTATCTTAGGTAATGCCTAAGAAAGATGTATTAAATTATTTACGCAATGCCCTTATGAACATAGTACCCACTTTTTTTTTCTAATTTAGTGAAATAGTCCTGGTGGTAAAGATTTGAGGTCTATATGAAAGAACCTAGACCAGTTGTAAACATATATGCTGAGCAGACAGAGGTTTTTTGTTTGTTTTTTAACCACTGAAGTCAATAATTTCAAACTATACTGTATCTGAATTACCTGGACTGTTAAACTTAGCATGGTTTAAGTCATCATGGTGAATTTACCATCTAAGTCCTTGGCCAAGTCATTGATATAATTGCTAATGAAAAGAGTGAAGAACAAGACCCTTTTACTGAAAAAATTTTAGCCAGTAAAGAATGGATAAAGGACTGAGAAGCTTTGCTTTCTTGGGTATTAGGTGTTCTTTGCCCTCATGAAACTTGTGGTTTTGTGGAAGAGATCTAAATTTGATATGTGTATAGATGAATAATCTTTATAACTTTAGTCACTGGTTTAAGTATTCCCTCAAGTAATTCCTAAGAACAAAAGAGGAATTTTAGCTACTCTGAGGATCAGAGGAAGAGTAGCTGAGGACGTTACACCTAAGCTGTGAAGGAAGGAAGTGAAGATGAGGTGGAGGAAGGTGAAGGAAGGAAGGAAGGGGAAGTGAAGAGGGAGGATGAGAGATAGGAAAGACCACAGCAGCCACGGGGAGGAAGAGTCTTAGGCATACCCTTCTCACCTATCCTCATATGCTCCGTCACAATGAACTGGATAGGTTGCAAAAGATATTATAGCATTTATGTATTCTAATTTCCCTCTTCCTTTCTTTAGATTTAATTTTTTAAAATTTACTTTATTACTGGAAGTTTGCACCCCTTAATCCCCCTCACCAATTTCATTTTTTAAATTGTACTTCAGAATACAAATGCCAAAATTATTAAAACTTTTGTCTGTTATAGTACATATTTTGTTTAGCTAGACTGGAAATTGTATTTTGTTAGCAACAAAATGTTTTACATAAAAAAGGAAAATACCCAAGAATATAGTGAAATTAAAAATAAAATACTCAGAATTATCTGATATATGACATAAAAGCCTGAAAGCATATTATAGAATAGAAATGCTTAGTTACAATATATTATGTTCTAAATCAGTACTATTTTTATTGAAATCCCTTTTTTCCCAACAATAAACAAAAGTTAGGTTTGCAAAGATGTTAGTAAAAATATCATAGGCTTTTGTTTTGACAAATAAAAGAGTTCTTAGTTAGAAGTAATTCATATCTTCGGAAACAGACATTTCCAAGTGATATATGGATTCTTGTGATAATCAATATTTGATAGCATTTTTATTGTAGTGCCGTGAGAATACCAAATGAAAATACGAATACAGCTGTCACCATTATTCTTCAGAATTCATCTTATAAAACTTTCCTCTGCATAATATTTTTTTTGTTGTTGTAAAGTTGTTGTTACGAAAATAACGAAAACACACATACACACATACAAGCATATGTACACCCACAACTTGAGCTGAGATTATTCAGAAAATCAAAAAGAAATTAAAATAATTCAGGTAGCGTTTTCTCCAAATTACTAGAAAAAGTGATGTGTACATGTGCTAATCTATATAATAATATTGCTCAAATATCTGAACAAATTCTTAAAACTTCTATTAGCTACCTATTAGTTCTCTTTCCATATATAACAATGATAAAAAGTTTTAGTGATTTATACCCTTCTGTATGCAAAAAGTTATATATTAATCTTCTAAGACATTACTCTTGTGTTATACAGGAGCTGGAAAATGCTATTCTAAATGTTTTATCTAAGTATGAATATAAACTTGGTTAAGAAGGTAGCTAGTAATTTTTTTAGTGCTTATACAGTGCAGAATGGCTCAGGTATTTGAATCCTTATGCTGTCACAGCAGAATTAGAAGTAGATCCTAACCTGTCCATATTCTTGTTTATGGCTACACTGGTTTTCTTTGTCATCATTCAATTTTGAAGACTCAGCGAACAGATTTTGATACTATTTTACAGTTTAACAACAACTGAAATTGAGGAATGTAGTTTTTATTTGTGAGGTCAGTCATTTTAACTGCTCTCCCAGTGTCATGCTTATCACTTTACCGCTTCTTGAATGTGTGATTTTTTTTCCACCTCTTTTTATTGTTTGAGGAGCATTTTTACTACATATTTTATTTATTCACCCCAGTAGTTTTATTTTTACTAGAGGATGATAATTTACCAAGATGTACTTGAACAGTAGGTGAATCACTGTGACATACCCCTTGTTCTTTTTTCTCATGAAATATTTTTTTCCATTGAATCACAGAAACAGATGTTCTAACGCCACCATGCAAAATCTCTTTTTATCATCTCATTTTGAAAGTAAACAATTAGTCTCCCATGCTCATGGAGAAAGGCACTGTACCTGATTCATTTACCAGAATGTTTGTAATGAAAACTTTGTGTGTTTATATTTTAGCGTTCTCTTATATATGTTTAATAAAATGTATTATCCTTACCCTAACTTTTCAGCTCCTGATTCTCCCCCCCAAGGCTTCTCTGTAAAACAGTTGTCTGGTGTCACAGTGAAGTTGTCATGGCAACCACCCCTGGAGCCAAATGGAATTATCCTCTATTACACAGTTTATGTCTGGTAAGAAATTTTTTTCTTTTTTGGAAATAGTTCTGAGAACAAGTATTAATCTGTAACATAATAGGAATGTAGTTTTTTTATTTCAGAATGTGATGCTACATTAAGAACCTGATTGTTAATAGGCTAGTTAATATGCTTTTTCAAAGAAACAAGTCTTTCCCATACTATGCAGAGGTCCAACCACAGTCAAACAATATAATTTTTGTACCTAAAAAAGTATATATCATGCATAATTATACTAAATTTCTGCTCTTAAAAGACATTGACAAAATCAACTTATGTGTACAAGCATATAATTTAAAACTCAGAGTTTTACACAAATATTCTATATGACACTGTCTTAAGTTTCTTTGAGAAGATTAATTTTAACTAAAATTTAACTGAAAGGTATTTCTTCATAAATCTGTTATTTAAGGTCAGTTTTCCAATGATATTTAAGCTGTGTATCTATTATTTTTTCTGACCACTTTTACCCTGATTACCTATTTATGTGTCAGTTGTGTAAACAATTAAATACTATGGCTCAATTGATATCAGTTAACAACATGGCTCTACTGCTTCATGAAAACCCAACAGATAAAAATCCTCACTTTGAGCTAATGTAAGTCCTTTGCAAAGATTCACCGGTAATACATCTCCTAGTGGATTTTAAGTATTTCAACTCAGAAAATACAGTTTATACAATACTTTATAGAACATAGTCCTTTCTTACCTTTATATTCCTGACTTGAAGGTCCAACACTGAGAGGCTATGATGTTTTAAAGAAGTCTACTCCTCTCTTTCCCAAATTAAGACTTTTCTTTCCTTAATCTCACTTTAGACCCTTTGCATACACTCTTTAGGGCTATACTTCCTATTTTTTTTATTGCCTGATTCCTAGTCATTTTGCCTAGTCATGGAAAAATTGAGGGTGACATGAGAAATATCAGTAGGAAGAGGAGCAATGAGAAGGTGACCATTCTCCTCTATGGTCCAGGTCATTCGTTTATCAATTTTTCATTACTTCATTCAACAAAACTGATAAAGTGCCTGTATACCAGTGAACGAGACATACATATCCCTCCTGTCCTCAAGGAGCTTACATTCAAAGGGATAACTGGACTATATATCCCATAAACAAGCAAATTAAGGAAAGTCAGGAGAAAGAGAGCTACTTTTTTGATGGGATGCTTGGGGAAATCCTTTTTGAAAAAGTGGTCTTGAGTTACAGTCTGGGTGACAAGAAGGAGCTTTTTATCCTATGAAGATCTGCATGGTGGAATTTATCAGGAAGAAAGAACATCAGCTGTATAGGCTCTGTGAAGAAACATAATTTGTTATTTTGAAGACCAGAGATGTCAGTGTTGCTGGGGGTTAGAGAGATAGGGTAATACCGAGGGATTGTAGGCAGCCAAAGGTCAGGAGCTAAGCCACAAAAAGGATTTAATTTTTTATTTTAAAGATTTTTTATTTTAACTGTAATGAGAGTTATTGGAGAATTTTAAGCACTTTGGATACTTTATGAAGAAAGAATTTTAGAATTGTAGATGGCAAAACTGTTACCAGGGATACTGGCTAGGAGACTATTTTAGTGGTCTGGGCAATAGATGTTGCTGGCAATAGAGGAGAGAAGTGGGTAACTTTTTTCTACATTTTAGAAGGAAAGTTGATAGGACTTGGAGATACATTGGATGCAGATAAAAAAGATGATCAATGATGACTATTAGATTTTTGAATCAAAAATGTTGGCTTTGAGATTTTTGACACCATTTTATTGAGTTAGAAAAAAATGGAAGTGAAATAACTTAATAAAAGTGAGAATCACTTTGAGATTTTACAGCTAGGGTTTCTGGCTCACGTTGTAGGGACAGTCTCATCCCTCTATACAATGATCATGCTGTGTAAATTCAACTTCCCAGTAGTGCATTCTCTCTCCTTTTTTGAGGTGTGTCTCTTTTCTGTCTCACTTCATAAGATGGATTCTAGGTGCAAGGGAAGCCCATTGAAAGTGGGGTCATGGAATCTCAAGTATGTGATATTATGATAGGCTCATCCTACCCGTTTTTTCGGGAATTGTGCTGCTGCCCACCTGTGGTCGTAGCTTCTAGTTTCAAGGTTCTGATTTTCTGTTTTACCCTTGATCCAACCTCAGGCTTATTCTAATGCCCTAGCTCTCTTAGCATGCTTGTCTTAACCTTCAGGGAGCTGGATGCTCTCACTAATCCACAGTGGGCAGGATTGCAAAGGTCACTTCCACATCCTTCCGTAGCTCTGGATGATCTGCTAGAGGGGCTTTTAGATCTTGCTGAACACCATGGCATACTGAAGACAAGAGATTTTGTAAGAGGTTTGTCATTTTTCTCTCCATCCTGAGAAAGAGCAAGCCCTTCTTACTGTCATTCAGAGAATTATTCACAGAGACACCGAGTCAGGGAAGCTGCTCCGAGGATCAGCTGGAGAGTTTAAGATGGCAGAATTAGGGTGGTCAGTACATGGGACATCACCCAAGAGATTTGCCTCCCTCCTTTGTACTAGAGGGAGCCAGGGACCTCCTTTGAAGATGTTAAAGTATATCCCCAGCTGTAGAATGACTCTAAAAGAAATACTTGAACACACCCTGGATCACAGCAAATTCATCAAAACCAACAAATAGCCAAAAAAGCAAAGCATCAACTAGCCAACAATATTAAGACTCTTATAGGGAAAGAAATCCTTGACCCAGGGCTGCTGTATAATCTGTCAAGAACAGGCTACTGACATGTATTTTACTGTTGACTGCCTGCCTCAGTCTAGAATGTTACTGAAAATTTTATATGTATATTTTACTGAGCAGTCAATAACTCAGCCTCTCCATTCAGAAAGTTCCACTTCAATAAATAAGACACTCTCAAGTCAAAGTAGGCATGAGAATCATGCTAACTTCACTGGTTTCATAATCCAAGGGCAAGGTTCAACTGCAGCTGTCCCACAGCCTGTTTTGAGTAAGGTGCCCTTGTGAAAAATGAACTTGGAGTCCAATTGTGCGAGTGTGGCCACTTTGCTCTGACTCGGTCAGTTAAAGAACTGTTCAGAGACCTTCCAAGTGCCTGAGTGTGTGTGTAACTGATAAAGTTGTTGGAATGAATATGCGAATCTTTCTTTTTAAGTATTAAAATAAAGATTTTTTTAAAAGATACATAAATTTATTAAAACTTTAAAGATATTTCACAACATTGAGATTAAAGAAATAAACTTTTACTATATTAACTCTAACAACTTAGACTTCCCAGGAATTAGGTTTCAAAGGATATAGAAAGAACTCCTTATAAAGGGTTTTAATATTACATTTTTTTGTTAAACTGGAACTTGGAACACTTTTGGAGACATAGGGTTGAATTCTGGCACTGCCATTCAGTTATCTGTGTGGTTCTCTTAAAATACTGGATAAATGGTGGTTTTGTTATTAGCAGTGTTCTTGTTTCAAGGGTTCACATTTCTTTCATACTTCTCAGTTTCCATTATTTTGGTTGTTCCAGTAATTACCAAATTCTTTTAAAAACAACATCTTTGGATGTTTGTTATTTTCAGTATGTCTACAAAATGCAGACTGCCAATTTTATTCATTATAATGGGTGACTTCTCTTTTTGTCATGAATATTTCTCTACAAAACGAGGGTTAATGTGCAGACAGTTTATAACCACTACTATGTGAGTCACATTTGATTTTTAGATGGTGTACACAGGAATCTGCTTTAACTAATTGCATTTTTAAATGATGTTTCTTTTTAAACTTTGTTTTGTGCAATAGCTTTTATCATTTATCAAGATGGTAAAGTAGAATTTTTTCCCCTCAGTTGTATTGATAAATTATGCTTTTATGTGTCTAAACGATAAACAGTCTTTACATTGCAAGGGCAACCACTATTAAATAAATGAATTCCCATTGAAGCAGCTACTTTTTAAAATATACTTTGGATTGAGGTATAGTATTATAGTAAACTGATACAAAGCTCATTTATTTACTTTATATAGATCTTCCTTGACTTGCAGTAGGGTTACATCCTGATAAACACATCATAAGTTGAAAGTATCATTAAGTCAAAAGTGTACTTAATATACTTAACCTGCAGAATATCATCGCTTAGCCCAGCCTACCCTGAATGTGTTCAGAGCACCTACATTAGCCTGCAGTTGGCCAGAATCATCTAACACAGACTTCCTTTACAATAAAGTGTTGAACACATCATGTAATTTATTGAATACTTTACTAAAGCGGAATAGTCATATGGGTACAGTATGGTTATAAGTGTATTGTTTGTTGATCCTCATAATTGTGTGGCTGACTGGGAGCTGTGGCTTGCTGCCTCTCCCAGCATCATGACAGAGGACTCTACTGCATATGGCTAGCCTGGGAAAAGGTCAAAATTTAAAATTCCAAGCGCACTTTCTATAGAATGTGTGTTGCTCCTCACGCCATCGTGAAATGGAAAGATCCTTTATAATAACCATTGTAAGTTGGGAACCATGTGTAGTTGAAGCCAACTTAGATTTGTTTAGCAATTTTGCTTCTATATTTTTAGTAAAATTTAACAGTAGATTTCTTTTTTTTGTTTGTTTATAAGACTTCTAGGTGAATGCCATATAAGGTATAGCTAAAACACTGGAGGGAAAGTAATGTCGAAAATTCTAGCTTATGTACGAATCTTGGCTTTTAAATGTTTCTCATTTTCTTAGTAGTAATTTTGAGAAGTAATTCTGAATCAGTCAGTCTGACAATTGTTTATTAAACTCTGTGGGGGAGATAAAAACTATAGAGAGAATTTAAAAATGATTGTAGGCTAATTGGAGATAAAATATGTGTGTGAAATAATTCTAAAAATATTTGCAAAGTAGTATATTAGGTAGTCAGCTTTTTAAAAAAATGTCATTGGTGGAATAATTTCCCCCATAACATAAAAGTTTAACTTTGGAAATGGCCTTCTATATGCTTTGTTCTGTTGCTTCCAGTTTTCTAAAATATTTTCACCCTAGTAAAACTTTCTGTTTGAGCGTACAATATAGATCAAAAATCAGAAAGGGAAGGTTGTAAATATAGATTAACAAATCAGGATAACATCTCATTGGAAACAGTCCAGTAGTCTCCCCTTATCTGTGGTTTTGCTTTCTGCAATATCACTTACCCACAGTCAACTGCAGCCCCGAGGTGGATGATCCTCCTGACAAATCATCAGGTCAGTAAGAGCCTAATGCTGCCTCATCTGTTCACGCCGCTTCATTTCATCACATAGGCATTTTATGATCTTACATCATCACAAGAAGGGTTAGCATAGTACAATAGGATATTTTAAGAGAGAGGCCACATTCACATAATTTTATTATGGTATATTATTATAATTATTCTATTTAATTATTAGTTAATGTTGTTAATCTCTCACCATGCCTAACTTATAAATTAAACTTCATCATAGGTATGCATGTATGGAAAGAAACATATTATACATAGGGTTCAGAACTATCTGTGGTTCCAGGCAGAAATCCACTGAGGGTTTTGAAATGTATCCTCTATGGATTAAGGAGGACATCTGTATATGAAGGCTTGGGGGCATGTGAATGAACTGTGCCAGGATGTTGATAAGTAGCATCGTAGAGATGTAACGCTGGGTTCAAATTGGGCTGGGAGAGAAACGAACACAGGTAGAGGAATTGGTCAATACAAGAATGCCCTTAAATTGTTTTACTTGAGGTTTCTAGGGAGATGTTAAAAACTCCCATCTCAGTTCTATCTTGTTAGTCATTTTTCTGAATGACCTGGATGAATGTGGGTGCCAAGTCACAAACAGCTTCTTGTGGGTCACCTGTGCTTTGCTGGACCTGTGAATGGTTAATAAATTTTGAATAGAATTCTGTCAGCATTTTACAATGAATAAATCTCTAGGAAAACTTCGGGTTCCTTTGTTTCTTACAGAAGTCAAGAAGTTTGCCAGATTCCCCGTGATAAAAATCAGCTGGAGTTGAATAGAAGCTGTCTTTAGATGGAGCATTTGCTTGGCAATTCACCACAGTTTCCACCACACCCTGTTTCAAATCCAGTCTTCTTAGTCATTTATTTTGCTTGGGAGGATCTTGAATTTTTACACCCTCAATTTAGGGGTCTTTAAATCACATTTGTGATATGTACACAGCTGGGAGAGATTGTGATTTTCTTGCATTACAGACTTAGGGAACAAAACATCTTGGAGAGCTAGGCAAAAAGGCCCAAGAGGGATAGTGTAGTAGTTAGTATTTTGAGACAAATGTGTTTGGTTTCTTACCTATATTTCCTTATTTATTTTTCATAAGAATATCATAAAGAGAATATTATTCCCATTTTGTCGATGTGGAAACTGAGTTCTGAGATTAAGGAGTTACTTAAGTTTACAGAGCTAGAAGATGACAGTAAGAATTCCTACCTAGATCTTATTTCTAAATCATGCATTTCTCAAATCACTAGGACTAAGTGCTATAACTGGCATTTGTTCTAAATACTCAGCAGTATACCTACAGGATTAAGGAAGTCTTAGTTTGATAAAAGTATTTGTGAGAAACACTTATGGGGTTATAATAAATTAAGCTTATGGCATCAACTCATATAGGCTATTTCTACCAAAAAAAATCACTGGTTTGTTATTGGTCTGCATTAATTGATGGACTATATTCATTGTGAGAGAATAAGTATACTGTTTCATGTGCAAACCATTTGGATTACTGATCTCTGTCTATAGTACATAGACAAAGTAGAGCTTGTTCAGGGAGGAGTGATGCAGATGGTGGAAATACTCAGGATCAGGCATGTGAGAAACTGCTGGGAGAATGGGAAGAGGTTTCAGTCAAGACTTTTAGTTTCAAGTACCTGGACCCAACTTAGATTGGTTAAGCAAAAATGAGAATTTATTGACACATGGCTGAAAATTTGGGATATACTGATTGGATGTAGGAGCTCAAATAATTTCATTAGATGTCGTTAACAGTAAGAAGCTTGTGCGGATAACAGCAAGACATCCCTATACCTTGAGTATAATGGTTCAGGAGGAAAGCAGGAGGTGATGAAGCCAGAGAGGTGGGCTGCCCAGATACATGGATTTTTGAGGTTTGAATAAGGGTATGCATATATCTCTATCTGTCCATCTGTCAGGAGAATGTGAATCTCAATATTGTATGGGATTTTAAATTTTTACTTTAACCATGGACCCAAAGATTACACTGCTAGAGAAAATACTCCAAGGACTTTCTACTCCTCTTGTAATAGAATTCAAACTTCTTATTCTGGCCTGAGGGACATCCACTCTCAGGGAATGAAATCTTTCTCCTTCAGCTCAAGCACAATCCCTCCTCTTCTAGTCCTTCATTCCTGTGTCTGCTCCAAGATCATGGTTTATAAATGGTTCCCTGGCTTCAACCTCATTCTCTTCATGGCTTTTTCCTTTAATCTTTCAAGTGTGTCTTTTCTGCTAAAAGCAAGCAAACAAGACAAAACCAAACCAAATCAACCAGCCAACCAAATGATGACAGTAAGAATAACAGCAACAACAAATAAATACCCTGCTTTCTCTGAAATAAATACTCAGACTTTCTCTGAAACTCTAGAAGAGCTTTAAGATCATAGAATATGCAGCTATTTTTGTGTTACTAGTTTGGGGTTGTTTAATACATCATTGGGAGTCTATTAGAACTGCTCAGCTATGCAGGGTGATTGTTCTAGACTAAGGTGCAATGTAGACCAACAGTTTCCTTACACTGGGAAAATTCATGAAAATCACTGGTTCATAGAGGAAGAGAATATTTGACAGAGTCATGTAAGTGGATGTTGAAATTATTATTGGAAGTGTTATTTAGTGAGTGAAATGATTAATCTAGAATATTTGTATAACAGCAGATTATAGCATTGAAAATAAATACATAGGAATGGACAATGATGGATGTGTCATTAGGTTAGATTACCCACATGGAACAAAATACCAAATGATGAAAGTTAGAATTAAGACCATGACCTTTCAAAGGGTCTCAGACCTTGTGGAAAACCATTTGGGAATTTGTCCAAGTCTTCCCAGGTGGTTTTGGTACTCAGGATTCCTTCATTGGCGCTTGTTGCTTACCATGATCTTGATGTGGTCAGAAATGAGCAAAGAAAGTGCTAAACCAGACCAAGGAACTGCTCTTATATTCTAGAATTTCCTTTATGTCCTAGATGTCAAAATGTGCTCTATTTTTTGAAAAAAAAAATCATAATGAACTAATAACTTCATTTTAAGGATTCCATTAATCCCATCCCAAGTCATTTTGCCAATGAAAGGGAAAAACTGCATCCTATATTTATTCAGCATAGTTTCAAGGTCATTCAAATTATTCTGATGTTCCAAATTCAAGAAAACTTTTAAAATTTTCTAATAAGTTTCTAGAATTAAATCAGTAAAACAAAGGCATTGAGTACTCCCCTCAAGTTTTTTCTCAGTTTGAAAAGTTACACTGACTAGGAGGTTTGCCTGATGTTGAAAGTTATCTATTTTAGAGATTAAGTACTGTTGATGTTTATATTCCTTCCTTTTCTAACACAGTTTATACTTTTGGATATCTAAGACTTAAACCTGTTTGGTCAGGGACGCCTCTATTCTTTCTCTCCCCACCACACTCAGCTCCCTATTTTACTCACAAACCTTACAGACTAACTTTCTAGTCAATAATTTCCTGCATCTTTGGGAGTTATGCCTTACTCTCCTTTTCTAGATGTTACCAATAGTCAAATTTTACAGATTTAATTTTTTTTATACTGATTTAATTTTCCTGCTCATCTTTTCTTTGCTGTTAGCCACTGGTGGGGTGGGATGGGAAGGTGTTGTACTTGTACTTAAAGGGATCCCATTGTTATTAATGAATTGTTTTATAATGATTTACTATTTTGTCTATTTTAAGGACAGAGGCTAAATCTTATTCATATTTATTTCTAACATAGTTACTGAATAAAGTAGATGCTCAATAAATTTTGTTTAATGTTGATTGCATGCATATCATTTCTAAATTCAAAGGGCCTGGGGAGGTATCTAGCCTTTGTTTGGGGTATTAATTAGAAGAACAATGCCTTTCTAATTCTAATATATATTGTTTTCCATTTAAACCATTACAATAAAATATAGAAAAGAAAATGTGCATATTATGCAAAAAAGAAAAAAGGACCACATATGACCAATATACATATGAAAAGATATTCTGTCTCACAAATGGTTAGGGATGTACAGATTAAAACGATTTTTTTTGGTTAAGCTTGCAGTAATTAAAAAGGTTAATATCCAGACTAGTGATAAGAGTTTGCCAAAAGGTGTTCTCTCACACATTGTTGTTGTGGCTCTAAATTATAATCATTTATAATCATTTATAATTTGGAACAGAAACAATTTTAGAACAGTAATTATTAGAATTTTTTTTTAAATCAAACTATTTGATTCAGTGATTACACTATGGGAATTTAACCTACAGAAATCTAAGTGCCATTATGAAAAGGCATTTGTGTAAGAATGCTTACTGCATCATGGTTACTAACTAAAAGAGAGGGAGAGAGAGAGAAAGGAACATAAATGTTAGTTTTACCGAAGAATGGCTGAATAACTATGATACATCCAAATTAAGGAACTATAAAAAATGGTAAAGATCATTGTTATTAATCAAATAAATCATAATAAGCCAAAACAATCAATATATAGAAGAACACATATTTTTATAAGTGGAAATAAAACACTCTAATGGAACACCTAACATTCCTATTACAATATTTTCAAACTAATAAGAACAAAATAGAGATCTTTAACTAAACCGGTTAAAACCAAAACATTATGGCAGTGTCCATCCGGGGTTTCTCATGCGTGGGACAGAGTGACCCATCTGAACTGCAGGACTGCTCACTGAGTTTGCTCTTTGGAGAGCAGAGAGCTCAGGCGTCAGCCCCGAGGTTCAGAGGTCTTTGCTCCAATCTGGCAACTGCATTAGAGCAAGGAGGATGGAGTCAGTTCCTCAGAGACAGCAGCACTTCCCTCTCATTTTTACTTCCAAGTTCTCAGCTATAGAGCAAACTGTCTCTTTATCTGTGTTCTGAATTTGGATCAGAAATTGAAATTTCAGTTGAAGCTTACTTATGCTCAGATATTTCTTTTTACCTTAGTCATTAAAATATCAGCAACAATCCTAAACTCCAAACGAAAAACAAACAAGCTTGAAACAGCAAGACATATCAGTATATGAAAAATGTTGTTAGTATATTTTATCTCAGGGTAAACCAGGATAGATGTAGAAATTATATCTGTCTTTGCTGAGGTGGATTATTGGTTTTGTTATTCAGACCGTTTATAAAGACCATTTTCTTCGTACTGAAATATCTGGATATGTGAAACAAAATTTACTTTTGACCTGTGTTATCCAGGTAATTGCCTCCATTCTACATTATTTATGGAACATAATCAGGGTTTTTCTTATTGTGGGCATCTGCAGTATTTTGTTGTGACGGTCTGGGCAAGAAGGTAGTGATGCAAGGCAGAGGATAGCATTGAAAAATATGCTTGAAAAGGAATTTTAGAAATAGATAAAATGCAATTAGATTACTTTAGCTAATTCCATAGCTTTGGAGATCTGAATTGGATTAACAATACTGCAGTGTTCTAATGATCTGTGACCAATGACAGGAGTATGGAATTGGGTAAAGTTTCTGTGACAAGGCGCCTTTCTCTGAGACTAACAGCCACAGCATTAAGTTCTCAAAGCCCCCTCCTGGGTCTCAGTGAAGTCCCTACTGTCTCTGAGAGAGACTGTCTGATGGAACTGTTTCTAATTGCTGAATAGCCTTGCTAATCCTGCCCGTCTCCAATCACATACTCTGAATCCATGTTTTTCTCACTTTGGTAAGCTTTCCAACTACTTTTCAGATAACCATACTTAATATTTGGAGTGGATTGACACTTTCGTAATAGTAAAACCATGCCTAAAATGTCTGTCTTTGTGGATACCCTTAATTATTTCAATGGCAAAGAGAGAGCATTTTATATTCAGAGGAAATATCCATTTACTTCTTGGGTGCTTTGTGATACTTTAGAGGAAAAATGAGATTACATGAGAGATATATACTTTTTCTGTGATGTTGATCATATTCCCTTACATTCTTTCATAATTAATTTTATTGCTCTTTAAAATCTAAACTTTTTTGAAATATTTATTCATTTATTTGAGAGAGAGGTGGGGGGAAGGACAGAGGGAGAGAGAGAATCCTCAAGCAGACTCCCCACTGACCACAGAGCCTGACGCGGGGCTCAATCCCAGGACCCTGAATTGATGACCTGAGTCAAAATCAAGAGCCAGATGCTTAACTGACTGAGCCACCCAGGGGCCCTTAAATTTCTTTTTAAATGTAGTTTTCAACACCCTATATACATATTCATTCTTTAACTTAGATTCTAATCTATACTTAATTCAAAACTACAGAAACTCTACGAGCATGAACTAAAATAATTGTAGTATTACTTAGTAACATTTTGTTCTTTAGACTTTCTTTTCCCTCTTGTGAGTTCAGTACTTGGAGAGTTTTTAATCAGTGTTTATTTGTGTTTTCTTTTCTGGAGTGATATTTTAAATACTTCTAAGATTTTAATTGGATGAAAGACATGAGTCTACCTTTTTCTTTTTAGTATGTTATACATACATTGTTTTCAGTATGTTTCCAGTTAATACATAATTTATTATAAATTAATAATTAAAGGATAATTAATTAATATAAGTAATAAATGAAGGATAACCCGTAGGCTTGCTATTTTAGGTGATACTACTATTCAGACATTTACCATTTTTTTGAATTGGTCTAAGGTAAATATTACTTTTGTACTATATATGAAAAATGAATTTGACAAATAAAGAGTATAAATAAGATGTTGCCAACACTTAAAAAGAACAAATATTTGAACTAGTAAGACATCGGTATGAAAAGGAGTCATGTAATTATTTGGACTACATAGTATTCCTCGAGATCTATTGAAATCAGTCCAAACAAATTCTAATATGAATATCTTATTAACACTTGATTGAATTACTGAATATACTTGAAAACAAAAGAAATTTATGGAATTATTCTGAATTTCACTCTTTTCAGCCATTCAGAATAAGTGGCATTTTATCCTGCTAGTCTGGATTAATATATTTCTGTGCATTAATGTAGCTTATTTTTAATGTGCTTGTGCTCAAAATGCATATATAATATTTAGTAGTCGATTATACAGATAATTTATTTTTTTTCTCCCAGGGATAGTTCATCATTAAAAGCTATTAATGTAACTGAAACATCATTAGAGTTCTCAGATTTGGACTATGATGTTGAATATAGTGCTTATGTAACAGCTAGCACCAGGTTTGGTGATGGGAAAATGAGAAGCAGAATCATTAACTTTCGAACACCTGAGGGAGGTGAGTTCTTTTGGATGTAGGCCAAGTAAAAGAATATCCTGCTTAGAAAAATTAAGCATTAAATATCAAAATAAGCATTAAATACAAAAATGTATTATTAAGCCTAATATCTGTCATTGTTTTGGAGGCAAAAATGCTTTTTTGGTCGTTTCCCAGCTGTGTGATGTTGGGAAAGTTAATCTCTCTGTGCCTAGTTTCCTGTTTGTATTAATGGAAACAATATATACCTAATTTACAGGGTCCTTATGAGGATTAAATGAGTTTATATTTGTAAATGTACTCAGTACAGAACTTGACAGTTAGTAAGCATTTTATGTATTTGTTAAATGAAACAAACTAAAATGCATGAAGTCAGCTTTCTACCTTTGTTCTCTATTACTTGATTTCAAGATTCTAAGTAAATTAGAATTTCATATTATGTGTTTTATATTGGAGACTTGTTATAATGTTTTCAAATACAGGGTGTTTTAGGAGTAAAAAAATATTTAACAGCTCTCTCCTTTGGTGTTGCTATGATACAGTGTGAGAGGGATGGCCCATTGAGCCTGTGGATTTCATTTCCTACTTCTAATTAGGTATTATTCCTAATTTGTTTTTTTTGAAAAATGATGGTTATCACTTATCAAAGACATGTAAAATTTAGAATATTTCAGACATTTCTTTGGGCCACAAGTACAGTCTTCTGTTCAATTTTTTTTTATATAGCTCCAAGTGATCCTCCCAAAGATGTTCATTATGTAAATCTCAGTTCTTCATCAATAATGCTCTTTTGGATGCCTCCTTCAAAACCTAATGGGATTATACAATATTATTCAGTTTATTACAGAAATACTTCAGGTACTTTTGTGCAGGTAAGACCTGAGTTTTCTCCTAGTTCTTTATTTATATCCTTCAGTTTTATTGATGATGATATAGACTTGGCATGGCAGAAAAATCATTTGCTTTGTAATGATAATTATGTATAGACATTTTATAAAACTCCCGTTGACGTTAAAAAATGTGGTGGAGAAATGTCAGATACATTTTAATCTAGCTATGCATGTTCACACATTTCAAATGTATTGCTAACAGTGAAGCTGCCACCTATTTAAAATTCTGTGTATAAATATGGCCCTTAATTCTACTTCTCCAAGAAGTGTTCTCTAAAGAGTTGATAGTTTAATTTACTACCCTCAGTTATTTCTTAGCTAAATTTTTTCCTTTTTGTTTGTATATGACGTAAATAGTTTTCAAATTTGGATGTGTTTGTGTATTTTTCCTCAATTAAAAAAATTTTCAACTACAAGCAGATGTTGTTGTTATTATTATTATTAGATGTAATAAAACCACTAAAAATGTGGTTATTTAACTTTAACTAAAGCAGGGCTTTAGGGTCACACAGATTTCTGATGTGAATGATGGTTATGAAAATAACTGAAGTGCTTTTCATTTAGAGAAGTGTTTTCAATGTACTCAATAGAAATCCTCTATTTATCCAAACTAAATACTTTATAGACTTCTAGTATATGAAAAGGATGAAACTGGAATGGTTGTGATTGAATTAGGAATGGAGATAGTTGGAATATAATTTGGAAAAAAACTAATTTCAAAGGAATATTGCAATTTACAATCTCAGGAAATCAAACATGCTTTATTGTATTATTTGCTTTAGTGTATCTCGGCTGCAGTTTAGGCTGATCAGTAGGGTCAGAGCAGAATTTTACCAGCTGTCCCAGGACTAACCTAGCAGTGAATAGGAGAAAGTCAAGGTTGGTTTGGTTTTTACATTCTGCTCAAGGCCCTGTCAGGGTGTGACAACTTAAAACTTCATGCCAAAAGGAAAACTACTTTATACAAAACATGAAGATAGAGATATATATGTAGCTACAGATGTAGATTTTTAAACAAATACGTTAAGAACAGAAGAGAGGAGGATCCTTTTTCCCCCCTTCTATGTGTATTAAGCAATTTTACTATTCCTTTTTGTTCTACTCTATTTGGAGAAAAGAAATGGGATTAGTGTGCAATTTATTATTATTTTTTATACGATGTTTACAAATTTAACAATGTGTCATTATGTCATAGAGACCATTCAAAATGCAAATTTTTCTTCTTTCATGCATTTAAAAAATATTGCGAAGTGGTGTAAGTAGTTTTAAATCTTAGCGAAGGTTTTGCTTGTGCACAATTTACTTTATGGTCTATATACAAAATTCTATTTTGGTTCTCTTTGTCCACATCTAAATAATGAAGTGTAAACATCTAACTATGGTTTCAACATGATCTTATGAACCTATTTACTCAAACCTGGGTATATGATACCATCCCATTTACAATTCATCTATCTTAGAAAATGTAATCTTTTATTAAATAATCTTAAGAATGCTTTTAAGTGTGACAGCTGCAAGAGGGCACAGGCTAATGACGGAAAACATTTCTCATATTGCTTGAAGTTCATCTGTGCTTTAATTTGTTCCTTCAGCTAGTGTTAAATACAGCATCTTCACTTCCTAATTTTCAATTTTGGTTTGGCAGAATAGAAGAAATCCTCAAAATGAAAATTATATAGCAGAATAGGTGTAACGCTTTTTTCTTTCTCCTTCTCTTTTCCACAGAACTTTGTAGAATACTTCATGCAGGGCATATCATATTCTGCTTTTCATTTCTGGTATCTACTTACTTGTCTTAGCTCCTATGCCATAGCAAATAACTTGAAGAAAAACGTCATCTGACACTTATCTTTCTATCCCCCGAAGACCTCTGGTACTATGTCATACGTAGGTTTAATGCTCAATAAGTATTTTTAGTTGAAAGAAGACAAAATTATTATAATAGACAACATTATTATTTTTTGTAGACCAACATTATTTTTGGTACTTAGTTAGGGAGCATTTGAGTTTGTGGTGAAGTGATTTTTTCCTTCTTCTCACCTTGGGGAATTTCATCTCTCTGCTCCCATTTGTTTTTCCTTCAATGCTGCACATTGTGTTTACTAGAGAGTATTAACTCTTCCACATTTTCCTTTTTACCCATTTATGTCATGTCTCCTCCTGTGCCAGACATAGTGTCTTATTATACTAACAAAATGCTAAATGAATACTGTGCTGGTGGATTAATCAAATTTGGAAGCTTTCACTCTATAACTTCTGGCTGCATTCATATATACAAAGTAGCAAGTCTTAATTCGATAATTTAAGCTGAAAGACAGTTTTTTTCCAAGAACAAATAAAATGACTGAAATAATCATCTGGATATGTGATCTAATTCCAAATTTACTACATGTCTATCCATGCTATATTCATCAGGAATGACTTCCAGGTGATTCAAAATAATTCATGTCTGAAGAGTCAATAGGTAATTTATTCTGATAGGTAATTAGAATAAATTCTATAACAAAGAAAAATTAAAATTTATACCAAAAAGCTGTATTAATATATTTTTTCATTACATAATCATGACTTGTTTATTTTACAGCTGGAAGTCTGTACGTTTTGATCACCTTCACCCATTTTGCCCACCTCCTCCCACTCTGTACCTCTGGCAACCACCAATCTGTTCTCTGTATCTGTGTGTTCAGGGTTTGGCTTTTTGTTTGTTCTAGACTCCACATATGAGTGGGATCATATGGTATTTGTCTTTCTCTGTCAGACATACTTCATTCAGCATCAGGCCCTCAAGATTCATCCTTGTTATCGCAAATGGCAAGATGTCCTTCTTTGTAAATGGTTAATTAATTACATTAATATTTTTAAGAGATACTTCATGTAATCCAGTTATTCCATGTATAAAATAGATATGTTGAAAGATATTGAAGATTATAGATATTATTTTGTGTGAGATTATTACATTGTTTTAACTTACCCCAAAATTGAGGTTGATCTTTTATTACACTCATTCTTCCCTCCCCTCTCCACCAAATACTGGCAAAAGAATCCCAAAACTTTGCTGAATTCAATTTTTTGATACATTATAGAACCATCCTAACTTTAGTCAAACTGACTATCCTGATACTCATTTAGATTTATTTATTTGAGAGAGAGAGAGAGCGTGCGCAAGCGTGAGCACATGTATGCCAGTGCATGAGAGCGGGGGCGGGGGCAGTGGGAGAGGGGACGATACTCTCAAGCAGACTCCTGGCTGAGTGCAGACCCCAACATGGGGTCTCATCCCAGGACCCTGAGATCATGACTCCAGGCAAAATCAAGAGTGGATGCTTGGGGCGCCTGGGTGGCTCAGTCAGTTAAGCATCTGCCTTCAGCTCAGGTCATGATCCCAGGGTCCTGGGATTGAGCTCACCTCAGTCTCTCTCCTAGTTGGGGAGTCTGCCTCTCCCTCTCCTTCTGCCCCTCTCTCTCTCCCTCTGTATCAAATAAATAAATAAAACCTAAAAAAGAAACAACAAAAAACGAGTCAGATGCTTAACCAACTGAGCCACACAGGCACCCCAGATTACCCTATGTTTTTCATTTAAATGAACTAGTTATCATTTATGGCGCTTTTAATTGTATACCAGATACTGTTGTATGTGCTTCCATATCATCTAATCCTCAAAATCTCTCTATGAAGTAGAAATAATTATTACTATTTTATAGTTGAGGAAGGAGAAACTTTGAGTTGAGATGATTTATTGAGGGCTACTCTTCTAGAATTGAATTTAAGGTCTATAGGATGCTCAAAGCTTTGTATGGATTGGAATGATTGAGATTTCTTGGTGTAGATACACAGTATTATTACGACATATTCATGCTAATTGCCTATGTAATTTTTAAGTCTATTTTCCTTTATTTTAGAATTGGTTTTCTTTAACTATGTGTTTTGTGTTAAAAATATGATCAGAAAGGAAATGATTGCATAAATAAGTTCCCTGATTTCCCTAATCATCAAAAAATGCCTTAAAACAAATATAACTAGGAGTCAGGCAAAAGAATTTTAAAATTGCTCTTACTCTGAAGATAGAAAGATAAAAGATAGTAGAAGATAGAAAGATAGAAAGACAGAAGATAGAAAATGCATCTAATTGACTTCCCACCTCTCCCCATGATTATAGGAAAAAAACCCATTGAAGATGAATAATAACCAATAATAACCATTTGAGAGAAGGAGGTGAATACTTTCATAATTTCTTTACATTAACAGGAAGAAAAAATAAAAGTTTTTATGAAAAACCTACACTTGTTCAAAAATAGATGGTCAGTGTTTTGAAGAATACTTGAATGTTTTATAAGGAAAACTGAACACTGATCAGTATAGTTGTAGCATTCTCAGTTGGCCACTGAACATTCACCTTAAGCTGGAAGTTTTACTCTTTGCTATTCTGTATGTTGATTTTATGATAAAAACTACTACTGTTCATACCTCTTTTAGTACAACATATTTCCAGTTTAATTATTGCACTAAAATTTTCTATGTTGATTTTTCTCAAAAACTGACATATTGAAATGAAACAACCAATTCATGGATAATAATTATTTTGAAATGTTCATGTATACTAAAACTATATTCTGATCAATTAAAACAATATGTTTATTTTTCAGAATTTTACACTCCATGAAGTAACCAATGACTTTGACAATATGACTGTATCTGCAATAATAGATAAACTGGCAATATTCAGCTACTATACATTTTGGGTAACAGCAAGTACTTCAGTTGGAAATGGGAATAAAAGCAGTGACATAGTTCAAGTATACACAGATCAAGACAGTATGTAAACAAAAAGCATTTATTAACCTTTAATAGGATTAATTTAAAACTTTATTTCAGAACCTTTTTTTCTATCTGTATGCATTGCTAGTAAGATCTGTAATTTATTTAGGCACATTTAACTAGTTATAGAAGTTTGAAATGCATTTAATGCAGCCATAAAACTATTAGAATAGTAACAGCCGCCTCTGTTCGTGAAAACTGCTACCATTCATGAAAACTCTGTCACTTTTATTCCTTCAAAGGATGTCACAGCCATCCAGTTATAAGCATGAAAAATGCTGTTGCATACATGGATGGATTTTCCAATACTTAATATACTTGTCCCTTGGCTTTAGAATTACCTTTTTTTTTTAATTTAATCTAGCAACTTCCATTTCAGCCTTTGAATCCACATAGGATTCTATACAGCATCTTTGTTCTTACTGTGATTTTGACTCAGATACCTGGAATGTCTTTACTTTTTTAACCCCAGAAGTTTCTCATATGCAGCTGTAGCAGTATCGTGTTTGTGCTGAGTAGTCACAAAACTATAATGATTGAAGCGCTTGATGTTTTCAGGTTTCAGCTTCAGATACAGAAATCACTGGCTATTTCTTCTTGTTTCTGGTGTCCATTTAGTTCTTAGAGACTAGTCTTTTATTGAGAACTGGTATTGACCTAAAATTCTGCTGAGTAAGATTCTGTGTTTATTGTCTTAAGATTGTAAACTGACAGACGATGATAAGTAGGAGTGAATGCTTTACTTGTTAGAACAATCTTTTCAATAGTTTACACATTGAGCAACAGAGTAAGATATGAAAAAAGTATGTGAAAATATGGGCTTGCAGAGTCTTTAGCGAAGTGTTTTAGTGATTATGTGGTCAATATCATTTCAGGCATTCTTTAAATGCAGATCTCTCCCCATATTTTAACCAACCCATAAATTTTACCAGTGACCATTATTGCACCATGAATAATAAACTTACTGTGCACTGTTGCAGTGAGAGGTCCTAGCTGTGATATATGTATGATAAAGATAATCTTTAGAAGAAAGTAAATAAAAAATTGTTTAGATAATATAAATTATCAAACATTAAATATCTGAGTCATACATGTGTAATACATGGATAATCTTCATGCTGTAGGAAAGAAAAGACAAGAGAATACTATATAAAGCAATTCTCACACATATTAAAGATGACAGGGTTTATATTTTGAATCATTTTTCATATAATTATTTTGTAATGATATTTTGCAATAGGTGGTATTTACTGCATCTGCATTTAAACAATGTAAGAGCTGATGGTATGAAAAATGCCATTTCAACAATTACCCTCAGTTTGTGAATTTACTTAAATTTTATTTAGGGTGACTGATAATTTTTATATTTTGCACGTTACCTACCATAGTACCTGAAGGTTTTGTTGGAAACCTAACTTACGAGTCCATTTCATCAACTGCAATAAATGTAAGCTGGAGCCCGCCGTCTCAACCAAATGGTCTAGTTTTCTACTATGTTTCTCTGAGCTTACAGCAGACTCCTCGCCACATGAGACCACTTCTCGTTACATATGAGAGAAGCATGTATTTTGATAATCTGGAAAAATATACTGATTATATAGTAAAAGTCACTCCATCAACAGAAAAGGGATTCTCTGACACCTATACTGCCCAGCTACACATCAAAACTGAAGAAGATGGTAGGCTGGATCCTTTTATTGCCTGGAAGCAGATTATTGCTGATCTCTCATTTATATTGCTTTCTGATAGAAAACATCGTTCTTGTAATTATATAGAATCTCTTTGTTCTCAAGTAATTAGTGTCTCAATAAACATAACAAACTATACTTTTTAAAATTAAAATAATTATCTGCTAATAAAATTAAGTCCCATTATTATTAAGCCTTTTCTTTTTAATGCTAATTCACATGTTTCATTTAATATTCTTTTTTTCTTTTATAGTCCCAGAAACTTCACCAATAATCAACACTTTTAAAAACCTTTCCTCTACCTCAGTTCTCTTATCATGGGATCCCCCAGTAAAGCCAAATGGTGCAATAATAAGTTATGATTTAATTTTACAAGGACCAAATGAAAATTATTCTTTCATTACTTCTGATAACTACCTAATATTGGAAGAGCTTTCACCATTTACATTATATAGTTTTTTTGCCGCTGCAAGAACTATAAAAGGACTTGGTCCTTCCAGTACTCTTTTCTTTTACACAGATGAGTCAGGTAAGCCGGAATCCATACCTCTTCTAATGATTCACTGTTGCAGCCTTGCTCTCTCTTCTTAAGGAACAGCATGGAAATTGAAAGGATATTCAGTCACCTATTTGTAACAGGCTTACAACTATTCATATACTTTGCTAAACATTTTTTTTCCTTAGTTCAAGCTTCCAAATGAAGTGCTTCTTTAAAACTACTTTGGAACTACTGAGTTCCAAGTATAAAAACGTAATTATTGATGTTATTTATTTCTGAAACTAAAATATCATCATTTTAGAAATCTTAACTAGTGTCTTCAGGAAGCTAGAGTCACAATGATATTTTTATACTAAAAATGTTATGAATATAAGTCTTATAATGTGTTTTCCTGCAGTGCCTTTAGCACCTCCTCAAAATTTGACTTTAATCAACTATACTTCAGACTTTGTATGGCTGAAATGGAACCCAAGTCCTGTTCCAGGCGGTATTGTTAAAATATATAGTTTAAAAATTCATGAACATGAAACTGATACTATATTTTATAAGGTAGGTTGATTATAACAGTATATGTTAATTTCAAAAATTGAATTAAAATCTTTTGACATGCAGGGGAAAACAGACTGCTTTAAATTAAACAAGGATCATCTTTTTAAATAATCTTTTCTTCCTACAATTTAGGGATGTTTGTGAAAAACACAGAAAACATTTGTCATATATGGACGCTGAATACTTTGTAGAGCAGTTTACATAGCATTTACAACTTCTAGACATTTACGAGTTAAGAAATAATTGCATTACTTTGTTAATGCTAGAAAGTTTATAGTAAAATTTTTCAGACTATTTAAAAACTATTATCTTAAATGCAATATATTTCTATCTATTATCAAGATAGATACCAAGTGAATGTTTTTAACCTTTCAGAAAAGTGTTTATACTGGACATCTGGTAATATTCCCTGGTAGAATATAATCCCACACTAACTGGTCTTTTAAAATATACCATTATTCTTTTCCTTTCAAAGCTAATTTGTTTGCAACACTAAATACCCTTTCCCTCCTCCACATTTAGGTTCCAGAATCAATGAAAAATACCCAAAGATCTGGTATAACAAAGGATCTCATATATACTTGTATGATTTCTAGCATATAATTGCCAAAATATGTTATATGACTGGCATTTATTTAAGAAAGTGTTTTTATTTTTTATTTTTTCCAAAGGCAAATGAAGTACTGGAATGCTCTTATTTTTATAGCAAGAAGAGTGAAAAAAACTCTGCAGTAAACATTGTCCCTAATATTATATGCATTACAATTTATTACCGATGGTAAATCATTTTTATGGCATGTGTAGCTTACAAAGTGAATAGTAAAAAGCAAAAGGAATGGTTAAGGTTATGTCGTAAGGAATAATGACTTTCTTTCTGAAAATCAAGTTATTAATTTAAGATCTGATTGGCTGAGTAGAATTTGAATTATAGTACTCCATAAATGTGGACTCTGTTTCCCAAAGGCATGAAATTCTATTAATGATGCTAAGTCTCTAACCCTCTAATATCTATCCCCAATCTAATCTTAACGTATTTCCATTTTTTGTTTGTTTTATCTGTATGGGTCACTGGGAAATGTATATAAAAAAGGAAAAAGCAATCATTTTCTTACTCCAATCGCAATTTGAGACTTAACGTGCTGCTTTATTGCATGCAGTTGCTTAATCTCTTCTGACTCAGTTTCTTCAAGTGCAAAATGGGAGCTATAAAGATGCATACATTAAAAAGTGAGGATTATAAAGGGAAAATCTATATCATTTAGGATAATCTTTAGCACATGATAAATGTATGTTATTGTTGTTGTTATTGTACATAGTTTAAAAAAAGATTTAAAAAATCCATCCAGCAGTGTCATAGCACTAAGCATGAAAGACAGTATACCTTTACCTGAATATGAGAAGTTATATTCTAAGATTTTTAAACTCTTGATTTTTCAGTAGAAATGCTACCATTAAAATTTCACTAGTAGCAAACATATAACCTTTATACNCTGTCATAGCACTAAGCACGAAAGACAGTATACCTTTACCTGAATATGAGAAGTTATATTCTAAGATTTTTAAACCTCTCGATTTTTCAGTAGAAATGCTACCATTAAAATTTCACTAGTAGCAAACATATAACCTTTATACCATAAGTAATAAATGTACCACTTTTAATTGAGGGAATAGTTTTTCTATAAAATTTACTACTTTTAGTTACTCCTGTTTACATCCATTTTCTCTTCTGTCGATTTTCATAGTCGCCATCGTCGTCTTCTTCTTCTTCATCTTCTTCTTCTTGTTAATTTTTATTTTAGAGAGAGAGCATGTGCAGAGAATGGGGAGGGACAGAGAGGGAAAGAAGCAGATGCCCTGCTGAGGCTGGAGCCCGAGGTAGGGCTCAATCTCAGGACCCTGAGATCATAACCTGAGCAAAAACCAGAGTTGGCACTTAATCAACTGAGCCATGCAGGCACCCCTTCATACTCTTATTTTAAGTTCCTGTATACATACTTCATGCCACCTTTATTTCCTTTCCAAGTGTATTGTCCTATTTCCCTTTCTGTTTTCCTCTACCTCTTTCCTATCATTTTCTCTTTCCCTTTTTATCCGTTCAAATTATATGTGGGTTTGTGGAGGCAGAATAATTCCAGAACCATCCCCAAATACCCCTACCATCACAGTCACTCCAGCGTGGTCCACATGGAGACCAGTTAGATCCAGGCCTACTGGTAACTTGGGTCATTCACACATAGGAAAAGAATTGTTTATTCAGTAAAATTTTTGTTAAAATGTTTGGAAATATTCCTTCCTCATGTCACCCTCTTACAACTTACTCTTATGTAAATCTGGTAACTATCCAGTAAACTCACATTTTTTTATTATAATCTCGGATTCAGTCATTTTTCCTGGATACGAGCCCTTCCTAGTCCAAGTCGAAGTTTACCTGAGTTGTGTTTAATTTCTCCTCAGTAAGCATTTGTTGATAGATTTCTTTAATATAAAAATTCCTTGATCACAGGAACCATGTATTTCTTATATATGTATCTTTATAATCTCCTGGTTATCTAACAGTATGTTTTATAAATAGCAAGTGTGAAAGAATGAAAGGAAATAGTATAATACAATGAGTTCCTAAAGTGTGTGAATGACTTGGAATATTAATTTAAAATATGATTTAATTTAAAATTTGATTAAACTGTAAGTACCCTGCAAGGTAGTATTCTTGCTAAATTTCTGTTANGTGTGAATGACTTGGAATATTAATTTAAAATATGATTTAAAATTTGATTAAACTGTAAGTACCCTGCAAGGTAGTATTCTTGCTAAATTTCTGTTACTGAAATGTTTAATAAGTCAAGGTGGCTTATATTTTGGGTCAGATAAAATGCAGTATTTTAAAAATTATACCATCATAGGAGGTTGTCTTCTCTTTCCATAAGGATAACAGATTAATTTTAACTGATCTCTCAGGGTTTTTTTGATCTCTCAGTTTTGACAATTATCTTTGAATGAAGACTTTACACTTAATGATAAATTTTTCTATGAGAATGCATATCCTTGAGCAGTTGTGATAACTATTTTGTTCNGATCTCTCAGTTTTGACAATTATCTTTGAATGAAGACTTTACATTTAATGATAAATTTTTCTATGAGAATGCATATCCTTGAGCAGTTGTGATAACTATTTTGTTCCTTTTTTTTCATTTTCCTAAGAGATTGGGTAAAATTAGAAATCTAGGAGTTGTCTGAGAAAAGTAATTTAAGATTCATGAGAGCAGAGATTTTGTTTTATTAACTGTTGTGTTTCTAATACCTAGCAGGAAATAGCTGATGAATAAATTAATTTACATAGAACATTACTGGGTTTAAAAAAATGACTCTAGATGATTCAAGAAAAATCTAATATTGCCGACCACCATAATTTGATTTAATTTGGGGGCTTCAATTTTTGCAAATTTAAAGTAAGTAATCAGTATATTAATCTAAGCAAGTGTTAAGGAGACCAAATGAAAAAAAATACTCTAGCATTAAAAAAAATTAAAAACATGGCCATTATGAGATTCTTCTGGACTGAGAGGGTGCCCAGTTCATCCTGTATCATCATATGATCACACTCTGTGGCACAAAAAATGTTTAATATTTGTTTTAACTGAAAATACCCACACTTATTAAACATAGATGGCATAACCTTCATGTAATAAAATATTTCTTCCAGTTACAAATTTTTGGTGATGCATCATAACAAAGAATTATTTCCTGCTTTTCAGAATATTTCAGGTGTTCAAACTGAAGCCNTAGATGGCATAACCTTCATGTAATAAAATATTTCTTCCAGTTACAAATTTTTGGTGGTGCATCATAACAAAGAATTATTTCCTGCTTTTCAGAATATTTCAGGTGTTCAAACTGAAGCCCAACTTTTTGGACTGGAACCAGTCAGCACCTATTCTGTCAGCATATCTGCCTTTACAAAAGTCGGAAATGGTAATCAGTTTAGTAATGTAGTAAAATTCACAACTCAAGAATCAGGTGAGACACAGTTTTTTGATCCTAAAATGTTCCACTCTGCATTTAACACTTTTCCTTTCCTTTTGGTTTATGTGATAAAGTATCATCATTTAATAGTGCACTCAAAAGGAGGTTGAATTTCAGGGCTTTAACCTACTTTAACAAAGTAGGTTTCTAGATATCTGTGAAAATTACCTAACCCTTTATTTATATAAAGTTTTTATTTAAGTTCATTAGTTAGCACACAGGGTGATATTAGTTTCGGGTATACAATATAGTGATTCAACACTTCCATACCACACCAGGTACTCATGACAAGTGCCCTGCTTAATCCCCATCCCCTATTTCACCCAACACCACCCACCTCTCCTCTGGTGACCAACAGTTCTCTATAGTTAAGAGTCTATTTCTTGGTTTCCCTCTCTTTCCTTTTTTAAATTTCCCTTTGGTTGTTTTGTTTCTTAAATTCTTAGTATCACCTGAGACAGCAGGGGTTGGGGGGAGGGAAGAGAAACCAACCGGTAGTCACTTTTAACAGGTTGGTTTATATTTCCATGAAGCAATACCGATGTTTTTTTTTAAGATGATGTATTGTGACATGTGAAGGCCACTGGTCACTATGTAAGCTTCTATTTTCCCATAGTCCATTTGTAACATGTGGAGGGGATTATGAAAGCTATGAAATACCACTGGTCTAATTAAACAACTTACTTACATGGCATATCCATGCCAAAGCTCATCTTTGCTTGTGTACTGAATAGTTTTCATTTATGATCTATTTCATGGGTGGCTTAGAAATGTACTTTACCTTCTCTCAACTGGACCAAACATTTAAAGGCACCCCTTCCTCACTTTTTTCATCAGTGATTATTGAATGAGCACAAGATACTGCTCTAGTTATTTTTTCTCTGTACCTTTAGATGCACTTCCTCTCGCTTTAGTGAATCTCTAAGTTGAAACTGGGGAGCACTCGCTGAAAAGTTAGTCATTTCTACATCAAGTTATGAATATCTTAGACTTTTTTTCCATAGCATTCCTTTAAGACAGGCTAAGACAATAATATTTATCGTGGATAAAAGTGCATGCTTTGAAGTCAGTGTCTGGATTTGAATCCAAGCTTGTGTAGCTGTATAACCTTGCAAAGGCCCTTGAGTCCTCTGAGCCTCTATGTTCCTAACTGAAAAGAAATACATATTAACAGTAGCCACCTATAAGGTTGTGGTGGAAAATATTTTAAAAGATCCACATAAAGTTCTTATTAGGGTATTGGACACACATTTAGTGGCCCCCCAAGAAAAATATTACCATTGCCCCATTCTTATATTACAAATGAAGAAGCCATGATTCAGGCAATTTAGATGAAAAGGTCTGAAAAAGTTAGTGAAGAAACTGAATTAGAACATCACCTTCTGACCTCTAGTGAAGAGTGAACATGACCGTAGGAAATAGTTATATTATAAATTATAATTTACATATTATGTATAAATGCCAAACTTATAAGGAAGAAAAACATTTTAACAATTTATACATGTATCAGTTTAGTAAAAATCAAGGCTAATCTTGTAGACAGTAACCCAGCAAATACTTTTATTAATAAAAGAAAATTATTGCATAAAATTCTATGCCTTAATTGATTAAGTAAAGGAAAATTTTCAACTTTAAGGGTTAAATATTGCTGGTTAATTATTTTTCGATTTACAGAGTCAGTGAAATAGATATTCACAAAATCTGGATTTATAGATTAAACTTAAGCAAAGTATCAACTGTCTCAATTTATTTTATGAAAATATTATATATTTCTAAAAATAAGGCAGCAAATAATAATATTTAACTACCAGAACTCTGGATCAGCTGAGAAATTGCCTTCTTTTTAATTTTAAATGCCACACATCCTTTAGTTCTGATGCCTTTATCTTGCAGAGGAAGAAAATTTGTAAAAATAAATTTAGGTCAGAGGAGAAAGTCAAAGATTACTTGAGTATTCTTTAAATAATGATGTTTTGCATAATGACAGCAAGTTGTTTATACTTCTTTATATTCCACAACGTCTTTATACTCCACTGCTTCTTTACGATCCATAAAATAATGATACACGAATTTTCCTCCTAGCATCCTCTTTTTACTATAAGAAAAGCTATGCTAATATTAGGGAGCATTACATAATTGGACATTTCCATGAGAAGTAGCCAGTCTCTAATCTGCGGTTACTTTGATGGGCTGGGGTACTGCTCTTCAGCCAAGTCCACAAGATATAGTGGGCCTCAGAGAAATTGGGTTACTTCCCAGTAAATTCATGGAAGTTCTAGAAAAAACTACAACTGAATTAAAACTGATTTAAATCTTCCGTCCAGGGGTGCCTGGGTGGCTCAGTGGATTAAAGCCTCTGCCTTCGTCTCAGGTCATGATCTCAGGGTCCTGGGATCGAGTCCCGTATCGGGCTCTCTGCTCAGAAGGGAGCCTGCTTCCCCCTCTCTCTGCCTGCCTCTCTGCCTACTTGTGATCTCTCTCTCTGTGTCAATAAATAAATAAAATCTTAAAAAAAAATAAATCTTCCGTTCAGGGACTTTTTTTTTTTAAGATTTATTTATTTATTTATTTGACACACAGAGAGAGAAATCACAAGTAGGCAGAGAGACAGGCAGAGAGAGAGGGAAGCAGTCTCCTTGCCGAGCAGGGAGCCCGATGCGGGGCTTGATTCCAGGACCCTGAGATCATGACCTGAGCTGAAGGCAGAGGTTTAACCCCCTGAGCCACCCAGGCACCCAGTCCCGTGACTTTTTAAAAGATACTGAGGGATCAGTTCTTCACAATTCTTCCAAAGAAGCCTACCAGTTGTAAAAACAAAATCCCTAAATTGATTGCATGTTTCCTAGTACTGTTATTGCAGGAATTCTCTGCCTTTAGTGCCCTCGGTTGTTGGTCATACCACTTTGAAGAATGAAAAGGTAGACCAGACAAAGAGTGGTAAGCTCCAAAGCAAAGTTTATTGACCAAGAGTATAAAGCTCCCAGAGAGGGAGGGGACCGGAGACAGTTGCCCTCAGAGTTTCTAAGTTCAAGGGTTTTTATGAGCTTTTGTGGAACTCTCTTCAGCAAGCATGTTGTGCTGAGTTGTGCCAACCAGGGCTTTGAGCACATGTCTGTCTACCTATTATGTTAATGTCCACGTGCTGATGATCTTTTTTGGATGACATCTGGGGGCTTATGTCTTAACTGCCCCTTGCTCATGATATTGACTTATGCTTTGTCTTAAGTTAATTGTCTTATTTTAGGACATTTTGTGGAAGTCATATTTCTTCAAAGGCTGCAAAGCAGAATGCTAGTGTGGTCCTGCCTAAGCTGCAAAACTGGATGTTAATACTGTTTTGTCTTAGCTGTCCCAACTCCATATTTTCTTGTTGGGGACCCTGGCCCTGACTGCCTAACTATCCAACTATCTCCTAACAGTCTTAGGCCGAGATGTGTCACATCGTGGAGGTACATACATCTGTATTTTCCATAAAAAAATGTTCTATAAAAAAAGTATTACCAAGACTACTCCTTTCTGATTAAGAGGTAAAGAGAGCAGGCTTCAACCACTGCCTGAGCTTGAGGCTATACAGTTAGTTGCTTCTTAGGATTTGAGGATGATTGCTTCTTCAGCCTAGGAAAATATTAAGTGATTGCTTCAGTATCATAAGGATTAACATAATAGCATAGAAAATGAGCCAACTGCCATTCAATTCCATCTTTGTTAAGAACTTATTGAGCACACATTGCAAGGTTGATATGTTAAATTTTTATTTGGCCTCAACCCCTAAATATGATCTTATGTAGCAATCATGTAATGAAATCATTTCTTACCTGTGGATAAATTTTAACCTTGGGCATTTGTTTATCTTTTAAGTTCCAGATGCTGTACAGAACATACAGTGTGTGGCGACTAGCTGGCAGTCAGCTTTAGTGACGTGGGATCCACCCAAAAAGGCAAATGGAATAATTACACATTATATGATAACAGTTGAAAGGAATTCCACAGAAGTTTCTCCCCAAGATCACATGTATACTTTTAGGAAACTTCTTGCGAATACCTCTTATGTCTTTAAAATAAGAGCTTCAACCTCAGCTGGTGAAGGTGATGAAAAAACATGCAATGTCAGCACACTACCTGAAGCAGGTAACTACTTTGAAACATGTAACTGATCTGAAACAAGTAATTTACCTGAAAGGGGTACCTCACACCTGAAACAGGTAGCTGTTTGTGGCTTGTATCATAACACTTGTCAACACCACTTCTAATCTTTCTTTTCTTTCAAGTTTTTATTTAAATTCCAGTTAACAGACAATGTAATATTAGTTTCAGATGTAGAATTTAGTGATTCATCATTTATATACAACACCCAGTGCTCATCACAGTTGTCCTCCTTAAACCCCATCACCTATTTGGCCCATCCCCCCACCTGCCTCCCTTCCAACAAACCTCAGTTTGTTCTCTATAATTAAGAGTCTGTTTTCTCATTTGCCTCTTTCTTTTTTTTTTCCTCCTCTGTTCATCTGCTTTCTTTCTTAAGTTTCACATATGAGTGAATTCATGTGGTATTTGTCTTTATAGCACATTTATCCAGATACAAAAGAAATATTTAAAAATGTAACACATACATTTCTATGCCACGTGTTACCTGAGTACTAGCTCTGTAGTACATTGACCCCTCTCCACAACATTGGGAGATTAAAAGGAGGAAGAAAGAGAGCAAATCTGCTCTCCTATGTTTCCACAAATATTTATTTCTTATTATCCAAACCCTGAACTTATCGAATAGTGCTTTCTCATAATTTAAAATATGGAATGACCATGTAAACATTTTGAAATTTATCTCTCTTTTACTTGATTTTATGGAATTCTAGATGCTTCCCTGAATTCCATAGCTGGCAGTGTCAAACTCTCATTCATCTATTTGTTTTCCTATATACCAGCCCTTATCTTGAATGTTATTTGAATAAAAACATCCAATTCACTAAGCTCTCGTACACGAAGAAGAAAACTCTTGCCCTCCCTAACACTGGTCTGACCTATGTCGTAATCTCCTTCATCCTTCTCCAGTATTGCACCTGCTCATATAAATATAAGTCAGATTGCTTCCTGATATTACTTTCCTGGAAGTTCTCTCTAACAGGGACTGTGGGTAATGGCATAATTGTTTACTTCTAGCACACCCAGATCTGTTATCTTGGTAGCGTCTTGTAATTCCGTCCTCCTTTTGAAATCAGCATCACCCAATTTTGCTCCATTTCTCTATCCTTGAGGCAGTAAACCACAGAACCTTGAAACATGGTGTACCTTCTCCCTGGTTTCAGCATCCTAATCAGCATCCTTTCCTTCTCATCCTTCCAGTGCAACACTTCCTCAGACTTCAGTATTCTCACTGTTCAGCTGGAATGGATGCTTTTCAGCAACACCTGCCTCTTACTCCTTATGCCTCAAATGCCATTGTGACTCATCTCATGCCACTGTGACCAACTCTGAGAGGATTCCACTGTTTGTTTTCACCAGATGCTGGCTGAAGAACAGCACTATAAAAAAAAACCAGAAATGGTTTACCTGTTTCAGCTATAAATTCACCTTTTCTAACTCTCCTAACTGCTCCATAATCTTCTACACATTCTTTGTTTACACTCTCAATTTTCCATAGCAGAATTCTGTTCTCATTTTGAACATAATCTACCCATGCTATCATCTATATTTGATATGATTATTCATTTTAGTACATCAGTGATACTGATTTGACCACCTTCAAAATTTACCCATATCTTTATTTATGCTTTTAAGATAGATAGCCTCTCAGGGGTGTCATTGACTTCCTCATATCAGGAATCTGTTTCAATATCATGTCTCCTCTAGAACATTACTCCATCAATTTAATCTACCTTCTCCTGCATTTTTATCCTCTCTCTCTCTCTCTCTCTCACACACACACACACACACACACACACACACACACATGCGCACACATAAATTATTAGAAAATTTCAGCTAAGGAACTGGTTGGCGTATCAACCCTAAACATTTTCACATGGAATTTATACTACATGAATTCTTCTCTTCCCTACTTTTCTATGCCTGTCCTATAATCACTTGGACACCAAGACTCATATTTATATGTGATTCTTATTCCCATTATTCCTACATAAAATCAGATCTTATCAGTTCAGTCCCTCCCATGGTTCTGCCCTCTGCTCCTTCTCCAATTCGACTGCCCCATTTTGCATCAGATTCTTGTTGCTTCCTGTGATAATGCCCTAAAGTAGCTTTACTACCCACACTCATCCAGCCTGCCCATCAGTCTTTTCTTCCTACCCACTTACTCCGATTGAATTGTCTCTAACACACAATTTAGAGCATTTACATGTTGGCAGTTGAAGTTTACTATCTGAGGGTAAAAGTTAGACATATAGATTTGGGTATTTGAAGCACAGAGATAAGAATGAAAGGCACAAGATGTAGGTGATGGTCCAGGATACTCTTATTCTTGTTGTCTAGAAAATGCATCCCAGGGGCGCCTGGGTGGCTCAGTCGTTAAGCATCTGCCTTTGGCTTAGGTCATGATCACTGGGTCCTGGGATCAAGCCCTATCTGCCTCAGGCTCCCTGTTCAGTGGGAAGCCTGTTTGTCCTTCCTTCTCCCACTTCCCCTCTTGTGTTCCCTCTCTTGCGGTTTCTCTCTCTGTCAAATAGATAAATAAATTCTTCAAAATAAAAGAAAAAAAGGAAAGAAGGAAAGAAAGAAAAGAAAATGCATCCCAGAATTTATTAACAATTACTACCTGACTTCTAACTTTTCATTCTTATTCCCTCCACTGCATTTCCTCATCTAGCTGATGCCCCTAGCCTAAGTTCATTTTTTCAGTATATTACAGTATTCAATTCAAAGACCATTTATTAAGCTCTTGCTACTTGCTATGGGCTAATAATTGATTAGACTCTCTCTTTTTAAACATATCCAACACTTTCTCATGATCAAATTGCTTTGCTTCCTATAGCTATATTGTCCCTTTCCTTTTTTATGTCACACAAAATTTTATTCATTCTTAAAAGCCCAATTTAAGTGTGTGTGTGTGTGTGGGGGGGGTGTTTTAAATTATTCAATGGCAAGCTTTAAAGCTACAGACTTCACACCAGACTTGCTGAATCAGTACTTCACTACTTCTCTAGGTGATCTGATGCTCTGTAAATCTGGGGAAGTACTGTAGAAGATTACTCATGAACTTTGATGGTTGGTGATATGTAGCAGTGAGGACAGGCAGTATCAGAGAGATCCAGAAAGGAGTGATAGGTGTTTCCCTAGTAGGTGGGCAGCAGACCATTGCTATGTAGAATCAGGCAGAAGGAAATATGTTCAAATCCAGGCAGATGGTCTAGTATCAGGTACAGTGGTCTTAATCATTGAACAGGAGCTGAGTCTGAGAGCTGGAAAAAAGACAAGACAGTAATTCTGAGAAAATGAGAGATTCAAGACTGAAAATGAGTCCATTGGTACTCAAGGTGACTGCTTCATTACTGGAACAAAGCAGAAGTTCAGTTGGTAGAACTGAGACACATAATCAAAATAGTAATATGCATTTGATATAGAGATATCTGAATGCAAGGTACAGATCTTTGTAAAAAATAATAAATATTTGAATTCGATCTTAACTCAGAGTTAAAAGGCTACATGAGTGAAAGTTGAAGAGAATTTAAATCAATGAATTAGCAGATATTAGATATATGGTACTGTGTGCAGTGTACTCTTACTACTGAAGACAAATACTTTTCAAAGTTTAGACTTCTAACTCCCTGAATCAGAATGTTTATCCCTGAGACCCTACTCCAGACCTATGGAATCAGAATTTGGAAAGTAAGACTCACAACAAGTCTGCATTTAAACAAGATATGTGAGTAGGACAATGCTTAAATTAGAGATGCACTCTATTCCATTGTAAATTTTTTGCTTTCGGGGTCTGTATCTAATTTGTCTTTGTTTTACTCAAAGTTCCTAGCTGATACCCTGGGAATTACAGGTACTCACATGTTTGTAGAAGAAAGAAATGAATTGTTTTCTTATGAAATTTATCATTTTCCATAAGGGTTTTTATTCCATTGCAGAATATTGTTTCTAGGGCACCTGGGTGGCTCAGACAGTTAAGCATCTGCCTTTGGTTCAAATCATGATCCCAGGGTCTTGGGATCGAGCCCCACATGGGGCTCCCTGCCTCAGTGGGAAGCCTGCTTCTCCCTTTCACTTTACTGCTACTCCTACTTGTGTTCTCACTCTGTCAAATAAATAAATAAAATCTTAAAAAAGTATTCTTTCTATATTTCCATCAGGCAAGAGTACAGGTATTTTCTCCCATGCAAATGTAGAAGTATTTTTAATTAAGGAGAGTCATTCACATGAAACATAAGTGTTAATTGGTACTTTGAAAATAATTAAGTAAGTTTTTCCATCTTTAAAATTAAGTTTCAGGTCTAGGATGTAATTATATTTCTGATTACAATATTTGTTAGGTTGATACTTTGCTTTTATCTGGGTTCACATGAATTTTTTGTTGATTAGACATTAGTAAGAACTGGAGATTCATTGTTCAGAATGGAAACAGTTTTATAGTTGTTGCAAACTTCTAATTTATAGTAGTCTAAGATTAGTCATGGTGTATAGTCAGCTCTGAGTCACCGACTCTGTACTTATTTTTGACATAAAGTAAAATCAGATTTGGCTCACTCTCTCACTGCCTGGTGTCTGACCTTAACATTCCTTCCAGGGATTATTGGGTATTCTTCTCAGTGTAAACTTGGTCGTATCTGGGCACAGTTAAACATGCATCATGACGACTGAATTTATGAGAAGATTAGTGTTTGGTGTCTAAGCTGGTTCCATTGTCACAGTCAAACATGTTGGAGTAGGGCAAGTATAAATGAAGGCCCCAAACTTTGGTACTTTTAATAGTCAAAATATTTATGTCAAAATATATTTATTTCAAATATATTTATGTCAAAATATATCATATGTAGCGATAAAAATATAGCAAGTTCATGTGTGCACAGGACTGAACTTTTAGAATCTCATGATAGCTCAAAATGCATGTACTTACTCATATTATTTTCAAATCTTA
This sequence comes from Ailurus styani, assembly GCA_002007465.1. Taxonomy (NCBI): domain Eukaryota; kingdom Metazoa; phylum Chordata; class Mammalia; order Carnivora; family Ailuridae; genus Ailurus; species Ailurus styani. The sequence goes on along the minus strand of LNAC01000002.1, from coordinate 4,512,188 downwards.
GTAAATGTGATTTAATATTGAGTTTTTAAAATTTTTCTTCCTGGAAGATAATTTTACAGTTTGGATTTATTCAAAGCTCTTTCAAGTTCAGTAATTTAGAATCAAGAGAGAAAAATTGTCTGCATCCCTTGGATGCCCAGAACTCAATTGAGGGAAAGTAAAATACACATTTGTGGTTTTTAAGAGTGTTATTTTCAGCAATGATTTCTTCATTCATTTTTGTCCAACAGAAGATGCGAGGCACCTATAGGGACCCAGTGGAAGTCCACTGAGCTAGCAAATATATTAATGGGACAGTATGATTGAACTGGAATGTGTTCAATTTCCCTGTTTTTCCTTTTTCTTCTACTGGACTGGAAAGTGTTCAGTTTCCCTGTTTTTCTTTTTTCTTCTACTCTTGGTTATTTGAAAAAATCATATATGGCAAACTATGAACATGCATATGTTTTTGTATTTTAAAAATATAATATTATATATACTATATGTAACATACTACATATATTAATAAAAGTATACATATTTATACATATTATATATTTTAATAAATTATCTATATTAATATATAGTTCACTCTCAATACTCTTCTACAAAGTACTGACCACAATTCCCCTAAGAATTATTTAAGAAATATATCTGTCATGCATTTTATTTGAATCCCTGTTCTGTGGAGCTCTCTAAGCAGTGCAGAGATTACTGGGCAAACTATGATTACAACTAAATTTGATTTCTATTTACCAGCTTTTTAAAAATATAAAATATTTATATCACTTATAAGAATGTATACCATTCTCAAATACCATTTAATAGACTGAATGTGGGTGGTAAGGATGTTTCTCAGGGTTGCAAATTAATGCAGTAATTCAAAAGTTCACTTATTCCTTTGTCTGCATCCCACTGACATTGTTCTCCTTATCCATCACCTCAGTTGAGATGAGAAGTCAAACATGTAGGAAAATTGCATGATCCTGTTTGTTCTTAAGCAAGTGAATTGACACATTCTACTTACTAGTCAGTAATTGCTGAAAGCATAGAAGCCATTATAGTTGCCTGTCACAGATCAGAAAGAAATAGCTATTAGGATTGCTACTCTAATTGAAATTCAAGTGTTTTACAAAATATCCCTCTTACAGACTTAAGTATTAAATATAATACTTAAGAGTGAATATCAGATGAGATGCTTTTACACTTATAGTGTGGAAATTTGACCAATATATACTTATTTAATACTTACTAATTGCAGGCTCTGTGTTTGGGATTTAAGATTCAAGTTTGAATCCCAAATAGCATCAGTGATCTCTGCCGAGTGCTTCCAAATAACTCCACCATTATTGTAAAGACATATCCAATACCTATAAAGCAATTAAATATAAAACTATATTAATATGTTAGTCATGTGTGAATTGAAGATTAAATCAAATAGGAAATAGATTTTATTGAAAGCTATATAGAAGAAAGGAATATGAATTAGATGTTGCTCGTTGGCAGCTTCAGAGTTTCTCTGTAGCTTAGATTCAATAACCTAATGGGAAATGATCTGGTCTTGAACCTTGAATTTCATAAGCAGTTATACTAGTGTTAACTTAGATTGTCTGATACAGATCAATAAAAGAGCTAAGTGTTTGAAATATCATTTTTTGTTGTTCCTCAGTGTGCTATGGGAAAATGTCATAATTCATATCAAAGAACATTCTTCATTTTATTTGAGCTATACGAATGGTAGGGAGGACTAAAGATTATGGGTATGCTAAGGCATTCATGGTAAGCCACCCTGTGACACCATCACTATTCATGAAAATAGTGATATTAAAAGACAGAAGGAAGGAAGTGTGAATTCTAACACACAGTGGGATAAAGGAATGGGGTCAGGCTGGAGGGTGCTTGGGTGGCTCAGGCAGTTAAGTTCCTCCTTTGGCTCATGTTATGATCACAGGGTCCTGGGATCGAGCCCTGTGTGGGCTCCCTGCTCAGTAGGAGCCTGCTTCTCCCTCTCCTCCCAGCTCATGCTTTCTCTCCCTATCTCTGTTGCTATCTCTGTCTCTCTCTCAAATGAAATAATAAGTCCCTTAAAAAGGGGGTGGGGTCGGGCTCAGGTGGAAGCCTGACTAGAGTGGGGTGCATTGTATTGAAAAGAGTGTAGGAGGGGAGGTTGAATAACTTAAGTGGGCCTTACTTTGCTCTTAGTTTTGCATATTTGTAGCAGAAGTTGGAATATAATATCATGGAAAAAATGAGAACTCTGCTATATTTAAAATAGGAAGCAACATAAGTAACTCTAAAAATAGTGATTGTTTTTTGACCATTGTCCTAAAAGACTGCAGTAATTTTTAGAAGAAGAATTTGTTCATTACATAGTTACTGAGCCTCCCAAGTCACAAAGAATAAAATCCACAGTCATTTCAGTGGCCCAGAGGGTCATTTTTTCACCCACCATTCTCTTCCCCTAGTTATGTATTGTCTCCTCTATCCTTTGAAAATTTATCCTCAAATGCCACCTCTTTAAAGAGGATCTGATTTATTTATAATTGAACCTCCTCCCAGCTAGAATTTTCTGTCCTCTTTATCTGCTTTACTTTTCTGTATTGTACATACCATTGTCTATGGATCTGTACTCATTACAATGCATGTTTTATGAGGATAGGGATTTTTCTTTGTGTAGTTCAAAGCTATTTCCAATGTCCAGAAATGTGTCTGGAATACAATGATACTCAATAAATATATTATGAAAGATTGAATGAGTCAACCAATCAATCAGTACACAGTCCTAGAAAAGTGATAAGCACACAGTAAACACTCAATATGCATATTTTGGGAGCCTTAAATAGAAACTTATGGTTATAAAATTATTTTTAGACAATTATATGGTAAAATATCTAAGAAAGATATCTTTCTGGAATACTTTTTAATTAAACTTTTTACTTTGACGTAGTTGTAGATTCACATACAGTTATAAGAAATAAAACTTAAAATTAACAAAAGTTAAAATTAACAAACCGCTAGCAAGACTGGAAAAGAAAAAAAGACACAAATTACCAATATTTAGGAATGAAGCTACTATAGACACTACCAACATCAAAAGGATAATAAGGAAATGCCAACAGCTTTACGCACAAAAATTTTACACCTTAGGTGAAACAAACTATTTGTTCAAAAACCACAACTTCTACAGCTCACCTAATATGTGAATAGCCTTACAATTATCAAGGCCATTATATGTGTAATGATTTCCTGTGACCCACTCTGGTCGGGAAAGGGAGGTCACCTCTCCATTACTGGCGGGGTGCAGGGTAGGAATCCAAGTTCCCCCCTTGCCCTCTGTTGATACCCCAGGGAAGAATGTTGAGTGGGCCCAGGAGAGAGGGCTATCCACTAGGCCTCTACTGATGAGGCCTCTTGGCCCTAGCTGGGAAGGCTAGGAGTTCCTTATTACTGCTCCCCACATGGGTTCTCCACTGACATGGTGGAGGGGTCTTGTTACTTCTGGAAAGGGTAGAAGTTCTAGCTTCTTAATCTGTTGTCTCCAGCCTTACCCTATCAAAGTGGTTGGAGTGCATTAGTACGTACGGCAGGAGACTAGGTTCCCCATTTGACCTTTGCTGTCATGGGAGGGAGTAGGGCCACAGTTTTCTTCTGTGATTTTTGGGTAGAGCTCTTCTTGTCTAAAAGTTGTCTCACTAAGCTACACTGTTTTTTGGCTAGAGAAATCAGGCTTTTATTGGGGCTCTTGGCCTGAGCTAGTTGGCTTTTCCAGATTGCTGGCCTCGGGGATATCTGAGGCAAAAAGAAAACCCAGAGAACTCACCACTGTGCTGTTTCTTGGGTCCTGATTTCCCTAGTTGCTCTGACTTCTCCCCACCTTTCAGTGCCTTCTTATGTTTGCTTTATGTTTGATGTCCACGGTTTTAGTTGCAGATGGTGGAAGGAGTAGGGAGAATACATCTACTCCATCTTCTCCAAAGCAAAAGTTCATATGGGGATATATTTAATGGTTCTAAGTAAGCATCTTTGCCATAAGCATTTTCACCACGATCAGATCATTTCCAGTCTGTAAGGCAATTTCACTGAAAAAGATAAAAATAACAGGGTGATGGTTTGATTTGGCAGTTGGTTTCATCAGCTGGTTGACAGTTTGGTTTCATTTCTCTATTGTTACAGTACTCCCATTTTTATATGATATAGATCTTAGCCGGTTCCCATGATGGTCTGTAGAATGGCACAGAGTGTTGAACCCACACTTCCCATAGAACTTTGGAACATCTATCAGTGGGCATGTGATAAAATTCCAAGAACAAACAACAGTGTGGAAGGTTTTCACAATGCAAGACAAAGCTCACTTACAAATATGCAACCCAGTATTTGGAAACTGGTGTATCTTTTAATGAAGGAAGAAATTTTAGCAAAAAAACAAAAAAGGAAAAAAGGAGATACTGTACATGAAGATGAGTCAATGAACAAAAGCCTGTATGATAAGATGAATGAAAAAATTTGATGACAAGTGCTTAGATACAATCCAAAAAATAAAATCCATTATTTGTGCAGTATTGCCACAAATCTACACTATACATTTTGAATGTATTCAAATATTTAGTATTTTGCAATAAAGTCTTTCAAATTTTATCATTTATTTTTAATGTTTCATTATGCCCTTTTTTTTAAAGATTTTATTTATTTATTTCACAGAGGGAGAGAGATCATAAGGAGGCAGAGAGGCAGGCAGAGGGGGTGGGGGGAAGCAGGCTCCCCACTGAGCAGGGAGCCCGATGCGGGCCTCGATCCCAGGACCCTGAGACCATGACCTGAGCTGAAAGCAGAGGCTTTAACCCACTGAGCCACCCAGGCGCCCTCATTATGCCCTTTTTAATGAATATCTCTTTTATTTTTCATGATTTTATCATTTATGGCAGAATTGCCTTACAGCCAATTAATTATGCAGCAAAGATGCTTCTAGCAAAGATGCTTCAACCGAAAATTCTGAACATGATGTTTAATACCATGTATGGTACCCTTTTTATCCATCTACTCAAGATGATGTTGTTTAATACATATGAAGTAGTATGCTAGGGACTATGGGAAGACTATGATGAAACAAATTTATTTCTTGTGCTTTTAAAATTTAGAATTATATAATTTTATGTCTTCACTGGACCTCAGAGATAAGCTCATTCAGTCATTTCATTTGACAGACATGGGAAATGAAGCACACAGGTTAAGTGTCTATTGAGTGAGATATGACTATTAGCAGAACTACCACTGATCCAGAACTCTTTCTACTAGAGTTACCCTTACCTTAGAAATTCAATGAATCATTTGCATTTATTAGAATTAGAATAGTTTTCTTCCATTATTTCACAGTATCTCAATAGAATTGTTATGGGGTGGGGAGATTGAGGTCCATTATATGAATTTCCTCATTAATTTGTACAGATATATTTATGATGTAACTATATACAGACTTTTTTGTCCAAACATGGATTTAAAATTAAGAAAAACTCAACTTCTATCATCAGGTGTGTGCTTACCTATAATCCCAAAAATACTATAATACTAAAAATACCATGTAAAATACTGCAGTAATTCTGGGAAATTTTTAGAGTTCCTAAACACGTATCGCATTTTTTTTGTCTTGGATTAGTTCCAAAGGTGTAATGTTTGCCTTTCTGAAATTGTCTTAGGTATCAAATTCTGAATTATAAATTTAAAACTCCTTTTAAATGTAATTCCATTTGTAAAAAATGAATTTGAGTTACTCTGCATAATTCTTCTTGACCCCATTGATGCTCTAATACCTTTCATTAAGTAGACTCCAGGCATTACTCCTTTCTTCATCCCAGCTCCAGCTAAAGACAGCTGTTCTTCAAGCAGCATTTTTATTAACTTATTTAAGAACTGGGGCATATCTTATTACTCTATTTTCCATTCCTGTCCTACGCAGCTGTAGCTGGTATTTTTCATAACAGCCTCTACATATCAACCTCCTCCCTCATTTCACTCCATTTTTTTTCTTTTTCTCTTTTACTTTCCTTTTTAAGTAAATTAAGGATGTGTGTGTGCATGCAAGAGCCTTCTTCTTTCTTTATCTCTAGTAACCCTATTACTTGAAAGCTTCAGGAATGTGTCTGTTGTTTCGGTGAGATTATAAGCTTCAGGAAAAACCATTTATGAATGATGTAAAAACTCTGAAATGTAAAATAAATGACTTTTACTGATAGCAAAATTTCATTAACAATGCTACATTTAAACTCTATTTAAAAATAGTACAATATGAATATAAAGAAAAAGCTTTGAACAAATAGAATGTTGTGCGAATTATTGTTAACCTCCACTTAGCGAATTTCAAATATTACAAGTTTCATGGTATGTAAGAAAATGCATAGACCTTGAATCTTGGAACACTGAAAAAATAAAATAAAAAAATAACTTTTGGTCAGGAAGCTATTTTATAAAATAAGGCATCCATAAATAGCAGCCACCATATGATTAAACACTTTTAAAATTCAAGTAAAGAAATAATGCTTCTTGGGGCACCTGCGTGGCTCAGTTGATTAAGCGACTGCCTTCAGCCCAGGTCATGATCCCAGAGTCCTGGGATCGAGTCCCACATTGGGCTCCCAGCTCCATGGGGAGTCTGTTTCTCCCTCTGACCTTCTCCTCTCTCATGCTCTCTCTCTCTCTCTCTCTCTCTCTCTCTCTCTCTCTCTCTCTCTCTCAAATAAAAATAAAATCTTAAAAAAAAAAGGAAAGAATGCTTCTTAGTATATTAATGTTATCATTGTAATTTGAATTTTCACCACTCAGTATTCATTGTAACCTCAAATAAATCACTCATTAGTTCTGTTTTGGATACCTTATTATGAAAAATTATTACTTTTAAAACAATTTGCTATGTTAGAAAGATACTAACTATTATTCCTTATGGATCACAATAATGAAATCTATACCAATTAAAAGGTACATTAAAAAATAGTAGCCTAATTTTCTGGTTTGTTACTAATTAAATTAGCCTACTTTAGAAAGGATTTTTTAAAATTAACCTGTAATGTGTCATTTGATTCAGGGGTACAGGTCTGCGAATCATCAGTCTTACGCATTTCACAACACTCACCATAGCACATACCCTCCCCAAATGTCCATCACCCAGCCACTGTGTCCCTCCCCCTGCATCCCCCAGCAACCCTGAGTTCGTTTCGTGAGATTAAGAGTCTCTCATGATTTGTCTCCCTCCCAGGTCCCATCTTGTTTCTTTTTTCCCCTCCCTTCCCCCCACGACCCTCCCCGCCCCACCTCTCAAATTCCTCATATCAGAGAGATCCTATGATAATTATCTTCCTCTGATTGACTTATAGAAAGGATTTTTTTTAAAAACCAAGATCCTCGGGCGCCTGGGTGGCTCAGTGGGTTAAAGCCGCTGCCTTCAGCTCAGGTCATGATCCCAGGGTCCTGGGATCGAGGCCCACATCGGGCTCTCTGCTCAGCAGGGAGCCTGCATCCTCCTCTCTCCTCTCTCTCTGCCTGCCTCTCTGCCTACTTGTAATCTCTCTCTCTGTGTCAAATGAATAAATAAAATCTTAAAAAAAAAAAAAACCCAAGATCCTCTTTGTGGTTTTTTTTATACACAACTACATTAATACTTGTTATGTAGGTAAAGTGTAACACTTTTAAAGTTTAGACTTAAAATTTAAAACTAACTTTGTATTTAGGATGTTATTACAGAGAAATGGTTAACTGTGTAAGACATGTTCCTTGAAAGCTAGATAGAATGCTGTTCTCACAAGAACTAGCAAGGAACTTTGCCTGAAGATAGAACAACTGTCAGAGGACAGTTGAAGTTGAAACTATTCATTGACCACTTGGACTAATCTGTGAGGCTTCTTCTCTAATATGGATATATGAAAAATACCATAAAGCTCCTTGTTTTATCCTACTAACACCTAGATTTATAAAACATTAGCTAGAAAGTATCAATGTCTAGTATTTTAAATTTCTGTATAAATGTGATATATAACTTATTTTGAATATTACTGCTATACCTTTATGGGAGAGCCTTTTCATGTTTTTATGTTTTCTTTTTTGTGTTTTTTATGTATGGAAAATTTTTTTATATAAAATGAAATGCAGAGAACCGAAGTGTACAATTCAGTGGTTTTTCAGAAATATATGCCCCCATGTAACACCACTCGACAGCATGTAGAACATTTCCATCTCCCACAGAAAATTCCCTTGGACACCCACTCAAAGGCAAACACTGTCCTGATTTCAACCAGCAAAAGTTACTTTCAGTTGTTCTTGAGCTGTATGTACTCTTTAATTTCTGGTCTATTTCCTCAAACATAATTGTGAAACTCATGTTCTTGAGGGTTTCAATAATTTGTTCTTTTTTACTGTTAAATAATTTTCCTTCATATGTACACTCCATTATTTATGTGTCTGTTTTTCTCGGCATGTAGGTTGTTCTAAACTAAGTATTATGAATAAAAGTATTATATGTATTTTTGTTTAAATCGTTTCTTGTGGAATTGCTGGGTCATAGTCTAGATATGTGTTTGTATTCAAGAAACTAGCAGTTTTCTAAAATGGTTGTATTATTTTAAATACATACCTAACAGCAACATCTGAGAGTTCTAATTCTCAATATCAGCAGAATTTGGTGTTAACACTCTATATAATTTCAGACATTCTAGTTCATGTAAAGAATTTCTATCTTATTGTAAGTTTTATATTTATATCAGTGATGATTAATGATGTTAAATCCTCTTCCTATGAGTTTGACTTTTCTTAGATTTCAGACTTATCTTTGCCTTTCTGTATCTGGCTTGGTTCACTTAGCAAAATGATTTTAAATGTTTCTTCTTTTCAAATATCCTTTATCGTGACGTCTTCTGATAATTTCATATCAAAAATTTTAGTTTTTTACTTCCAGATAACAGTGTTTTCTAATTTCCTTTGCAATTTCTTTTTGAGCTATAGTTAACATAAAAATGTTTGATTTCTGATTATTTGGGACTTTTCCAGATTTTCTCATGTCATCAATTTTTAATTTGTTGCTATTATTGTCAGAGAATATATCTTTAAGCCTTTTTTTTTTTAAAGATCTTATTTATTTATTTGACAGAGAGAGAGAGAGATCACAAGTAGGCAGAGAGGCAGGCAGAGAGAGAGGAGGAAGCAGGCTCCCTGCCGAGCAGAGAGCCCGATGCGGGCCTCGATCCCAGGACCCTGAGATCATGACCTGAGCCGAAGGCAGAGGCTTTAAACCGCTGAACCACCCAGGCGCCCTATCTTTAAGACTTTATCTTAAAAATTTTTTGAGAAATTTTCTATCACTCTGCATACGATTTATCTTGTTGAATATTCTTCCGTGCATACTTGAAAATAATGAATATTCTTCAGTTGTTGGCCATAATGTTCTCTGTATTAATTAATTGTGTGTGCGATGTTTCGTAAATCTATATCCTTACCACTTTTTAGCCTAATTTTTCTATTAATTATTGAGAAGAGGATGTTAAAATATACCACAGTGATTGTGGATTTGTCTCTTTCTTCTTTCAGTTCTGTCAGTATTTGGTTCCTGTACATCTAAGTTTTTTTTTTTAAATACATATCAATGATTGTTATAACTCTCTAACTGACCCTTTAATCATTATAAACTGTCTCTTTTTATCTTTGGGAATACTCCTTACCTTAAAAGTTCTTTTGTTTGCTGTTAATATAGCCACATGCTCTTTAGTTTATTTTTTGTATCATATATTTTTTTCTATCCTCACTTTTGAATTATTTGTATCATATTTAAACCATATGCCTAGTGACAGCAAAGTATGCCTCTTGTGGACAGCATATAATTGGGCCTTTCATTTTTATTTTGACTGACACTATCTGCTTTTTATTTATTTATTTTGCTACATAACCATTTTTTATTTAAATTCAATTGGCCAAGGTATAGTACATCATTGTTTTTTTATATAATGTTCAATGATTCATCAGTTCAGTATAACACAAATCTCTGCTTTTTAAAAGGAGCATTTAATCTTTTTATATTTAAAGTCATTATTAATTTTGTTGAGGTTAGTTCTACTGTTTGCTATTTGTTTTCTCTTTGTCTTTATCTCTTTTAGTTCCTCTCTTTTTCTTGCCTGCCTTTGAGTTAACTGAATAGTTTTAGCTTTCTATTTTAATTCATCTGTTGTATTTTGTCTGTACTTCTTTGTCTTATTAATATTTAGTGGTTGCTCAAGGGGATTAAAATATGATTATTTAGTTTGTTATGGTTACTTAATATCATACAACTTCACATAAAATATATGGAGTTGCAGGGGTACCTGGGTGGCTCAGTCAGTTAAGCATCCGACTCTTGATTTTGGCTCAAGTCATCATCTCAGGGTTGTGATATCAACCCCCATGTTGAGCTCTGCACTGGGTGTGGAGCTTGCTTAAGAATCTCTCTCTCCCTCAGGTCCTCCTTCTCCCCTCCCCCCAACTCTATGGAGTTGTAAATGTACAGTTCCATGCATTTTGCCATACTTTGTGCTATTCGTGCCATGCATTTGATATCCATATATTTTAAATAATTTACATATATGTACATTGTGGTTTCTTTTTTTAAGATTTATTTATTTATTTGACACAGAGAGAGAGATCACAAGTAGGCAGAGAGGCAGGCAGAGAGAGGAGGAAGCAGGCTCCCTGCCGAGCAGAGAGCCCGATGCGGGCCTCGATCCCAAGACCCTGAGATCATGACCTGAGCCGAAGGCAGAGGCTTTAACCCACTGAGCCACCCAGGCGCCCAACATATATGTACATTGTAAACCCCAGAATTTATTGTACTGTTTTTACTTACCAATAGATTTAAATAAATTTAAAAAGAGCACATATCTTTTTTACGTAATTATTGTTTTTGGTGTTCTTTATTACAGCGTCATTTCATCCAGTGTCATGCATCTGATGAATTTCCCTTTAACTTTCTTAAGACTTTCTTCTAGTGCAGGTATGCTCACAACAAATTCTCTCCAATTTTATTTATTTAAAAATAGAATTATTTTGCTTCTATTTTTGAAGAATATTTTCACTGGATATAAAATTCTGGAAAGGTAGTTTCTCCCCCCCATCCCTGTCCCCCTAAGTATTTTTCCCTTTAAAGATGTCATTCTTTTATCTGTGGTACATGTTATTTTTTCTGGCACTTTTCAAGATCCTTTTTTCCTTACATTTTCTTTAATGCAGTTTGTCAGTAATATGGCTAGTATACTTTTTGTTGCATTTGTTTTGCTAAGGGTTCGTTTAGCTTTTTATATTGGTAAATTAATATTTTTCTGAAATTTGAGAAATTTTTGATCATTATTTTTTCAAATATTTCTCTTCCCTCTTCTATCCTTTTCTGAGACTCCAATTGTAACTGCTTGATATCATTCTTTGAATGACTGAGGCTTTATTAAATTTTTTCACATTTTTTCCTATGTTCTTCAGAGTGGAGTTCTATTGATGTTTTACCAAATTTATTGACTATCTTCTTCCATTTTTACACTGGTGTTAAAGAAATCCAGTGAAATTTTCATTTCAGATGTAGTTTTAAGTTCTAGAATTCTGATTTAGTTCTGTTTCCTTATGTCCATTCCTCTCCTGAAATTCCCTATTTGGTTTCTAATTATGATTGTGTTTTCTGTTAAGTCAAATAAAATCTTTATATTGTTTGAAATTCATTTTCTTCTAATTCCTCCACCTGAATTATTCTGTGATCTCTTTCTGTTGAGCATTTTTTCCTCCTATGAGTTGCATTTTCCTGTCACTAGTAATTTTCCTGCCTGCCCAGTAATTTTTAAACTTATATTGGACATCGTTGATGATGTTTTGCAGAAATTCTGGATTTTGCTATCTTGTTCTGAAGAGTGTTGGTTTTTATTCTAACAGACTATTAAATTACTCAGTAGTAATTTTGTGAATGTGTGGTTTTCATTGCTCCATTATTTACAGCGGAAATTCCTTAATCTTGGGATATAAAGTAAAGTTAAATGTATGGGCCCTTTTAGGACTTTAGTATGAGGACTGTGCAATTTACCAATCCCTTAATTTGGTGGATTTGAAACTCCAAATTCTATCTCCTCTGCACTAGGAAGCAACTAAAATTTCTACTCAGTTTTGCATCTGTTTCTTTACACTGTGTTCCTCAGTGTGTCCTTCATACATGTACAATTAAGAGATTAGCCAGGGATTTCAGAGGAGTTTAGACCCAGAATTTAGGTCTAACCCCTCTTTGTCTCCCTCCTTTTCCAACTACTTTGGCAGTCTCACATGCCATTCCCTACCACCTCCAGCCAAAAGCTGTTTGTATGCTTCTGTGTTTCCTCCAGGGTGCATAGTTGTTATCTGCAGGAGAATTAGTCTGATACAAACTATTGCTGTACCATCAGAATAGACCCTCAAACTTATTGTGTTTGGGTACTAGGATATTTTGATAATTTGCTGCTTCTGCAAAATTATTTTTGCATGATTTTGACAATTCTAGTCATATTGAACACTTTCATGTAAAAATAGCCTTACTGAATATTTTGTGATAAGCACACAGAGGGGAGGTTTACATTTCAATAATATACATGACTCTAAAATAAATAGTATATATTTTGGGTCTTAAAAATATTTTGGCAATCAGGGATTTTTCTACTGGCTACTTTATTTCACAGAGTCCTCAGTCTCACTCCATCCTTTCATCCTTTCTCCTCTGTTGGTTGTTTCTCTCTTCATCTCTCCTTTGATTCTCTCTCTCCTCCCGTGTGTGTGTGCGTGTGTGTGTGTGTGTCTCACAGAATCTTGTAAAACTCCAAATTCTTTTTTTTCTTTTATAGAGCTTTCCCCAAACTTTAGAACCAGGACTCCTTTTGTATAGTTTAGTCTATCAAGGTTTTCTGTACAGCCACAATCCTTAGAAAACAAGAATGGTTTCAAGTAGCATTTGATTACAATCAGCATTGGTGACATTTGTTCATCAATCAACATTGGTTACAGCACTGGTGACACTTTCTTCTTGAAATCGGTACATGCATCCATCCATTCGTTTGCTCAATTATTTATTTGTTAAACAGATATTTCTCAAGTATCAGTATAAGCCAGCCGTTATTGACTGAGTTTTTTATGTTTCTTTTTCCCATTCTACTTCACTGCCCATTAACTACTAACTTGACAGAGACTCAGTTCTTTATCAACTGCTGTTGTGATACTATATATGCAAATACTCCCCTTAAATGTTTATTAAGTCTTATGATTTCTAAGCTTATTTATCCCAAATTGGCTTCTCTTGACCTCTTAGGTTAACCCAATCTTCTCCTCCCAAGATATCTCTGTTCATGTTAACTAACAAGATATGAAACTAACATGTCATTTACTCATAACCATCCTCAAGGAAATCCCCACAAACCAGTATATATTTCCCATTTCTTCATTAGTATCAATGATTCAATTTCATCTCCAGGTGTTATAGACTTGTTCTTAATAGACAACTAACTCTTCTATATAATTACTACCCTAAGAACTGCTTCAGATAAACAATTGCAAATTAAAGTTTTCATTTTTTAAAAAGATTTTATTTATTTATTTGACACAGAGAGAGAGATTACAAGTAGGCAGAGAGGCAGGCAGAGAGACAGGGAGAGGAGGAAGCAGGCTCCCTGCTGAGCAGAGAGCCTGATGCGGACCTCGATCCCAGGATGCTGAGATCATGACCTGAGCCGAAAGCAGAGGCTTTAACCCACTGAGCCACCCAGGTGCCCAAAGTTTTCATTTTTGTTGGACATTCTCATGATTGGCTTGGTACATAGAGCTGTCAAACTAATGACTTTATAAAACAAATCAACTCATTTTCCCTCCAAACAGAACATATATAACCCATTTTATTTGCAGTGTTGTCCAAAAACAAAACAAAAGTTTTAGTGAAATATTTTTATAAGTAAGTTATACATTTAGTAATACTTGATTTAAGAACGAATATTATTATAGCTATTCTCCATAGAGTTTTGGGTCCCTCAATTGTCCATTTATACATGCATTAGGACAGACACTTTAAAAATGTTTTGGAAATTTTGTCCTGCTTTATACTTTCTTAGTTCCCTTTCATTCAAGTGGAATATTTAAGATGATTTTATTTGGCACAATAATAAGAATGTGTCAACCCATGTTCCCAGTTTCATAGTACCACCTAAAATTATGTTTATGCAGCATATTTTGATAAATTCTAGCCCAGCTACTTCAAAATCTATTTCTGGGTTGAACTAGACTGCTAGAGAGAAGAATGCCTGAACTGAATAATTAGAACCGCTGAAGAAATAGTTTTACTAAAATATGTTGGATAGTTACTCTGCTCGCTACCATTGACAGACACTGTAAGAAATAGCCAAGTTAAAGATAACTTAACATTTACTGTGTAAGGATGTTGTTGAAGATAATGTTCATTAAATTACATGGCAACCTGTTTATTTGATTTTTTTTTGAGAGAAAAGAAATCTTTCATCTCAGTACTGGAGATTATTGTATTTTCTTGTTCATTTAATTTGTCTTTATTTATAATCACGGAGATTTAAAACCTTAAGTTTTTCCTTTGTATTATTTTCTGTAACATAGAGCCAAGTCATAGCCTACCTTTTAGGAAGTGTACAGTGTACATTTTATCTATTGACCCAATTCCTGTGTTCATTTCATGTTTTACTCTTATCATCACTCTGCCCAGTAAATAAACACATTCTGCTGATATTCTTTGCCTTTTTTAAAAAACTCTATTCCTAATTATTGTTATTGTAATCTGCATTGCACTGCATATATATAACATCTAACCAGTTCCTATCAAATTATACTTTTCCTAATAACTAGCTACATGGAAGCTCAGGCTTTTCTTTAAGTTTATACTTTGCCAGTTAATCCCTGTTGATTGTTCTCTATTGCCTAATAGAGTTTAGGTAGTCACCTAAACTCACCTCTCAAACAGTGCCTTTCAATGACACAACACTTGATGGCCTCCCCTTTTTTTTCTTATTACTCTTTTCTCCAGTCTAGTATACTTTCCAGACTTTCACAATTTGTAACAGTTACTTATATCTCTCTCATACTTAATGTACTTGAACATCTTTTCTCCCAAATATCTACTGAATCTTAATTGTTCCCTCAAATTATAGCCCCCATATATTCTCTTTCCTTTAAAGTTTCCTTCAGGCATCGCCTATTTGTGGTGATTTCTATTAGTTAAATTACTTTCATATATGTATGAAAAGCAGCTTATTCCCTAAGACTATAATAACTTTCCCACACTGTTCAATGTGAATGATCAGTGAATGTTATTGATTAAATTCAAGTTACTGCAAAATTTATATCTGCTATGCTGAAGTTTTTTCGCACTCAACTTCATAAGAATTTCTCTTTTTATATCGATTCATACTATGTCAGTGTTGATAAACTGTAATTTTATTTGTATGTGCTCAGATCATATATTAGTACATTGTGTTTCTAAAAGGATTGTAGATTATTTAAAACTAGTAGAGACAAAAATATTCTTGATAAACTAGGAAAGATTGTGTTGGTACTTTTAAAAGTTTTATAAATATAAATTATAAATATAATTGTTCAGGCATCTGTTTTGTTTAAAAGAAAGTACATCTGTGGTTGAAGATAAAAATATGTAGTCATAAATAAAGGATTAAAGAAACTCGGTCTTCCATGTTAGTATACTTAATTAGGGCAGTACAAACACCCTAAGAATCTTATCATGGGGGGTTGGCAACTTCTAATAGCTGATATTCAGAAGTATAAAGAATAATTACACTTTATGCACATTTTCCTCTTCTAAGTGGAACCTACTAAATAGTCACTAAAAACTGACATGCATTTAAACCTACAATAAATTTCACTTCTATAGTTCTACAGACTTTAATTTCAACCATGATGAAAGTATTTCACAGATAAGAATAATTTATGAATAGAAATGTAATTTACGGAATACCTTGCCAGTGAATGTTGATCGCTTCATCACAGTTCAGTCATGTTTAGAAAATCTAAGCAAGCTGTGTGATTACTCCAGGAAGCATGGAATGATGTGTTCAAATTAGTACCATCTGTGGATAGAAAAAAATTGAGGTTTTTAGTCATTCTTAAAGAATGGAAATCTGATTCTCCATGCCAAAATGAATGTAATCCTTTTTGTATCTGTAATTCAATAGGGCAGTTGCTTTGAAATAGTCCAGTTCAACACACAGTTCATCAAGAGAAGATACTGCATATAAATGCTGGTCTTTTATGAGTGCCACTGAGGTAGCCATGCTTTAAAAAATTGTCTATGAGTTATATATTTGACCTCAGATTAGATTTATTTCTGTTTATCTTTCTAAATATATTTGATTGGAAAATGTAGACAAAATTTTGTACCATTTGAAAGCCAAAGGACTGTTTCAGTGAACCATAATTTGCTAATATAGTCAACACATATTGAGTGCCCATATGTGCCAGACACTGTGTATCTGTGCAGGCTCCATCATTGTGGTCACATGGAAGGCAACTCAATTGTTGTTACTCTTCCTTTAGTCAGGTTACACATAATCATCCTTGTTTCTTTGTCAAGTGAGAGAACACTCCTTTTAGACCCTTATTTCTCTGCAGTACTTATTTGGAAAACACAAGAGTCTGTGGACCAGTATTAATCTGCTGAAAATTTTTATGCGTAACAAAGTTTGCCATTAAAGTCTTCATTCCTAAAATCTGAACATTGGAGGGGGGAAAAATTTGGTCATAGGACCACCATGGGCATTTAGTCATCCCTTCTGCTGACTTGCGAACAAGATAGCCTCTTTTGACTTCTCCGGTTCATTGGATAACTAATGCATCTCATTTTCTTCCCACTTCTAGTTGCTTAGTAAAACCTAGGTAAAAGAATTTGAAACATGGAAAGGGTGTTTGGTGGTGGACTCAAAAGAGAGGGAATATATGGTTCATACTCCCTGACTCCCAAGGCAAAGAGTAGAATCTATGGTTTTAATGCAAATGAAAAGTCTATATTAAACTTCTCACGTGTCCCCACTACACTTGATAAAACTAATAATCTTGAATCCAGTCCAGAAGGTTCAACATTATCTGATTCTGACCTACATCTCCAGCTGTCTCTCTTCCTATCCGTCTCCTTGTGGACTCAGCTATGTTCCTTAAGTGTTTCTAATGTGCCACACTTCTTCCCCTCAGAATTGTAGCACATCCTGGTGTTTTTCACCTGGAAAGCTAATCTTATCTGTCAGTTTTCTGATTAAATTAAAGTCTTTCCTGACCATCTATCTAAATGAAATCTCTGGGGTACCTGGGTGGCTCAGTCGATTAAGTCTGCCTTAGGCTCAGGTCATGATCCCAGAATCCTGGGATGGAATCCCATGTTGGGCTCCCTGTTTAGTGGGGAGTCTGCTTCTCCCTCTCCCTCTGCCAGTCCCTCCTACTCATGCATGCACTCTCACTCTTTTGCTCTCAAAGGAATAATCTTTAAAAATAAATGAAATTCATGTTATGCCTTCTTACTTATTTGTTCATTGTTCAAAAAATATTTATTAAATGTCTACTTTACTGCAAACATTACTCCAGACCTTCAGAGACACAATCTAATACTTGACTGATATTTGTGTAGATTGATATTTGTATGTGTATGTGACATATGAATAGGCATACACATTTTGGAGTAATTGCTCAATCTTTTTTATTGATATGAATGTAGAATCAGAATCTTTATAGATCTTTGGAATACATACCGGAATGAAGTGGAGTTGAAAAGAGGATTAGACCTAGTTGAGGTGGGTTTTCAGAGTAGAATTAGAATTTAGAGGAGGGTGGATATCAGTTCACAACAATGAAGTACAAACTAATAGAGTTACCTGCAAATAAATTTTAAAATGAACCCCCTCAAGATTTTGAGTTTCCTTTTGCTCTCTATATTTAAGCAGAGGCCAAAAAGTAGATATTGGCCATTTAATGGAGGAAAATCGCATTAGTTTTCTATTATGTCACAAATTATCACAAGCTTAGTGGTTTAAAACTGTGCCCATTGATTATTGCACAGTTCTGTAGGTCAGAATTCTGGGTATATTGTGTATGGATTCCTTACCCAGAGGCTCACAAGCCAACTCATGGTGTTAGTAAGCTGTATACTCATGCGGAGCTCAGTCCTCTTCTAAGCTTACAAGCTTGTGGCAGAATTTGGTTTCTTACATTTATAGGTCTGAGATCCCCATTTCCTGGTTGGCTCATAGCCAGGGGCTTCTCTTAGTTCCTAGAGATGTCCTAGATTCTTTATCCTATGGCCCTTTCTTCTTCCAAGCCAATAATGGATAAATTTTATACATCAAATCTATCTCTTGGTTAGAATATGTTCCTTCCTCTTTTGTAATGAACCAAAGAAACTCTCTGCTTTTAAAGGATTCATGCTATAAAATCAGGTCCATTGGATAATATCTCCTTACTTTATTTATTTATTTTATTTTTTTAAGTCTTTATTTAAATTTCAGTTAGTTAACATACAGCATAATATTAGTTTCAGGCATACAAATAGTGATTCAACACTTCCATACAACAACTGATGCTCATCACAAGTGCATTCCTTAATTGGTTTGGTTCCTTAATAACAGATGAAAATTTTTTTCATATCAGCACCTATATCAGAGCTTGGTTGAAAAGCTGGATGAAGGTGAGTGTTCAGGGGCCAGGAATCTTGGGGGACATCTACCTACATAAAGGTCAGACATAAAAAGACAAGTTGAACAAGATCATCTCTAAACTTTCTTCAGATTCTGATCCTGTCATCTTCTGACTCATTTGCCCATTCCATGAATTCAACCACCAAAATAGATCTAA
Source organism: Ailurus styani (assembly GCA_002007465.1). Taxonomy (NCBI): domain Eukaryota; kingdom Metazoa; phylum Chordata; class Mammalia; order Carnivora; family Ailuridae; genus Ailurus; species Ailurus styani. The sequence continues at coordinate 4,493,345 of LNAC01000002.1, read as the reverse complement.
AATATATTTCTTTCTTATTGCTATCATCTTCATCTTCTTTTTAACATATACAGTGGTCTATAAATTTGTTCCTTTTCCTGTAGTGTAATTACCAGACTAGACTTGATAAAATGTACTTCTGAACGTCTCATTGTGACACTTTGATAGCTTTCCATTGCCTAACAAACTCTAAGTTCCTCTAACTCAGTATATCCCCAGGTTATTGTATAGCCTTTCTGTTTGTAACTGCCAATATGGCCTATAAACAATAGTTGAACTTGACTTAGATCACATTACCCTCTCTTCTAAATCTCTATCTACCTTAACAGTCAGTGAAGGGCGCCTGGGTGGCTCAGTGGGTTAAAGCCTCTGCCTTCGGCTCAGGTCATGATCTCAGGGTCCTGGGATGGAGGCCCGCATCGGGCTCCCTGCTCAGCCGAGAGCCTGCTTCCCCCTCTCTCTTTCTCTGCCTGCCGCTCTGCCTACTTGTGATCTCTCTCTCTCTGTCAAATAAATAAAGTCTTATAAAAAAAACAACAATCAGTGAAATTGTATCTGACATGGCACCTTTTAAGACTTTTACCAGACTACCAGGTTGTCCATATGTCTCTGCTTTGGGTTAGAATATTTTGAAAATTTATNAGAGCCTGCTTCCCCTCTCTCTTTCTCTGCCTGCCGCTCTGCCTACTTGTGATCTCTCTCTCTCTGTCAAATAAATAAAGTCTTATAAAAAAAACAACAATCAGTGAAATTGTATCTGACATGGCACCTTTTAAGACTTTTACCAGACTACCAGGTTGTCCATATGTCTCTGCTTTGGGTTAGAATATTTTGAAAATTTATCTTTTCTTTAGGTGGCCTGAGTTCAAACTGAGTGGCTGAGAGATTTGAATAAATTATAGAAATTCTACTTTTATGGAAATTCTATTTTTTAATTCTTAAACTGATTCCTCTATAAGGTAAATTTTCCTTAAAAATAAATTTTTCTCTAATTGCTTTTCTGCATAACTAAAAATAGAAGAGAAGGTATGTTGTAGGTAGTATATCAAGTATTCTGTTTGTAATGTACTTTAAAGGTTAATTAATTCAATTACAATAAGATTTGATAATAAGTATTAGTATTAGAAAATAGAATAATTGAATCTGACCATATGGCTTTAAGTTATGTGCTTCTTGTTTTCCACTGCGTTATATTTTCTCTTCTCTTCCAGATTTAGGCCAATATATAAGCAATAGGTCTACAGATAATTCAGTAAAAATTTAAGAGGAAATTAAAATTTTTAACTCAAGTCTAGACTTTTCTACAGAACTCTAGACTCATGTATCCATCTATGTGACATCTCTTTCTGGGTATCTGGTAGGCATTTCAAAGTTAACATGCTCAAAGTAAATTCTTAATCTCTCTCCCCAAAGCTTACTCCTTCCACATCATTTTGGTTAATAATGACTTCTACCTTCTGTTTGCCCAATCCAAAGCCTTTGGAGCTTTCCTCTACTCTCTTCTTCCTTTATAACCCACATGTCACACATCAGCAAATCCTGTTCTCTCCCCTTCAAAATATGTTCAGAGTCTGAATGTTTCCTTTCATTTTTGCTGCTGTGATCCCCATCAGGCCATCATGATCTGTTGTGTTGACATTACAACAGCCTATTAATTGCTCTCCCTGTTTGTACCCTTATATCTCTTCAGTCTACAATCAGCACAGTAGTTGGAGTGATTGTGTGAAAACAGGTTAGAGCCTGTCATTCCTCTGCTCAAATGAATGTCCTAAGAAAGTCCTGCAGAGTGCCTGTGTTGCTCAGTTGATTAAGCTTCTGCTTTAGGCTCAGGTTGTGATCCCAGTGTCCTGGGATTGAATCCTGCATTGGGCTCCCTTCTCCCTCTCCCATTCCCCCTGCTTCTGTGCACTCTCTCTCTCCCTCTCTGTCAAATAAATAAGTAAAAATAAAATCTTGAAAAAAAAGAAAAAGAATATCATATACAATCTAGCCTTCCTTATTTCTTCTCAGTCCTCAACTCTTACTAGCCACATTGGCCTCCTTATTAGCCTTCAAATATACCAAGGATGGTTCCAACTTAGGGCTTATAATCATGCATTTTCTCCCACCAGGAATGTTCTTTTTTCGCATATTCCCAAGGTTGGTTCCCCCACCTTCATCAGGTACTTCATGTCTTCTATCAGTGAGGCCTTCTCTGAATACTCAGTTAAAAATTTCAGTATCCCTAGATCATCTTTCTCTCCTTCTTCCTTTCCTTATTTCTCCCCCAAACTGTAATCATCATCCCAAATACTATATACAATACTCACTTATACTTTTAGTGTATATAAATATGCCAAATGTGAATTACCCAAGGGCAGGGACTTTTGTCTGGTTTATTCATTGCATACGCAACACTTGGCACAAATTAGGTGCTCATTAGATATTTACTGAATCCTGAATTAATATGATACATTTAGGAATGAATGAGTTTTCTGACTCATTTATTTTCTTATTTTTAAGTGTGACTATTGTCATATAGTTTTTATGAATTATATCATTCTCATATAAATTATTGTTACACATTCTTGGTCTTCTAATTAAAAGCCTTTTCACACATGCAGGGAAAGGCATTTCATTGTTCTTTCATATTCCTAACCATAACATGCTTGTATTACTTGTTCAATAAGTTGCTGTTTCTTGAAAATAAGACATAAGCCTTTTATATCTTGAATCCTTCACACCAGGCTCAGAGCTTCACAGATGGTATACAAATAGCAAGCCAGTGGTCAATATGAAATCTAATAAGTGACCCCAAGTAGGATCATGTGATTATAGGTGATATACAGATATTTTTGTCTGTGTATTAATATCAGTGTGCTAGATGATGTTCTAGAAAGGGTTTTGTCAAATTTATTTATTTATTTATTTATTGGTTTTTAACAAATATAAATATATGCAAGATAAAATAAAAATCAACTAATATGTAAATTATTAATTCAGCTTTGTTTAGTTATTTAAGAGTGATTTAGTTATTATTTATTTAGAGTTATTATATAATCAATATTTACCATATACAAGATGTATTTGTATCTAACCAGACATTTAAATGTAACTATGTCTTTCTTGGGAACTGAATATTAAAACTCAGACCATACCCAGAGAAGTGTATCAGATTAAATTAGCATTTAATTTTCTTTTGTACTAGTATTTATATATGAAGCGAAAGTAAGTTTATATGAGATTCTTATGAGTCAGTTTGGGAGCAAAATTGGGGATTAATCAAATCACAGTTGTTTTGTCCTCTACCTTTTGAATCGGTGGTTCCTGATACATCACCTTAAGGTTCTGCTCATTAAATGTGGTGATGCTAATCTAAGGGCAGTTGTAATAAGATACTGTCACTAGGTGCATAATTAAGACATGTTTTTGAATCCATTTTTTCCTTCTGTTTAACAGTTTTTGGTAATTCTGATTGTTTTCAATTTTTCTTCTTTAACTTTTAGTTCCCAGTGTTCCCACAAATATTGCTTTTTCTAATGTTCAGTCAACTAGTGCAACATTAACATGGATGAGACCTGACACTATTCTTGGCTACTTCCAAAATTACAAGATCACCACTCAGCTGCGGGCTCAGAAATGCATAGAATGGGATTCTGAAGAATGTGTTGAATATCAAAAAATTCAGTACCTTTATGAAGCTGACTTAACTGAAGAGACAGTGTATGGATTAAAGAAATTTAGATGGTACCGATTCCAAGTGGCTGCCAGCACCAATGCCGGCTATGGCAGTGCTTCCAACTGGATATCTACACAAACCCTTCCTGGTCGTAAGTATTATCTTCTATATGTGTTTATACTTTTGCATTCGAGAAAAAGCTCTTTGAATGTTTTTCCTCAGAAATCACTCAAAGTATAGGTAATGATTGCTCTTGCAACTTTAGTTTTATGTCTTAAAACTAACTAGTTACCCTACTTGCTTAGACAGCATCATTAATCATAATTAGCTAAATAAATTTCTATTACTTATCCTGAACACTGTCTACATGGAATTATAATGGCTTCCATGCAAAGGAAATAAATATATACATACTTATAAATAAATACATACATACACCGCTAACTATTGAATTAATGATTTTTCCTTAATACAATTTTGTATAAAATCACTGAACATGAAAATTACTGAATTAGTGTGTAAACTAATGCACGTAATAACATTTGTTTTTAATTTAATTGAATCCCAATGGGAAAACCAATTTCAGACATTATTAGTTAAGGCTTTTCTCAGACTTTCAGAGACGTACTGAAGCCCTAGAGTCTTCTCTTGCAATGGGCCTCTCTTGTAGTATATTATTAGGCTATACTGATTGCCATTGAGCCCCCTTTGTCCATGCCTACATTTTCCCTTCATATCTAGATGCTCTTCTGCTTTTAAGATAGACTTTACAATCTTTTTGGTGACTTTAGGAACACACACACACACACACACACACACACACACACACACACACACACACACACACACACACACACACCAGCTGAGACAGATCTCCTGGCAAGCAGCTTTTCAGCTTGTGCTTTATACCTATATAAAATTTGGAGGCAAAGAAATACCACGGGTTAGACTCCTAGCTTGAGATGTGAAGAAAGGAAAAAACACAGAGAAGAAACACAAAATAATTTCTTAAAATTTTTTCTGCCATTTACCCATCTTTCAGGACTTTTGTATTCAAGAAAGAGCTCTTTAAACGCTTCTCCATAGAAATTATTCAAAGTGTAGATAAAAATGCTGTTATAACTTTAGTTTTATATTTTAAAACTAACTGGTTACCCTACTTGGTTAGATAAAGTGATTAACTATGAGTAAGTAAATAAATTTCTATTATTTATCCTAAACAGTATCTACATAGAATTATAATGGCTTCCATGAAAACTAAATAAATTGCAAATCAAATGCTGCATGCCAGAGCTGCACTGTCTGAAATGCCATTTCCACCCCAAGCCATCCTGAGCAAATTTCAAGTTGCCCAGGTCACCCATCACAACACCCTCCATATAAACCATCCAAATAGGGACCTTATGTTACCATTCTTCTATCTTGATCGAGACTGTTACTAGGTAATTCCTTTCAAATTCAAATCATATTTTTCTAAAAATTTTTGGTACCTATAAATTGAGTAAACCACACACATACAGAGAGATTTTCAGTGATAAATAGATGCTGTTATAGGGCTTTATAGAGGGAAAAATAAACTTTGATCTAGAGGCTTTATTTTTTAGGTTACTAAATATATTCCCAGGAGTGCCTGGCATAGTTTTTGTAGAGTAAATTTTCAATCAATATTTGTTACTACAGGTCCACATTTGAGATAGAATCCAAACAATCAGCTTTCAACACAATTATACAGCCTCTCCTCCTTGTAGCACTTTGACTCTAGGTTTCTGTAATATCTCCCCTTCTTGTTTTTCTCCTATCTCCCTGGTAGCTCTTTCTCTGACTCTTTCTCAGGTTCCTTAGCTCATTCCTTTTTATTTTTTAAAATTAATTAATTAATTGATTGATTAATTAATTAATATTTATTTTTATTATTATTTGCCCCATTTTATTATATTTATTATTATGTACAGGTCTGTGAATCATCAGGCTTACNTCTAGAGGCTTTATTTTTTAGGTTACTAAATATATTCCCAGGAGTGCCTGGCATAGCTTTTGTAGAGTAAATTTTCAATCAATATTTGTTACTACAGGTCCACATTTGAGATAGAATCCAAACAATCAGCTTTCAACACAGTTATACAGCCTCTCCTCCTTGTAGCACTTTGACTCTAGGTTTCTGTAATATCTGCCCTTCTCGTTTTTCTCCTATCTCCCTGGTAGCTCTTTCTCTGACTCTTTCTCAGGCTCCTTAGCTCATTCTTTTTTATTTTTTAAAATTAATTAATTAATTGATTGATTAATTAATTAATATTTATTTTTTATTATTATTTGCCCCATTTTATTATATTTATTATTATGTACAGGTCTGTGAATCATCAGGCTTACATATTTCACAGCACTCACCATAGCACAAACCCTCCCCAATGTCCATAACCCAGCCACCCTATCCCTACCCCCTCACCCCCAGTAACCCTCCGTTTGTTTTGTGAGATTAAGAGTCTCTTATGGTTTGTTCATTCCTTTTTTAAACCTAAGTGTTGGAGTGCCCAGATATCTGTATTTGACCCTTTTTTATATCAACACACAACCCCTAGGAGATCTTACCTTGATGTGACTTTATCCTGTCCTGTGACTTTAAAGTTTACTGATACTGTGGTTATTTCCAAGTATCTATTTCTAGCTCTGACTCATCCCTAGAACCCCGATCAGTATATTTACCTGATCAACTGACATCATTGGGTGTGTGTGTGTCAAATATACCTTTCAAAATTTAATGTGGTCTAAACACCAAATCTCTCCTCCCCTAACCTTCCCTATCAGTAAAATACACCATTATTCATCTGGTTGCAGAAAATGAAAATCTAGGCAGTGTTCTTTTCCTCCTCAACTCTGCCAGTGATTTAATTCAACTGTGCCATCTAAATACATCCCTCCATTTGCATCGCTATCATACTAGTCCTATCCTTCATTACTATTACCACTGCATGAACCTAACTGACCTCCAAAGTTTCCAGGCTGATCTTTTTAAACCTAAATCAGAGGTGTACCTGGGTGGCTCAGTTGTTGGGTGTCTGCCTTCGGCTCAGGTCATGATCCCAGGGTCCTGGGATCGAGCCCCACATTGGGCTCCCTGCCAGCAGGGAGCCTGCTTCCTCCTCTCTCTCTCTGCCTGCCTCTCTGCCTACTTGTGATCTCTCTCTCTGTCAAATAAATAAATAAAATCTTTAAAAAATAAAATAAAATAACCCTAAATCAGATGCTGTCACTTCCTTGTTTAAAGCCATCCAATGGATTTCCATTGCTTTAGAATAAAATTCAAATTTCTCTCTTTTTTTAAGATTTTATTTGTCAGAAAGAGAAAGAGAGAGAGAGAGAACACGCAAGCAGGTGGAGAGGCAGGCAAAGGGAGAAGCAGGCTCCCCACTGAGCAAGGAGCCCAATGAGTGACTCGATTCCAGAACCCTGGGATCCTGACCTAAGCTGAAGGCAGGGGCTTAACCGACTGAGCCACCCAGGCATCCTAAATTCAAATTTCTTAACATGATTAACATGACCTGGCTCTTTCCTAACACTCTAACCTCATCTGTAGCTACTTTCCCACTTACCATTACTCACCATTCACACAAGACATTTTTTTCTGTTGCTTAAACACACTAAACTCCCAGAACTTGGGCCTTTGCACTGCCTGTTCCTTTTGACTGGAATGTTCTTTCATCTCCAGCTTCACACGAGCAGTTTTTCATAATGTATACCTCTACTTAAATGATTCCTGCTCAGAGTGGATTTTCCTGTTCACCCAATCTAAAGTAGCTTTGCAGTCTTTTTCTAGAATATCATGTTATCTAAATGAGCATTTATAAGTATGTAATATCTTCTTATTTTTGTTTGTTTTTGAATCTGTCTTGACCATTGCTCTCTTATTGCCTAGAGAATGGTGCCTGGTAAGAGTAGGTACTCTATTAATATTTCCTAAGTGAGTGAAATTTGATTGAGTAAGCTAAAGTGGGTAGGGGAGAATGAACTGTTTTCTAGTTCAGGTGATACTGACGATGATGGTGTCATAACACAGAAAAGAAAAAATGGAAAAAGCAAATTTGGGTTGGGTTTAGTCAGTAACCATGGCTATATTGAACCTGTTGGCTTTGAGAAGTAACTATTCTAATCCAATTAACTAAAAAACAGAAATACATGCTTAGAGATAAGAATGTAGGAAAAACTAGGGACTTTAGTTTCATCAACCTGGAAAATCACAAATGAAGATTTGACTAAAACATGAGACACTGACTGGGGTGCCTGGGTGGCTCAGTCAGTTAAGTGTCTGCATTCGGCTCAGGTCATGATTCCAGAGTCCTGGGACTGAGCCCCAAGTTGGGCTCCTTGCTCAGCCCTCTGAGTTTAATGTGTTTAAGCTCTTCTCCCTTTGCCCCCCCCCACCGCTTATGCGCATTCACGTGCTCTCTCTTTCTCTCTCCCTCTCTCAAATAAAATCTTAAAAAGAAAATGGGACATTGACTGAATGAATAAGCTTTTAAGTCCCGAGGCAACTGGAAGTTAACTGAAGGGGTACTATAATGAATGAAGCAGGCTGATGTAAGGCAATTGGGAGTGGTGGAAACTGTGACAAATTAACAGAGAATGTGCTCTCTAAAGGCTTATTACTATTCCATAGACAGGTCATGCTATTAGGACTTCTGATGTTTTCAGAGAAATGGGAAATTTAGGGTGGGGTTTTGAACATGAAAACACTTAGTTTCTTGCTTCTGACAATTTTTTTTTAATTTAAAATCATTTAGTAGTTCAAACTAAATACATCAGTAGCCCAGATCTGGCCTGTGGACAGCTACTTTGGAGCCTTTAGTTAAAATAGACCTTCTGCCTGCACTGAAGATCTGAGGATTCAGACACTGAGGATTCCCATTCCTGACACTGAGGATTCCCATCCTATTCCTTCCCAACCTCTCACTTGGACAGTACCTGCTTTTACCTCCTACAGTGAGCCAGGAAGTGGATTTTCTGAATGCATCATCTCTTCAAGCACTCTAGACATAATGATAGATGTTCAATTAGCATAAAATGATAATTAACATGATTAATTTAGAATCTGCTAAATGAAACGACAAAGCTGAGTTTTTAAAGAATCTCACATTCTTAATTTGAAAATTTAGGAATTTTTCCATTTGAATGTCATTGTTTCTACCCTAGTCTCCCCTCCTCCATACCCCCTCCCCTGTTTAGATCTATGATCACCTCACTAGAATTTGGTCATTTTCAATTTCCTACTACTCCATTTTGCTCATTTTGGTCTAAAGGAATAATGGTAGAGTATTGCAAACTTTCACAATCAGTGTGAGCTTTTTTTTTTTTAAAGTATTTCTTTCCTAGTTTTAGCAGGATGTCTCCCTTTGTCATTGGTGGTTGGTTGGTTGGTTAGTTCTTTGTGCAATAGAGAAAGTAATCTTGGCTTCTCTTCACCCCAATTTCCAGGTCTTTACTTGATGACTAATTCACAGAGTGCCTCTCTACAAAGCACTAGTTTATCTTTTATCTGGTACTTTTCTTCTCCCTGGATCTAGTATCTAATTGCCACAATTTGAATTCACCATCAGAGACTACTTGCATATGAAGATATTTATCAATATTTAAGTAGGTTGTCTATACTAATCCTTTTCCCTTTCTCTTTTTCTTTCTGCTTGAGAGCTGATTTTCTACTCTGTTGTTTATCAGTAGAATAAAAAATTTTTCCTATTTTAGTTTCAGAGGATACATGGAAAGGTCTTCCTGCAACTGTGATTTAGAGAGAAAAGTAAAAAGGTTTATATATTTCAAAATTTGTGACAACAGACGTATGATTTTTCTTGGCATTTGCAAACTTACTAGCTTTTCATCTGAGTATTCCTAGGTATGGGAATATTGTATAATTATGAGAATGAGAATGAGTTGGTTACCCCTTTTTGTCTCAGAATGGAAAAGATATTTTTCTGGATTATGTATATGTACATATACGTACTACAACATGCACACATATATATCTGAATTTCATAATTGTACATTAAGAGAAAAGTTTTATTTATTATATTAAGCCCAGGAGAGATCATCTGAGATGGTATTTGATATGAAAGACAAAAAGTATATATATTATTGCCAGATTATATATACGGAGAACTAACATATAATATAAGAATAAAATAAATTAGATGGCTCAGTCGGTTAAGCATCTGCCTTTGGCTCAGGTCATGATCCTGGGGTCCTAGGATTGAGCCCCACATCTGGCTCCCTGCACAGCAAGGATTCTGCTTCTCCCTGTTTCTCTGTTCTACTCATATGCTCTCTCTCTTTCTCTATCAAATAAATAAATAAAATCTTTTAAAAAAAGAATAAAATAAAATAGTCCAGCAACAAAAATCTTGATAAGCAGTAATATTAAAAATGAAAAGTATTAAAGACCTTTTGCCAACATAAAAAGTAATCTGAAAGAAAAAAATTAATGTTTTGTATTATTAGTCATTATTCAAAAAAGTGTTATGTTTTTCATAATCTGATGTAAGAAGATAAAATGATGAAAATGAACAATTTTTCTCAATGTTAGGAAAAGCTAAACAACAATAAAAATTCGTATAAATCACTATTTCATATGTGTGCATTTCTAATGGCATCAAGTTGCATGCAACCATTTAGTAATGGATCCTCATATCAAATCCTGGAGCTTTTAATAAGGAGCAAGAAAGTTGATGTCCAGCTTGATATCAACTTTTTCAAAATTTTGAGTTCAAAATTCAAAAATTGAATGATTCTAAAAGACCATCCAGTCTGAATAATAAATATTCTAAAACATTCTCAAATGGCCTGTAGCATAAGAAAATATGTAGTATTATCTCTCTTTGAACTCATAACGAACAGAACCCAAATTGAAGATTCAGGGAGCAAAGTTAGAATGCAAACTAAGAATTAAATTGGGTTGCTTTCTGCATTTGAATCTACCACTGTAAACTAGAGTGAAGAAAGGAAACAATATTCAGCTAATTCAAGCTAACATTTCTTTCTCCTACATACTCTGATCTAGATAATTGAAGCCACATTGCTTTTCTCCTTAAGTCATCTGTATAATAGCCATAACTCTCTACTTCATGCTGAGTGTGTATAGATACAAACATAATCACAAAAATTACAAATGGCAGAAATATTTAACTTGAAACATTAAAGTCTTGCAGATTATTTTACTCATCTCTTTTTTTCTGATTGCCCTTATACTAAAGCCATTTGAGTTGTGTGTGGGGGGAGGAATGTAGAATGGAAAGCTGTTAAATATCTCCATGGTGCACAATAAGTACTTATAATGCTGAGGAAATGTACAACTTTAAAAGAGTGTGGGTGTGAAATTAGTATGGAATGAAATGAGACTCTCATAATGTGCATCTCCTATAGACCACCAGGACTGGAAGACTGCAAGAAAGGAAAATTCCTGGGGTAACACTTAGGTTGTGAAAACCACAGGATACCATACTCATGAGGAATTTTAACTACCCAAACATCTGTTAGGTTAAAAAAAAAAATTCAACAAAACATGCCTCATCAAAGAGGCTTCCAAGGAATGCAACTTTATGATCTAAAAAGAAGAAAAACTAAATAGAGGGCAAAAATGCCTTAACAATTTTTAAAAATAAGAAATGGTTACTGAGTTACTATATATTCAGTTATTTTCCTTAATTTATTCTAAAGGCTATAATGCACTTATAATGTGATAAGTGCTATCATAACAAAGGTAGATGTTATCCCTTCTATAAAGAAGCAATTATATAAAGATAAGAAGAGATGTTAGCCATAAATAAATAGCAAAATATAATCCAAGACATAAAGAAGCCCATTTGGTGGCAATGAATTTTTAGAATGGCTCTAACCTGCTGCCGCTAGAGGAAATGAATATAATTTATTCTAGACATGATAGTTGTACTTCTGTGAAATTCGTTAGATGCTGTTGAAAGCCTTCTCAGTCAGTTGCCTGAGACTCCCAAATGTGTAGTTCAAGAGGACATCTCTCTTCTAGGCTGTAAGTTGAAGTTACTAGCATGACTGCTTAGGTTTCCAGAGACATGTCAGACCCCACATTACCACTGCTCCCCCCACCCACTGCAAACCTTGCCTGTCTGCCTGTGTGTTTGCTATTTCAGTGCATTGTACTATTGTTCATTTAATTGTTCATGCCAGCCGCCCACGAATCGTTAATTATTTCTAGCAGTCTCCCATCCCCCCACCCCAAGTCCATACCTGAGTCCTATTGAAGTTATCTTCTAAGTACTTCTTGAATTTGTTTATTTTCCTCTGTTAAAGATCTCTAAATCCAGACTCTTAAAATTAATTTCCTAGATTATTACAAAAGATATCTAGATGACCTTTCTGGTCGCATTTTCCCAACCTCCACCTGAACCCAGCTTTTGAATACACCTGTCTGACCATGTTAGTCTCCTGCTTAAGATCTTTAAGTTTTCTGTTTTCCTGTTTCATGAAAATCATACTTTTTAGTATGTTCTATAAGGTAGGTCATCGTGATTTTGCTTTTATTTTCCGTGGTCTTTCTCTTTTGTGCTCCAGAATCTTGTTGGTCTTTCTCATTGTCCTGTCTTTTTTTTTTTTGAGAACAGCTTCCTTTTCTTTATATTTCATACCAAACATCTATTTTGCAAACCGTTCTATGAGTTCCTCTTTCCACTCCCACATCTCGAAAATTGTTTCTCAAATGCTGAATATTTTGCTTCATACTTGTTTTTCTCTCCCTCTTTTGTGGAACACTGAGCTCCTTAAAAGCAGAGATGACTAGGGGTGTCTGGGTGGTGCAGTCAGTTAAGCATCAGACTCAGATCATGTGTCAGTTAAGCGTCAGCTCAGATCATGATCTCAGGGTCTTGAGATGAAGCCCCACATTGGGCTCCACACTCTGCATAGAGTCTGCTTGGTTTCTCTGCCTGGATTCTCTCTCCCTCTCCCCTTCCCACTCGTGTACTCTCCCCCTTCCACCGCCTTAAATAAATAAATAAATCTTAAAAAAAAAAGCAGAGATAACTAGGTGATCATGTCTTATGTATGTTTCCACCCTCCATGCCTACTCAGTATCTAAGACTAAATGATTATAGCATTTGGACTCGTGGAAGGCATTTGACTTAATGTGCAAGTATTTAAATGCCAAAATTTTCCATTACAAAATAGTTCATACTAATTCTTTTCTTGATTTTTTTTCTATAATTTGTCTTTCAAGTACTTACATAGTTAGAGACAAAATTAAAATTCTCCTAGTCAGTTACTGTCCGTGTGTAACATGTTCAGCTTCTTTTATTTCACGAAACCAGTCTATTTTATATTGCTGATATTGTTTTTATTTTTCCTTTTCATTAGCATAGGAAGTATGAATTCTGCACTTAGGAAAGAAATATGCAGGTAATAAATTGAGAAATATTTCAAATAATAAAGGAAAATAGTGCATGCCTATTTCAGAAGCATTAACAGTATCTATATGATAAACTGAGAGAATAAACTTAATGTATTTGTATAGCAAGGTGGGATTATAGTAGACTGATAGTCCATGAAGAAAACAAAAGAGAACAATGTCTAAATCTGGGCTGCTAAATATGATTACAAAGGAAAGATATTTGGGTGAAATCATAATTTAAATGACAAAATAGTAAGCACATAAAATTAAAGAATTTAATAGAGGATTCAACTATGTATTTAACTCAGAAGAGCTTTTGGTAGATTATTAAACAAGTTATCAGGGTTTAAATAAAAATATTTTAAATTCTGTTACATAAGCGCCTAGAGCGTGTATTTCAGCAAAATCACTAAAAATCAAAGGATGTTATAAAGATCATCAGTTATTTTTTAAATCATTAATATTAAGAAGGACTGGTTATCATAGGGGAAAAAAATGAGAAAAAATATCCTCCCCTAAGTATAGCTACCTGTATTTTATCTTTCGATGATAAATGAATTCAAATGAATTCTCTCACTTTCTCATCTCAAACTTCAAATCTCACGGTGAAATGAGTTTATTTGGATTCTTCTGAGAATCTTTTTTTTTTCCCTTGGTTCAAAAAGAAGTGTGATGTTAGGCTTAATTCTTTGTCACTTTCACTCATTAATCTCAGTTCAGGTCTGCCTCAATATTAAGCACTGGGTCAACAAAAATTCAGCTCCGTTTTCTTCTGCATTACTAAGGAAGTGGGGAGAACTCTGATTTGATTATGGAAAACTCTCAAATCTGAAAAGACCATATAATTGCTATACTTAGTAGTTTGGGGCACTTTTTGGTTGGACCCAACAATTGAATTGAGAGTCCTTGACTGGGTAGTTAAGAATAATAACAACAATAGCTAAGCTTATCAAGTGTTATATGCTGGTTTTATTCTAAGAACTTTACACACATTGATTCATTCATGAACTTCCTTTATTTCTAGGGTAGAGTCTGTGATCTTAGATCTTAAATAGGACTTGGGCAAAGCCTCCTGGTGATATAAAAGTACCACAAAAAAGAAGCAGAGAGGGACACCTGGGTGGCCTAGTCAGTTAAGCGTCAGGCCATGATCTCAGGGTCCTAGGATAAAGTCCCTCATCCGGCCCCCTACTCAGTGGGGAGTCTGCTTCTCCCTCTTCTTTTGCCCCTCCCTCTGTTCCTTCTCTCTCTCTCTCTCAGTCACTCTTGCTCTCTCAAATAAATAAATAAAATCTTTAAAAATAAGAAGCAGAGAGGTGCTAAGTAGGATTACAAAAGAGAAGCTATCCTGTTAAACAGTAATTTAAAGGAAATACTAGTAAGTATTTAAAATTAAACTATTTGCTAAAGTATCCAATTCAATATTTAGTGTCAAAAAAAAAAGCTTTTGCCAAACTTTGAGAACGTTTTCCAGAATGTAAATAAAAATATTTTGAAATCCCATCTGCATGAACAAATGCAATGTCTTTTTCAGGGAAAGCACTAAAAACCAAACAGTTAAAAGAAATTTTAAGGATTATCACTATGTGATATTATTAACTTTGACAACTGAGACTAAAACAGATCCGGAGATAGACAAGTTTCTAGTATGTAATCCCACCATCTCCATTCCCAAATAGGCTGGATGAGACTTTTCTTCAGACTATACTTTCAGTTTCTTTTCTCTTTGCTGATACACCTGATAGTTATCTTACCTACATACAGTGACTGGAAGGATGAAATAGGGACATTTATCTTTGGCCCCAGTACTCCATTGTGGTCATGGCCTCATCTGATATGCTGATGGCCTTATCTGTATTATTCCAGGTGGTTCCTTCGCAGAGCTTCTGTGTTCTTATGGAACACAATGGCCTATTATTACTGTGAGAACTTTGGGAATGGGAAGGAGTGACAGTAGGAAGAAGCCTCCGCATAATTTATCCAGAATTAAAATAAATGGAAGGTAGGAGGAGACCAGTCTATGGAGTGTGTATTGGCTGGATGCACATTTCCATGTTTATC
Organism: Ailurus styani; assembly: GCA_002007465.1. NCBI lineage: Eukaryota > Metazoa > Chordata > Mammalia > Carnivora > Ailuridae > Ailurus > Ailurus styani. Next base: position 4,478,247 of record LNAC01000002.1, on the reverse strand, counting down.
ACCATGAGTTCCCAAGCCCTCCTCCACTGCTTCCCTAGCCCTCACAGGAACAGTAATTTAATCCCTGCCCAGCCTTCTGATTCAGTTAAGTCTGGGATGTGACTTCAGAATTTGCTTTCCTAACAACTTCCCAGGTAATACTGATACTGCTTGTGTGGAGATCACATTTTGAGAAACACTGCTCTAGAAAGTTATTTTTATAAACATGATGGTATTCTAGAATAAGATGTATTATCTGATCTTAAAAGCAATAGTACTAATATTAGAATTTTTTATTTTTACCTGGCATGGCTAGTGTTGGAAGTGAGAGTTTTTTGTATTTCGCATTTTTTTTTCAACTTAAGCCAGACTGAAATGACTCAAAAAATTACTCATTACACATCACAGAAAATGGTCATTCAGTGAGGTCTAATACTACGGGCATCCATGAATCATTCTCAGTACTCATCAAACAGTCTGATTAAACACATTTTTAGGCTTATAGTATTTGCCTTTGTGATGCCATCTTGCTCTTAGAAAATTTAACTATAAAACAAAATTACAGTCCTATAGAATGATAGGAAATATTTTATACACCAACCATATTGTCCCATACTAAGAAGTGAGATCCCTAGGTTTTAGGGAAACATTCAACCCCAGGGAAGGATAGCTGATTAGTGTAGTGTTGTAACCAATACGGTATGTCCTGGGATGCCCTTGCCTGCATACGTGTAGTCAGTCTAATTGTTGAACTTCTTCATGTCCCCTGATGAGCTGAATTATTTAAAATGCAAGGAATCTACTCAAACCACCTAGCCAATTAGATTTCCTCTTGTCCTGAGAGACAAGTAAAATTTAAAGCTAATTCTTCCAGGTGTGCTGAATCAAAGCCAACTCACAGTCCTAGGGGCTAATACTTGTATAAGCTGAGAAAGAATGGAGTCCCTCATATAGTGATGATAGTAGCTAGGAATGTGGTAGTCTTTACCAAATCCTGAAACCAAAATACCCTAAAGGGTAGGCCCTTAAAATAAGCTTTAAACTCAACTTAAATCCAAATAGATATACAGGCAATTTAAATCACATGTGTGCAGAGCTCAAGATTTTCTGTCTTGTGAGTTGTTGTCAAATCATTTATTTATTTATGTTTATTCTTTTAGGAAAGTCATGATTGCATGGTGCACCAAAAAACTCAACAATATTTTCTACATTATTCATCATTAAATTAAGTTTGCAGGGATCTACAGAAGGCAAAGTTACTAATAAGTCTCTGAATGTGCTTATTTTTAAAGTATAGTATTAGACACACCAAAATACATGGTTCTTAATCAAACTGGCATTGACTTGGGTGCCTTAAAGCTCTTGTATGTATGAGGCAAAATGATGGTCTATCCAGACTCACCTTTCAGCTAACACACTTAGCATGGGGACACAGATGGATGGGAAAGATGACCCTGACCCACATAAGACCCACATTCCTGTGCAAGGATAGAAGCATGATAATCAGGAAATGATGGTTGTTAGTTACAGAAAATGCATTATTGTGAAAACCAGGGGAAAAGTGCTTATGAGAGGAAGTGATTGGATTATGGGGAATGAGAGAATAAAGATAGATCATTTCTACTGAGTAAATTGCTGTGATTTATAAGAGAAAGGGTATAGTGATATCTTGGCCCATTACTGACTAGATTCATTTCACAAACAATCCTAAATCAGAATCTGACAGTTTATGGGGAGACAAACAAAGTCTCCCAAAGATGCTTATATGTTACTAAGCTTTTAAACTGGCATATTTTCATCTCCCCACACCTTTACTGCTTTAAACTTCCTTGGTTTTGCTGATTGGCATTTATAATTTTAATTTTACATTCCCCTTTATATGACTCTAGTAATAGTTTACTACACATTAGAATAAAAGAGAAGAAAATACTCATATATGTTATTATGTATCTTTGGAATTTTGATGATTTTCAAAAGAATATTACCTAAAAGAAATTTTAAAATATCATATGCTTAAAAGTATACTATAATATTTGGACAATATTAAAATAATTAGATATTGTTTTATAATAGACAAGCATTTTGGTATTCTATATGTTTCTCTTAAATTATCTATGAATTAAATGATTATCTTTAATTGTTTTATATACATAAGAATCAGTTATATGCATATTATATATTCTTATATCAGTTTAGTAATGTATGTTTACTTTTATTTTTTTAAATTCAGATTTAGGAGTTCTTATATCATTATATTCTAATCCTTCGAGAATACAGATATACTACATTGTAAGAGAAATTTTTCACAAAGGATTCAACAAAGGAAACGTTTGTATTAAAAGAAAGCAATTTCATCAAATTTACTAAAAATCCAAATGTTGTTTAGAGTATTTCTTAAAAAAGAAAAAAGAAAAAGTTTTCGGGAAAGTTCAAGAAATGGCATTAAAGCACAGCTCAGCAAGGGGCTAAATACCTTGCCTTTTTTTTAAATAAAATGATTGATTAGTGTATAGAACTGAAAATATTTCGTAGTCCAATTGATTAGTGTGTGCCATGAATGATCTTTAAATGTCATTTTTCTCTCAGCTCTTCTTGGGGTAGCAGACACTCCCTGATGAGGGCTTGATTACTAGTATTTAAGGGATGATTGCAGGGTTGACATTTTCCTGTGAAAGATAAGAGTTGAAGTAAGGCTTCGCACTGCTTTCTGAGCTGGTCTACACACATACTTGCAAGACTGGCCAAGGTTTCCCTTGGGAAACAGTTGTGGATCTGCCCTCACTTGAGACCCGAAAGATCCAAACTACAGAGCAGAGGAGACATGGACATATTTCCTTGGAAATAGTTCCAAAGACAGGCGACCATCAACATAGTTACAGAAAAATGCCATCAACTTTCTTAGTCACAGAAAATTATCAGTAAACTGTCTGTGATATTTGTCAGTAATGTACCATCTTGCTTACCTGCTAAAAGAGTTTGGTTTAAAAGTTAGTCCCAATAGCCATTGAATTGGTATATTTTATAGAAGTGTATGAATTAGATTCTGGAGATAATATTTCCTCTTTGGATCTAATTAAGTTTGACCCATCTTTTTGGTACGTGTTAGATATTAAGTGTCAAAATTTGCAGAGGCCCCTTTAGTCCATGAAGATACAGTATGGCATTGTCTTTTTACCCAAGACACCAGTTCTTACAAAGCCCCTAACACTGACCTTAAAGACCCTACACAAACTGGCTCCCATTTCCTTCTTACTCTCATAATTACCTGGCTTCAGCCTCACTGGAGTCCTTGTTATTCCTAGAATAGACTAGGCAAAATCCTGCTTAAGGGCCTTTGCATTATTCCAAGTCTTGTCTTTGACATGCTTCCTTCAAACATTCCCACACTCCTTTACTGCCTTCAAATCTTTGTTTTAATGTCACCTGCTTATAGAGGCATGCCCTGACCACCATACTGAAAATAGTAATTTTCATCAGCATCCTCGTTCTTATTATCCTGCTTCATTTTTTGTCATGGTATATATCACTTCCTAACATAGTATGTAATTTACTTACATATTAGTATTAACTTACCTAAATTTTTATAATATATATTATGTACTCCCTCCACTAAAATAGAAGTTCAATGATCTTTATCTCTTCGGTTTTCTTCTTCACCACCAGCACTTCAAAAATGCCCACCATGTAGTAAGTGTTCAATAAATAGTTGTTGAGTGAAGAAGAGAAGGTATATTCTAGAAACTCTATATAGATAGGTCTACAACTACATCCATCACCTCTATAGTCTGTGTCTTCCTGGTGTCTGGCACACAGAAGGTGTTCAGTCAATCTCTGCTGGTTGGATAAACATATAAAGTTCATCTAAAAGCCAAAAGAACATTTGGGTATAACTAAAGAGAAAGGCAGCCTAAAGTATTTTCTTAAAGTGGTATACTTTAAATTTGTGGCCTGTCAGAAAATTGTTCCTTTCCACAATAGTTCTTACAGAGCTGGAAGGCAAGTTTTGCAAAAAGATTAATTAATGTTAAATAATAAAAACATTAATTATTAATTAATTAGTAGATGTTTTACTAAATTTGTACTTAACTTCCAGCCCATCCCTGTTTATAGAGTCAAAGATAGCAGAAGATAGGTCATTAAAACTGTGAACCATCTTAGAGATTTCAGTGCAGATTCCTCCATGAGGAAAGTGTGCAGTAATGATCAGTAATGGTGTGCTAGTCCTGAAGCCTATCCACTCCTCATTTAACATTCTGAATAGACAGATTCAGGGATGCTCTTTGTTATTTTGCTACTTATTAAGATGGGCATAACATTTTCTAAGGAACATCCAGTTTGGGAAGGAAAGAGGGTTGTCACTCTTGAATATGAAGTGCATTATTCTGTTAGGTCATCCAAAAGCAATTGATTATGCTAGTCACAAGAGATCTTTCATAGCTCTCATTTGTTATATGTAATTACCTAAATGAATTATGCTATAATTTGAGATACTTTTCATAAGTCTAGGATCATAAAATTAGAAGTAATGAAGATTGACAATGTTAGGCTATGCAGGTGTGTTTAAGTGCTGGGATTCCATGATCTCTCCACATTAGTTACCAGAGAAATCATGTACCCAATTCTGTCATCATTATTAGTGCTTCTCAGCTCATCAGACCTCCAAATCCTAAAGCATCCCCTCTTCACTGTCTCTCCTAGATGCCTTCCTGAGCCATACAGACTAGATCTCTGAGTCAATGTACAGTATTACACAAGGGTCAGAAAAGTGTGTTGGAAAGATATGTTTGGTACCTCAAAGGCATTTTCCCTCAGAAACTTCCTTTTACATGATTGTTAGAGTCCTCTATTGTTACATCTGAATATTATTTTAAAATATTTTAGTGCTACTATTAAATATATTTTTATGGGCAAGTTGGGTACCTAAATTCCACACATAATATCTCTCTTGGGAACATACTCTAAGTGCCAATAATATATTCATAGTTTAAAAATGGTCACTCCTATTAACATTTTTTTATATTATGTTAGTCACTGTACAGTACAACATTAGTTTTTGGTGTAGTGTTCCATGATTCATTGTTTGCATATAACACCCAGTGCTCCATGCAATATGTGCCCTAATACCCATCACCATCATCATTAGCCATCATGGAAATTCAAATCAAAACCACATTGAGATACCACCTTACACAAGTTAGAATGGCAAAAATTGACAAGACAATAAAGAACAAATGTTGGAGAGGTTGTGGAGAAACAGGAACCCTCTTACACTATTGTTGGGAATGCAAGATGGTGCTTTGGAAAACAGTGTGGACGGTCCTCAAAAAGTTAAAAATAGAGCTATCATATGACCCAGCAATTGCACTACTGGGTATTTACCCCAAAGATACAGATGTAGTGAAAAGAAGGGTCATGTGCATCCCAATGTTCATAGCAGCAATGTCCATACTATTCACATTTTAAATAACTATCTGGTACTGAAATAAATCTTGGCTGTCTTCAGAGCATGTGACTCACTTGAACGAGATATGCTTGTTGTATTTATGCTATCTAGATTTGTAAGGAATTATCTGAAATTTTTAAAAAATTCTTTTCCATCCTGGCCCTGTCTTCCTAGTTCTAGGCTTATCTTTCAAATTATCAGGTAGGCATTCTCAATTCTTATAAGTGTCTCAGGCTCCATGAGTACAAATCCAAAACTATTATCTCCTTCCAAAGTTTTATCCCTACTAAAGCCAGTATCTGCTCCTGGGTATACTGTTGGTATGAATTCTATCAACATCCTCCTGGTATTAACACATAAGCTTTTAGCTTTTGCTACATCCTCTATGTCAGTTTTTACCTGCATGTCATCAGCCTCAAGTTTTTTTTTTATTTAAATTTTCTAAATCACTCTAGGATTCATCTCCTCGTATCTATACCCAGTGTAACTAATCTAGTTTAGAGTCTCATCATATCTTACCCAGCTTTTTGGAAATAGCCTCCCGGACTCAATGCTTCAGAGCACCTACCTATTTGATAACTACTACAATTTTCTTCCCAAATCATTAGAAAAATAATTCCTTTTTTTTTAAAGATTTTATTTATTTATTTGACAGAGAGAGAGAGAGAGAGAGAGAGAGAGAGAGAGAGAGAGATATTACAAATAGGCAGAGAGGCAGGCAGAGAGAGAGGAGGAAGCAGGCTCCCCACTGAGCAGGGAGCCCATGCGATGCGGGGCTCAATCCCAAGACCCTGAGATCCTGACCTGAGCCGAAGGCAGAGGCTTTAACCCACTGAGCCACCCAGGCCCCCAATAATTCCTTTTTCAAAAACCTTCAGTGGCATTCTATTATTTAAAGAATGAGCTTTAAGCGCTTTACATAGTAACTTAGTGCGCAAAAGACCATTTCAGACTTGTTCCTTACCACATGAACACTGGTCTCTCTGTGTTACCTGTATTCCTTGGATTTAGGGATTCTGAGTCTTTCTTGTATTATGGATTCCTTTGGCAGTCTGATGAAGTGTGTGGACTCCTTTCTAGGACAATATTTTTGAATGTACAAAACAACAAACATAAGATTACGAAAGAAAACATTTCTACAGTGATAAAATTCTGTCTGTGGACCCTGCTGTTTATGTCTTTGTGGCTTTGCTTGTGATCCTCTTAGCAAAGAAGTGCCCCTAAACCTACTCCTCTGATCATTGAAATCCTTCTCATCTTTCAAAGCCTATTCAATCACCATCTCTGTGCAACTTTACCTAAACTCCCTGCCCCATCTGTATTCATCACTTTGCCCTTTGCCCACTCACAGTAGATTCTTTGTATTTCTAATTAGTTCTTATCTTAACTTAGCCTTTTATTATAATATATTGTATTAATTGAAAATGATGGGCCAAACAGTAAACTAACCAGCCACTTTCACACGTTTGGAATACATGATTCTTTTAAAACACTATGAAATATGCATATGAGGAGGAAACTGAGATCCAGAAATTTTGTTTGACCGAGCTAGTACAATTTGTTGCTCCTGTAAATTATTTGAGGAAAGGAATATTTTAATAATCTTTCTTTATACCTTCTCAGGATCTGTGAAATAATATTTGTTCAGTAATGTTTGCTCATGTGGATTTAAAAATTAGAAAAACTGGAAAATTCTTCTCTCCCAGTATTTAGTGTCCCTAGAAGTGACTAGAGGCCATAGGAGGACAGAGATGAGTAACAGAGGTCCTAGTTCAATGTACGTTCAACCAACAGTGACTAAATCCTTCTTAACATACGAAAAACTCTTCTAGTTCCTAGCATTTTCACAAATTGAAAATTTACACAAGGGTTTTCAAGGGTCGGTTCCCTAAAATGTTAACTCTTGTTTTGCACTCTTGATAAAAAACAGCAGTAATAAAAATAGGACAAATTAAAGAATTTGTGTGGAATCATAATGAATTCAAGAAATGCTTACATTTGTGATAGTATCAGTTGTAAACCTATTTCTTATGTTACTCCCTCTGTGAAAACAATAAAAGAAGCTCAATTTTAAATATAACTCCTTTGTTCCAGTTTCACTTTTAGTGACATCAAACATGTTTCTGCAGGTCTTCCTAAAACAACATTATTAGGCAATCTGTTTTTAAGTAAAAGCACTTATTCGAAAAGATTTATTTTTCAACACTATTGTTTTTTTTAAATATTATTTTGATTTTAAAAATCATATATTTATGATCATTAATTTCTCATGTGGATGTTTCTTATATATAGTAACTATTTTGAAAGGAATTACATCTTTTGATTCGCCAATGCCTTTAGCATGCTGTGAACTATAAATTAATGTATAATTAATTCATTATCACTATCCTTTTCTCATGGCCTTTTCTATTATTATATTATAGCAAAGACTAACTCAAATGTCCCAGGGTAATTGATTTTCTATTTTCACAGCTCCAGATGGTCCTCCTGAAAATGTGTATGTAATAGCAACATCCCCTTTTAGCATCAACATCAGCTGGAGTGAACCTGCTACTATCACTGGACCAACATTCTATTTGGTCGATGTCAAATCGGTAAGGCGTGTCTTACCTTTTGCAAATGACAGTATAGAAAATGATGAAGAATACACATTTTGGAGCCAGACTATTGGAATTTTAATCCTAGCCTGTTAGATTCAGGCAACTTACTTAACCTGTATGTGTTTCAGTATCCACATCTGTAAAGATCGGTAATACACTGCTTTAAAAACACAGTGAAAGGTACTTACTTCAGCAGCATATATACTAAAATTGGAATGACACAGAGAAGATTAGAATGGCTCCTGAACAAGGGTGACACGCAAATTTCTGAAGCATTCCATATTTTAAAATAATAACAATAAAATACAGTGAAAAAAACTCGTAATACAAAAGGTTAAGGGAGAAGGCATTAAGAGAAACAGCTCCCAGATAAGGTAACATCAGAGCTTAATTTGAAAAACACCTGAAGCAGACCATGAGAAAAAAATGGTACTAAAAGTGTGAAAAGTAAGATTCATTCAAGAAAAAGCAAGTAGTTCAGGAATCCTTGGTCAAAGCATTCAAGAAAAGTGCTGAGAGAAGCTAGATTAGGAGGCAGACTGTATAACACATAATGGAATGTGGGTTTTATGAAAAACCTAGTGGAGTGTCAATTGAGGAATTAAAGCAGTGTTGGGATATAGATTTCTATTTTATAGGATCAGCTTGTTGCACTGCTGAGGACAGAACAACCTTAGCGCAAAATTCGGCAAGGGGACAGGATGCTATTAAGAGTAACTGGTTAAGAAAAGATAAGGACAGAGGAAATGTATCAAGGGAATGGAATGGAAAATAATTTATATCTACAGGATTTGGTGGAAAAAAATCAGTGGATGCTGAGTGAAAGGAATAATTGAGGATGACTTAAAGATAATAGAATTTGGGAAATTGTAAGAAAAAAGAGATTCGTAAAGGAAAGGAATGAATTCAGTACTAGATGCACGGAGTTTCAGATGCCCAGGGGTCCCAGATAAAGATACTCCCTTAGCACTATTATATATAGATCTGGAGCTCAGGAGAGGAGATCTGAATTTGCAAATTTGGGAAGTGTTGATATTCAGATGATAGTTGAAATGATAGGAAGGGATGAGACTAAATATGGGACACGTGGCATAAGAACCTCTTCTCTAAGAACGAACCTGAGGACTGAATCCTGGGGAATCCAAACATTTAGTAAGAGGCCACTGAAGTCAGCAGACTGGAGTAGCTACTCAGATAGAAGGAAACCCAAGCGTGAGAGTCAAGACTTTCACCTAAAACAGGATGCTCAACAATGTGGATGATGCAGAGTTGTTAGCTAGGATTAGGATTGGAAAAACCTCGTGAGGGCCCTGCTTGGGTTTCGCTGGGCCTGATGACTGCTCTCTTCTCATGGCATCTAATGCATTGAGTCAGATAATTTATGGTGAATTCTCCTTCCCCTTCCTTGCTGTCTCTACCTACCTTTTGTTTAATATTTATAATTTTTTATGTCTTTATGTTATTTCTAAAATGAAAGTGCTTCTATCTCAAAAGATCTGTTATGATTAAAAGAAAATTTAAGGAATTATTGTTGCATTTGTACTCCCACTCAGTCTTCTGTTTATGTTCCTTTTTAGAGCCTATTTGTGAAGACTTAGTTCATAATTAGCCAAAAATAATGAAACACGCATGACAAGTGCTCTGGTTTTATTATTATTTTTTAAAGATTTTATTTATTTATTTGACAGAGAGATAGAGAGCACAAGTAGGCAGAGCAGCAGGCAGCAGGAGAGGGAGAAGCAGGATCTCTGCCAAGCAGGGAGCCCAATGCGGGACTTGATCCCAGGACTCTGGGATCATGACCTGAGCCAAAGGCAGTCGCTTAACCAACTGAGCCACCCAGGTGCCCACTCTGATTTTAATATATATTAAAAGCAAATTATAAAATGATAACACTCTGTTCTGTCAAAGATACCTTATTAATGAAAATAGCTCTCTCTTGAAATTTGATCGTGCTTAAAGGAAGGGAAAAAATATCTTTTAAAAAAGTGGTATATAACCTCATTCTCTTAGTATTCTTATTGATATTAAAAATGAGCAAGGGAAAGAGAGAAGGATGATTAGCATGGTAATTGCTTACTTTATATCAGTTACACAGTAGTCTCTCTTACATTTTGCTGTAAATTTATTATCTTCATTTTGCATAAAGGAGAGTTGAGGCACAGAGATGATGGCTTCTAAACTAGTTGGGAGCTGGCTATAACCAACAGACAGTGGCAAGATAGGAGAAAGGAAAAACAACCAAGTAGCAAATGAAATTTGCCAATTTGAGATATATGCTCATCCAAACCTTTTGGGTCAAAGATAAGAATTCAAATAGATTGTAGCACTTCATAGTTTCCCCAGGGTTCTTGGAACTAGGCCATCATAGTTTTAAATGTGTTGGGTGCTGGATACCTAGAACAAGTCTGATATGGACATTGTTCTTATAGAGCTTATCTGCAGCTCATGGATCCATAATTATCTATCTTCAAAAATCATTGGCTCCTAGGCCAGGGAAGAGCACATATCATTGAATTTAAGACTTATGCTATAACTTGGCCTTTGCCAAATACTAGTCACAGGGTCATAAAACCATCTTCCTAAAAGACTCAAGCAAAACTTGACAATCTTTAAGATATATGGGCGCAGATATCACCCTGGATGAAACTACCAGGAATTTTGTAGTCCTTTGTTGTTCTCTTTTTTTTTTCAAAATAACAATTATTTATTGTTTCTATTCACCAAAACAAGGATGTAAAATGTAAGTAGCTCACACCCTAGTGGGAGAATACAAACAGCTATTATAGAATGTGAGCTATGTAGTGTTTTTGGACTATAAACTAGCAAAGTAATTAAAGTTCTTGTTATGAGAGGCATACGATACATAGGAGACTTTACCAAGCAGGTTAAATTGGTTATGGGACTTGAGGAATGAATAGAGATGTGCCAGGTGGGGAAGGGGGTACATGGGGTAGGAAAAGGAGAGAAAATAGAATTAAAATAGAATTAAAGTCTAATTAAAGCCTATGAAGCTGCCATACTGCAAAAATAATGGGATGCATGTCATAATAATAATAGATGATCAAATATAATGTGAGCAAACAAGGTTGGAATTGTGGAAGGGACGTAATGAATCAAAAAGGTCTGAGGTTTCAGTCCTGGGTAAGTGAACAAATAATGATTAACAATAGCAACGACAGAGTAGGTTTAGTGAAGAAAGATAAATGAATTTTGGTATATTCTGTATTTGAGGGCCCAACATTCTTTTTGGATTCTGGCATGTCATGTCACATTTTTACTACTCAATATTTAGTATATACTATTTTAATGGAAGACATTAAAATAAATTAATTTTACTTTATAAGATCAGGCCAAGTGTAGTAGTGTAGAGAGTTCTAGATTCTTGAAAGACTTGGGAGAAAATCCTATCTCAGCTACTAAATAACTGTGGAATGTTGAGGAATTCACCAACTCTATAAAATCAGAATTCAAGGGCGCCTGGGTGGCTCAGTGGGTTAAGGCCGCTGCCTTCGGCTCAGGTCATGATCCCAGGATCCTGGGATCGAGGCCCACGTCGGGCTCTCTGCTCAGCGGGGAGCCTGCTTCCTCCTCTCTCCTCTCTTTCTGCCTGCCTCTCTGCCTACTTGTGATCTCTCTCTCTGTGTCAAATGAATAAAATGAAAAAAAAAATCAGAATTCAAATAGGTATAGTGGTCTGTCAAGTAACATAAACTTTACCCAGTTGAGTGAAGTAGTGGTGAATTGGAGACTCATGCCCCATTATAGAAGTCAACTATCACTCATCTCTGGATAATTACTACCCAGCATGAATATAAGCCTAGTCTTAAGGAAAATTTAAAAAGCTAGATTTTTATGTGATGTTTAAATGCTGAGAGCTAACTGAATCACACACATTTTCTACCAGTTAGTACACGCACTTGATCAATAATAGTATTCCTATGCTGGTTTGTTTTTCTGCCACTTTACAGAAAGGAGGCAACTGCCTTCAGTGGTCTAAGGTGGGAACAATCTATTTGATTTTGCAAAGCTTATGTTATTTGTCAGCCTTTTGCTGTGTTTCTCATAGCAACATCTTCTTTAAGTTAAAAAAGCTCTTAGAAAAGGGCATTTGAAGAATATTTTGAACAAAAAATCTTTCAGAGTTACAAGGGAAGGTCAAGTTGTAAAGACCTTAGTAGTGTGAACAGTGTACACATCTGGTTTCAAGTGTTTCAATTCAAATACCTGAGAGTAGCATGCACTGTAGGATTTCAAATTTTCTGATGTTCATCTCAGGAAAAACCCTTCTTTGTGTTGCTAGAAATATAGCTATATTTAATCCCTGAAATGAATAGGCCAGACTCTCCATCAAAGGCAGACTATGTTTGAACACACTACATGACTATATTTAACACACCTAAGGATACTCACTTTTGCACATCTAATAACTATTACATCCACTATTAATTGACTCCTTATCCAATGCCATGCATAGTGCTAGATGGGAGTTTTTCAAACTGCAAACAAGACCAAAGTTTTTTAAATGAACTGGAGTAAAATTTAAAAGAGAAGAAATATCAAAGTTATTAAAGTGCATTTCAGAAAGAAGTTGAATTTCTGGAAATTGTTTTTAAGTTGTAAAGAACTATATATATGAGTATAAACACACACACACATCCTGAGTTATGTTACAAAATGTGCTTCCTTTTTGTAGTTCATGGTCAAAAAAAAA
>LNAC01000002.1:4364973-4464455 GCA_002007465.1 Ailurus styani | reverse complement strand
TTTTTTAAAGATTTTATTTATTTATTTGACAGAGAGATAGAGAGCACAAGTAGGCAGAGCAGCAGGCAGCAGGAGAGGGAGAAGCAGGATCTCTGCCAAGCAGGGAGCCCAATGCGGGACTTGATCCCAGGACTCTGGGATCATGACCTGAGCCAAAGGCAGTCGCTTAACCAACTGAGCCACCCAGGTGCCCACTCTGATTTTAATATATATTAAAAGCAAATTATAAAATGATAACACTCTGTTCTGTCAAAGATACCTTATTAATGAAAATAGCTCTCTCTTGAAATTTGATTGTGCTTAACGGAAGGGAAAAAATATCTTTTAAAAAAGTGGTATATAACCTCATTCTCTTAGTATTCTTATTGATATTAAAAATGAGCAAGGGAAAGAGAGAAGGATGATTAGCATGGTAATTGCTTACTTTATATCAGTTACACAGTAGTCTCTCTTACATTTTGCTGTAAATTTATTATCTTCATTTTGCATAAAGGAGAGTTGAGGCACAGAGATGATGGCTTCTAAACTAGTTGGGAGCTGGCTATAACCAACAGACAGTGGCAAGATAGGAGAAAGGAAAAACAACCAAGTAGCAAATGAAATTTGCCAATTTGAGATATATGCTCATCCAAACCTTTTGGGTCAAAGATAAGAATTCAAATAGATTGTAGCACTTCATAGTTTCCCCAGGGTTCTTGGAACTAGGCCATCATAGTTTTAAATGTGTTGGGTGCTGGATACCTAGAACAAGTCTGATATGGACATTGTTCTTATAGAGCTTATCTGCAGCTCATGGATCCATAATTATCTATCTTCAAAAATCATTGGCTCCTAGGCCAGGGAAGAGCACATATCATTGAATTTAAGACTTATGCTATAACTTGGCCTTTGCCAAATACTAGTCACAGGGTCATAAAACCATCTTCCTAAAAGACTCAAGCAAAACTTGACAATCTTTAAGATATATGGGCACAGATATCACCCTGGATGAAACTACCAGGAATTTTGTAGTCCTTTGTTGTTCTCTTTTTTTTTTCAAAATAACAATTATTTATTGTTTCTATTCACCAAAACAAGGATGTAAAATGTAAGTAGCTCACACCCTAGTGGGAGAATACAAACAGCTATTATAGAATGTGAGCTATGTAGTGTTTTTGGACTATAAACTAGCAAAGTAATTAAAGTTCTTGTTATGAGAGGCATACGATACATAGGAGACTTTACCAAGCAGGTTAAATTGGTTATGGGACTTGAGGAATGAATAGAGATGTGCCAGGTGGGGAAGGGGGTACATGGGGTAGGAAAAGGAGAGAAAATAGAATTAAAATAGAATTAAAGTCTAATTAAAGCCTATGAAGCTGCCATACTGCAAAAATAATGGGATGCATGTCATAATAATAATAGATGATCAAATATAATGTGAGCAAACAAGGTTGGAATTGTGGAAGGGACGTAATGAATCAAAAAGGTCTGAGGTTTCAGTCCTGGGTAAGTGAACAAATAATGATTAACAATAGCAACGACAGAGTAGGTTTAGTGAAGAAAGATAAATGAATTTTGGTATATTCTGTATTTGAGGGCCCAACATTCTTTTTGGATTCTGGCATGTCATGTCACATTTTTACTACTCAATATTTAGTATATACTATTTTAATGGAAGACATTAAAATAAATTAATTTTACTTTATAAGATCAGGCCAAGTGTAGTAGTGTAGAGAGTTCTAGATTCTTGAAAGACTTGGGAGAAAATCCTATCTCAGCTACTAAATAACTGTGGAATGTTGAGGAATTCACCAACTCTATAAAATCAGAATTCAAGGGCGCCTGGGTGGCTCAGTGGGTTAAGGCCGCTGCCTTCGGCTCAGGTCATGATCCCAGGATCCTGGGATCGAGGCCCACGTCGGGCTCTCTGCTCAGCGGGGAGCCTGCTTCCTCCTCTCTCCTCTCTTTCTGCCTGCCTCTCTGCCTACTTGTGATCTCTCTCTCTGTGTCAAATGAATAAAATGAAAAAAAAAATCAGAATTCAAATAGGTATAGTGGTCTGTCAAGTAACATAAACTTTACCCAGTTGAGTGAAGTAGTGGTGAATTGGAGACTCATGCCCCATTATAGAAGTCAACTATCACTCATCTCTGGATAATTACTACCCAGCATGAATATAAGCCTAGTCTTAAGGAAAATTTAAAAAGCTAGATTTTTATGTGATGTTTAAATGCTGAGAGCTAACTGAATCACACACATTTTCTACCAGTTAGTACACGCACTTGATCAATAATAGTATTCCTATGCTGGTTTGTTTTTCTGCCACTTTACAGAAAGGAGGCAACTGCCTTCAGTGGTCTAAGGTGGGAACAATCTATTTGATTTTGCAAAGCTTATGTTATTTGTCAGCCTTTTGCTGTGTTTCTCATAGCAACATCTTCTTTAAGTTAAAAAAGCTCTTAGAAAAGGGCATTTGAAGAATATTTTGAACAAAAAATCTTTCAGAGTTACAAGGGAAGGTCAAGTTGTAAAGACCTTAGTAGTGTGAACAGTGTACACATCTGGTTTCAAGTGTTTCAATTCAAATACCTGAGAGTAGCATGCACTGTAGGATTTCAAATTTTCTGATGTTCATCTCAGGAAAAACCCTTCTTTGTGTTGCTAGAAATATAGCTATATTTAATCCCTGAAATGAATAGGCCAGACTCTCCATCAAAGGCAGACTATGTTTGAACACACTACATGACTATATTTAACACACCTAAGGATACTCACTTTTGCACATCTAATAACTATTACATCCACTATTAATTGACTCCTTATCCAATGCCATGCATAGTGCTAGATGGGAGTTTTTCAAACTGCAAACAAGACCAAAGTTTTTTAAATGAACTGGAGTAAAATTTAAAAGAGAAGAAATATCAAAGTTATTAAAGTGCATTTCAGAAAGAAGTTGAATTTCTGGAAATTGTTTTTAAGTTGTAAAGAACTATATATATGAGTATAAACACACACACACATCCTGAGTTATGTTACAAAATGTGCTTCCTTTTTGTAGTTCATGGTCAAAAAAAAATGAAAATCTCTGTGCCAACTACTTCAGATCTGTTTTTTCTAAATCTCACCAAACACTATAGATACTATTACTGCAATTTTACATACACAGTAAGATACAGAGAACATAAGTGATTTGTCAAATGCTACAGGAACTATTATATGACCAAGTTGGGATTTGAACCCTTAATGGTTGATTACCAAAACCTGTATTCTTTCTCCTATAAAACATCGCAGTAGAGAATCTTAATCTCAGGAAACAAACTGAGGGTTGCTGGAGGAGAGGGGGGTGGAAGGGATGGGGTGGCTGGGTGATGGATATTGGGGAAGGTATGTGCTATGGTGAGTGCTGTGAATTGTGTAAGACTGATGAATCACAGACCTGTACCCCGAAACAAATAGTATATTATATGTTAATTTAAAAAATTGCAGTTGAAAGTAGAGTTTCATTGACACAGAGATAATACTTGCTTATTCATTAGATGGGTTGATTGACTGTAGTTGGTTAATTGATTTCTTTTTTTCTTTTACTTTCAGTTGTTGAAATAATTGCTTCTAAGTAGACTGTTAAAGTGGCACTTTAGATTTCCCAGGACAATCTGACTGCAAGAAAAAAAATAATTTAAATCTTGGCTAGATAAATGTACCACGTGTAGCTTTGCAGTATTATGTTTTGGTGATTTGGATCTCAAGTGCAACTCCCTTTAATTACTGGCTATTTTTTCCTATAGGTAGATAGTGATGAATTTAATATTTCCTTCATCAAGTCAAATGAGGAAAATAAGACCATAGAAATTAAAGATTTGAAAACATTCACAAGGTATTCTGTGGTGATCACAGCATTCACTGGAAACATAAGTGCTGCATATGCAGAAGGAAAGTCAAGTGCTGAAGTGATTGTTACTACTTTAGAATCAGGTAAGGCCTATTTTCCATCACTGCTAAAAATTGACTGAGATTTAAGTGTCTTTTTTAGAATTTCTTACACCACCCCTTAAAAAAGATATGTGTTACAAGGTATTTTTTAAGTGTATAAAATATAAAATTCCATGATTCACCATAACTGATAAAAGTGAAGTTTTCTATTTACATTTTTTAGGCAAAGTGGAATTATGTAGAATAATCGGTTCTTGGAAATACAGAAACAAGTTAGTTCATAATAATGTCCTAATTATATTTTTTGTATTTATTTAAACACTAAATATTTTGGAAATTGAGTTACCTTGCCTAAGAGATGATTTTTCAAATGGTCTATGGCCAATAATGCTTCACGTAAAATTCTGTTTTAATTATTTCTGTCCATGATTTAAATGCACATTAAAGTAGTAATACTCAATCATTATATAATCTGCAATTCAAAATTAGAATCCAGGTCATGTTTACCATATCTGTTTTTCTCACCTAATCAAATGACATGTTTTTATTATATAACCTATTTAATAAATGTCAGAATCCATACAGATTTCCTCAAGTTCCTATGAACAGGGTCTGAATGAATCATAAGTTTATAACCAATAGGAATTAAGCATGGAAAGTCAGCTTCCCAGAATTTGCTTGCCCTATCCTCCTTCAGACTCCTGATGTTCTTTGCCACCAGATATATCTTTGGAAAGAGCACATGAAGGGATGTGTTGCTATAGTTTATTTGTTGCTATCTGTAAGGTAAGTATAGGAGGTAAAACATTTTTTAGCTAGTCTTTTCATTATGTTATATACTCTATTGTCTATAAAGTTATGGTTCTATATTAAAAGATAACATCTTCTCCTCAGCATCCTAAAATTTCATTTGTTTCCGTTTTGCTGCCATATATATACCAGATATTTATTTTCTTATACTTTGTACTTCTCCCACATCCTACCTGTGAGGAAAGATGCTGCTGAATTTATTCACACTCAAACCATAAAGCACTGATTGTCAAATGCTACCTCTCACAAAGATATCATAATTAAAATAAATTATTACTGAATCTCTAAGAGTAGAATTTTAGAGGTAAAATCAAAGATACTCGGAAAATAGGAAATTCTTTCCAGCACTCAGAGAGTTGTTTCACTTATCCAACTTTAAACCTAATCTAACTTTTAGAAAAAGTTCTTATTAAAAGAAAATATATTTTTATAACATAGAAATGTATAATAGCAAATGTGACAATATATCTTGAGCCAATTTAACTTTCACTTTAGCTATGCATTTTTCCACTTAATATGTGATATTTGGCACTACAACATGTTTATCTGTTTCTCTTTTTTTCTCACTGTTATTTATTTGCTTCTTTTTCTTTTTCTTTTTTTTTTTTGCTTGTTGCAGGGTATTATCTATAAAGATTTTTTCAAGATAATAAATAATAAATAAAGATACTAAAGCTTGAGCATCTGAACCTTTGATAGCCAAATATTAGCAGCCTTCTTCATGGAAATTCCCCTACTTAGTATGGAAGATATATCCATTTCAATTTGATCAAAATAGATATATTCGTGTACTCAGTCATTTATATAAAGAACACTAATTATGTAGTACAGCAAGAACTAGTTCCTATACTCATAAATTAATTTTATCCTCACATATATTATTTTTTTCATGATAATTTACTGATACTTAGCTGTTGTATATTAGGCTAATTTTTATTTATCAAAAATAAAATGAAGTATCTAGAATATATAAAGAACTCTCAAAACTCAACACTTAAAAAAAATCCAGTTAGAAATTGGCAAAAGACATGACTAGACATTTCATCATGAGGAGATACAGTGGGCAAATAAACTCATGATAAGATAGATTTTCAGCATTATTAGCTATTAAGGAAATGCAAATTAGAACTATAATGAGGTATCACTATGCATCTACTAGAACAAATAAAATAATAATTATAAAATAGTGATGATGCCAAATGCTGGCAAAGATACAAAGAGACTGGATCTCTCATACATTGTTAGTGGGAATGCAAAAGGGTACAGCCACACTGAAAAATAGTTTGGCAGCCTTTTATAAAACGAAACATGCACCCTGGCAATCATATTCTTAGGCAATTATCACAGAGAATTAAAATTTATGTTCACACAAACAGCTGTAAATGAATGTTAATAGCAGGTTTATTAGTAATAACAAAATAACTGGCAACAACCCAAATGTTTTTCTATGATTAAACAAACTTTGGTGTATCCATAAAATGGAACTCTGCTCAGTAGTAAAAAAAGAATGAACCACTGATACATACAACAACCGTGATGGAACTTAAGAATTATGCTGTTGATTTTCTTAAAGTGACAGAACTACGAAGAACGACGGTTCGTGTTTTGGGAGTGCGTAGGGTGCAAATACAAGGGGATAGCTAGGGAAGTTTCTCTATGGAAATGGAATAGTTTTACACCTTATTTCTGGTAATGATTGCAGGAATCTTTACATGGAATAAAATTGCATAGAACTACACACACATTTATGAAAGCTTGAAAAGATGGTAAAATCTGAATAAGGCCTGTAATCCAATTAACAATATTGTACTAATGTCAATATCCAGGTTTGACATAAAACTATAGTTAGGTAAGTTGTCACCACTGGTAAAAGTTGGGGGAATGTTCTAGGGGACTGTATGTACCACTTTTGCAAATTCCTGTGAGTCTATATTATCTTTAAATAAGCAGTACAAAAAGTCATGGGAATGCATTCTATGTAAAAACAAATACATGTGAAAGTCAAAATAAATAAATAACCAAACTGTGGGTCACCATTATGATTTCTGTGACCCACATGTATCAGCCATTTTGCTTGTTTCCATAACATATATGGTTTAAAAAATTTGTGTAACACATTTTATAAACAGAAATTTGATGAAAATAAATTTCATATGGAGATTAAAAAGAGGAACACAATTTTTAAAAAATTAATTGCTTAATATTTCATTTTAGTCCCCAAGGATCCACCTAACAATGTGACATTTCAGAAGATACCAGACGAAGTTACAAAATTTCAGTTAACATTTCTTCCTCCATCTCAACCCAATGGAAATATCCAAGTATACCAAGCTTTAGTTTACCGAGAAGATGATCCTACTGCTGTCCAGATTCACAACCTCAGTATTATCCAGCAAACTGACACATCCGTCATTGCGATGTTAGAAGGACTAAAAGGTGGACATACGTATAATATCAGTGTAAGCATTCATAGCTTTTAATGACTCACCTGTTTTAAAAAGTCAGTTTACAAACTCAGCGTTCAACAATAGTAGAAATCCAGAACTAAAATAAAGGGAAAAGAAAATGCACGTTAGAAGCAAGAGAGCAGTAATGTGTAAGGAGAGAATTCTACCTAAAGGGAAGCTGTTTATGTATGATTATAAATGGAAAATGGAAAAGCAAATTTCAAAGGCAAAGGGTAGAAGTAACTATTTACATGTTTGAAATTCACATACCTTTCATGTAATAATTTCTAAAGTTAAGCATTTTACATCCTAATCTAAATGGTCTATGTGTGTTTATAGACAGACAGACATACACACAATTTATTTCAAAATTACATTTTTGTAGTATGTCTTAAAATTTTCAAATAGAATTATATGGTCAGAATATCATCTTTTAAGCAACACAGAGTTCACCCTAAACCTTCAAGTAGCTTAGTAATTAATTTTCCTAGCAGTTTTTTAATGATTATCGTGTAATCAGAACACTTATTAATAATTTATATTCATATGTATGTTTTTCTCTATATTACATATATATATCTGCATATCTTCATTTCCTCCTTCACTCACTGTGTATCTTATTTTTATATATTTATCTGTCCTGCTAGGATTCTTGTTGTACACCCCATTAAATAGACCACCATTGTGGAAGGTCTATTAAAGGAGGGGGGTTAAAAGAATGAACTGATCTGAGTTCAAATCCTGACTGTGATTTGTTTCTGAGCACTTGCCTCAATCTGCACCTCAGTTTCTTTATCTAAAAAAAAACAAACAGTAAATTCTGCTCCTGAAAATAATATTACACTGTATGTTAACCAACTGGAATTTAAATAAAAACTTGAAACAAAAAAAAAAGGAAAAAACACTTCCTTATAGGATTTTTATAAGGATTAAATAATTATAGTTATGGGAAGTAGTGAGTGCTCCATCAGTTTTGCCTTTTGGAATAAGAAAAAACTAGGAAACAAAGTAGAACTAATTCATAATTTAAAGAAAAAATTAGCAAAAAATTAATAGTAAAGAAATTATCTAACTTACTGCTCAGAAAATACAATTTATAGCTCCTCAACACCGGGGAGTTTATTAACAATGTATAACTTTCCCATCCATCCCAACCTACTGAATCAAAACCTGCATATCTTCATTCAACGTTTTACAAGTGACTTCTTGTAACTTGTAAATTATGTAAACATAATTTGAGGAGCACATCTAACTCTTCATTTATTATCTCACTTAAATGTTAGGCTGGACCACAAAGAAGTAAAAATAATGTAGAACACCATAATATCACTTTCTATTTAAAAAAATTTTTTTTAAGATTTTATTCATTTGAGAAAGAGAATGAGCACAAGCAGGGGGCGGGGGTTGGACAAAGGGAGAGGGAGAAGCAGACTCCCCACTGAGCAGCAAGCCCATGTGGAGCTCTGATCCTGGGACCCTGGAATCATGACCTGAGCCTGAGCGAAAGGCAGATGTTTAACCAACTGAGACACCCAGGTGCCCCAATACTTCTTTTCGTAAATTCACAAGCTCCAATAAATATTTCCTTTAGATATTTTTTAACCACATTTTTTAGGCTTTGTCTATTTACCATACCCATTGCATCATATATATTATAATTTTAATTTACTAAAAACATCCCCAAAGTAGCTATAGTATGGAAGTACAGAAAACAAGTTCATTAGCTCCAATAAACATATTATATTCTGAATTGTTTGTGAATGAAATTGGGCAAGAATATAGTCTCTGTTTTATAGAGCAAAATAAAGTAAATAAGATTCTCTGTCTACAATTTCTTAAGCATTAAATGAATTGAAAGGATTCCTATTTGTGTGAATCACCCTCTGTCTCTACAAACAGAGATGTTTTATGTGTATATGCTGCATTATGCAGGTTATAGCGTCGGATACTTTGGGGCAGGGGTGAAGAAGGGCATAAAGGCCAACTTTCAGAGGGATGATTTAATACAGGAAAACAAGGAGGTTGAAGGAATAGGATTTCATTTCAGAGAAGGGGAAAAAAGAGGGTCTTGAATATGGATTTAAAGAAAGCCGGAGTTACCTAGCTACAGAGGGAAGGAGCAGATGTGTGAGAGTAGATGAAGGGGTGTAGACACAGTGGCTTTTCTGTGTCCGCTCCTCCTACGGGTTCAAATTGAAGCCACATCCTTTCCTGGTCACTATGACAGGGCTGTTGAAGTCGCTCAGCCTTTGTTCTCAGGAGTTAGTACTCTGAGATCAGCTTCAAGAACTACTTTATTATGAATGTTCTTCCTACACACATTGTATTCACTTGAGAAAGTGCAAGAAAAATAGAGTAAATAGGCTATGTTCAGTTGTTTTTAAAAGTAGAATCATTTTAAAGTTACATATGACCATAATAAAAATAGTAACAAGATGTTTCTTTTTGTTTTAGGTTTATGCAATCAATAGTGCTGGCGCAGGGCCAAAGGTTCAGATGAGAATAACCATGGACATTAAAGGTACAGACGTGAGTTGCCTTCCTGTGCAATACTGTTGTCTTAATCAAAGAGTAATTATAATTGAATTTTATTATTAGAGTTCAGAATGTAGTCAAGCTTTTAAATGATGCATATGCAATAATAAGTCTACATTAAGTAATAAAGCCTGCTTATTACAGCTATATTTAAAATGTCTAAATAATAATGCAAATTACCATCTTAAAGAAGGAGAATGCCCACCTGCTATCTATCTTCTATTTCTTTCCCTCTAAATTTAAAGTTTTCTGAGACAAATTTTATAGTCTGTTATTATGTTTTGTAATTTTATTGAAAATTCATTGTTAAATCACCCATGGCTAGACTTTGACTAGTTTTTATTAAATTCCTTGACTGATCTTTATCTTGAAAGTAAAATTCTTTTTATCTAATCAGATAATGTTTACTCAACTACCATATATTCAGCTTTATGATTCTGACTGTAAAGTAGATCTATCAATTCACTATTCTGACAGGTATTGTTTATAGAAAATACAATTAAAATTGAAGGCTGCCTCCCTCACACAAAACAATCCATGAAAACCAAAAAGATTGTTAAGAATTTAGGGCTAGTCATTCGGGATACTTTCTCTTCCTGACTGAAAACATATATGCAATTGTGCCATCTCTCTAAAAATCTATAATAAAACCTGCAGAGAGTTTAAAACACTGAAAAAGTAACTTTTCTTAGTCTTTGGTAAGCACAGCAGAGCAGAGTGATTAAATGTGCCAGGTCGGACTGCTGAGACTAAATCCTGGATTGGCCACTTGATATCTGCTTGACTTTAGGCAAGTGTCTTCACCTCCATAAGCTTGTAAAATGCAGATAATGCTAGTTCCTACCTCACAGATTGTTTTGAAGATTAAAAGAGATAATCTTTGAAAAACCCTTAGGACAGTGCTTAGAAAGTAGTACTATTAAGTACTAATAAGAAATATTCACTGTAAGATGAAGCTGGTAAGTTTTATCTTTTTATCAATGATAGTTTATGTAATTGTAATGTTATTTAAAAGTATTAAGATTTGCTTTAATTCCAAACTACATGGAATGTGTGAATGCATAAGCTCTTCAAAAACATCAGCTGTTTCACAAAATGACTTCATAAAGAAGAATTTATGTCATACATCTTAATTTCTTTTTGTTATTCAGTGGCATACAGGTAAGTATGCAGGTAACAATGGATGTATTATATTAATTCTTTGGCAAAACTTCCTATGTTTATTACTTTGATCATCCCCAGGTAGAGATGATTTGTTCTGACTTTCCATACCTTAGATAGGACAGATAGACTCATGATCAGTTGCCGAGAAAAAATACGTGAGTACTGGTGGTACTAGTGAGGTGCTAGAGAAATATTTTTCTCCAGTAATATGCATGATTGTTTTTGGTGACATGGAGTGACATTGAATTAATAGTAGTCTCATTAAATTTGCATTTGACAAATAATATACAGTTGGGTAATCATATCAAATGCCAGATTACTCTAACTGGAAACCTTTTCTTAGGGACTCCCCAGTGGCCTGGCTGAGAGTTTTTCAGAACTCCCTGAAATCTGAGGCTCTTCCTCCTGAATCCTTCCTTCCTTCTTCTCTCACACAGTTATTAGACCTGTGATCTGTGGTCTAAAGGCGGTCACCTCCTACTCTTGTTCCCTGTTCCTTGACTCTTCATGGATATTTCCTCCAATAAACTTCCTACTCATCTAGTATTATTATAGCCCTTACATCTCAGAGGAGTGAGCTAAACGATCAAGACAAAAAGATATGATTCAAATCTTGATATTTCCCTTTTATAGCTATGTGACATAAGGCCATTTCCTCATCTATAAAATGGATATGGTATTGCCAATTTTACGGCATTATTGAGAGGCTTTTAAAAGAATTTAATAAATATGGAAATTGAAGTTTGATTAAGCAACTTGCTGTGCTCAAACAGCTGGTATACGCATATAGCTATGAGATGAAACAAGCAGATTTTCTACAGATATTGATTTTGGAGACATTTGTATGCATTGGCAGTAAAATGTGAATTATCATGGCACTTTTAGAAATTATTCTGGTAATACCTATTAAAGTTAAAAATATTTATATATTTTGTTTCAGAATTCTGTTCTTGGAAATCTATTCCATAGAAGTAAAAGGATCAGTAAATAAGGCTAAATATATAAGGTTAGTTATTGCAGCAAATGTTCAAAACCGGAAGGAAAATGAATTCCCATTACTCGCTGAATCATTGAATAAATATGATGTCACACCATGACATACAACATAACCATTAAAAAGAATGAGTTAGCCCCATGCTTGATGACTTAGAAAGACTTATATAAGTCATATTTAAGTGAAGAAAGCAATATGTGGAGTGATTATAATACATAATATGGCCCCATTAAAAAAATCAAACAGTAAGAATAATCTATCATGTATGACTTTATGTATTTTATATGGTTATGTGAACATGGAGAAAAATATGGGAGGATATCATCCATATGTTTGGCATGGATAAACTGTGCAAGGGATGCTGATATGACTAGAAAAGAAATCGATGAATCAGCTAAAGGAAGTAAAAGAAGGAAAAACCCACTTAAATATTGTATGATTTAATGCATTTATAAAAATTATATGAATGAGAACATAAATAATTTGAATTTTTTAATCTGTGTAGAGGAGTCAGATGCCTAAAAATCGTACCTGAGCCCCATTATCTCAAGCAAGTGTGAAATATATGATTAAAACATCAGGAGCTAATAATTGCTAACCATCTGTTGTATTCAAACAAAACTCTGTTTCATTTGTCATTTGTTTCTCATCATTTTATCTATAAATCACCTGCATGAAATGAGAATTTAAAATTTTTTTCTTCTCTTCAGAAACAAAAAAATCAACCGCAATGATATTTCTTCTTTGTTTAAAGCTCCAGCACGACCAAAAACCAAACCAACCCCCATTTATGACGCCACAGGAAAACTGCTTGTGACTTCAACAACAATTACAATCAGAATGCCGATATGTTACTACAATGATGATCACGGACCAATCAAAAATGTACAAGTGCTTGTAACAGAAGCAGGAGGTATCATCGACTGTCTACTTTTCTTGTTAAATTGTAGAGTATGAATTGTTGAATACTGAAGGAATTTCAGTTCAAAATTAGTAAAATAAGGTCGACTACCTATTATCACACGACTGTTGAGCTTAATAGTGTTAATATTACCATTAATTATACTAATCATTAATTTATACCTAAAATACTTGACCAAAATAAGAAAAGGCATAGTTAAAATATGTGATTTATTTATTCTATCTACTGATTGGATTGCTTGATTTTGGCAAGATGGAGTCTTGATAACTTCTTTGGAGGTATGAACAAGAGAGTTACCCTTGACTGAGAGCTGTTCTTTCTGTCTCTGAGAAGTTATCCTCCACAACAAAGCCTAAATCACGTGTGATGGGGAAAGATAGGGTTCCCTCTTTATCCAGGTAGATCAGCTGAATCATCCCTTGTGGCTCAGAAAGACAGATGCTGTATCCAGATTTTCCTCATGCAATTATGGAAACGCTCTTCAGAAGTGTGAAAATACCTTCATATATTACTTGCTTTTTATCCTTTTTTTTTTCTGAAAATAGCTCAGCATGATGGAAATGTAACAAAGTGGTATGATGCATATTTTAATAAACCAAGGCCATATTTTACAAATGAAGGTTTTCCTAATCCTCCATGTATGGAAGGAAAGACCAAGTTCAGTGGCAATGAAGAAATCTACATCATTGGTGCAGATAATGCATGCATGATTCCTGGCAATGAAGACAGAATTTGCAATGGACCTCTGAAACCAAAAAAGCAATACTTGTAAGTATAGTTGACACTTACTAATGCATTGTGGTAGCAAGCAAGTTGACATCTTTTATTCATCTATCTACCCATCCTTTTGTCTTTCCACTAAGCACTAGGCATCCGTAATGTATCATGACCTGCTACGTGGTAAAGATCAACAAGACATTGTCCTTAACATTCCCTAAATGTACAGTTCTGTAGGGAAAGTAAGCAAGCTTAAAAGTAATTATGATTTGATATGATAAGTGACATAAGGACAATATGAAAAACATGTAATTGGAGAACATGGATAGGAGAATTGAATTCTTTCTGTAAAGGATAATGCGACTAACATGTAATATTTTGTGCTTTTCACTCATTATTTTGCACATAATGCTAATGTATGGGTTTTTAGAAACCCATAGTAACACATTGCTAATGTATGGGTTTTTAGAAATACTATCCTAATCTTTTAGTTGATAACAACTTCAGTTTACCAGAGTCATAGCAATAATTTTATCCTCTTTGTATTATCAAACCTCTCAATTAGTGGCTGAAATATTTATAATTCACTTTAATATTGGTCATTTTGTAGATCATAGTAATCTAATGTATTAAGTACCACTGCTGATATTCTGGTTTTATTAAATGCTTTGCTAAATTAATCACTTGCCTCCTGTTAAATTGTGTTATTTTTGTCATAAGACTATAATTTTTTAATTTTAAATTATTTAATTTCCAAAATTTAATTTTTACTACTAAATTTGAAAGATGCAGCTTATTTCTTTTTTGCCTGCTAGTTAAAGCATTATTAAATCCTTCATAAACATCTTAAGCCAAGTTAACATTAGAAAAATAGAAAGGTTAGGCACTTGAAAAAATAGAATGCTCTATCACTGATTAATAAATACAGTTACTTTGGCTACTAAGTTATTGCCTGAAATTTAGTCATCATACATAGGCAGTTATGAAAAAGATATACCACACAATTCAGTATTTATCCAAATATTATTTATTTTGCATCTTTTTCCAACACAGACTCTTCATATAATCAATAAAATCGTAAGAATTTGAGAACGGTAGAGATTAAATTATAAACTGAAACTTATTAATATAAGTTGGTTTTGTACTTTAAAATGCTTTGATGTCTATAATTTTTAAATAAGGTAAATTTCAGTTTTCTCTGAAGATGTTAGAATCACCCATTCTGTAACCAAATACTGTGCACACACAGAACTAAGAAGAATTTTTCTTACTTTGTTAACATGTGAACAAAATACGTTTTGTATGACCATTCTAAATCACTGGTATTTTCAAAGGTAGTTGAGGTATAGCAATTATTATACTTTATATTTATAAAGTATGTGTAACACACTTTCACATGGACATGAAATAATTTCATCCAAATAAATCTGAGGGATGTAATCGACTTCATGTTTAACCTGCTGACTGTCATGAGTCTGGCCAAACTTTTAATTACTCTCTTATGTGCAGGATAATTATTCATCTCACATATAGATAGGATATATTGTTCTGATGGCAATTGATTTCCAAGTTTGCATCTTATAAATACATTTTCTCTTGAATAAAAATGTGCATTTTTCATTGCTGTTTGTTAAATTATTCATAGAAAAAAGTCATACACTTTGCAAATTTTTTTTTATTTCATAGATTTAAATTTAGAGCCACAAACATTATGGGACAATTTACTGATTCTGATTATTCTGATCCTGTTAAGACGTTAGGTAAGATATATTCTGTAATTCAATTTCATTGATAATCTCAACATGCTAATCACAGTTGTAACATTCATTAGTAAATATATAAATCCATGCCTGAATGTTCTCACGTATAGATTCATTTCAGGGTTAATTAGCCTGACAAAGGAAAAAATAGTATTTGTGATATTCTTTTAAGATACGGATGTTGCATCTATTCAAGTCCAGACGTAGATTTCAATATGTTATTAGTTCTATGCTGATGTGTTATAACATTTACAAAGCAAACATTTATTTGGCTGTTTAATATATAATCTTATATGTAAAACATTTTATCTAATAAAAAAGAAAAAGTTTTATGGAAGTTTTTCAGAAATAATCTTAAAAACTAGAAACTTACCAGCTGTATTAAATTTTATTTTCTTTCTAATCAAGGCTGTCAGTTATATCCACCTAATCAGGCTGAATAAAACATAAGTACCATTGAGTCCAATGCAACTGTTTTCCTCCACCCTTACCCCCCTTTATCTTTACCATCATCATCATCTTCTAGACTCTTTGTATGTAGTAACTGATGGACTCTTCACAACTGTCTTTTAATTGATATCAGTAGTTCTCAACCAGAGTGATTTTACTCTCCAGGGGATATGTAGCAATGTCTGTAGCCATTTTTGCTTGTCTGGTTGTCACAATTATGGGGCCAAGCTCCTGGCATCTAGTGGGCAGAGGCCAGGGAGGCTGCTGAACACCCTATATTGCACCGGACAGTCTTTTCAGCAAAGAACTATTTAGCACATAATGTCAGTAGTGCTGAGATGGAAGAAGCTATTAGGTGTTCTTAGCTCCATTTTACAGATGAGGAAACCAAGGCCCAGATTAAGTAATTAAGTGGCTCAACTAATATTCTGGCACAGATTCCAGAACCATTATAGTAGAAATATAGGATTTAGATGTGGATTCAAAACTTGACTCTGCCACTTTAGAAAATAATTTCTATAAACCTGTTTCCTATTTAGAAAATGGTGATGAGTGTCCACCTTGAAAGATTTAGATAAAATAACATATGTAAAGATATTAATATTTTATAGTTAGTAAAATTTTGAATATTTAATCGCTACTTGTTGGATAGGTTATAATCAAAGTTTATAGAAACATACTTTTTTTTTAGGAAAAATTATTTCCCTAGGATTTCTCTAAATACATTGCAGCTTCCAATTTTCTCTGTCTCAAGCTCTTAGAACATGAACCTTTGTGTGCTGGTCAGATCCACAGTATAATTTGAGCTGCAACAGATTTCACTGAGAGTTGTGGCTGGAAGAAGATAGATTTTTTCATTATTCTCAGAAATTCTCCTCCGGTTGTGGAAGATTAACTGTCTAAAAAGTCAGCTTCAGCAACCTCTACTTAGTTAAGGAAATTTTCAATCTTGAATAAGTAAGGGGGCTTCATGGTTTGCTACATAGATATTTATAGAGGAATAACATGAATTTCTTTGCCTCTACTGTCTTATTCCATGAAATCAATGGTTTGATTAATTAATTTTACCCAGTAATTCCATCATTTTACAATTGTCTGACTAGACTTGTGGTTTTGAAATGGTGTGGAGTATTTCATCATTTGATAGATGAGTTGATCACACCCTGACACCACCGTAGTGAAGTAAATGTCTTGATGGCACCAACATCATTTCCTTTAGGTTACAGCATTCAGAAACTAGTACCACAGCAAAATGGTGATGCTGGTATGTTTACTGATGGAAGATAAGAGACACAGACAAAGTGGATAGCTCATGTATCTAATGGAGATGACACTTTGTCAGAGCAGTGCTAAAGATGTTGCCTTGCTGTGTAGTTTTCTTGTGTGCTGTGTCTCTCATAGATTGCTGGTTTCATGCAGATTATTGATGTGAGGATACGTTCAGCCAGTTTTCTGAGAGACAGAGTTACAATGTATAGAGTAATAGGAATGAAAAAGGGAGAAAGACAAGCATCAGAAACCATGATGTGCAGGGATGAGATTCCTCACATTCTGTCAAATGGGTCCTCTCTGGCCAAGGGTGGACCTCAACTAGCTTTGGCTAGTTTGAGCTTTGGCTGCAGGCTGCAGGTTTCAAGGTGCTCCTCAGTGATGCTCTTCTTTTTCTTCCTTTCTCTCACAGCCAATTCAGTGGAATAAAATAATTAATTCTAGAAGGTAGCAGAAATATACCATCAGTTCTCTCATTCCTTCTTTGAAATCATGACTGTCCTCACCCCAGTCATCCAGGTTCTACTTTTTGTGTGCCCTGGTAATAACAGGAGTCTAAAGGGGATGCAGAATGTGGAACAAAGAGCAGAGCATAGGATCTGGTCAAAATTAAGGAAGGAAGCACTGGCGCAACATAGATTCAACGTATAAGGTAGAAAGCCATTGGGTTAGGTAGTTACAAGGAAGGGTCCCATACATCTATGATCTAATTTTTCAGAGTTCATATATTATTTGTAGACCTGGGACATAAGGGCAGCCTTTCAGGCTCCTCCTTAGAGTTTCTTCCATGGACTCTCTTCTGACAAATAATGGCTTTATATTAGGTTTCTGCCCTATAATCTTACTCTGGATTGACCACATGGAATTCTGCTATCAAGATAGTCATTTATAGTTAGTAAAACCATGACAGGCAGGAGTGGAGAAAATGATTAGGAGTGCCACCCTGAGTTGTGGAGAAATGAGATGCAGCTTTGGAGAATGGAGTGGACAATTAGAGCAGAATTCCTCAATGTCTGGAAAAGTAGCCCAGTCATCTGGCTGGTTAATGAATTTACTACCATCAAATTCTGTCCTCACATTTTTCCTGGATATTGGATCTTACAGTTCTATGGATATCAGATTCAGCTTGATGAGTCAGGCATCAAAGAGTACCCTCCAGAAATGGCCCTGATCTATGATTTGACATTAATAAAAGACCATGGAATCATAAGAGGTTTTTTGGGGGGGGAGGGGGGACATTGCTGATGAAGATATAATAGGACCCAAAAAGGAAATAAACTTGACTATTTCTGCATTGGTCAGTGGTAAGAATGGTTTCATGGTTGTGAGAATGGGACCAAGCAAATAGGGAGTAAGCAATGCATTGATGTAATACCCTGGTGTCTCCAGAATATTACAATGGATGTTCAAGTCCTTGTTTATCTCAAATTTGTCATGCATTAGGATGAATGATACCATTTGCAATAGACTGGAGGCTCCCAATATTCCTAACAAGTCTGCTGAGAACTTATGTGTGTATGTGATCTTACATTTCAGTGAAAGAAGTAAAGATCCCATCTAGGTCCTCAAACCACCTGTGGATATACATTCCTTTGCTAATATTTAGCATAGCACAGGCAGTGAGCTCCCAGCCAAGTAAAATCTTCAGGATTCAAGAGCCTTTGCAAGGCTGTCTTTTTAAGTTAGTATAGAGTATACATTTCCAAGACAGACCATTTTGATAGTGGTTGGGCCTCTTACGGATACTATTATTTGGAAGTTAAAATTAGGAGCAAAAGAGTCACCATATACTGATCAACTAAAAGGTTTAAGTTTATTGAAAACGGTTAACAAATCCCAAGTGAGAAGGGGCCAGGCAGGGCTTTGCTGAATAAGGATGAGTGTGTGGAAGAGGACTTTGCACTTAGGGAAATCTTTATGGCTTGTAGGAATAAACAGGGGAAATGACATATGCCATTATTTTAATCCTAAAGAAATACCTACAACTTATTTCATTTTGTTTTCACTCAGAATGAGCATTAGCATTTTTACTAACAAAACTCATAAGAATCATCTTAAACTCTTCTTAAAAATCCTCTTTAGGCACATCCATTTATGGAAACTGCTCCTAGGCAGTTTTGATTACAGGGTTTAATTATAGAGGATTCCTGTGATTTGAAAACCAGACATTGCTTTCTGCACCTTACCGGGCTTCATTAAAGCTGAACAAGATGAAACCTTAAACCCCATGGCAAAGGCACTCTGTGATTGTTTTCTTTTGTCATAACACTTCTCATTTAATTACTGTACTAACAATGAGAAGTTCCAATATGCTCACTTAGAAACAGAAGTATAGAGTCGCTATGTATTTTTTTGCAGTGAAAAGATCACTTGCCTCCAAGACACCAGACAAATGAGGCAAGTTTTATGATGTTAATGAGGCAGTGGTAATGTGGTGCTGAACCTCATAAACTTTGCAGTCACACAGGCATATTTCAAGCAGTATGGGCATATATTGAATTTATGTAGCCTCAGGTTTGTTACTTTAACAAATTAATTTTGAAATCTTATTTCCAAAATGAAAATAATAATACCCATCATCTCATCAGCTAACTGGAGGATCAAATCATATGAATGAATGATGAATAAATATGAAATGTTTGTTAATAAAGATAATTATTGATGTGCCAAAGCTTTTATGAATATTTTTATATATAACCCCACATATTATTCACAACCCTGTTAACCTAATCCCCTACTTATAGGTATCCTCAATTTATTGGTAAGAAATCTGAAGGTGGGTCTTGAAGCAACTTTTGCAGAGCTAGGACAGGGCAGCACCAGCCTTTAGAGCCAGGCAGCCTGACCCAGGTCAGCGCTGTGCTAGTAACCACTGGACACGTCGCTTGGAGATCACTAAGTGTCCAAGTCTGTTGCAGTTGCCCTGCTCTTGGTGATTTTTCTGTTTCCACAGACTTCCGATCCTTGCTGTACCATTTTCTCCTCACAACATTTTTAATTACTCCCAGCTGTTTTCTTATCATCTTTTCCTCTTAGCTTTTTGAGATTACCATTCACACATGAGTATGCTTTACTTTTGCACTTAAAGGTACAAAAATTCCTTTTTGTTTTTTTTAACAATGAGTAAGTGCTTCTTCACACCCTGGAAACCACTGTTTATTGTCTACGTTTAATATTTTGCCAAACTGATGCATGAAAATATGTCTAGGGTATTTTATTTTATTTATTTTTAAAGATTTTATTTATTTATTTGAGAGAGAGAGAGAACATGAGCAGGGGGAGGACAGAGGAAGTGGGAGAAGCAGGCTCCCTGCTTAGCAAGGAGCCCATTGCAGGGCTTGATCCCAGGACCTCAGGATCATGGCCAGAGCCAAAGGCAGACACTTAACTGACTGAAACACCCAGGTGCCCCTAGGGTGTTTTAACTTACAGTTCTTCAATTATGAAACTGAGTGATTTTGAATAAATTCTTTGTGCAGTACGTGAATATCTGGGATGAATAGTACTGTCCAAAAGAGAAGAGGTCCTTATATTTAAGTTCTGTTGTAATAACTTGTTTTCTTTTAAGATTAATAATATTGAGAAGATCTTTCACATGACCTAAATCTATATCAAGAGCCATATTTGTCCTTTGAGATTTATAACTCATTAATTCAGTTTCTTCTTAGAGTTATAAAACTGGCTTATATCAGATCTATCAACTGAACTGAAATAATAATAATTTCAATCAAAAAACACTTATGAAAAATTAGTGCTTTATAATTATGTTTGCTTAATTACAGCAGTACTTTTTATTATGAAAATAAAGCATAATTTAATGTGACCTTTCTTAGGACTTTAAGTCTAGTCAGGAAATGACTCCTGCTTATTACAGAGAGAATCACGTTTATATTTTCAAGTGAAAGAATTCCATTTTCTGTGGAAGGATTTGGAGAAGTGACTTCATTTCGGACAGTAATGCATAGCAGTGAATCAGAATTTGTACTCGACGGTCATGGTACACTTTGTCCTTTCCTACTAGCACATTTGTAATACATGTGCCCAAAAGGATTACATTCTGTTTATTAATACATTGTATGTCATTTCCTCACTTCACTTGGCTAGTGCTTTGAAACCGTAATCTAATCTGAAACGTTTTTTTGTGGTCTATGAAATCATTTTTTTCCCCACTGGGTTCTAAGGTCCAGTGATTCAGTATTACCTGATAAAGAGGATTCTTTATTCATCTTCATGTATTTCCTTTCCCATGCATATCCAATTAGAGTCAGCATGTGAAAATTCATAAAATAAGCCATTCACATGTTAATATATAAAAAAAAGGGGGTATCTAAAATACTGTATGAGCTACATGCTGCTTTCCAGTCTCCTAATTTAGCTGGAGGGTTTAGATGACCATGAAACTCTCGCAACTGTTTTTAAGATTCAGTATTCATTTGAATCTATCAGGCAAAATAGCCATAGGAACCCTTTCCTATTGTTAACATTTCATAAGCACCAATCCAGGGACAAAAGATAACACACCAATTCTTGCCTGTTATATAGGAAGTTAACCTATTTTATTTTGCCACTTAACTTTAATACTTTTTACAGTAAAATGATAACTCATATAACTTAAAAATGGTTATAATTGTAATTGTTGTTTCTAAGTAAATGATAAATATCTTGCATTTCTTATTTGTTTTTATGCTTGATCCTCAACCTGAAAATTTTTAATGTCTATTTTCAAAACTAATATTTATATTCATTAGTAAATTCAGCCAATATTTGTTGATCATTTATTATGTATCTGGTATTATTCTCAGAATTGGGAATACAGTTTTGAATAAAACAAAGACTCCTATCCTCAGGGAGCTTTATACTCTGGACAATGAACAATAAGGATTATAAATAAATATATTATAAGATATGTTAAAGTGTGATAGAGCAATGGAGAAAAGAAAAAGTAGAACGGAGTGCAGTTGATGTAGAAGGAGGGAGACAGAAGTGAGGAAGTTGGAGCTTTCGATTTTAAATAGGATGATGTCTTGTTCTGCTTAGGCTAGCATAACAAAATACCACATAGGCTTAACCAACAGAAATTTTGCTCACAGTTCTGGATGCTAGGAGTCCAAGAACCAAGTTCCAGTCAGTTTGTTATGTGGTGAGGGCTCCCTTACTGGCTGGCAGAAGGCCTCCTTCTTTTTTTTCTTTCTATTTTTTTTTAAGATTTTATTTATTTATTTGACAAAGAGAGGAAGATCACAAGTAGGCAGAGGCAGGCAGAGAGAGAGAGAGGAGGAAGCAGGCTCTCCACCGAGCAGAGAGCCCGATGCAGGCTTCGATCCCAGGACCCTGAGATCATGACCTGAGCCAAAGGCAGAGGCTAACCCACTGAGCCACCCAGGCACCCAAAAGCCTCCTTCTTGCTATGTTCTCATAAGGTCTTTCCTCAGTACATGCGCCCAGAGGGAGAGAACTAGATTTCTGGTGTCTCTTGTTATAAGAACACTAAGTCTATTGGATTAGGGCCCAACCCTTATGACCTCATTTAATGTTAGTGACTTCCTGACTCCAAATACAGTCACACTGAGAGGTTAGGGCTTCAACATACGAATTTTGGAGGGACACATATATTTGATCCATTTGGGCTTCACTGAGGTTATATTTGAGCAAACCCTGAAGGTTATGAAGTGGCTACTCAGGCAGTTATACAAGGGAAATACTTTTCCAAGCACTGGAAGAAGCTGGTGCAAATGCCCCATGACCTGGTATATTCCAAGAACAACAAGGAGGCCAGTCTGGCTCCAGCAGAGTGGGAAAGGTGGAGATTAAAGGGGAAGTCAGAGAGATAAAGAGGAAGTCAGAGAGATAACGGGGAGTCAGAGAGTTAATGAGGGACAAGATCTCAGAGGCCATTGGATGGACTTTGGCTTTTTCCTGTGAGAGATGAGGAGGATTTTAAGTAGAAAGGTAATGTTTTAAAAAGGATTACTCTTCCTGCTGTATTGAAAATAGACGGGAAGAGGAAGAGGCTGAATACAAGAAGACTTGTTAGGTATCTCTACAATAATTCGTGCAAAGCAGGGTGGTGGCCGGGCTCAGGATCCTGGCAGCAGAGGGGATGAGAAATGAATGCAGTTTACACAAAATTTTGAATAGTATAGTGAACCCCCAAATATTTACTAATTAAATGTAATAGTTTTTAACATTCTGTTATACTTGTTTTATTTATACATTTGTTCTTTTATTTTTGAAGTATTTTAAAGTAACTCACACAGGGGTGCCTGGGTGGCTCAGTTGTTGAGCGTCTGACTTCGGCTCGTGTCATGATCCCAGGGTCCTGGGATCCAGACCCTCATCAGGCTCCCTGCTCAGTGGGGAGCCTGCTTCTCCCTCTCCCACACCCCCGTTTGTGTTCCCTCTCTCACTGTGTCTCTTTCTGTCAAATAAATAAGTAAAATCTTAAATAAATAAATAAATAAATATGTAAAGTAAATCACACAATGCATTATGTTCCACAGCTTAGTTTCTCTAATAAGAACATTTCTATTGTCACAGTTAAATAAAATTAATGATAACTCCTTAATATATGATATTCTATATATTTTCAAATCATGTTCTGGTTGTTTTTCTTCATAATATGTCTGAATCAGGACCCCAATAAGAGGTTCATAATACTATTTTTTATTGTTGTGTCTCTTGATCTTTTTTCTTATTCTTCTTTTTTTTCCCCCTATGCCATAGATTCATTAAGGCAACCACATGAGTTGTTCTATAGGAGGTCCCATATTCTAATTTGTTTTTTTTCTCTTGGTGTGATTTAATTTTTCCTCCTTCCTCTACTTTCTTTTAAATTAGAAATAAGATCTAAAGGTTTGAATACTCACAATTAATATTTTTGGCAAGGGTATTTTGCAGGTGGTGTTGCCTAGATTAAAATTCTTCTCGTCAGGAGGCATATAATATCTGGTTGTCACATTGCAAGGATGTTAAAATTGATCAGTGGGTTTTGTTGTAGTGACAGCATGATCCTTCACTGGAAAGTTGTTTTTTCCCCCTTGTTATAACCAGCAAATAATCTGTACAATGATAGTTTAGTGTCCTGTTAATATCCAATTCCCTATCAACCTACCTCCTAATCATTAAGCATGGATTTATGATTACTACCTAAATCAATTACTTTATTAAGAGTGAAAAACTGATCTCTAATTGTATTATTCCTGCTGCACTTATTAAATGGAACTCTCCTCTGAAGAAGAACTATATTGCCTTATATAGGATTATTTTTTTAATTCATGAAATATAGTTCATGTAAGAAAGTTAGGAAAAAATGATTATTTTTTTCCCTTTAATTACATACTTTTAAAATAAGGAAATGGGAGTCTAGCTATAAGCAGTGTTTACAAATTAAAAGTTTGTACATTTTTTATTTCTCTTCCATTGAATAGTATTAGAACTTGTGGATTTTTATATATTGAATCTGTTTCCACCAATTCATTTTTATTCATCATAAAATTTAAATTGTTCCCTTTTTAACCAGTAGGAACTTCTGCAAGATGATCTTTCGTTCTTTCCATACCATTACCCTTTGATAGCTTCTTGGCTCTCTGGCCCCACTAGATGTCCCAAATTCCTTTTGTTTGCTAATCACACTTTGGAATTCTATCTCTCCAAGTTTCCTTAGTTCCTTTTAGTGAAAAGTGTATGCATCTTGAAGATGGAGGCGACAGGATTTCCTAGGAGATTGTTGATGTGTTCTATGAGACAAAGAGAGTCAAGTATGACTGCAGAGTTTTTTGGACTGAGCAACTAGATCAATGAAGTTGCCATCAGCTAAGAGGTAGAAAGATGCAGTTGGAAGGAAGGAATTATAGGAGTTCAATCTAGATATTGATTTTGAAATTTTAATTATATTTCTAAGTAAAGATATATAGTAGGCAAGTGGATACTCTAGATAGCAATTAAGTTGTCATCATCCTATAGATGAAAATTAAAACTACAAGACTACATGGGCTCACTAAGGTGGTGAGTTTAGATAGAAAAAAGAAGAGGTCCAGGGCCTGACCCCCAGATTTAGAAAACCTGGGAGAAGAAGGGAAACAAATATATATGTTCAGTTTGTTAGCATTCTTGAGAAACATTCCAAGAAAATATTTTTCTGTGTTTTGAGACCCAAATTATATTTCATAATAATAATAATAATAATAATAATAATAATAATGTTCTACTTCCTCTTCAGGTGAAGGACTTTCCGAAAGAACTGTAGAAATTATTCTTTCAGTCACTTTGTGTATCCTTTCAATCATTCTTCTTGGGACAGCTATTTTTGCATTTGCAAGGTAAGATTTATTTGTACTCACTTTCCTAAGATGCTTTGTGGACATTATTCAATCGTTGTCCAATCGGGAGACAGAAGCCACAATACTGACTTAAATGGGGAATATTTAATAAAAAAAATTGCTAACTAGTAGAAATAGTTAACTACTATAAGGGGTAAAAGAACTCTCAAGGTTCCAACAGTAGCAAATACAACAAAATGGCTGCTCTCTCAAGGCTGAGGAAGAATGGACAATAAAGGAACTAAGAACTAGAAGAAGTCTCACTCCAAAGTTTGATATGGAATGTCTACCACAGGCATATGCAGCCTGTCACCTATGAGCTATCAGCAAGCAAAGAAAATGACAGAGAGAAGGGCCGGAGCTGTTCCATAGAAGCTAACCATCATTAATGGAAGATAGGCAGGCTCAAATTGGTCTGTAGAAACAGCCCATCTTGCTGAATAGTGAGGGGGGTGCTGAGCTACTGGAATCGTTCACCAATGGGAAGAGCATCCACTTAGGAGGCAGCTAGCACTCATCCAGGTGGGCTGCTGGGCTTCCATGGTAAAAAATAATCATGCAGCTTTGAAACACACCAGGGAAGTATCTCCCTGTCTCTCTGGCCTTGAAGGTTACTGTGGTTTCCTGTATTGACAAAGCTTAGCATCCCAGAAGCTGGCAAAAGGAAGTATTATAGAGTCTAACTCCAATATCACAAAGCGAGGCAAAGAAGGGTGGGTTTAAAACTAAGAGACAATAAAGTGATAACACAAAAGCAGATGGTGCTGGGATTTCTGCATTTTTAAATATAATTTATAACTCCGATAGGTTTAATGAAAAATATTTTAATCAGGTCTAAATCTTAAAGTTTATACAGAAGAGATCATTTTTACAATCAGGACAACACTTTGAAGATGTCCAACTTCCTTACATGGTGGGTCCCTTTTTCCTGTTTATTTTACCAACAAGTCTCTACTACATTTTCCAAGGGTCCCTTTAAATTACCAGTATTAGCCTCCTAATTCTTGCAGTTTACAGGGCCTCAAGGGAAATCTTAGTTGTGGTCCTAAAATCTGGCTTCATAAAATAAATTTTTGAGTTAAAGGGGCCTTACATTTGCAAAGATAAACATGACACTGATTTCTTAAGTAGCCCAATATGCTGTTTTTATTTTATCCGAAGAAGGTATTCCTGTATTCTCTATGCCATGCATCATCTTTCACCTTGAATCTCTTAAATCATTATTTTGATGCATGATTTGAAGAGCTCTTGAAACAAATATTTTTCTTATGCTACATACTGTTCTCAGATTCAACTAGGAGATGGTGAGAAAAAGTCATTATTCTAGGCACTTTTAGGGATAGATTGTGTAAGATATCTTTCTTGTCCCTAAGGGGCATGCTTCGGCCATATTCATATTGTTTCCTTGCTCTAAAATCTTTTCTGACTTTTCATCTCCTTACAGGATGAAACTTCTTTTGTGGGCAAGAAATACTCCCCTCCTATTCCCTATGACCTTTTGACATAAAGGTTCTTCCCTTCAGCCAAATGGGTCTGTTCTCACCTGAACATTCCTTAGGCTTTTATATAACTCTGCTTTTATACAATCAGTCAGAAATGTGCTTCCTCCTTTTTCTCATTCTGGAACACTCAAATCAGATCTCACTATTTTACTTCCTGTCAATACTAATAGTTGTCCTATGAGTTGGAATTTGGATTTTTTTCTTTTTATTGCTTTTTCTACATTTAGATCTTGCTTTTCAGCTAAACTGTAATGTTCTTGAGAATAGGAACCATATTTTATACTTTTTTCCATCCTTAATACATAACTGATATTACATAATAAATATTTGAAATGTAAAAGCTAGAATAGCTAATATTACCTTGTAATTATCATACTATGTCATAGAAAAATAAACATGTAAAGGGCTTAAAATGAAAGGACTTGGATTTGATTCCCAGATTCATGTGACTTATTTTTGAACCTGAGTTTTCTGAATGTAAATAAAGATAATATTATATGCTACACACTGTTTTTATAAAAAGCCAATGAGACAATTCAAAACATATTTCTA
Organism: Ailurus styani; assembly: GCA_002007465.1. Lineage (NCBI taxonomy): Eukaryota > Metazoa > Chordata > Mammalia > Carnivora > Ailuridae > Ailurus > Ailurus styani. Next base: position 4,437,103 of record LNAC01000002.1, on the reverse strand, counting down.
TTCACATTTTCATGAAAGTAGAAATGTTTCATGTGTATAAAAACAATGGAACATTGTTTTTTAGCACTGGTACTGATAGCAATGAGCTGATTCCACTTTGGCATACTTTCTGTTTATGACAAATCTAGAGACAGCTAGAGGGAGGAAAAACAAGCTCACAGCATCAGTTTCATTTGCACTGTAGTGTAAAATTTGCCAGTGGCTCAGGCCTTGATCAACTGATTCTCATTAAAATTTGAAACTTCAAAAAAGCAACGTGTTAAAGGAATATAGTAGAATTAGTTAGGTTTTATGAAATTAAAACAGGAGAAAGACGTTGAGTAGCTATAAATTTGCACCATATCAGAGATATGACCCCAACAAAGAAACTACTGGACAGATATTTTTACTTAAAAAGAAAATGAAATTTAATTTCATACGCTTTCTATGGTATTTCCTTTTCGGACTTTACCACTCTTATTTTAGAATTCGACAGAAGCAGAAAGAAGGTGGCACATACTCTCCTCAAGACGCAGAAATTATCGATACCAAATTCAAGCTGGATCAGCTCATCACTGTGGCAGACCTGGAACTGAAGGACGAGAGATTAACGCGGTGAGCACACTCCTCTTGGCGAACAGTGGTTCAGAGGGCCTGGAGCCATGACCCTATTCTGACCTATGCTTGTTGGAAGTGTTTGTGGGGCTCCTATTTACACAGGTCATAGAGATCTTCTTTCAAAGGGTGACCTCCATCTTCTGCACACTTCTCACTGGTGTTCGGAGAATCACTTAATCTTCCTCATGCTTTGGGTTCAATATGAACCTCGGACTATAATGTTCAAGCACATTTTCTTTTTTCCCTGAGACAAATATTTTTACACATTTAATCTTTAAAATTATGTTTAATAATTCACTTCATGTGATCGATTTCTTTTACATTGGATTTTCTGGAAATGTCCATATTTTTAATCACAAGTTTAATTAAATTTGTAATGACTTGATATTGTTTATATCATTTTTATAAAAGCCTGGTAGCTCTTTATTTTAATATGAAGTTACATTAAAAATCTGACTTGTGTATTAACACTTTATTTTTTAAATTGGTTAGTATTTAAAAATAAAATACAAAGTAAAAATTACCTTTGGAAGGAAAAGCATGTCATCAATATGTACTAGAAATAGTAAAGGTGCTTAATTTTAAACAGTGAGTATTTTAAGTCCTTTTGAAATCATTAAAAATCATTCAAAATGTTGGCACATTTGAAAAACTTGTCTATTAAGATAATTCATCATATACTTAATAAAAACTGTTATCAGGCCATCATAACAAGTTTAGATTCTTATAAGATCAGATTTTGTGATGCTTATAAGCACATGACAGTTTTTACAAAGTATACGAACAACTCTGCTAGGCTTTAAAAAATTAATTCTGGAAATATGCCATGAAAGTTCCTAAAGTTAAAAAGGAATTGTTCACAGTTGTCATTTAGCAAAGTGGGTCTTTATCCAAGAGATTGACTTTGAAAAAATTATTTCCAGCATGTCTAAAAATATCTAATATGTGTTACAGAGGGAAGTGTCATCTGATAAGCAGAGGCCTTCCAAATACTGCAAAATGAAAGTTATTCAGTGTTAACATTAAATTAAAAGGAAATTTTTTCCATTCAAGAGGTAAACTTACTTCTTTATATTTAGATATTTACCTTTGTGTATAGTCTAATAGAGGTTGTTTCTATGGATACAACAAAGTGGATAGTGCTCCAAAGACCATATGGACGATGGTTATATGTTATCCAGTACATAGTTTTCCACATTAGAAATGTTATGAATGAAAGAGCAATAGATTTGCAGGATAACCTGTCAAAGTTAAACCACATCTTAGGAGCAATAGAGCATTCCAGTATTAGGCTATGTCTCCTGCAGATTAAAATAGGAAGTTTCCTAAAAGGGTCATCCTGCAGATTAAAAGGAAGTTTCTTCTCCTTTCCACCTGTGGGCCAACTGAATTTCTGTAGCATCCTCCCAGCTCCCTTTCTCAGTGTTTGTGCCACTTCCACCGGCCTGGAGTTTCAGTGTCTTCTAACACCCACAAGGACAAGGGATAACACGTCAAATCTCTCAGTGCAATTAATTTTAGTTGTTTGAACAATTTAGTTGGATCTCTTCATACTAAAATGTGAACTTCTAAGTGTCCAAACAGTTTTAGGGCAATTTTTTAAAAGAATCTTTACTGATCTCCCCAAAGTCCTCAGTAAGTAGATTTTTAAGAGAGAGATATACTTAATAAAGTGAAAAAAGTCAGTCAGTATTAAAGTGCTCTTTATCAAGGAGCTTATCATTCTAGGCAGGCTGTGGTGAGGTTAGATTCCCTAAACTGTGTGTTTTCACAGCTTGTCCTTTACTGCACTTCTGAACATAGCCATTATCTAAAAACTGGAAGATTTTTTTTTTAACAATGACTGTCATGGCTAATGGAAAAGGTGGATAAGGATTGCATAGATTGTTTATTAATGGTTTTTTTATAAATCAGGGACTGCCTTATTTAATCTTGGCTCCTAATTATTTATTTTCTTGCTTCCATGTTTATTTATGTATATATGGATTTCTTTGTAAAATGATGTAGAAGTATCTTTCAAGTATATTTCAAATAATATTTATTTTTGCACATTGATCATTAGTATATATTACCCTCAGTAACAGTAAACTTGGAAATTTTAGTTTCTATGCTTTTTACTTTCTCATTTTTTGTTATGATTCCAGCATTCATGACTGTGAAACATCCTTATTTGTAATTCCAGTGGCACATAATAATATGCTTTGCTTGATTATTACAGAAATTTATTAAAATAACTATCAAGTGGTTTGAGTACTAGCTTCATTACAGAGATCTGTCTCCAGATTTACTATTTATTGAAGGTTTTTCATGTTAATAAGGTCAGTAATACAGTAAACAATAAGCCTAGAAGAAATGGTAACTGACGGATCCATAATTAGTCATGTGCACATACACGAGGGGCCATCCTTCAGTGAAGCTCTAAAGCCCTTCATGTGTCTCGAGGCACTGGAAGATCTAAATCTATTAAAAGTCATATAGGTCATGAGAATAGACCACAGAGACTGATAGTAGATTCTGAGAGTAAAGCATCAGGGAGTTTGAGTTAGTTTCTAAATTGTTGAATAACTTACGTCATAAGTCTTTGTTATTTACAGGAGAAAACTTAGGTAATTTCCTCTAAATCTACCCCAATGAATCTTGGAACACTGCATCAAAAACTAACGATGTATTTTATGGTGACTAACACAATTAAAATAAAATAAAATAAAACAAAACTGAGATACAGAAAGAAAAAAAAATACCCCACTAACTTATGCTCTTTCTACCTGAGGCTTATGCATGTTCTTTTCCTTCCAACCTGCGCACTTTCTTCATGCTAATTGGGCTAGCAGTTTTCCTCAGTGTCTTGACATGTCTGTAAGAGAAATGATAAAAGAAGAATATCTAATCAATACTTAAAATATTAATTTTAGGGGGTTATCTAGTTGACAAAAGTCATTATGATGCTTGTACTAAATCCTGTCAAGCACTGGAATTTTATAGTTAAAGTATTCATTTTATGACATGTGCCTGTATATTTATTTACATGTTAAAATTCATCCTGTAAATTTTGTGTGTGTCAACTCTCGTTAATTATAAATTACCTGTTTCACAAAGGATCTGAAGAAGAATTCTCTCACATTGTACTTTTTCTTCCTGAAGAATAAAACTCAAATGAAGATTTAGTACTCTGGAAAAAACAAAAAACAAAAAAAACAACAAAAAAAATGTAGTATTCTGTAACTCCACCAGAACATCAGGATAGGCCAAAATTATGTTTTCAATTTCTATTTGGAATGATAATTATATCATTTCCTTACGCACATTTTATATTTAAGTTTAGACAATGTACTATATATTTCTTAGGAAGGGTATTTAATATTTTGAGCTCATCTCTTCCACATTCACCAGATTAGAAAATGACCCTTGGGGTTTGTTATTTGATAAACAATTAAACAAAAAGACATTTGGTGATGGTTCCTTTGAAACACAACCACCTAGCCCAAGGAAGTGAGAAAGGTTTCTAGGAGGAAATATTGGTAAGATCAGCAAGCACTCAGGTATAATAGACCTGTCTTTTCAAGATTGCTGAGACAAGCTGGCCCTATGGGTTGCTTTAACTAATTTAACTCCAACACGAACTACCTTCCCAAGAGATTTATAACACTTTAAATAACCTAACAGAAGGTTTACAAGTTAAATATTCTATTTGCTAAAAATGTTTATTTTTCATTGTCTCTTACTAGGCTTAATTAAGTTATAGTAGGTTCTCGGTCTCCCCCATCTTTCCCTCCCAGCCATGGTGACTAAATCAGAAAAAAACAAAACAAGACACAGTAGAATAACATTAATCAACATTACCAATCTAATTACTTGACACTCAACTTCTTCCAAGCCTCAATTTCCTCCCTCCAAATTTTGTGCATCATTCCATATTAATTCTCTTACCTATTTTAGTCGAGTGAATGTAATAGTGCATTAATTAGACTCAAGGTCCAATCCAGTAATCATGAATGGAATTAAAATCCTCAACAAGGGCGCCTGGGTGGCTCAGTGGGTTAAAGCCGCTGCCTTCGGCTCAGGTCATGATCCCAGGGTCCTGGGATCGAGGCCCGCGTCGGGCTCTCTGCTCAGCGGGGAGCCTGCTTCCTCCTCTCTCCTCTCTCTCTGCCTGCCTCTCTGCCTACTTGTAATCTCTCTGTGTCAAATGAATAAATAAAAATCTTAAAATAAAATAAAATAAAATAAAATAAAATCCTCAACAAAATAAAGCAAACAATAGAATTGCTATTTTAAGAGTATCTTTCTTTCTTCAAGAACTTTAGAAGTTTGCATATTGATTTTTATTGAATTTTTATTAAATGTATGTGTTTTCAGAAATCTCTTTTAAACTCTAAATCAGAATACATTTGGAATTATTATTGTTGTTTACAACCTTTATAAAATTAAAAATCACCCCAATCTATCTTCACATAGAGGGCTTGCTAACATAATAATTGCTACTGTTTTTGAGCAATCACTATGTGTTAATTCTGTTTGCAATGATCTCACGTAACTCTTTCAATCCTTTGTGGTAGGTACATTTTCCCCCATTTTACAGTTGAAAAATGAATGATACTTAGAGAATTTAAGTAACTGTCCAAGTAAATAGCCATGATGCTAGCCTGGGTGTGTTGGATTCAGAGGTAACAAGATAGCCTGTCCTCTGTGCGTGTGTGTGTGTATGTGTAATGTGGAAGCATATTAGATGAGAGCAATATAACCCCTCTTAAAAAGACACAACCCCATGGGATCCTTCTTCAAGCAGCTTTTCCTATGCAGAGAAATGATTCTAAGGGAAGAACTGCCTTTTTTTTTTTAATTCTTTGTTCTTTAGTGATACGGGACAAAGGAGTGATGGCATTTTAGTATAGGTTCAAACTTGCAGAAACTGAAAAATCTTTAGTAGTGCAAGTCTTATTGTACCTTTGGTAGAATGCATGATATGTGATGGATACATGAAATTCTGTGTAAAATTGTTAATATTTTAATTGCCATCAACTCTTTGCCAGGTTCTAGCTATGAATTTTACTTCTCTCTTAAACTGTTTTGCAAATAATGGCAAAAATACAAGAAATGTCTGACAAATATGTGAATTCCAGACAAATGTCCTGAAGTGGGATGAAGCTCAAGATATTTAATGCTCATGTCCTTGTAGTAGCAAAAAATAATCCAGTGTGTTTGTGTACTAAATAAATAATGAATCTTTACTTCCAGATATTCTTCATTTTTCTTTAGACGCAAGGAGATTTTTGTCATCCAGTAAGTTACTGTGGTGATGCAGAGGTCTGTTGTGATTGTTTTCATCTTGTCAGGTGGTGTGCTCTATATTTTTAAATATACTCTATATTGACCGTTTTGTTGTTTAACATGAAATTTTTTCCAAAGCCAAAATAAGAAAGAAACCCCACAAAAAACAAAAAAGCCCTATGCTTTCTACTTACAATATGTGCCCTATATTTGCATGCTCTTGATATGGTAAAGTAACCTTATCAAAATGCGCATTTACTCATAATGTGCATGTCCTGAGAATTTGCCGTGTTCTCATGTTGTGTTAGCTTTGATAGTAAAATAAGTTTCCACCTAGATTTTTTCACATGCATCTTTTCTTATTACCATGATACAAAGCTGAGTTCTCCATCTGACAGATCGAGTCTGGGTCCACACTTCACACAAGCTCATTTCAACTACCACAGGTGGTAATCTGTTAGGACCAAGATGATAAAATTTCCCGTTCTCTACCTCTGGGGCATACACAGAGTGACACAGTTCATAGGATCTGTACTTCTGCACTAATCAATGGGCAGCTAACTGTGTATGTTTTCAGGCGCTCCTCTGATGCTCGGAAATGTCATTTATATGCTAGCACAAAAATTGCTTTATGCCTTCTGAAGGTAGCATAACAAAATGTCAGCATTACTGGGGACCCCAGCAACAGATTGAATGCCCCAGAGATAATCAGTTTCTTCATGCAAAGAATATGAATGGAGGCAAAGAACAAAAGTGCATTTAATTTTAAAACCCCAAATCTATGACAGAAGAATCAGTCTCCATGAGCCACAAGGCTGGATGGGGCCAAGACTCCCGACATTCTCATTGATCACGAATAGTACTCAGCATGATTAAAACAGTGGAAGCTAGGACTCTTTCTACTCTAATCATATTTAGCATTTTGGAATCATAGGTAACCTTGTTTTACTTCTTATTAACTAATTGCCAAGTTTCCATTGACAGAATTAAAATAGTTTTATAAAAATACATTTTCCTCAAAGGACCTGCTTGATCAGATTCAGTTGTCAAAGTAAGACTGTTGAGCTAAAGGTTTAAGTGATCACAGCACACATAAAATATCCATTTCCAACCAGCATTCAAAGCTGACCTCTCAGCATTCCAGACTCACAGGGGTCTGGTTGAGCAGCTCTGCCAAGTAACTTTCTTCGTCATCATTAAACAGAATTCTTTTACTTTTTTTTTTCTTTATGCCATTAATGCCTCAGAAAAATACTTCCATTTTTACCTCATGTTTCTCCTTTAACACCATATTTTCTCTCTTAGAATTTATCAGTAGTGTCCTGTTTAGTCAGAGCCCTTACTCTGATAGAGCTCAACTTAACGGTTTGAATTCATCAGAACCCTTATAGAACACCTGTACATAAATCCTATTTGTTAAGGTAGATGTCTTCTTCCAAATTTAGTTTTCTGAAGTTACCTTCTAACACCTAACTGAGGAACTTTATGCTAACTTGCCTTGCTAGCTAATAGGTGAGGCTCAAAGCACTTCTTTTTAGATGATTCCATGTCATCTGTGTCCTTTTCATTATGGTCTCACTGAGAGCCTGTGCCTATCTCTTCACGTAGCCGTCAGCAGTTTTTTCATCTTCTCTTCCTACTCCTTCTGCCCTATTGCCCAAGGTAGCTAAGCTTGTGCCCCTGGCTGTGGTTGACAAAATAAAACATCTGTCAGGAATTTATTTTCAAATGTGCTAATGTGGATAGGCTTAGTAATAATGAAAATTCAATTCTTGCCACCTTGGGAATTTTCTCTCAGCTCTTTGACATCAGCAAGAATATTCCTTTTCCTTATCAATATAAAAGTCCATTTTAGACTTCGTTTCGGTCAAAGAAGTATCAGTTGGGCACCTACCAGGTGTCAGGCACTGTTCTGGTCCCTGGAAATACCATGATGAAAACGAAAAGGGCATTGACTTTAAATAGCTGCCCTTCAAAGAGCTAAGCTCCTTTTTTACTTATTTGTCTTTACAGGTAGGAGGAAATATACTGAGAAAGTACTTAGACAGCACTTACTAATTGATTGTTTTTCTAATCAAATAAGAAAAATATTACATACTTATTGAGGTGGTATGTTTACCTTATAAGGTGAAGTTTTAGAGTCAGCTATTCAGTTCCAGCTATCAAGATAATATTTTTAAACTTTTTTTTACAGTTTTATTGAGAAATAACTGACATATGTCACTGTGTAAGTTTAAGGTGTATAGCATAACAGTTTTATTTACATATATTATGAAGTAATTACCACAGTAGGTTCAGCTGACATTTTTTTCATGTAAGTACAATAAAAAGAAAAGAACAAAGAAAAGAAAAACGAAAAATATCTTCTTTTTATAATAAGAACTCTTGGGATCTCTTTTCTTAACAACTTTCAAATATACCATAGAGCCATGTTGGCCGTAGTCATTGTGTTGTATGTTACATCCCTAGTATTTATTTACCTTAATACTGGAAGTTTATACCTTTTATCCACCTTCCTCCAATACCCCCTCACTCTGCCCTCTGCGTCTTACAACCACAAAGCTGATTTCTTTCTCTATGAATTTGTGTTTGTTTGTATTTTAGATTCCACATATAAGTGAGATCATACAGTAATTGTCCTTTTCTGCCTGACTTGTTTCACTTAGCATAATGCCGTCAAGCCCATCCATGTTGTTGCAGATGGTAGGTTTTCCTCTTTCTACAGACAAATAATATCCTTTTGTGTACATATGCCACAACTTCTTTATCCATTCCCCCACTGATGGACACTTAGGTTACTTCCATGTCGTGGCAGTTGTAAATAATGTTGCCATAAACATGGAGATGTAGATGTCTTTTTGAGTTCATGTTTTCATTTCCTGTGGATATGTTCCTAGAAGTAAACTTGCTGGATCATCTGTTAGTCCTATTTTTAATTTAATGAGGATTGGTTAGGATAACTTTTAAATTTGTATTAGGGACCACAGAAAAATTATTGGTGATTTAATAAAAAGAATGAAGAAAGATCTACAAATGGGGTACCTGGGTGGCTCAGTCAGTTAAGTGGCTGCCTTCAGCTCAGGTCATGATCCAGGGATCCTGGGATTGAGCCCCTCATCGGGCTCCCTGCTCAGTGGGGAACTTGCTTCTCCCACTGTCTGCAGCTCTCCCTGCTTGTGCTCTCTCACTCTCTTTCTGTCAAGTAAATAAATAAAGTCAAAAAAGGGAGAAAGAAAGAAAGAAAGAAAGAAAGAAAGAAAGAAAGAAAGAAAGAAAGAAAGAAAGAAAAAGAAAAAGAAAGAACGGAAGAAAGAAAAGAAAGGTCTGAAAGAATACTATTCTAAAGCCTAGAACAAATAAAAACAATAAGAAANCGGAAGTAAGATAGAAAAGAAAGGTCTGAAAGAATACTATTCTAAAGCCTAGAACAAATAAAAACAATAAGAAAGAACAAAACTGAAGACATCTTTGAAAGCATTACAGTAAGTGCTGAGGACAAGGAATAGGATATCATTATAGAAGTAGATGTAAATATTGGAGCAATTAATGGCTTGATTGAAATATAGAAATTAAAAACTCACACTCAGTATTTTATAAAACTTGGAAGAATTAATATGTTTTACCAGAAAGATAGATTCTTAACAATTTTTTTTAATATTAAGTTCATCTCAGTGTGCCAAATACATATTTTAAATCAAGGCAATAGAATGTGAGGTTCTTTTCTTTTTAACCTAACTTAAGTAGAAAACACAAAGTTTCTTAGTTTGTCCTATGCCACTGGTAATGCTGATTTAAGCTGCTCGTCTATAGGCTATCATCCTTGGCTCTCTATTTGGACTATATTTTAATTCCCTATAGATTTCAACTAATTGACCTTGAGGGAAAGCTGAGTCTCTGTGACAATATGGTCTTCAATCACCACTGCCAACATAAATAAATGGTTCCTCTCTGGATCTATCAAGAGTAATCTGAGTGGAATTTAAGTTTTTGATAGACTTTTAAAAAATGAGCCCAGACATGAAATAATACCCTTTTCAACAAAAGGGAATCGGACTTAAGTCAGCTAAGATTCATGTAATAAAAAGTGTTTAGCCCTTTCTGTTGGAACGTGGTTGGTTACCTTCTTGAAATCTGGACAATTCCCAAATTGACTTATGTAAAAATGAACTGAATTTGATTTGACAGTATCATTCACCATTGTAAGTGAATAAAATACCAGTCTAAAATGCTCTTCATGTAACAATTTGTTTTTTAAATGTTAATAAAAAGTTTTCTATTTACATTTCTTTGAGTGTCTTCACAGATCACTTAATTTGAAAATAGCACTCCTAAAATAACATTGTTGACTTTCATGCACATTAATTTCTGTGAGTTTCTTTTATAGTTATCTAACCAAACAGTTTTTTTTCTAAAAGAATTTAATTTCCTCATCAGTAAAAGTCAATGCTTTTTTTTTTTGGATTATGCCCCACCTTCTTTTCTAATTCCCTGTATAATTTGTCCAAATTAATTTTTTTCCTATTCAAAAACAAAACTTTAAAATGTATAATAAAATTTAGAATGCAGCCAACTCCTTTTTTTAAAGATTTATTTAGTTATTTGAGAGAGAGTGTGTGAAGGGGAGAGGCAGAAGGAGAGAGAGAGACTATCTCAGGCAGACTCCCCACTGAGCACATAGCCTGCATGGGCTTTGATCTCACAACCCTGATATCATGACCTGAGCTGAAATCGAGAGTCAGATGCTTAATGGACTGAACCACCCAACACCCCAGAATGCAGCCAATTCTTAAAGGAAAAATACACTCATGCAATATGAGGCTAAGTATCAAAACAGTGATACGGATACTATACACAACAACAAAAATCTTTTATTTGAAATAGTTAGGTTAGGTAATATTTGCCAAAATGTGTTCTCAATTTAAGTTACCCAGATACATATTTCAATTTCAGTTTACACATACTGGTGACATTGGCATAGACTGGAAATTGCATAGAAATTAGACTTTAGAAGTCTTGTTTCTCACATTGTATAAACACAAATGTGAAGAGTAGGTTACATAAAGTGAGTTTAGATAGAGAGTGATACAAAGAAAAATAAAGCTAAAATAGATCTTACTCTTTTGAAGTCTATCTTTTTATTACTTGGATAGGCAAGGTGATTTTATTGTTCATATATCTAATTTCCTAAGAAGTATCTAGCACCTGTAAATTTTCTAATGTCAGGGGCTTTGTTTAGATTCATATAGTGTTTTGGGTTTTTTTAAGATTTCATTTTTTGACAGAGAGAGAGAACAAGCAGGGAGGTTGGGAAAGGGAGATGCAGACTCCCTGCTGAGCAAAAGGCCAGTGTGGGGCTTGATCTGAGGACCCCAGGGTCACCATCTGAGCCGAAGGCAGATGCTTAACCGACTGAGCCACCCAGGCATCCCTAGACTCATATAGTCTATATTGATACATTGATCATACTTTTGTTAAGCTCCTGAGAATTCTCAATTGCTTATTATTTTAGTGAAAAATTCATTCAGTTCAGATACTGTCATAATAAGCACAGTACTTACACAGTACTTACATTTAGCTTTCTGTGTATCTTATAGTCTGAATGCATCCACAATTGTATACTTAATAATGATTTATTCATTGTCTACTGTGAATAAAGTTATGAGGGTCTTGTAGTAAACCAGTATTAATCCTGCCCCTGCCTTCAAGTACACATGAACATCAATGCCTGTATCCTTAATACATGTGCTTACATGGCCATAATACAAGGTGGAAAGTAGTTTGTCCATAAAAATTTCATTTCATAGAAGGAAGACATTGTTTTCTCTATAACAGAACAGGGTGAGGTTTGAATTTGAATTTGAGTCAGCTATTGAGGATCAGTAGGAAAACCCCTAGAATGGTACAAACTGAGAGGGAGGGACGATAGAGAATATCTGGAATACAAACAGGGAATATGAAAGGTAGTTTGTAAAGAATAACGTTAAAAATGCCGGCCTGATGAGAATGCTTTCACATGGTAATGTGAAAACTGAGCTATTACAATCTTTATGTTATTAGAGATTTATTTAGGATATTAAATTGAGAACTAGAAATCCAGACTCAGATTTGAAGTCTGGATATTTATGACCACTCTTTATGTTGAGACCCTGATTAAGAAGAATAAAATAGGAAATGCTGCTTAATTTAGCATCTTTTAGTCGGCCCAGTTTTGAGTAAAATTAAGATAGAATATTATTTTGAAAACAAAAAAAATCCTCCTTATGTCAGTAAATTGTAGGACATATGGGTAAGAAGAGTTTGAATTTTACAAAATAAAGTAGAAATAGCAATTTATAATATTAATGATAGTAACTAATATTTATGTATTGCTTCCAAAGCCAAGGGCATTTCTAAGGATTGTACATATATAAGCATGATTTACAAATACTCTATTTTCCCAAATTAGGAACTGAGCTACAGAAAGATTAAGTAACTTGCTCAAGGTAATGTAGCTGGTAATTGCTGGAGCAGGTATTTGAAGCCATCATATTTTATAGTAAGGAAAGAATTCACAAATATCTACCTGGATCCAATAGCTAGCCAGTTACAGTTTAAAATTAATATCTTTAGAGAGATCTTTCAAATTCAAAATAAAATAACAGTTTAAAAAGGCAAGTTTCTGTAGTGTTTTCTACTGTAAAGAAATTAACAAAAATATTTTTATTAGTTATAACTTCTAAATGAGAATAGACATTAATGAGAAAAAGAGCAAGGACGTGAATAGTAACATGGTGCTTTAACTATTTCTTGTACATTTATACTTTAATATGACTTTTCATGCTTAATGTCTTTTGAGGATTTGATGAGCATCCTCTGATTTTTCAAATGCCATATCGATGGCTGCCCAGAAGCTAGCCCTACTTTAGCTTCTAGGTAGCCTCATAAAAATATTCTGACAATACCACCTCGAATATTCCTGGATTATCTAAGAAAAGAGATGCTCCCCACTATAGGATGGCAGTCTGACTGTCCTTAAATAAGTAGACCTTAAATTAGTAGTCTGTCATTAAATCAGATGTAGTGTGTTCGAATTTCACCAATCACAAATTGAACATTCCCCGTTGTTATGAAAGTGATATCCATGCAACTCAAGAATTTCCATTTCTGTGTGGTAACAGGGAAATTGATCTTGCTAATTCATATTTCTGTCTTAAGGTCAGTTAATTAGGATTTGCCCAACATAACCCCCTTGCCTTTCCTGTTTCTAAGAAACCTGATGGCAAAAGAGCACTGAGGCATCGGGCATGTAAGCATATTTGGGTAGTATGGGTCTAACCCATGATTATATTTTCTTCTTGCTGGTCTTTGTTGAAGGGTAATTATTTCCAACAGGGATTGACTATTGCCTCAGTTCCCACTTTATCTGTTGCTATGTCAGAAATACTTCTAGGGCCTCTAATTCAGACTCTGTCTTCCTGTTGTAAACCCCAAATGAATGATTCTTCTGATTCAGTAGCCCATTCAACCATCTCCTTATCCATTTGGTTAAAAATTTCTCTGTTGCCTTCTCAGAATCACTCTAGGTTATTGTAGGAAGCTTACAAATTCATCTACCAAGACTTTGCTCAAACACTGCTGTTTCATCACTGTGACACCATGTTTGATAATGGGATGCTGTATGAGGTTATACCTTGAGAAGCTGAGAGATACCTCCTTCTCCTTGGGGACACCTATCCCATTAACCAGAATTCTATCGTTCTTGTTAGTACTTGCTCCTGCACCCCCACATTTTTCACCAATTCCTATATTGTAATAAATGAACTTTTTGAGTCATGTTTTCTTCATTGAACACACTGCTTTGTACTATTTTCATAGTATTGATTATGACACATTTTTTCAATCTGATTATTTTCTTTCATTCGTTCTTTACTTCAAAAACCACATCCTCTTATAAACACTATTCACTTAAGGAATGTAGTAAAATCATCCCTGATAATATTTAAAATCTAAAGCTTTGAAAAATTTATATTTTATTGATTTTATTTCATTATACTTTGTGCTTTTTGTGGTTTTGCAGTGCTAATTGATTGTGCATGACAAATGTGTTATTAAAGATGTTCCCATCTCTGAATTTGTGTGTGTTGCTTAGTCTATTTAGCTGTTAAAAATTGTTTCAACTTTTTTCAGAGTGTGAATAACTTGACCAATGAACTGTCAGAGGAGATATGTCTAAATAACCAAAAATTGTGATTTTTTTATGGTTGAATACTCATCAAAACTCACTCATGAAGTAAAACTTAGGCAATATGATGTCAGTTTTCAAAGCTCTACTCTCCCTGGTTAAGCACTCTTTATGAACAAAGAAACTATTTTTTAAAATCCATATGAACTCTCTTAGACTCTACATACTACACAATATATAAAAAAGTGATCTATCTTTAACATAGTGCCCCAAATGCTTAACAATATTAAGAGTGTCTTAGCTTGAGAAGGAAGCTAAGTTATTATTTGGCCATATTTGAGTCCAAATAATATAATTTAGAAAAAGGAAATAGAATTTGAAATAATGATTGCATATCAGGTAAAGGCCTAGCACATCATATACTATGTATTTATTATATGTATCTGATTTTAATCTAGAACTCTTTCAGAAAGAGGCATACCCACAACTTATCATGCATTTAACACAATCTCTGTTGCAGGTTACTTAGTTATAGAAAATCCATCAAGTAAGTTTGTTAATTATCTTTTCTTCTTTTTGAATATCAATGCTAGATTCACTGATTCAATGAATCTTAATGTGTGGTTCCTTTTTTGTATGTTTGCTGGAAAAACCTCCAAGCTGGATATAAATCATAAAAGCATGACTAATTGCATGGTAACTGGAGAAAAGCTTTCTCTCTCTCTGGGGTGAAGCCTGCATGTCTGTATTTTAGCTTGGGAAGTAATACGGGGATATTTAAACTCCTTAGGGTTTAAAAACCATGTCATTATGAGAATGAGGTCACTGCAATATTTTATATCTTCTAAAACCTTGTAATGTATAAAATGTTTTCTGTATGACAAAGAGGTATTATGTGCTTTAGGATTCAATGATAACTTTATGCCCTTATATTTACTTGAAAAACTTTCCTTACAATGTGAAATCGTTCATATAAAGTCACTTAAAAATAGAAAGGATTTTGTGCCATAGCTACAAAGAAAGCACAATACAGAGGACAAGTTCATTTTGTAAACATGGCAGAGTGACTTTAAAGGGCTGTATGGTTACGGGCTTTGAAATGTCTGTTGTTTTTTTGACTTGTTCATCGTACAGCCGGTGCCAGTCTAACGTGATTCCATTTTCTACCTCTCTTTGCTTGGAGGCCGGTAAGCAAGAAGTCCTTCCTGCAACATGTTGAAGAGCTTTGCACAAACAACAACCTAAAGTTTCAAGAAGAATTTTCGGTATGTTACTAGCAGTTGTCACAACATTGCCAGACCTCCAGTCGTTTCATGTGTCACATTTCATGTCCATTTTAAGCAGGCAAGGCCATGAAGGACTCTGGCCTTGATAATCAATACCCAATTACCAGGTTGATTGTTTGGATAGTAATGTTACACGGGATGGCCTCTGGTGCAACCTGAACAGAATTACTCACCTACTGTGTGAGGAAAGGGGGCTCCCCTTCAGACCTCCCCAGCAACGGCAGCTTGGCCTCGTTTCTGCTCTTTCATCCAGATATACATGGGAGTCTGGAAGGTTGTATTCATTGGTTTTTGCTGCTGTGCTAGAGTTAGGCTTTGCCATAAATGTGATTTTATATTTAAATAATTATTTTATATTTAAAAACTAAAGAATTCCATTTTATATTTGCCGTTTAGTTTATGTTAGGGATATAGATGAACCTGAGAACAGAACGTAATGTTTCCAGAAACTCCAAAAGTATTATTTGTAGAACTATCGAAAAGTAAAAATACCCATGTTTTATGAGGCTTATTTTTAAGTTGCTGTGAAATAAATACACTATCACCTTATGGAGAATATATGAAGTTAAGAACATATCACTTCAACACTATTTAAAAGTTAAGATTAGTTATATTGCTTTTAGCATTTTACATATCTATAAAATTGAAATTATATAATGCATAAGGCATATATCAGATCTATAAATAAGCTTTTTAAAAACTTGTGTACATCTTTCCAAACTTATATGATTATTTTGTATTATATAAGTAAAATGGATTTCTAAATGTCACCAAAAACTTTCTTTTTTTTTCATGAAATTTTTAGTGTGTGAACCTATGAAACAAAGAATTAAGCAATTGGCTTGAATAATTCAGGATTATAATATTTCAGCCTCTCAGGGAGTAATAACAAAATGTGAGAAGATTAATGGTATTTCCTACAGCTCTTTGGTTATGCTTCTTAAGTAATATTGGCCTGGACTTAACAAAATCGATGGTACCATAAAACTTTTCTTAGCATTTACACAGCGAGAACTTGCAATTTTTCAAAAGCAAAAGTGTTATTTCACTAGAATAGGAGCGAATATAATTACATTACGCATGACTGAGTAGATGAAAAGTTCTTTTAGCAATAACATTTTCACATATATTACAGTGAGAAAATTTCTAGTTCAACTTCTTTGGAGATCATGGTTTTAAAAACTTTTTAAAACTGGGGTGCCTGGTGGCTCACTCATTAAGCATCTGCCTTCACCTCAGGTCATGATCCCAGGGTCCTGGGATCGAGCCCTGCATCGGGCTCCCTGCTCTGCGGGAAGCCTGTTCTCCCTCTCCCACTCCCCCTGCTTGTGTTCCCTTTCTTACTGTGTCTCTCTCTCTGTCAAAAAAATAAGTAAAATGTATTTTAAAATATTGAAAAAATAACTTTTTAAATACAAATATATAGGTTGTATGTGTTTATTATGTAAACATATCTATATATGTAAGGAGCTTTTAAAAATCGTTTTTGCCCCAATGCTCTATTAATTTTTAAATCAGTTATATATTAATAAATGCATATTTGATAAACTTTAAAACTCAGATCATACCCACTTATACTTTAAATATTTATAAGCTCCTACTATATGGTGGGCATTATATTGGGCATATTAATATATATATCAGTTTAACACTTAATAGTTAAGTGACTTTGGACAAATCACATAGACTCTCTGTTCCTAATATCCTCATTTGTAAAATACTAGTATTTACCTCACTGAGTTGTGAATACTAAAATGATTGTATGTGTATAACACTAAGAATGGTAGCTGACACAAGTATTAGCCATTATATTATGATGATGACCTTTACCATAAAGAAAGTCATACTATGGGCGCCTGGGTGGCTCAGTGGGTTAAAGCCTCTGCTTTCCGCTCAGGTCATGATCTCAGCGTCCTGGGATCGAGGCCCGCATCGGGCTCTCTGCTCAGCAGGGAGCCTGCTTCCTCCTCTCTCTCTGCCTGCCTCTCTGTCTACTTGTGATCTCTCTCTTTGTGTTATACACATACANTTGTGATCTCTCTCTTTGTCAAATAAATAAATAAAATCTTAAAAAAAAAAAGAAAAAGAAAGTCATACTATGATAAGAACTGCAGACGTGCACAAAAAACACATAAATACACTGTATCATGACAGAGATATACAGAAGGAAGTGAGGATTGACCTTATTTGGATAGCAGTCAGAAAAGACTGCACAAAAACGTAACATTTGAGACGAACTTTTAGACAAGCAGAAGACCATTGGGTAGATAAAGGGGAAGACTATCTCCCTTTAAGGAATGCAAAAGCATAAGGATGCAAAACAGGCTCACTCATCTATGACCCCACTGAAAAGAACAAACAATATGAGAAAGAACTGCATAGGATGGTGGAGGCCCTCTGTCCCTGATAAGAAAAAGGCTGCCAAGTGTGACATTACCATCCAAACAGTCAACCTGGTAATTAGGTATTGATTATCAAGGCCACAGTCATTTAAATCTATACATGGAAACTTTTATGTGAACTAATTACAGAAGAAAAGCACCACCTTTCAGATTTCCATTTCACCTTGGTTTCCCCTTCTATTCCTTTGTCCCGTATGAATATGCTGACATATAGTCCCAACACCTTGACGTAGGGAAACTGTTCCAAGATTCCCTACTTAGTTAAACAATTTTTTTCTAAGCCGTTTGTGCCAATACACCAGATTTCAGATGCTTACACGGCACATAACCACAGGCAAAAGACTGTCTGGATTTTCTTTTTGAGGAAAAATAAGGGGGAAAAGGAGACTTATCTAATAAATGTTGAAAAAAATGTAAAAACACAAATTCTTAACACTTTTTAAGGAATTTGGCAAGTTGAGACTTATTTCTAAAATGAAAAACTATAAACTTTGTAAATATAAATCCTAGCCCAATAAAATAATGAACACATTTTCTTGCACCAACTTTCTTAATGATGAATGGATAATACGATTTTTTACCAAAATGTCAATAATGGATCTCCTTGACCCTTCATCTGTGCCTGATAATTCTTAATCTCACCTTTGCATTCCAGTATCGATTTAACAATGCCTACTGAGAACGGAAATTGACCTTTGGCATCTTCTTAAACTGACCAATGTTGTACCAATTAATAGGCATGAAATCACACTGCCTGAGGAGAAAAAACAAAAAATAAATCACCAAACTCCCTTCCCCTACTAAGTAGACATTAAAATATTAAATAATACTCAGTGTGTTCCTGGTGAAACCATTAGTAAAGTATGGAGAAGGTTATTACTAACATGATTGCCACATCTTAGGGCTTCCAAAAGTATAAAGAAATTATCTCAGAGGAAGCAATAGCCCAACTGACCAAGTTTTTCAGGATATTTTCAGTAAACAGTTATGGAAGTTCACTGCTGTTAATCTGACCTCATTTCTGCAGTTATGAGAGGTGTTTTCAATTTAAAAGTAAAAGGGTTTAGAACAAAAAATACTTTTTTCCTAAGTAAAATTTCTTTTTACCTCTGAAATAAATCTAATCTTTGCAATGACTTCATTCCACAGGAACTACCAAAATTTCTTCAGGATCTTTCTTCAACTGATGCCGATCTGCCTTGGAACCGAGCAAAAAACCGCTTTCCAAACATAAAACCATGTATGTGCCCTTACTGCCTCCGGTTTCTACCTGTAAAATATTTTAAAATGAGCACCAAATGCATCTTAGCCTTCTTATTTCTTAAGCTATTATATTATATATTAATCGAACCACAATAGTGCATTTTATTAGCAGTAATTTTCAAATTGTATCTCTCTTGCTTTGTTAATCTTTAGTAAAAATAATGTCCATGATTTTCAGCTTGTTCATACAAGGTTCACTTATGCAGGTGCAAGAAACTGTAGACCTAATGGTTTCCTAGCTTTGTAATTTAACCCAAGTAACGAATCTCTCTAACATCTTCCTTCAGATCTAGTTCTCCAGTGAAAAGAGAAACATGTAACTTTGTGCATTCATTTCCCTGAAAAGCAGGGCAGTGCTTTCTTATAGAATATAAAAGATGCATTGCAAATTTTCCTTGAAGATCAAAGCAAATGTGTGCTTACCTGGATTGGTTTTACAAAGGAGTCAGGGTAGTGCCTCACCATAGTAAACAAAAACTTCATTTTTCAATCAGTAAGAAAAGAAACTGTATTATCACTTTAAGAATTAGCAGTCATGTGAAAGGAAAAATAGAACATTCTTCTGTTCATAAGAGCTGTATATTTAATATTATATTTTTCGAACAGATGTGCCTCCTATCTATATTCTGATTCAATACACTTTTGGGGATATTCTAAAATATTGTTAATATTGTTTCAAAATCTAGAATTTTAAAATATTCCTAATTTTAAAGTATTTTTAATAAATACACGTTTTTCTATGTTCTGTGCATTTTCAAAACTGTATTGGGAAAATTCCTTACTTAAGAATTGAACTCTTCTGTCTAGAAAGACTGGGATTTGAAGAAGGATACAATGGCAGAGTGTAAAATCATAAAGGATATAGATAGGAGGACATGAACCAAATTCTGATATTCTAGAACTCAAGGATAACTGAGGCATGAAGTAAGCAAATTTAGGGAAATGTGATATAGGAAGTAGTAATCTAGTGGAATCTGCTAATTCCCAAGAATTAGGATAGGATGAAAATGCAAATAGCTTTAATCACTCAAAATCCCTTCTGGAACAAAGCAAATCATAAGTAAATGACTCTAGGAGCAAGTTGACAAATCAGACACTATTGTAGGAAATAAGGAATGTTAGTATAGAGTCTCTAAGTTTCTGTGGCATGAAGTTTCTCAATAGGTCCTTTTGTTTTCCTTTTCAGAGAATTAACCTGGGTTGGATGCATCATAAATTTAAGAGATATGAAAATTCTCATGTCTTTGTCTCTACCTAACTTTCTTTGATGCTCTCTGCTTCATGCTTATTCAGTGCTCTTCTGTGAAAATAAACACTGTAATCTGATTGAAAGACAGTTACTGGGTGCCTGGGTGACTCAGTTGGTAAAGCGTCTGCCTTCAGCTCAAGTCATGATCTCAGGGTCCTGGGATCAAGTCTTGCACCAGGCTCCCTGCTCAGTGGGAAGTCTGCTTCTCCCTCTGTCCCTCCTCCCACTCATGTGCTCCCACGTTCTCTCTCTCTCTCTCAAAAATAAATAAATAAGAAATCTTAAAATAAAGACAGTTTCTATGGAATATTTAATATTTATTTACAATCATATATTTGGCTGAAGTAACTTATAATATATCAGTATATATAAAATAAGCAAACCAATATAGCTAACTTATTTCCAAAGACCAAAGAGTATCTAATTTAAAATACGTAAAAATTTGACACATTAGCAAGATTATTTTTTTAAAGATTTTAAGAGAGTAGAGAGTGTGAGCAGAAAGAGGGGCGGGGGAGAGGGAGGAAGAGAATCTCAAGCAGAACACCCGCTTCTGCCTGATCACGGAGCCTGACATGGGGCTCAATCTTTCAACTCCAAAACCATGACCAGAGCCAAAATCAAGAGTCAGACACCCAACTGACCGAGTCACCCAGGTAACCCAAGATATTTTTTAAATGTGACATTTCAATCTTTAATTATTAAGATCCCAGTGCGTTATTATCTGGATTCATGTCATGGCTGTAAGAAGTCAGACCATATAGTGCATTACATATAGGGTACGAAGAGAGTAAGAATGGCCAATGAAAATAAATAACCTTAAAACAGGAAGACCCAAAAATCTGATTGCCCGGTTTCTTCAAATCTGAAGCTAAGACAAAAAATAATTGTTGATGATGGGATTATGTTGTAAATCAAGGGTGTTTGGGATATTATAATTGGCATTTCATACATTTTTCACCTTTGCTAGAATCAAATGGATAATGTCCAATTGTTTTCTGCTTTCTTCTTGATTTCAGTATGGAAAACATAGTTTTTCAAATGTATTACGCTTACATTCAATATCCTTTAATGGATTTGTAGGGAACGTTTTTCTTAACTATACTTTTAGAGTGTTTGTTAGGTAGATTTCTCTATTTTTCAGGAATGTGATTAGAATAATTTATTGATTCAACTAATGTGTACTGCCTTTTACATAGTAAAAATGCTAAGAATGTGTGGGCTCTGATCAAACTTCCTGGGCTACAATCCTGTGTACCTACTCACTGCCTCAGTAACAGGACGTATTATTCAGTGGTGCCCACTTCACAAGGTTATTGTGAGGATTAGATGAAATAATTATGTAAATCACTCTGCCCAGTACTGGAACATGGAGAGCTCTCGATGTTAATTCTTAGGATTATTAGTAATCAATAGATTGCTTATTTTTAAAAGCTGTTAACTTTCTGGGTGAATGAGGTTTAATAACAGGCCCTTAGGGTTTATAGTCTGGATATAACAAGCCCACTTCCCTGACCTGAGTGAGAAGGCGAGCTGTAAATTCGCAGCCACCTCTTTGGGGAAGTACACGCCAGCCACACACACACACACACACACACACACACACACACACACACACACAGCACAAGCAAATGAGATGTTTAAACTTAATATATTCTCCCACTGTGCTTGCAGAGAAGCCATTAAGCTGAAGAAACATTTTTTTCTCCCGTAGAGAATGAATTCATTTTAATAGACTGAATTTTAGCTTGAGACAGCTTAGTGAAGTGCATTGTTTCCCCTGAGTAATGTAGGAAGTAGGATTTCAAATATCACAGTGCATTTTAGAAGATATTAGCTTACAGGGCTTT
Source organism: Ailurus styani (assembly GCA_002007465.1). Lineage (NCBI taxonomy): Eukaryota > Metazoa > Chordata > Mammalia > Carnivora > Ailuridae > Ailurus > Ailurus styani. Next base: position 4,415,027 of record LNAC01000002.1, on the reverse strand, counting down.
AAGAGACTAGAATTAGCAGCAAATGCTTGCAGAAGAGATTTCCAAATCTCTGTTTGACAGGACACTGTGACCTTCAGAAATGTTCCAACACCACGAAGAAAAGTTTTAGCTTGCTGTTGACTCAGATAGTTACAGGCAGGCATATCACATGTACAGAAACCTGATGGCTTCCCTTCCTAAGTTACAGGACTAGCCACAATGTCATTAAAATAGTTAGAGCCTACCAAATTCAAAGTCTTTGGGACATAAATCATTTGCATAAATTTGCTTAAACATTCCCCATTTCTAAGCATATCAAGCAGGTCATTTGAATCACTAACAATACAGCAAAGTCGTTTAACAAGTAACTGTGCTTAAGTTTTATCAAATCCTAGTCAGCTTTATAAGTTATGTAAACTTTCATGTAAGTTTTCCTCAAGAGGATTCTACAAAATAAATATAACTATATATTATAGGTGAGGTGATGAAGGAGCAGAGAAGTTAAGAAATTCACCTAAAGCCATTCATATTTGAATGGCTCTAAATGAATGGCCATTAATTTGAATTCTGGAATTCAAACCCAAACCCATTTACCCATTTTCCTCCACTACTGAGTGGCTTTTCAATGAGATTTAAAAAAAAATTCAAAATAGTTATGCAGTAATAGGTATTTTGTATCATTTCCATGCCTAGCTAAAATTAGCACTGGACATTCCAATTAAAATATCCATCATAATATCAACTTGGTAAAAATCCTCAGAAGAAAATAATTTGAACCCCCTTTTTTGAGGAAAAGTAATGATTAAGGGGCATCTAGTTTTATCAGATCTTTAAATAGTCTAAAGAATAATAATTAAAAGTTTGGTATTAAAGAAAGAATGGGCAGATAAATTAATGGAAATGAATAAGTAGTCCAGAAATAGTCTTAGAAATACATGGAGAAATCTAGTGGATAGTAAGAGTGGTATTTTGAATAAGGGGGAAATGATGAAATGTTAACAAACTGGGACTTAGTTGTTCCAAGTGGCAACAAAGAAACAAATAATAGAAGATAGATTTTACCATTTTACTAGTTCCATAAAAAATAATAATAAATCCCAATGGAGCAAAAATTGAAACAGTTAAGACAAAAGCAGAAAAACCATTAATATTCTAGAAGAAAATATGAATGGAATATTTGTAAAAATAAAAATAGTGGTGTGACATAACACAAGAAACCATCGTGATGCCATGAGGAAAAATAATTCAAATTTTGATTATTAAAAAATGTACATTTTATGTATGGCAAGATAGCTAGCTACATTGATGGATAGGGTCAAAAAATGACAAGACAATTTCAATACATGTAGTATGTATTAAATATGTAACATATATTTTTTGTATAAAATATTTTTAAAATAGAAAAATTATATAATATGAAATGATCATTAATGAAATTGTTATTTAAAATGGCCAATACACAAGCAAAGAATCTCAGCTTAATTGCTTTCATATTTAAGGAAATAAAAATAAATGTTACGAAACTTCAACTTGTATCTTTCAAAATATCATGAACTAAAATGTTTAGCATTATCTTGTGGTAGTGAAAGTAAGAGGAAACAGAATTGTTCAAACACTTTTCAAACACTTTTATTCAGAGTATGAATTGATATAATTAGAGAACAATTTGACAATATCTTTCAAAATTTGAAATGCATGACAGGATTTGGGAATTTTACTGCTGGTAATATATTCTACAAATACACCATAACATATATGCAAAAAATTTAGTTATGTTTATTTATCATTTTATAATAACAAAATGAGGTGAATTTAAATCATCATAAGAGAAATTAGTTTGTTATATTCAAACAGTGAAATATGATATGGCTGTTTAAAATAATGACCTAGACATTTTTGTTTATGATTATATGGAAAGATATAGGTAAATGAAAAAAAATGCAGAAAAGAATGTTTATCACTCCATTTATGGTTAATTTTTGTGAAATTGTATAGAGTCTAGAAATATATACAGGAACATATTAATAGTCCTTGCCTCTGGTTAGTGGAAATACGGGATAAGAGGGAACTTCTACTTTAATTTTACTACCATCTGTAATGTTCCATGTTCATGAATTTCTTTGTATTACTTTTATAGTAAAATCAAGTAGTGGCAATTTAAATAATGAATTAGCATTACTGTGTTATATTTTCCTCTAGATAATAATAACAGAGTGAAGCTGATAGCTGATGGTAGTATTCCAGGATCGGATTATATTAATGCCAGCTATGTTTCTGTAAGTTGCTATTTTTTTATGTTTTATATTGTTATAGAACATAAATACTTCAATTATATTACTCTTCCAACTATTTCAAGTGAGAAATTTATTATAATTTATTATAAACTCTATGCTTTTTATGTGCCAATTCCTTACAACAACTTATAGATAAGGAAATGAGGGCTCCTAACAGAGATTGCAATTTACCAACAATCATTTCACTGATAAGTGACAGATACATAACTTCAAGTTACATATCCTCAGGCCTTTCCTCTATTTAATGTTTGTCAGTATATTCTTTGTACACAACGATGTCTGTCAATTTCTCTTATAAAGAAAAAGTCAAATAGACAGTTAGGTCCATACAGTATAAAAAACATTTTTTTAAAGATTTATTTATTTGACACGGAGAGAGAGATCACAGGTAGGCAGAGAGGCAGGCAGAGAGAGAGGGAAGCAGGCTTCCTGCCGAGCAGGGAGCCCGATGCAGGCCTCGATCCCAGGACCCTGAGATCATGACCTGAGCCGAAGGCAGAGGCTTAACCTACTGAGCCACTCAGGCGCCCCAGTATAAAAATTTTATGCTCGTCTTGCCATCTAGATTTTCAGTCCTTCAAGTAGACCACAATGTCATGTTCTTCTTGATCCTCAATTACCTATAGAATGTGCACTCCACTGTAGCTGCTCAAAAACATACATGAACCAATGTGGGATGAATTGTGACATGCCTAATGCACTATCTAGCACATCGTAGATAATAAATGCTTGCTGTATTTGATTAAAAATTGAATGAAACCAAAGTGTTTTAGGAATCTCTCTCTCCCTCTCTTTCATGGCTCTTTTACGCTCTCAGTGCTCATCACTATCACAGGCACATAGGAGCTTGAAATGCACCCAAGACCTACACCAGGGTTGGTACATGGAATTGCCCTTGCCCTTGTGGTTGTTAAATTCAACCATTCACCTCAGAGCTGTTTCTGAAAAAAATCCTGATAATTAGATGTTAGCCTCTCTTGGCATTGATTCACCTACTTTCTCCTGAAGCAGATGATTCTATCTCTGAACAGCTCCAATATACAGTTGTTTTCTTAAAAACAAAATATGCTTCCTTATATTTTCACCCACTGGCTTCAACTCTAATATAGAGCAAAGTTAGCCATCCTTATTATGGTGACCCTACACTAGAGGAAAACCTCAAGTGTCCACAGTCTTGTATTCTTTTCTTATTCATAGGTCATCACTCCCAGGCCTGCTCTTTGGTCCCACTGGGACTCAGTTTCTGTGTTGCTCCATCCTTTCCCCATTAACGTAATTTGTTCTGTGTCCCATTCCCTTGAAACCCCTGTTAAGGGGGGGAAATTTCATTCTAAATTCTATATTGGTTGATAATGACTCCAAAATTGCAACATATATTGGGTCTTATTGTGAAAGGAATACATAAAGGGAGAATTTAAGATTTCTTAATAGGGGAAATGAGGGAGGGTTTGCGAAAGTTAAAGCATCCTTTGAATTCCAGACTATTTTTACACAAGAACTTTAAGCCCATTTTGAAAAACCACACACATTTTCTATTGTGGTGACATATTAAATCAGTTATCCAATGATTGATTCCCTTGAAAATGTAATTCTTCTCTAAAGATTTTGGTCAAATCTTGTGCTTACTAATTTTCATACAGCCCAAATGCCATACTATGTTGAAGTTTTACTTTGATTTACAGAATTTAATCAATGTGCTAGTGATCATATGTTTTGTGATACTACAGAACAGGGCAAGGACAAATGGTTGTATAAGTGACCTATTGTTTGTACCATTTTTATTAACTAATAAGTAGGTACAGAAGAATAACTCACATTCTCTAATGTTCAACCAGATATAGGGAGACAGTATAGGGTATGAATATGATTAGAAAGGAAACAGACAGTTTTAGTAGGTGTAACTAAACCAAACAGATTTACATAAACAGAGGAATATTCATGAACACCCAGTGCTCCCTCTAAATATAACAGGTTGTCAGGAAACAGCCATAAGAAGATGATAATGTAGGGTGAGCAATAAAACTAAGAATTCTGAATATATATATCCTGCTATAATCAAGTGATGTTGTAATATAATAAATCTTACAACAAAGTCACTATGACCCATATATAATGATATGCATAATCATTACTGAGCTGCATGGTAAACAGGCCCAGATCGAAAACGTCTTAATGTAGGTTAAGGTAGATTTCATAATTGGAGTAGAAGTATAATGTTGCTCTTAGCTTTTAGGTAAATCTCCTTCGCTTGGAATTCCAGAAATAGATGGAAATAGAAAAGCCATGATACCATAGTGGCCCTCACTTCGCCATCCCCAAATTCAGGCAATCTTCCTTCAGAGAGTGAGGACTTCTCAAAAGGAGAGGTCTGATGGATCAATTCCCCCCACCTCCCCAGTTTTTTTCCCATGGCACCTCCATCTGAAAGTTCATGAACACTTGCTCCAGGAGCAAAAGACAGAGGCCATCTACAAATGGATTCTGGATTCCTGTATGTCCCAGGGCTAGAGGAAAAGGGAGGAGAACCATAACGGGAGGTAGGGAAGAAAACCAAATAACTAGTCTTCAGATGGAAAAGCAAAAGAACTAATATCTGGGGAGAGGAGAAGGGAGAAGTGATGTACTTTAAGTACATCTGAGGGATATCCTTTAAGATTGGGAAACTCCAGGTCAGTGTCTGTAACTAGGTTAATATATCTTTATCTCTCTGCCCTTGGCTGTCCTTGAGAATTGTGATCCCATAGCTAGGACTCACTGGGAACTTGGAACACGTTGATGATGGATGGACTGTGGGAGATAGGGAGGGAGGGAAAGAGATACTGCATCCCTGTAAACAGCCACTAACTAGGGGCACCTGGGTGGCTCAGTGGGTTAAAGCCTCTGCCTTCAGCTCAGGTCATGATTTCAGGGTCCTGGGATGGAGCCCTGCATCCGCTGTCTGCTCAGCAGGGGGCCTGCTTCCTTCTCTCCCTCTGCCTGCCTCTGTCTACTTGTAATCTCTCTCTCTGTCAAATAAATAAATAAAATCTTTGAAAACAAAACAAAACAAAACCAGCCACTAACTTTACAAATGAGTTTAGAAAGATTTTCAAGAGAATTAACAATGAAAACATTATAATAGAACAAGGGAAAGGCACCAGACCCTCACAATTATCTCTACTTGAGATGCCTGAAATTACTTTAACCTGAGAGATTTTTACCATAATTAGAAATTAAAGATTAAAGACCATGATACAAAGGAGCTGTAATAATATCAGAAACATCAGAGTTGTTTGCACATTGATAGAACATTATAGTACCAAAGGACATTTAGTCCCTGAGAAAGGGAAATGCAGATGACCAGGACAAATATTTTATAAATTGATTCCTGTTAATTATCTTCATCCTTGAAACACTTTCTTCGTTTAGCACCCAGGACATCATTCTCTCAATTTTCCATCTACAGCTTTGACTCTTTCATCTCAGTGTCATTAGTTTTCTGTTTCCTCCTCCATCACCAAATACTTGAATTATCTATAGCCCAGTCCTTGAATTTGCTGTTTCTTTCCAAATTCATCTCCTTGATAATTTAATCCAATTTTGTGTTTTAACTGAGATCTCTGTGATGATTACTTTCAAATTTATGTCTCCAGTTTGGATTTCTTCTTGAATTCCAAACTCATATACCCAATTGCCTTCATGATAGTCCCACTTGAATATCTAATAGGGATTTCAAGTTTATAGGTCCTTAATAAATTCCTAATTTTCCCTTCAAACCTGCATATCCCAAAGTCTTCCCAATCTTCCTTAAAAATTTTTACTAATTCTTATACTCAGTATCCAGTCCATCAGCAAATTCTATTGACTCTGTCTTCAAACTATATCCAGATCTTAACACTTCTCACCATCCCCCTGTTTATCACCCTAACTAACCCCTTAGTTGTATCATTGCAATAACCTTCTAGCTGTTTTCCTCCTTTCACCTTTTAACCTGTATGGGCTGGTCTTCTTACAGAAACCAGAGCAATACTGTTAAACCATACACTCTATATGTTCAAACCCTTTCAATAGCTTTCTAGATCATCCTGAGTGAAAACCAAAGTCTTGTAATTACTTGCTAGGACCTAAAGCACCCTTATCCTCCTTCCTCTGTTCTTTCTTCTGTCATCTTCTATAACTGTCCTCTCCTCATTTACTCCACTCTAGCCACTTAGTGTTCAGAGAAAATTCTGGACACATTTTTCCTTTAATGTTGTTACACTTGACTTTCTACCAGGAACACTTCCCCCAAGTCCTCCAGAACTTACTCCCTTACTGCTTCGTGTCTTTCCTTAGATATCACTAGTGAGTCTTTTCCGAACATCATGTTTTCTGAAAACCCTCTCTCGTAACACTTGCCTCTTTTAAAGTTTCTATGTAATTTGCTTAACTGACTTATTAATGGATATGATGTCTGTTGCCCCTAATATATAATAAATAAATAATATAAAATAAATATTAATATATTTATTTATTTACATAAATATAGAGAATAGAAAATAACTAAGAATGGGAACTTTAGTGTCTTTTGTCAGTGATGAATCCCCAATTCCTAGAACAGTGCTTGGCACACAGTAGGAACTCATAAATATTATTTCAATGGAGGAATGTACATATTTTAATACTGTAAAGAAATTGACCAAAATATTAATGGCACTTCATTCTGGATAGTGAGATTGTGGGTGAATTCCATATTCTATTATATATTTTATAATTAGTGTATCTTTATCTATTGCTCAAAAACTAAAAAAAAAAATACTCTCTATATAAATGTTGATTTAATGTTGTAATTATATCCTTCTAGGGCTACTTATGTCCAAATGAATTTATTGCCACTCAAGGTCCATTACCAGGAACAGTTGGGGATTTTTGGAGAATGGTATGGGAAACCAGAGCAAAAACATTAGTAATGCTAACACAGTGTTTTGAAAAAGGGCGGGTAAGTTATTTGAAAGTCTTTTCACAAGATGTTATTTAACAATTGTCTTAATATATGTGTGACAATTTCAGCTAATACTGTGAGTCATCAATAACTTGGACATCTATAAGGCAGTTTTAACTTAGTAGAAATAACTGTGATATATGGATCCATATGACAATGGTTCTTATGGACTGGTGATTTTCTCTGAATACAGATCAGATGCCATCAGTATTGGCCAGAGGACAACAAACCAGTTACTGTCTTTGGAGATATAGTGATTATGAAGCTAATGGAGGATGTACAAATAGATTGGACCATCAGGGATCTGAAAATTGAAAGGGTAAAAAAAAAGCAAGGGAGGGGAACACAATAGTAAATATGAATGATTTAACTGTCTAAAAGTAAAATTAATTTCTAGAACACTCCCTGGCAACAATACTCTATATTCAACAGTGCTTTCCTATTATTTTCTAAACAGAAAATTTTAGTTGATAACTGACTTCAGTATCTATGTCACTGTGTTTAATTCCAAATCTCATGGTTAAAGTTTATATTAACCAATGAGCATCAAATTCTTAGGTAGACAAGGGGAAAAAAAGAGGGAAATAACTAGATCATTAGGTTTTTCTTTGATGAAGAAACTATAATATGTGACTTAATACAGCAATTTCCCTAATCAGTCATCTCTTCATCTTAATAATTTGATTTTCTATTTAATCCAGAATCGATACAGAAGATATAGTATGGGATCCCACTTTATCAGTATCAATGCCTATACAGACAGAACATGGCACAAGGATCTTTACACTTTCTGACATCAGATTCTCAGTACTTGTGTTTTGTATAATAGGTGAATGTGTTTATTTAATTTTGGGTCAAAATTATTTTAAAATCTGCTAGTCTTGTCCTACCAAATATTATACTACATTTGAATATAAACACTCTATATTATCATGTTTACAAGCTTTTTTATTCTTTCCATTCATACCGGAAGGCAACTTCCTTTATTGTAGCAGTAATAGAAGATCTATCTTACATGAAATCATGAAAAACACTTTCCTCTGTTTGGTAAATAGTGATTTTTAAAAGATCACCTTCAAAGGGTAGGATGTCAGCCGCCTTAAACCTTCATCGTAGTACTTTAATAATCGTATCATGCTTCTTTAATCTGTCATGTTACTTAGCATGGAGATTGCATGACTGTTCGACAGTGTAACTTTACTGCTTGGCCTGAGCACGGGGTCCCTGAAAACAGCGCCCCTCTAGTTCACTTTGTAAAATTGGTTCGAGCAAGCAGAGCGCATGACACCACACCCATGATTGTTCACTGCAGGTAAGGAAGATACTTTCAGAACCTTATATGAAACACTAGATATGGTCTTTAAAGTCAATGTTGTCCTTTTATTATCATGATACCCTTGATTATTTTCTGGCAGAATGTTAATGTAACTTCATTCCAATTTCCAGTTTTCAGATGTTTTACTGGTTATAATGGATCAAATTTTAGCTTTATAAAAGGTTAGATTGCAAAAATAAAATGAGTAGTGAAGGTGTCTAAAAGCAAGGGAAAGTATCTTACTGGTAAGGGAATCTTCTGAACTCTTGACTGGATTATGCCTCTCAAAGGAAAGTCTTTAATTTTTTTTTAATTGTAGCCCCTCATCAGTGTGTGTGTGTGTGTGTGTGTGTGTGTGTGTGTGTGTGTGTGTGTGTAGGATTTTTAAGAGTTTTACAAGTAAACATCTGATCCTTTATTATGTCAATTGGCATTAGTCTACTACCACAATTTAAATTTTTTTCATAAAAGCAAATTTTGGGATTTCAGTTGTAAAGAATAAAAGAAAACTAACTTTAAAATAAAGATCAAATTAAGTGACCAACCCAAGTATGACAATTTTTTACAAACTTTCGCTACACACATGTCTTCCTTTGACTAGATCTTTGAACATGCTTAAGAAAATATAACTATAAATTGAAGTTTTTCTCCACTTTATTTTTCTTGGTATTTAACACTCTAAGGAGAACTCAAGTTTGTTTAGAATTCAGAATTTTTTCTGGGCAGATGGATCTGATTGTTTTCTAACATAATAAACCTAAATAAGTCTCAACTTGAGTCTCTTCAATAATTGGTTTGTAAATTAGAGAAAAAGTAGGTAATAATACACTATTTTATGATTTGGTTTACATGAGATACCTAGAATGGGTAAATTCATAGAGACAGAAAGTAGAATTGTGGTTACCAGGGACTCAAGGGAGAGAGAGAATGGTGGTTATTATTTAATGGGTACATTGTCTAATTAGTTGTTTAATGAGAACGTCTGTTTAGGATGATGAAAAAGTTCTAGAAAAGGATGGTGGTGACAATTGCACAGCATTGTGAATGTGCTTAACACCAGCTGACTTGTGTACTTAAAAATGCTTAAAATGGTAAATTTTATGTTATGTATCCTTTACTGAAACAAAAAATTTGAGTAACAGTATATTAGTCACATTAATAATTAATATATTATTAATTATAATAATTCTAATAATTGATAATTTTTCTAACATATATATACTATAATTAATGTGGTTAAAGACATAAGAAAATATCAAATCCAAATTTTTACTCTTATTTAGAGGAAAAAACTCACCATGTAGTTTAAATGATTATGTACTTGCCAGGAATATTGTGGATTTTTTTAAATTATAAGGATAATATATAAATACTTGCTCATTATAAAATATCTAAATTATGCTTAGATTTAAAAAGCGTATAGAACAAAAAGTTTTATACCCTCCCAAGTCCATTTCCCCTCCCCATACATAACAGTTTCAACAGAATAGTATATAGTGTAAATAGAGTAACAGTTTGCTTCAAAAGTCGATGATTGCTTTTAAGCTGTGTCATTGATGATTAAAACCTTTAATGGACAGAAGCTGCCTTCAGCTTCTCTGTATCTTGCACCTACACTGCCACTGACATGGAAGTCTATTAGAAAAGTATCTAATATTACCCTTGTAGCCTCAGAGTAGACAGCAGATAGTAGCTACACTATAGTAAACAGCATAATGTAGAGACTTGTCAAATCATTATGTTGTGCACCTGAAGCTAATATCACACTGTGTGTCAATGATACTTCAATCTGTAATAAAAGAGAGAATCTCCTTCTCTGTGATTGAAATGGATGAGAGAGTTCAGAAAACAGTATGCTCATATTAATAATTCTCTTTTAGTATCATTTAAAACTTTCCACTAAATTTTTATTTCTAACTCCAACTTCTCAAACAGCTTCTCTGCAACTAAAACAGCACGCTTGATTCAATCTCCAAACTCACTGCTCCTTCTCATCCACCATCTTGGTAAATGGCGGATCTCTTCTGCGTGGCACCAAAACCCTGGAGTCATCCTTGACTCTGCTCTTCCCCTCACGTTCCACCTGAAGCCCTGAAGCACACACTCTGATGCCTTGCCCCTCTCGCCTCCCCGCTGCACTCTCTCCACCCGGACTCCTGGTTCTTCTTCAAACACACAGAACATGCGCCACTCAAATCTCTTCTGCCTCCACTCCCACAGGCCACAGTGCTCCCTTCCCAAATACCCACACCATGTGCTCCCTTAGGCAAGTTTCTTTTCAATTATTACATGATCAGAGAAACCTTTTCCTTAACCTGATTTATCTTTCTTCATAGCCCTTATTACCGCTGGGCACATTCTATGCTTGTTTGCTTAGCTGTGCTTCTCTGTCCTGTAGAGAGTAAGCTCCATAAGTTCAGGGACTCTATTGTTGTTCACAGCTGTACCCCGGATACCTAGGACAGCCTCTGACTCTTAAGGTATATTGAATGATGTCATGACAGATTCCACTGTTCAGCATTTGTGTGTATGTGTTGCCATAATCGAATTTATGTAGAAATGCTCATTATTTCTTACATGGTTAAATCATGAGATATTGCTGAGATTTGACTATTTCTTACCTACAAAAATGGCACTTTCGTGTTGTTCAAAGTAACATTTATAAGACTAGGTGACCTTCCAAATGTCTTTTGTTGTTCTTTTTATATTTACTTCCTTGGTTAACCATTGAAATACCAAGAGTCTTGTCCTTCTAATGGGAATTTCTGCATAAATCTTGTCAAGTTTATCAATTCATAGTTTCTATGGAGCACATACTTGTCCCTGGTATTAAATTAATTTCTTAAAAGGAAATAGCTTTTCAATTTTATCGTCTATAGGAAGTAAAAAAAAATAAATCTAAGAAAAGAAAGTGAAAAGAACATGAGAGATTGCCAGTAAGATGCAGAGAAGATGCTATAGGGCTATATAGTGGACGTTTTTAATGTTTAGCATTTCTTCGGTAACCAAAATTATGTTCAATACAAAGTTTCTTGTGTTAAGAATTCTCAACAATTTTTTAAAAGATTTTATTTATTTGAGAGAGATAGAGTGAATGAAATAGAGCCTGAGCTGGGGGGAGGGGCAGAGGGAGAGGGGCCAGCAGTCTCACTGCTGAGCAGGGAGCCAGGACCCTGGGGTCATGACTTGAGCCAAAGACAGACACTTAACTGACTGAGCCACCCAGGTGCCCCAAGAATTTTCAACAATTTTTTTAAAAACTCTTCTCTATACTTCTCCACCTACACCCCTTATAATATGAAAGAAGAGGAAAAGTTCAACTGGAAAAAACAGACAAAGCAGAACAAAACCTCAAATATTTGATAGAATTCTAATGTTAATCATCTTGATCTATCTAGACAGTCTTGGTGAAAATAACAAATCTAAAGAAACTCCAAAAAAAGTTCCTCCAAGTAAGAAAAGGACCTGTTTAGAATTTATTACTCCCACAGTTCACAGTTCACTTTCTTCGTCACTATCAACATGATGAACAACGTTCGTAAAATTTTATTCCTCCCGCAGTGCTGGAGTTGGAAGAACTGGAGTTTTTATTGCTCTGGACCACTTAACACAACATATAAATGACCACGATTTTGTGGATATATATGGATTAGTAGCTGAACTGAGAAGTGAAAGAATGTGCATGGTACAGAACCTGGTAAGAAATCTAAACCGTGTGCAGTGTCAGCTCTGGAATTTCTACAAGGGAGGATCTTGGTAGCAGCAGTCTGGTTGGGCGTGGACTTAAACTTTATTTGCAGAGCAGACGCTCTCTTTTTCTACGTAATAAACCTCCTAGAGGGGGAGAGGTTTGGGAAGGGCATTCTACCTGGAGCAGTCACCCCTCAGTACTGTTACTGACTGCTCATCCTGGTTTGTTTATACTGGTAGGCATATAGAAAATAATTCAAAAACTGATGTCTTTAGTGTTTGGCAAATTTGGGAAGCTTAGAAAACGAATCAAATCAATTTCTTCTATAAACATGCTAAATGTTATATTTGGGAAAAGTTTAAAATATTGACTGTTACGGGGTTCTATGTATTTCCCTTGTCCATATTTATCCTTATTGTATATTAGTACTAATAACACTTGTCATAGCATCTTAGTAGCTAACTCCCTGAGAGTTTTTTGTTGTTTTGGTTTAAAGGCAAAAACATTTATAAAATATATAGATTTTTCTTCACTAAAAAAATCACATAGTATAATGGTGATGAGACCAAAACTTACATCGAGTGTCTAGAGAGTTATATCTTCTATAACCATCCTCTCTACATGTATTATCTTATTTAATCCTTTATTTGTAAAGCAGTGTCAATAAACCTAATCAACAGACTAGGTATTATTGGCTTTGCTTTACAAATAGGGAAGCAGATGTTCCCTTCAAAGAATTTAAGTGATATTTCAAGATTATACAATTAATGTTTCAGAGCCAAAATTCAAGCCAAAGTCTGTCTAACTATAATATGTAAGATTTATCTCTCTATATATTTGGATTGATATTTCTATACTCTTCAAATATAAGATTTCTCACAGTAAATATCTAGATCTGCTGTAATAGTATTTTCTGCAATACTTACTAGAAAACACACACACCATCACAGTTGTTAAAGGTGTGAGAAAACAGGTTCTTTGCTAAGTACTTTTGAAAAGAAGTTAAACTGATCTTAGAATTTCTTAAAGCCTTTATGTGACTGTACATTGACAATTATAAATCCAGAGCCCTTGTGAGCATTATTTCCCGAAGTTACATGATTGTGGAATCCTTGAACCTCTTTTGGCCCCAGAACCTATAATGTCATGTAGGGGAACATAGAAAGATACTGCTCTAGACCGGAGACATTTAAACTTTGTGGACTGCACATCCCTTTCAGGAAGAATGTTTGAGCATTCAACTCCAATAAATCTATATTTATTTTTTAAATGTAGATTGAACAATTATGTAAATTATAAAACATATATATACAAAATGAGAAATCAAAGATAGGAGATGAAGATCAAATAAGCAACATTTTGAAATCTTGCTAATTGTGATACCTTCATGTTATCATTAAGATAATTATACTTAGCACAAGATAATTCAGTTTCAATAGTGATTTTAAATATATATTCTAAGTTATTTATAATTTTTTTAAAAGTGGTCTAGGTTTTTGTCAGATTTCCTTACATTGTTGTTGTTTTTACCTCGCAGAATGGCTATAAGTTTATTCTAAAAACACAAAGCGCATCGGGCCTGCCATTTCCTTGTCATTCACCTGGCCTCACATGATAAACATTACCTTCAATTCATAGTCTCCTTGTAGGAATCTTTTTAAGCCACTGCAATTTTGTGATGGTTAGATAAAACTAGGTAATGTAATCCATGTGCATTCCCCTATATGCTGAAGGTGGACAAAGGAGTGAAGTATCACTCTTCCCTTGCGATACTTCAGAAATGGAACATAACTTGTGACCAGGGTTGACTTCCGGGGTGTACAGCCTGCACAATCTCACGGGGCCCCATACTCAAAAGGGCACTGCACTTGATTTAGTGTTTGCTGTCACAGTCTTGAAAATCTTTAATAATTTTTGAGGGAGGAAACTCTCATTTCCATTTTACAGTGGACCCACAAATTAGGTAGCTTGTTATCAATTATAAGGGTTCCAATATCAATCCAACTATTAACCATTATTAAAACCCAAATTCTTTCTTATTTTTTTAAAAGTAAGAACATTTTTCCTCCCGTGTCCCTAGATTACCCATATATACAGGTGCTTGTGTTCTTGACATTGATCAAGATTGGTTAGCTCTTTTGATAGGATAGAGGGTGGGACAGATTGGGATCTTGTTTCTTCCTAGAAACTAGAGTCACTCTTCAAGTAATAAAAGTCGAAAATATTTTGCCACGCTCTATAATTCTGTGGAACTGAACTTTGTAAAGAGTGTGTTCAAGAATGCCTGTTAATAATTTCACACAATTTAATACGCAATATATGCTGTAAGCTCTGTACATCATGCTTGTTTAACTAGCCCAAGCAATATGTTACAGTTGGGTGGGGGGATGGAAAGAGCATGAATTTTGAGGTCAGAGAATTGAGTTACGATTCCAGCTCGATTACTGAATTAATTGCTGGCTCCGTGACTTGTTTAATTATTAGCCTCTTTGAGTTTTTTCTCTTTTGTAAAATAGCCATGTTATACTTCTCACATGCTTATGGTCAGTATTAAATAAGAGGAAGTACTAAAGCACCAAACATGCAGTCACTGCCCAGCAAGCAGTAAATATCTGACAGAATTCTGCTGGATTCCCTCCTTGCTGAAAAGCTGGTACTCAGAAGCTCTCTTTCGCCTGACTTACTTCCCAGAAGTTTTGCTCATTACCATCTTTTCTCTTTGATGATAAAAAGGAACATGACCACAGTCCTTGGCTCCAGCCCTTACAAACCAATATTGCCTTGCACAAGAGTGGTTTTTTATTTTCCTCTGTTGCACTTGGGAGTGATTGCAGTTTCGATGAAGAATGCTATCTCAGCACATACTACAGTAGCCATGGGCAGGGGCGGGGTGGTGGGAACCTCAGAATATATTACCACTAAAAGGCCACTCTGGGGACATGGCCCCAGACCCAGGAGAGAGCTTTGAGCTTTTTCACTGTCTACCAAAAAACAGTTCATAGCAGCCCCAAGACCTTTCTGAGAGAATATTCCTCAGTGAAATAACATCCTGAGCTGCTATCAGTTCCTCAGATAAAGGCTAATCTGGATGAGTTCCTTTCCTGGTTTTCCTAAAAATTTACTGATGTCAAGTCTTAGAGTAGAAGAAGAAGAAGAAAAAAAAAAAAGCTAATATACTTGGGCTGCCTAGTTTTTTGCCAGGCACTTTACATATAGTAAGTCCTTTAAATATCACAACATAGGTGTTATGATCCCCCAGATGAGGAAGCTAAACATCAGACAAGTTTTATTCTTCAGGTACCATGATTATCTAAGGCAGGAACTGGAATTGAACTCTCCACTGCCTCTTTGGCAATAACACACCATGACAAGAGGGATCTTGGAAAATATAGTGCTGCCCTTTGGAGCTCAGCCTGGCCTGCTGGCAGAGTTGAAACCCTTCATTCTTTCCAGTGGAGAAAATGCGATCGGGACAGTCTGAAGCTTCACATATCAAATGTGACTTCAAATTCAAATGTGATTTTGTAAAAAAAAACTACCAAAATGCATCAATTCAAATGATTGTTGCTTTTAAAGAAATTATATTGGGCACATATATTTCTGCCAAGGATGTTATTCATTGTGTCACATATATTTGAAAACACATTTTTAGAATTACTTGAGAAGTACTTTACTAGAAATTTCAATGGGATTTTCATTACTGTGTAACAACATTTCATTTCTTACCAAAATTGAATCATGTAACTTGATCGTCCACTCACTGACAAAACTTAATCCCTAATGACTTCTAAATGTTCTCCAAATGAAATCCTTCCTTAAATGGTAAAGGTTGGCTAGTTGTGAGAATTAAATGATACTGAGTCAACAAGCATTTGTTACGTAACTACTACATGCCAGGCACTATTACAGGCAATGGGAATAGAGCAGTGAATGTGACAGAATTCTGCCATCCCAGAATGACATTCTGTTGAGGAGATGTTTGTGGAAGCATTTTGTAATTCGTGAAGAAATAAATATTCGTAATAATGACCAACAGTTTCTGAAGACAGTTTCAGTAGAGGAGTTCCAAAAAGGTTTTAAGATACAGTAGCAATGTATATGAATATATAGCATCTGAAGATGGTCACTTTAGAGGACATCCTATTTAAATCAATTGTCAATATACATACGTATATAAAAATATCTAATAGATATGGCATAAATATTGGATTATGTTCCTTTTATATCAGTTATATTTCCTATGTAAAAATGAGGGTGATTTTCTATAACTTAACCTTAAGTACCTTTGGGAAAGTCCAAACTCAGAAATGCTGGCAGGTTATTGAGTTATATTGAAAAACTTAAAAAACCTTGATGGTACTGAATTTAGCCTAAACATTCAGATGAAATGTTAGGAGTCCTTGTCCAGGACATGGGTGTTTGGATATTTCAGTGATCAACTGTCTTGTACATACAAATGAAGACCAGATACTTGACATTAAGTAGGCCAAATATCAGGTGATTAACAGAATTGTCAAACATATTTTAAATGTGCTGGTGGTGTGTAAATGTGCTTACTCACAGATAGTGAAGGCAAATGTATCATCTGCATTCCAATAGCCATTCTAATCATTCTAACAAGAAAACTATTTATAAGCAAAATTACTCATTTAGACCTAACAAAAAGGAAATTCATAAACAGATTTAAATGACCTAATTTGCCACATTTTTTATAATCACAGCAAGCAAGAACAAATTAGCATGGTGTTTAATGATAAGTATTAAAAAAAAACTTGAAGCTACAAGAAGCCATAAGAATTTAGAAAACCTAATGTTTGAAATGGCACAAAATCATTTATATGCATGGCAAATTCTGTGCTTCTCATTTAGCTATTTAACATTTTTAAGTTCAGCATTACTTTCCACTGTAACAGTATAGCTCCCCTTATAAGAAAAATAATTTTTTGAAATTATTTTTGAAAATCCACCCCACCCATTTATTTAACCACTCTTTCTTTGGTGTCTAGGCACAGTATATCTTTCTGTACCAGTGCATTCTGGATCTCTTATCAAGTAAAGGAAGTAATCAGCCCATCTGTTTTGTTAACTATTCAGCACTTCAAAAGATGGACTCTTTGGATGCCATGGAAGGTAAACAGAGGCAACGTGTACCAATTTACTAGTGTACCAGGAGCTTTAATTTAATAATAACCACATGATGAAAATGTTTTAGAAGCTTGGTTAATGCACATAACAAATTTTAATTATTTCTCTCTATTCTAAGTTAGGGTAATGGCCTCTGTATTTGCACTCTATTTTTGCCATGAAACATATAAATCTTTTGAACTGGTAGTTTCAGTTCTCACTTGTGACATGTTACTTTATGTTATAGGTGATGTTGAGCTTGAATGGGAAGAGACCACCATGTAAATTTCGAGACCAAAGATTACAACTGGAAGACATTTTCAAATCCCAGGGGCCAAAATTTCCCCCTCACTCTTCTGAATTGAAATGGGCAACCTTAAAGAAATTTCTGTTTCTGTTACTGTGCCTTACTGAATGGATTGACATTTTAGGAAAAATTCTAGGAAATAGCTAATTCAGGGTAGTCATTTTTTTGTACAGAGTAAATATGCATTTAAAATGTTTAAGAAAAGAGATCCCAGAGATTTTTCGTCTTCCATATTTTTGGAATGAGCCAAATAGAAAATTATCATTATATTAGTATGAATGTTTCCATGTAAATTTTTCCCACATATTGGATTGAATCTTGAACAAAAGTTGTAAATGTTGATTTGGTCGTATTATTTTGGCCTCCAAGGTGTTAACATTCCTTGTGGATAACTTCCAGGACTGTCATAATGATCTATACACTTCCATGTACACCCTTGTGTTTTGATTCCTCTGTATTATGAGTGCTGAGATATCATCTCATGATCTCCAACAGCTGAACAGTAACCCTGTGACATGGCCGGGATTACTTAGCCTTTATACAACACACAGTAGCTCTTCCGGGACACTTGGGGCTATTTAAGTTGCATCGTGATCTTTAGTTTGAAAAGCAAAAAGAAAAATGAAACAGTGTGATTGCTCATAAGAAGCTGTAGAGTATGTTTGTATCTTTTTCAGGACAAGTTGTGCCACTATGCTGTATCATTAAATACATGGTTATCAGAGTATTTGTCTATTAGGTGTCTATTCAACCTATTGATACTTTTGAAAGGTCTCTTCAGCAGAGATGTATGATGCATGGCAAGCTTGTAAACTAACGATGTGCTGCTGTGGTGCCAACAGAAATTTCCAAATAGATTTATATATAAAAGGATCTTTTTTTCATCTTCCAAGGTAGATCATAGAAGAGTGTACTTGGTGGAAACTGCAAACAAAGAAATTAATCAGGTTGTAGCAAATTAGAGATTTTTTTTCTTAATATATTTCAATCTCCTTTTTGTTAGATAGTGACTTTGTACTAAGTTTTGAACTACATGTAATTATTTCATCATAGATTTCAATTAAGGATCATAAAACGAAATAGTATCAATTATTGTATTTCTTCTATGATGAGGATTATACTTTATGCTTATTTATGCTGGCATATACATAGAGGAAATGTGATGGCCAATAAAATTAAATTTGAAGGAATTGAGTTAATTTGCAACATGATTTCAGAGGTCCTTATCAGTGTAAATTTTATTTTATATCACATATTGAGATATAATTGATAATTACCTTAAGTAATATAATGCAGTAAATTATATATAAATACAATATAGTATTAGGCTATAATATATTTAATTAACATATAATCATTTCCCAAGGTGACCATCAGTAGTAATGTATTTTAAAATCAAATTTATTACCCAAGAAATTAATTCTTTTTTTTTTGAAAATTTTATCCAATTATTTGACAGAGAGAGAGCTCACAAGCAGGCAGAGAGGCAGGCAGAGGGAGAGGGGGAAGCAGGCTTCCTGCTGAGCAGAGAGCCCAATGTCGGGCTCGATCCCAGGACCCTGAGATCATGACCCGAGCAGAAGGCAGAGGCTTAACCCACTGAGCCACCCAGGCACCCCTAATTCTTTAATCTTATAAGCAGTCCTGCTTCTTGTTTTTTCATGGCAAAGCAGTGTAATAATAAAATCCACTATTGTTTCAACTGACTTTATTCAAAGTTACAAAAAACAGTAAAAAATGAGAATTCTAAAAGATTTAACTTGGAGTAGAAGCTCTTCAATTTCCTTCGTGTATCAGTCAATAAAAAAGTGTGGTGAGCCAATACTTACGAATATGAGCTTTTGTATTCATGGAAGACAGATAGCCTTTGGAAAGTACTGGTGAGGTTACTTTTTAATGTATTAAATAATAAAAAAAAAACAAAGAGTTTGATCGACAGGCCAGCCCACTCTTTACAATATCTGTATAAAACAGATGTGTACAGCAAAGAGTTTCAGGTTTGACCCATGTGTATATGTATATGTGTGTGTACAAAACAGAGTTTTAACATAAGACCTCTTCTAAAACAGTGCCAAACACTAATGTGTATACACATCACCTGGGGGTTGTGTTAAAGTGCATATTCTGTTTCAGTAGGTCTAGGGTAGGAGCTGAGATTCTTCGCTTCTGGTAAGTATTCAAGTTATAATACCGTAGCTGCCTGATCTCATGCCATACATTGAAGAGCAAATCTAAAAGACATTAAGATCAGAATAATTTCATGTCCACCTGAAATTATTTGAAACCTGTTTTAAAAAAAAAACTTTGTCTTCATTCACAGAAAAAAAAATTAGAACACCTGTTGAATGTGTATCACTAGCTATATCATAAAACTATACCTAAAATTGAATTGAAACTCACATATATTAATGATAGCTAAATTTTTTAAGTTATATTGTGAAACAGCCAGTATATAGACACATTCTATAGGTATCTATTGCTACTAAGTGCAAATTAGAATAATGAGGAACATCTGTAACATTTTTAGATCAGATTTGTCAAAATACGTTGAAGCACATGTACAATAAATGAACAACATGTGTTTCATCTGAACCAAATGAAACTGGAGCCTCTCAGAATGGTTTGCCAGAGACGAGAGCAGCTGTGGGTATCACCTCTACTTTCATCCTGCTTTAAAACGCATAATTTTCTTCTTTCAGTTTATAGGTGAAATGTATAATAAGTCTTTTGAAAAAGGCTAATTAAACCTTGCCCTCTTCATAAAAAAGTTGGTGATTCACTCTCCACATCTGGTACCAAACACTGGATTTTAGAAATGGAATGTAAGTTCAGTAAAGTATTCATCCTACAAGTCCATGACATTATTGTGGCACGTCCATTTTCATGGCCAACTTTCAGAAAACGCACATGAAATTTTTGACGAAGCCTGGAACACAAAATGATCTGAAATTCTCAACTGAATGATATGGAAAAGTGTAAACATGGAAAAATAAAAAGCTTATAAAGCATAACCGTGGCAAAACAGATTGCCTTTTTAGGACAAGTAATATTTCATGTTAAATGACTTCATAACAATACGTAGAGTTTTCCTGTAGAAGCAGGAGTCATACACCTACCAACTCATGAAGATGTTCTGAGGAATAGATTAGATTGCATATGTGAAAGTGTTTCATAAAAGTACAATGAACTCTGCAAAGTTAATCTTTTACCCAAACTGGTCAGTGTGTAATGTTTGTCAGTAAGATAATGCATCTCATTTTTAGGTTGTATTGTACTTTTTATATTAGCGCCATATTTATATATCATACACTGTGTATGTTTCACATGCACTTTTGAAAATTATGGCAGTTATATCAACTTCTGATAAATAAGACAATCGATGTTTTTTTATGAATGATTTGAGCATTGTCAAGGAATTTCTGGACTAAAATGAGTAGACAGACATGCACAAATAATATAAATGTGATTTGGAAGACAAGTCAGGGAAATTTTGATTTTGGACATTTCAACTGGATAGTCTGAATCAGTGTCTACAATACAGTCATTTGAAAATAAAATTGTAACTTAATACAATGTAACAAAAATCATTATTCTCCTGTTAGCAATACTATGTTTCTATTTTAATTTTCACTGAAAGTATTGTTATATTGGAAATTCATTGTGGTAAATTTTAAACTTTTTAGAATACTTTTATATACATCATCCCAACTAATCCCTACAAAATCCTTTAAGATCTGCAGAGTCCCATATTACAGGTAAATATAATGAAAATGTAATTGCTGTGCCCAAGACCATGGTTAGCAAGAGTGGGAGCTGCATATCATAATCAAGTTACTGAGAGTGGATGATAAAGATAGAAATTTTAAAGGCAACAAAGAAAATAAGAGACCCCATTCTGGGGCTCAAAGATAAGAAAATATGCTGGCTTCTATTCAGAAATAATGTAAGCCAACAGACAAAGCAATGACACATTCAGAGTGTTGAAAGTAGCTCCTAAAAAAAAACTGATTAAGGACAACTACAAAAAAACTAGAGCTAATATCATACTTAATAGTGAAATATCGAAGGCCCTCACTCTAAGATCAAGAAGATGGCAAAAATACCCATTCTCACAACTTCTATTCAACATTGTACTGGTGTTCCTAGCCACTACAATAAGGCAAGGAAAAGAAGCAAAACACAGAAGGTTTGTAAAGAAAGAAACAAAACTGTCTAAGGATGTGTGAGGAAATCCTTGAGAAATCTATTTTTTTAAAAAGCTGCTAAGTATGATAAATAACTTTAAAATGTTACAAGATATAAGGTCAAGATACAAAGATCAATTTTATTTCTGCATATGATCAACGAACAACAGGAAATTTAATTAAAAACACCATTAGCAATAACATCCATAAACATGCTTAAGAATAAATTTAACAAAATATGTACAGGGTCTGTATACCAGAAGTTATATTGATGAGAAGAATTAAAGAATATTCAAATTTTTTAAATGCATGTGCTTGAACTCAAAAACTCAATATTGCTAAGATATCAGTTCTCATCATATTTATAGATTCAATGGAATATCAATCTTTTTTAAAGGTTTTTTTATTTATTTTAAAAAGAGAAAGAGAGAGAGAGCATGAGTGGGACAGGAAGAAGGAGAGGGAGAGAGAATCTCAAGCAGACTCCAGGCTAAGTGTGGAGCCTGACACAGGGCTCAGTCTCACAACCCTGAGATCATAACCTGAGCCAAAACCAAGTTTCATATGCCTAACAGACTGCACCACCCAAGTGCCCCTAGAATATCAATCTTAAAACCATAAGGCTTTTCTTTTCTAGAAATTGATAAGCTGGTTTTGCAGTTATATAGAAATGATGCAAAGACCTAGGATAGTGAAAATAAATTTTAAATAGAAAACAGTTTAATGATTTACAATGTAGATATACAGTGTTTCTCAATAAGAGAAAAAATAGAAAGTCAAAAAATAAATCCACACATATCTGGTCAATTGGTTTTCAACAAAGATGACAAGGTAACTCAATAGGAAAAAGAATGTCTTTCCAATATATAGTGTTGGAACAACTGGATGTCCATTTGGAAAAAAAATTTTTATCTCTATCTCATTTAACAAATACAAAAATTAAATTGAAATGTAATACAGACCTAAATATAATCATTAAAACTATAAAGCTTATAAAAAAGAAACTAAAAAAAATCCTTATTACCTTGGGATAGGCAAAGATATACTGGAGTACAAAAAATGAAATACAAAAATTAATAAATTGCTCATCAAAATTATAACTTTCTGCTCTTCAAAAGACACTATTAAGAAAATGAAAGGTCAAACCACAGACTGGGAGAATGTCATAAGAGACTTGTATCCAGAATACATGTATATTTACAGGATAAGACACATACACACCCCCCCACACACACACACACTCACACAAATGGCCAATACATGAAAAGGTGTTCAACACCATTAGTCATCGAGGAAACACAAATTAAAATCAGAATGAGATAATCATACCAATAGAATGATTAAAATTAAAATGACTGGTCATAACAAGTCATCTTGGCAAGGATTTAGAACAGCTGGAACTGAAAGTAAATGGTAGACACTTTTGAAAAAGTTTTGTAATTCTTATAAAGTTAAACATAAGACCACATTACCATTTTACCCAACATTTCCACTCCTAACCATTTAACTAAGTGAAATTAAAATCTGGCTCTTTATTTTATGATTTATTTATTTATTTCAGAGAAAGAACGAGACCATGTGAGCACATATAAGTTGGGGGAGGGGCAGAGGGAGAGAATCTTCAAGCAGACTCCCCACTGAGTGCAGAGTCCTACAGGGGCTTGATCTCAGAACCCATGAGATCATGACCTGAGCCAAAACCAAGTATTGGCCACTTAACTGAATGAGCCACCCAGGCCCCCCTGTATTTCAGCTCAGGTCATGATCTCAGGGTTATGAGATTGAGCCCCGAGTCAGGCTCTATGCTCAGCATGGAATCTGCTTGAGATTCTCTCTCTCCCTCTCCCTCCACTCCTTCTTCTGTTCACTCTCTCTCTCTCTAAAATAAATTTTTTAAATCTTTAAAAAATTGTATACGTAAGTGCATTTTATTTCATGTAAGTTATATCTCAATAAAGTTGATCTAAAAAATAGAAGGATAATGGAAAAGTAGTCACAAGATAGTTACAATATACCAGTTATGGAATTCTTAAAAATATAACAAATAGTACATATTTTTATGAATTATTTCACATGAGAATCGTGGTTTCTTCTGACATGGGAGGAACACAGATACAGTGATGGATTGCCATGGAATCAGGAGGATCCCCAAGGATTTCAAATGCATTTATAAATCTTGGTTTAAAATTTGAAGCATAGATGGGCTATATGGCAACGCAGATTTGTCAAAATTAAGTAATGAGTCAAAAAGTTTATATCATTCTTTAAAGTTCTCTTTGTGTTTGAAATAATTCACGCTTCTACAAACATGAGTAAATTTTAAACTCTAAAAATTTATTAAAATGACATAAAATATTATTTTCACAAATCTATCAAAGAGTCCCACTCTCCTGATTGAATGAGCACAATATGGAAATATTTTACTTCTATTACTTACCTACTACATTCCCAAAGCCCTAACAATTGGTATTTTAAACATTAAAAATAAAACTTGACATGCTCCAAGTGCTTTCCACAGAATTCACTATGTTCTTACTCACTTAGTATTTATAACCAGGTGAATTGCCATGGAAGATATGATGAATTCACTTGCTGGACTTTCATACTGGAACACAAGAGTTTCAGGAGTCTAAGGACACCACCTTCCTAAATTGATGCAGGCTAACAGGATTAATACCTACGCCCTAGACTATGAGAACTGTTGTGTATTTATGTTTTAAAGAATACATTTAAAATTGTGATGTGAATAATCTACATAAAATAGACTTATAATTTTATTTATTGTAACTTAATAACTGTTGTCTTTTTGCTTTCTTATTATGTGCCAGGCACTCTTCTAAGGACTTTACAAATGTTAATGAATTAATCTCCTGACAATTCTTGGAAGTTAGGTGCTACTAACTGTTTTACAAATGAGAAAACAAAAGCAAAAAAGGTTAAATAATCTGCCCAAGGTTACACACTAAGTAAATATAAGGGTCTAGGCTTAAAACTGGAAGTCTGATTTCAGAGGTACAGTGTTAGCCACCATATCCCAATTTATTACCTAGAAGCCACAGTATATATAATATCTTTGATCTTCCATAATTAGACACAGAGCATACACGTGAATGCTAATTACTCCCATCTTCAAGAACAGAATTTTCCTGAATTGTCTAAATTAGGCCACTTTATGCAAATTATTCATGCCACAGAGCCAGTGGTAGTGCTGGCCCTTGAATTCAGGGACCTAATCCAGTCTTCTGTCTGTAGCCCCCTCCAATATATATTTGGTCCAAACCAAATTGAATTGTTTGTTTTTCCAGTTCTCTACAGCTTAGTGCCAGATTTATCTCCCTAGCTCTCAGCTCTGATCATTTCACTAATCTGTTCAGTAGCCTTCATTGTCTATTGAATTAAACTCATAAAAAAAAATCCTTTTGGGGCAGGGGCACCTGGGTGGCACAGTGGGTTAAGTGCCTGACTCTTGGTTTCCGCTCAGGTCATGATCTCAGGGTCCTGCCATCAACCCCGCATTGGGCTCTTCGCTCGGCACAGAGACTTCTTGCATTTCTCTCTCCTTCTTCCTTTCCCTTTCCCCTCCCCACACACAATCTCTCTCTCTAAAAATAAATAAATAAATCTTTTTAAAAAATCCTTTCCCACAGTAGTACTCTTTTTTTCTAGACTAAGCCTAGTGAGAATACTTGCTGCCTACAAAACCACACCTACACATTCCTAAAACCACGCGTTGGCTCTCATATTTTCCTCAGTAGTTCTCTCCACTGGCATTCCCCGCTTCCTAGATTGCCAACTGCTTGTGAACAGAGACTAAGTGCTCTTGATTTTACTCACGTAGCATATGCCGTAAGATTGTATACACGAGAGAAACTCAAACAAATATGTGCAGTCGAAAGTTTGCCATAGCAGAAGTAAAGTAATACCACCTAGGGGGCAGCCTCTCTTCCTACCAATGCACACAGGCTGAAGTATCTCTCTGACCGGGAGCAAACCCTTCCGGATCACAGACAGACGTGGAAGAGCAGGGAAGACGGGCATACAACAGGCTGTGGCTTGTTCAGGATTATCAGCGACCCGGAATGAAACCAAGATCATGAGAGGAGGCCAGAAACCTTTACAACAACTGAAGTTGATGAAAAAGCATTCTGTCCATGTGGGCAATTTACTTATTCCAACATAGTTTATCAACAATCTTTTTTCCTCTTACATTAGAAACACTTCAACAAACTCGTTTTCCCGGTTCACAGCGGTTTGAAAACAGGAGAGCCAACAGCTTATATCCTTAATATTGTGTGCGCGCGTGCACACACACCCCTTTTTATTAAAAGCACATGGGTCTTCAAAGTTGAAAATTCAGGACCATTTGAAATCCAGCATATTTCAATAGCCCCCGATAGAACAATAATACCTAGTGCAACCAAAGTCCTCTTGAAGAAAACATTTCTTTCCTCTTTAAATTATATTTACTCTTTAAGGAGTCAGGAATAGGGGTAGCACATTCTTTAAAGACCTTACCAAAATGAATTAGACTGAAAAGGCAGGGTGAGGCGGTTTCAGAAGAAACTTGGAACAAGATATTCCACAGAGTGAGGCTGGTGCTGGAGATGAAGGGGCAGGTCGGGATCCAGCTGTCCCTGCGCTCGCTCAGAGGCAGACACCGGGTCCAGAGAGGACAGGAGTGAGCAACAGGTGGCCAACCAGGCCAGCAGGACACATGAGGGCGGGCTAGGGAGAGGTAGCATGTCATAACAGGCAGGTGGGGCAAGGCTGAAGAGAGTCCAGGAACTGGCGCCATGCAGATCCAAGAAAAGGCAAAGGCAGGAAAGTGGGTCAGCAGAGAGCAGGGTCCTACATGCCAGCTGGATTTAGAGGCGACTCCTTTCCTCAGAAACAAACACAAAGTAGGTGTCAGTGACCCCTTATCTCCTGAAGATAGATAAATGGGGATAGATAGATGATAGATAGATAGATAGATAGATAGATAGATAGATAGATAGATAGATAGATAGAAGATAGGGATAGAGCCATACACACTTATACACACATTTATCTATATCTCTGTATCTCTCCTTCATAGAGAATGAGCTCTAAATAAATGGTGAATGAATGAATGCCTTAAGTAACTAGGGTATTGGAGAGATTTTAGAGGTAAAAAGAATTGTCAAAATGAGTAACCAAAAATATATACCGCTAATCTAACTAAAACAATAACAAAAAATAACAGTAGAAGTCAAAATTGCCATTATTTGGTACAAAAATATTGTACCAAAAAAAAAACCCCAAAAAACTAGAAGATAGAAATAAGTATCCTGAAAAACTTTATAAGTAATAACAAATTCTCTAATGCAGGTGGCCCCAAAATAAATATGCCAAAGCTATAAATAACGAATTAATGAGTGAGAAGATATAATGAGAAATATTATTTCACAGATATGTCCAAAATATTATAAAATTCCATGAAGTTAAATCTATAGGGCATTTCTGAAGAAAACTACAAAATAGGGAAATCTAAAATATGATTAAGTTTTTTGGTAAGGGGAGCCTATTATAAAGAACATGGTTCTTTTCAAATGAGATTATTTCAAATTTGTAAAAACCGCTTAAGTTACCTGAAAGAGTAAATAACTGGGAAATAGGTTAAAATTTTTTGAGTAGTGAGAGTGATGGGAAAATTTTTCTTTCAGCTATTAAGATGTTCTATTATCTAAATAAAGTATATTACTGATATGAGAAACTGGCAATACCTCAATGAAACAGGTTTTTCTAACACAGACCAAGTTACAAGTTTTTAATATTTTGGTAAGGAAAAAATCACAGTGGAAAAAAGATACGTTATTCAGTAAATGATGAAAGGAAATTGGCTGCTAAGAAAGTTAGGCAAGGTGGGTTAAATTTACTCACCTCACCATTAACCAAAATGAATTTTGGAGAAAACAAATCCTAATACATGCTGGCCTTATTTCCTTTTAATGACCTTTAATGACCCTTTAATGAAATAACTTCACTCTTTCAGGATAATCTCTCACCCAACTTCTAATGCCCAAGGGATCATCCCACTCCAACATGAAACATTTACATTTTTTCCCCACAATTTACAAGAATTCCAAGACATACCTATGTCCCAGAAACAAAATCTGGAGTTTAGACTCCTGGGCCACTTTGAGTAAACTTACTTCCTAGTCCAAAAAATTTAAGTAAAGTGGCATATAACAAAATCTGTTCTAATTAGGAAGGACTGAATTTCCAGGATAATTGAAGCTTACTGTGTGGAGCAAGCTACCTGGTTCCCTGTGCCAGATTCCTCATGTCTATCAGAAGCAACTCCATTCACCCGGAAAGCTCAGCCTTGCCCCAAACTCTGGGAAGAACTTCGTCTTTATCCAGGGAAACTTATGATATATTCCTTCAATACTTCTGGGTCAGCATCAATTGAACTTTGCTGCAAATGTGCTACAGGTCTTGTTTCCTGGTCCTAAAAATTATTTGTGTTATTTGCCAGATATACCAGTTCTAGTTTTTTGTTTTGATTTTCTCAAATGATATTCATCTGATTTTCTCATTACGAAAGTAGAGAATGCTTATTGTAGAATTTTTTTAACACCAGAAAATCTTTTTAAAAATTTATATCAATTAAAATCCCAGTACCTAAGCATAACTATTTTTTTTTCGTAAGTGTAGCTATTATTAACAATTTGGAGTCATGCTTTACATTTCTTTTTCTTTCTTTTTTCTTTTTTTTTTTCCCTAGTCATGGTCAGACTAGAAATGCATCAAGATTTTATAAAAATGTTTAGTAAGGTAATTGGGATATTTACAGCATTGGCTTGAAGTATGACTGTTTTGCCTTCGAAGTTCAGGCTTGAATTATATGCAATTTACAAAAAAATATTTTAAATGAACCTATCCACAAATGTGCTAAAGTCAGTCAGTTAAAAGGCAAGGCCTGTTCTTACCAAGTTTTCCACTATTATGGGTTTTTTCCCCTAAGTTTAGTGGATTATTATTTTTTAAAATATGTGTGTGTTATATTAAGCTCAGTTTTTTAAGAAATGTCCTTTTTTGCATACCAAATACAATCTATATTAAACAGGAACTTCCTGTCTAATTTTTAAATGACATTTCATATAATCTAGCAAAGTCAATATTATAATATGGAACAGTTTACACTTTGGCTCTCATACTTTTCACAATATGATAAAGTAGGTGATTATACACCAAGAAGAATACCATTGTGTGAACTTTTAAAGGAAAAAAAATCACAATTTAAGAGGCATTTATGCAAATGTTATTCCAATGAAGAATTCTTTATAAAAGAAGTGATACATGGGGACAGGTGATTCATCCTAGCACTTTTTGCTACATGTTTGCTTTTGCTTTAAATGCAGTGTAGGGCGCCTGGGTGGCTCAGTGGGTTAAAGCCACTGCCTTCGGCTCAGGTCATGATCCCAGGGTCCTGGGATCGAGGCCCACATTGGGCTCTCTGCTCAGTGGGGAGCCTGCTTCCTCCTCTCTCCTCTCTCTCTGCCTGCCTCTCTGCCTACTTGTAATCTCTCTCTCTGTGTCAAATGAATAAATAAAATCTTAAAAAAAAAATAAATGCAGTGTAAATTTGGATGTGATATTAATTATTTGGGATATTGTAAAAAAAGTAATATATCTAAATAATTTTTAATTTTAAACGATTGTTAAAATGTCTCAGGGTAAGTATGCAATTAAATATTGGTGTTTATCATCATTTCTTTATTATCATGTGGGAATTTGGATTTTTCAATAACTGAATTATGGTTTTATTGCTTCTTGCAATTGTATTCTAGAATCCATGTTTTAAAGTAGGACTTTACTCAAGAAAAGGAGTTGTGTTATATAAAGTTACTGATGTTCTTCATAATTTAAATGCTATTTATTTTTACCTAATGTAAAGTCATTTAACTATATGTATTTTTGTGACAAACATCCAAGATACAGTCTTATTTGAAGTAAAAAAAAAATTATACTGGAGATTTCATTGATCTTTCTTTCCCTTAGTAAATTAAATTTAGAGATTGGTTTAATTAGTTACTAGCTTTTATTTGTCTCACAAGGGGGCGCCTGGGTGGCTCAGTGGGTTAAAGCCTCTGCCTTCGGCTCAGGTCATGATCTCAGGGTCCTGGGATCGAGGCCCGCCTCAGGCTCCCTGCTCGGCAAGGAGCCTGCTTCCCCCTCTCTCTCTCTGCCTGCCTCTCAACCTACTTGTGATCTCTCTCTCTGTGTCAAATAAATATCTGTCTCACAAGGGTATCTATCAATTACTGAGCATCTAATAAGTGTTGGTCATTGTGTTAGGTCCAGGGTTCTCCAACTTGACTGTGCATTAAAATCACCTGGTGTATCCCAAACTTCCCAGCTAAGATGAAAAAGCACTGTGCTGGACACATTGAATTCCAGCAACAACTCTATTAGCATTTGCAGAAATATTCTACTTCAGTTGGGCTGCAGTGGGTCACAGGAATCCAAATTTTAACAAGCTCCCCTAGGGATTCTGATGCAATTGATACCAAGACCGATTCTTAAAATAAACGTTGAGGCTTGGTTATTTCAATAAGCGCCTTATATAGTCCACTGTCTTCATTTCAAAGGCCTTTTATAACGGGGCTACCCAGTATGTAACATTAAAGATACCTTTTTTTAAAATGAAGATGTACTGGATTAAAAAATGTTTTACAAAATTAAGTTCTTTTAAGATAAATTAAAACACAATTTTACTACTATAAAGCCAAGACTTTATGAAGAAGAAAGTTAAAAGGTATAAAGAGGAGAGTTAAGGGTTACAATTTTCCTGAATTCCATACTATTGTAACTACCGTCAGGTACCCAGGAAACTGGACCAGCAGGGTTCAAGGGGTGAATAGGTGACAACACAGGTCAGCTTCTCCAGGTGCCCTGGGGAGTGGCTGCGTGTAATGTAAACACTTATCCTGAGCCTCTCACTCTAACGGGGCCAGTGAGGTGCACTGGTGACTCCCCTTGACACCGAGGCCAGAAACATCAAGGGTAGCCAGGTATTGAGGAGGCGAGTGACCAGGAACAAGCGACTCACCAATCCTTTTAAAATGAACGGCCGAGGGGGTCCTGGGTGGCTCAGTCTGTTCAGCTCAGGTCTTGATCTCGGGGTCCTGGGATGGAGCCTTGAGTCGGGTTCCCCGCTCACTGGGGAGCCTGCTCCCCTGACCCTGCTCATGCTTTCTCTCACTCTCTCTCTCTCAAATAAATAAATAAAATCTTTTTTAAAAAAAATGAACATCCAATGAACATAGTCTCTTATAAATATAGTGTGAGTGCCTGAACTCAAATTCTCTACTCTAAGTTGAGACGGTCAGATTTAGCAATTAATTAGTTAGACTTAGTGTCTGAGTCTTAGTAATTTCATGTACAAAAAGAGAAGTTTGGCTATAAAGTGTTGTTTTGAATAAGGGAGTTCCTGGTCCCATAAAGTTTCTGGGAACTTCTATCAAAGCAAAGGTCAGAGAACCCTTTCCAAAGACAATAAATGTGCATTATATCTTGTACTGACCTAGATACATGTCTTTGGGGCAAAGCATGAATAAACAAGCAAATCCCAAGTAGAAATAAAAATAGCAATAAATCTCTACTAAGGAAAAAAGACAAGGTGGGTTTTGACAATTATCATTCTCATGAATTCGCTCAGCAAAGACGACATAGTACTCATTCTCCACCAGGTTGTTTTCCAAGCACTAATGATTCCATTATAGGGCAATGTGGTGAGTGCTTGGTTCTGAATAATTCTAGAAGCAGATATTGTAATCAACATAAGATGAGATATGTGGAAAGAGACAGTTGTGAAAAATGGGCATAGTCTGCTGATCCATACTCTACAAATAGTTTCCTTGTGAGTTCCTCACAGTCATCACCTTTGAGGCAGGAACATATGAGGCCACTCAAGTGCTTGCAAGCTTCCTGTGACTGTGCTTTTTCACCAAATTTTATGCCCAAGGAAGCATGCCATAAAAAAACTGTGCTTTACCCTAAAGCCTTTTGTGTTTATCCAGTAATGCTAAGCATTTAAAATAATTCCAAATATGCCTTGATTTTCAAAACATTGGATTTTTTTAGAGAGTTGGTTTTGATAGAAGTCTAATGGTCGGTTCTGAACTCAGAATGATTTCACAGCCCTACTCTTCCTTTTCTAGCCTTTTGCTTCCCTCCTCTCTCTTTTCTTCCCTGCCTCTCCCCCGCTCTCTCTCCTCTCTTTCCATTATTTGCCTTTTCTCTAGATAGACTATTAAAAG
Organism: Ailurus styani; assembly: GCA_002007465.1. NCBI lineage: Eukaryota > Metazoa > Chordata > Mammalia > Carnivora > Ailuridae > Ailurus > Ailurus styani. The sequence continues at coordinate 4,382,887 of LNAC01000002.1, read as the reverse complement.
CCCCAGAGCCCCCAGAAAAGTCTTGCTGCCCACTTCTAAAGGTAGAGCTAAATTACTGCACCCTCAGGAAATCTCACACTAATCTTATAAGATCTTATAAGATCGTGCTTCATTTTTTCCTGTGGCTGAGGTTATTGCTAAGATAATGTATTTATAAAACTCTTTAAGTAACACACCACTGCCAAAAATAGTATTATAGTATTAGCATATGTCCAAAAGCTGATTTTAATCATCACTTTAATCTTCAAAGATAACTTATTCCATTGAGAAGACTGGGATTTTCTTCAAAGTCGGGAAAAAATAAGCTTTTTGCTGACTTGAAATGGATAAGATTAAAGAAAAAAAAATCTGCTATGGGAGTTTTAGAAAGCTATATAAAATACCAAACCCTCAAAGAAGTAAAAATAAAGTTGGAAACATAAGAAGTCTAGCTATCTTAGAATCCTATATAGAACATGAAAGAATTAATATCTTGAAATTACTTAGTTCTTTAAAAAAAAAAAGTAGCACATGTTCCTAACACTATTACATTATATAACATAATACAAAAATCTGAAAGACTAAACCACACCGATCTGAATAAAATGCTAAAAGAATATAAAAAGCAATCAAATACCACTTACTACACTTATGTTAGTTTTAAGCGTAGCAACCACACAAAAAAAATCACTATCTTTTGGCAACTTCAAATACAAACATTTCTGAGAACAGCGCAACAGATTGGTAAAGAGCAAAGCAACCCTTGACTCTTACATTCTTTCTTCGTGATGTGATGTTTCTCACTAACCTCAAACAAAAACTGACACGCAAGTAAAGAGCTTGTTGTGCCATGGAAAAGACACACCATTGTGCATGGTCCAACTTCATTTTACTACAAAACAAATGTTATACTCAACTCCAACCATGTCTTTTATTATTCATTAGTCTACCCTTTAATCCTCCAAGTGCTGGAGTTTCCCAATCGGGAGTAAAAGTTACCCAGGTTGGCCGTATTTCACAGAGATACATCAGTCGTTCTCTGTTCCTAGGAACTGTTTGTGCTTCCAGTCATGGCAGTGAAGTGACCCCTCTCACGTAGTGGGCTCACCCACGCCTCCCAGTCGGAGTGGGCAAAGAAAGATTTTCTGTAAGCAGTTTAGAACTCCGGATCTATTGGCTCCACTCTGATCGGGTGTGTGGGGGAAGGCAAGTTAGGAAAGGAAGGATTGGCACAGATTAACTGCCGCCAGTTACTGAACCTCAGACGGTAAGTCTTGGTAGAGAGAAGGAATTGATTTTTCTCTTTTTGTTGTCAAAGAGGTCAAGCAAAATTTCCCTCTGTGAGAGTGGATAATGGAACAAGTGGTAAACTGCACCAATGACTCGGTGACATACTTGAGGGCTCTGAGGTTACACTGTCTTCTGGATACAGACAGAATGTTCAACAAAAAGCCGTATCAGAAGAGTTGATAAAACCTTAAATTGCTGCAACAGCTGAGCAAAGAGAATAGTTCTATTGAAAGGAAATTAATGAACAAGTGTCAAAATGGACAGTTGGTGTCAATTCCTAGAGGATTTGGAAGTGAGAAGTGGAGTTGAGGAAACCATGTTCATAGAGCCCTTGTTTGTATGAAAAGAACATGGAACTTTACCAAATATCCATCATAGGAGTCATGCTTGTCACAGTCCGCATTAGCCTGCATTGAGCAGAAAAGAATGTTTTCTTACGGGCTATGTGGGGGTCTTATTTTTCTGATCTCCAGCAGCATATGATTGTCTGTTTTCTTGGAAACAAATTTAGAAAGAAATTCTACCCTCAGCGATGTAATTCTTGGACCAAAATGTGTCCATTATTTTTGAGAGAGGAGAAGACTCTTTCAAGCCCAAACTATCTTATTTCTAAGTGTGTTTTAAGATATTTGGAACTAAAATATTTTAAGTTTTAGCTTTTTTCAGGAGCAACCCCACTCAAAACTCAATTTTCTCTGTTCTGTCAATAAATGAATAGTAATAAAAATAAACATTTTTCGTGATTATTAAAACTGACTAAAAGCGTAATTAGCAAATAGAAAATTTGAAGTATGTTCCCTCTCTATTTTAGGAAGACATTATGTTAAAAGGGTTTCTTAATAACAGCTTTCTTTATAAATGGCTTATGTGAAATAATCTCTTAAACGTCAATGTAATTCACATTAATAAACCAAAGGTACCAAAACAAATGCTGTGAAGGCAATATATAGATCTTTCTAAGTTTAATATAAAATTCTGCACAGAATAAAGGCTTATTAAGGAAGAGGTAGAAAAAGAGAATGAGAATAAAGGGAAATTTAAAAAACATTTAATGTGAGAGTTTATTGGAACTCTGAAGTTTTGCTTAATATTTCTGTAAATCTAAAAGTCTGTTAATTAAACAAACATTTGAGTGGATTTATTTTAAAAAGGGAAAATCATCTTGAAAATTTTAAAATACATAGTGAAAATGGAATCAGAAGTGATAAAGTTGGATCTATTGCTAGTTAATCATATCAATGTTTGCAACTCATTTAACATCTAGAAATTTAAGAAGAGATGGTAGTAAGTAATAGAATCTCCACCAGGTACATAAATCATATGTGGAATATAGAATTTGGTGTGGGACTGTACATAGATAAAATAGCAACTGCAAAAAGAAACAAAGACCAAGGAATGGACAGAGGCAAATAGAAATGAGATGATACCATTAAACTTTTATAAAGACAGATTCATAGTAAAGAATTAAAATAAGTTAGGTAAACAATGAAGCAATAGCAATTCTAGTTGAAAGCACATATGTAATTATTATGAAAGCGGATATAATACACATTTGCGATTTTTCAGAATATTCAATCATACCATAGAGTATAAGAGGAGAAAGAAGAAGACTAGATGAAATTAAATATAAAAGAAAATGGCTTGGAAAACAAATCAGACATAGATCAAGTAGGGGTAGCCTATGCTTGTCAACATAGGAAGCCAGTTAAGCATCAGTAACCAAATATGCCTGAGACATCAAGTATTCAGGAGGCTTTACACTGAGCCGTCATTTGGGGAATCTAGTTTGGCCCACACAGATTAAAGGCATGGCTGCTCAGCAGATTCTATGTGAGCTATAGCTTCAGACTAGGTCCAACAAGCATCCGTGTTTTGGCTCCAGGTAACTTCCATTTGCTGCAATCTCTTGCTCTCCCTCAATTATAGTCTTTGTAACTACTGCAAGTGGGCAGCCTGGAGGAGGAGAAAGGCAGGACATAGCACAGTGTAATTCAGCACTTGGGTAGTATGATCTTTCCACCCTACTTTTTACCCCATTCTGAGTGTGCACAACTACTCCATCTTTTTCCCTGTGCTCCTTAATGTACATTTTTATTTTTATTTTATATATTTTTAATATTTTATGTATTCAGTTGAGAGAGAGAGAGAGAGAGAGCATGAGAGGGGGAAGTTCAGAGGGAGAAGCAGACCCCCTGCTGAGCAGGGAGCCCAATGCGGAACTCCATCCCAGGACTCCAGGATCATGACCTGAGATGAAGGCAGTCACTCAACCAACTGAGCCAACCAGGTATATGACCTCAGCGACAGGCTGCCTGTACATGGCAGAAACATGGAAAATACAATCGCACTGTTATTTCCCAATGCGACAGAACACAGATCCAAACTTCAGCCGTCAGCGCTCAACACTGCCTCTTTTGGTCACTCTACTAGAAAATAAGGAAATTATCCTGCAGTCTGCCGGATAAACATTTAAAGGTCCTCTAAGTTAGTTTGCCCCTAGATTTTTTTTTCCACTGAGGATTATTCTATTGGTCACTATAAGGAGGCTCAGAATAAGAACTTCTTTTTTATTATATCAATCACTGGTTTAAGAACCAGGATTAGTTTACAAGCATGTGATCTTGAGCAAGTAGACGAATTTCTCTTCGCTTTCTCTCCCTTAATTATATAACATGCTTGGTAAAACATTGCAAAGATGGTATGAGATCATTCATTAAAGCACTTCAACACAGGGCCTGCCACTTTTTTTTTCCAGCGTTGAATAATGACTATGACTTTACAAAATAAAATGTAAAAATACACTCTACTTTTAAAATCTACACTCTCAAAGTACCACTTCTTGAACATTATATTGTCAAACAGCTTAAATCTCATGGTAGTTCATATTTTAATACAAGAAAAGGAAAAATTAATTGATGTGGCTTAATAAATCGGGTATACTTTTACTGTAAAATCACATAGCAAAGTCTTTTCCAATCACAACATCTAGCCTAGATCATGAAATCAAGGAAGATAAAACTTAACATACATTTTATGTGACTAGGGACACATCGACCATGTCATTTCTGCGCTGAAAAATCTCCAGATAATATACAATTTAAACATATTCTAACTTCTGGGGTGCTTGTATCACTATTCTAAAAACTAACATGTATTACCGGGAGGCAAAAATGTCTGAGCTTCTCAAAAAGTATGAAATGTGTGTGTATGGCTGATTAAACAACTTTTTTTTTTTCTAAACCAGTAGAAAAACTTTATGGAATAAATGTGTTTGTACAGTGGTGACTATTTGTCACGGGAGGCTCTGACATTGGCATTAAAGCACCAACTATTTTGGACAATATGTCATAACCAGCCAGTTGGAGGACAGTAACAAAATACTTGGCCAACCATTCTACACAAGAGACATCTGTTTAGCTTAGCAAAGCTAGTAACACCAGACTCTACTATAACTTGGATGCTCTAAATAGCACAATTCATTTAGTTTTTAAAAGATGTAAATGACACTGAAAAATTACTCCATGTCTCTTAGACATTTTAAACAGTAGGTGTGTGTAGTGTTGTGAAAAAGGTCATGTAATATTTTAAGTACAAAAGGTAACCTATATGTAATTTTATATTGGATTTATATTTTTTAAATAACATATACAACCCTTACATTTTGTAATATTACATGATATGAAATTTTTGGACATATAGAAAACAAAGAAAGCAGAGTGATTTATTAAGGTGATATGTAGTTGGATGATTTTTTTTCTTTTCTTCGATCAAAAGTTAAGTAATATAATACTGATTCGTATTGAGTTTTACTATGGGCCAGACACTGTACATTAAGTGTTTCATGGATATTGTTTTAATCTTTAAAACAACCTTAAATAAGGTGATATTATTTCTACTTTATGGACGAGTTAAGTGAGACTTAGAGAAGTTATATAATTTGCCCAAGGTCAAATTTCACCAGTTGGCAGAGCTGGGCCTAGAACTTGAATCTAAAGGCAAACCCGGTATTTGTAATCACTGTAATTTTTTTTTTAAAGATTCTATTTATTTATTTGACAGAGAGAGGGGTCACAAGTAGGCAGAGAGGCAGGCAGAGAGAGAAGGGGAAGCAGGCTCCCCCCCGAGCAGAGAGCCCAATGCGGGGCTCCATCCCAGGACCCCGAGATCATAACCTGACCTGAAGACAGAGACTTAACCCACTGAGCCACCGAGGTGCCCCCACTGTAATTTTTTTAAAGAAAAAAGTCTACTTTATATATCCTTCACTCTCTTTGTTGTCTTATTGAAGAATAGGTATGTGTAGGCATCTATTATCTTTTTCTGGGATGTCTGGTGACCAACTTGTTGATTTGCATGGGATTTTCCCAGTTTTAGTGCTGAAAGTCAGGGTTCCTGAGTTCCCTTCCTAAGCAAACCTACACCAGTTGGTGACCCAGTTGGTAACCCACCAGAAAGCATTATTTAACCAGGAAGGATTCTAAAGTTTGCCAAATTTTGTTCCCCAATTCGTAAATCTGAATGAAAAAATAATGGAGAGTACAAAATTATGAAGAAAACTTCATTTTTGTAAACAGCAAGAAATGAATGTTTCACAGGTAGAGGAGCATTCATTGTCCCTTTCCCTGGAAATTATGGGCTAGAAAATAAGAAATGAGCCGGAGGTTCTTATGGTATCTTTTGTGGTCAGTGTGCGAACTGAACACAAGTTTTGTGGAAGTTGTGTTCTACTCCCAAACGGAAGGAAATCAGGGCCAGCGGAGAGCAAAGAGCAAACAACACACTTGTTGAAAGATCTGAATAGCAACCTGTCCGGTTCCTCCTTCGCTTGTCTTAGACCTGTGTCTTAGCTGCTTCAAAAGGCAGCTAGCTCCCCTCAGGCCTCAAAACCAGAGTCCTCGGCAGCCCAGGTCCCGCCCCGTTTCTCAGTATCACCTCTCCCTGCCGCCTCTGGAGACACGCAGGACCTGCCTTTAAAGTCTTCCCGTTCCTCCGTGTGGCGCGTGCCCCTCCCCCGTGTTCTCTGAAGTGACTCGAATGTTCTGTCAGTCTAAGTGCAAAACTATTTTTACCACAGTGTTGGGGAATCTCTGGGCACAAACTGTCTGCAGATTAGGTAAATTACAGGTGCTGGGGTTCATGTTACTCATTGAGCTGCCACAAGTTTCAAGCATTAATCTGCCTCTTCTGAATTTTCTCTTTCCGTCAGCGGGCCTTTCCTTCACCCTCTCTTCTTTAGGCCTCTCGGGGGCCTTGCTAGCTGACTCTTTCCACAGGCAGGCTGGACCCAAGTTCCTTCGGTTCATCCTGCGTCTCTCCTCTCCTGCCCCATCCTTTCTTCTGTCATTTTTTCTCTCTTCTTTCTCTGTTCACTGCTGCTTCTGTCTGGCCCTCAGTCCTTCCTTCTCAGCTACAGGTGAAATGGGTTTCTCTGAGCCCAACTATGCAGCAATATAGCCAAATTCCTTAGATATGACCCACATCTCTTCACCAGTTTCTGACAAACCGTCACCTGTAACGGTTTCTTCCTTGAACTTCCTCCTCCAGTCGCCACCATCCCAACCCGCAGGTTTGCTAGAAATCTTCAGCGTGCTGCCTGGAAATACCAACCCCGCGTTCAGGAACTTCCATCCCCAAACCATCCTCTCTCAAGCTCCAGTTCATGACAGACTCGTCACTGTGTGCTAGCTTCGAACCACACTGCTTCCTCCGAAGTTCTTAGTTCCGTTACTCAGTTGTGTCATTTTTTTTTAATTAGTGTCTGTCCCCCAGGAAACCAGAGATTTGTTGAGGGCACAAATATATCAAACACTGTTATTGGAGTCACTAAGTCCAATATATTCACTTCCACTACACCATCAACGTCAATCAGCCCCTAAATTCATCTTAATTATCTGCCTCACCAAATCTAGGTATTTCCATTAATTCACCCTGGCTATTTCAATCAGAGGGCTTAAGAACAGAGTAGGGGAAGGGGAAAATGTAACATTTGCTGAGTGCGTATTCTTTATCATGGACTCAACAATTATTTCATTTTAGGTGAAGGTCATGCCTGTGAAGTTTTGTTATATATGCCAGTTGATATCTTAAAAAACTGAGGCTCAGAATATATAATTCAGAATGGCTAGAGGGGTGCCTGGGTGGCTCAGTGGGTTAAGTGTCTGCCTTAGGCTCAGGTCCTAATCCCAGGATCCTGGGATCAAGCCCTGCTCAGTGGGGAGTCTGCTTCTCCCTCTTCCTCTGCCTCGACCTCCCCCCAACATCAGCTTGTGCTCTCTGCCTCTCAAATAAATAAATAAATAAATAACATCTTTTTTAAAAAATGATATAAAAAGAATGACTAGAACTTGGATTCTGTCTCACTCCAAAGCTGTTTTTCTACTGCTTACATCACCTTCCCAAAGGCTGGTAGCTGCAGCCCACCATTGACTGAGCTGCCATAATCATACCCCTCCCACTCCTTTTCCCAGAGAAGAACTGGATATAGTCAAGCTTTTGTGGAGATGATGGCAAGAAAATGCATTTGCAAATAACTAAGCATGAAGTAAGAACAACGAGGTGGTAAACTGTTTGAAAACTCTCAATTTTATCACTAACCTAGTTTCAGATTTTGTTACGAATGAACTCTAGGGCCCCCGAAGTGAGTAATTGATCCTTAATATTATTATTCTCTCACTGTTATTAATTCATCCATAATTTTTAAAAATGCATTTGCACTATTTCATGTTTGGAAGACTTCAGTTTACACAAACCTGTTTGGATCACTTGTCAAGGTCTGTGTCTCCCAAGTTCTGCTGAGAAATAATGCAATCGCAATTACAGGCATCTCATATTCTGTAAACAGTTTGAGTTCCAAGAGTTCACCAGTTAGTTGTTTGGAATCACTGCGTATTTGTATTTTCCCATTACCTAATCTAGTAATGGGTGGTTATTTCCCAAGCTGGCATTTCTCTTTTGCCTTTTGCTCTCCTCCCACCTCCACCCCCAGCCCCCAAAACAACAACAAAAGAAGGAAAAGCCTGTTTTAGCCAAGATGAACAACAACACTAAATTTCACTGGCCCGAGTTCTAGAGAATGTTGGGAAAGGGGCTTTATAATTTAATAAAGAACAACAGTTCTGTAATAAAGTTCGAATTCACACAAAGAAATGCCACCCCTGTCTGGGAGGTTAATATGGATCAGCACCTCAAAGCTTTTTCTACTTTCTAGAATCTTTTCTTTCTACATTTTTAACCCGTTGTTTCTCCAGTGACAACAATTGAATGAGGGAAAAAGAAAAAGGATCGTGCTCATTTTCACATTCTTTAGCAGGCTCATGATGGGAAGAGTCTCCCCCAGCCATCTGATAACCTCTTAAAATCAATAGTGAGTCTCAGAATGGTAGCACCTTACCGTTCCTTCTCTTATCCAAGCAACAAAATTCCTTAGAAGTGATATTTTTCTTATCTCACTTTTTGCCTACACCTAATTCCATTAATGAAAGTACTTTTATACAATATGCAACATTTTTGAAGTGATTGCACAATTTTAAAAACTTTATCTTTGTCACTACCTTTGAGAGTATGACGCCTTTCATCACTATTTCAACTTTATGGATAAAAATGTGAGAATTTGAGATACTAGAGTTGATGAAGTCTTCACAAGCTTAAAGGACTGTAACCTAAGCCTCCCACACCCCCAACTGAGAGCTATCTCTCACATTCTTATTACTTAATCATTTTCATTCACCTACTAGATTCACATTCCACGAGACAAGGGATCATTGTTTACTGTTCTATCCTTATCCCCCATGATACTATCTGGCACTTAATAGGTACCCCAAAAATGTTGAATAAATGAATTTCAGTTATTGTTCTCTTAATTATCTTAGCAATAATGTGATATGCTTTTATTGGTTAAAAAATGACTTTTCAAATTGTCTTCACATTTTAAGATGCATCATGCTGTGTGGTTAAGAGCACAGGATAATTTTCCATAATGGATGTTAGAGCATACCCTGAGTTGTCGGGGCCTTCAATCTGCTGTCTTAAATGCTGATATTAGCAACCAGCCCTGGCAGAAATAGGATGAAATGTCACAAAAGAGGTAATGGCTTCATATTATTCTTCCTTGTGTTTCCTACTTTTCCAAAAACACAAAAATGGTTCTCAAACTTGATAGGAAATTATTTAGCTGCACAATGACAAAAAAAAAAAAAAAACCAAATGTCAGAAATAAACCCCTGATGCCTGTGACTCAGTAAGAAAAGGTTATGAAGAATTATCTTCTGGAATAAGTGACTTGACTCAAAAATGTAGCTAGTTCCTACATTGACCATTGATCCCTTATACTGTCTTCACTGTAGTCATCTAAAAAATGAAGTCATCGTGAACACAGTCTATAATTATCCTGACTTGGGGTAGAATAGGAAGACCTTGTGTTTCCATCTACTTTTTCAGGCACTGACTATTGAGGCCAAAACCGAGGTTGACTGCCATCCCAAAGGCCATTTACAGGTGAAGGGTGTCCTTCCAGAGCTCAGGGAGGGAAAGGAAAGGAAAGAAAAGAGAAAGGAAAAGAAAAGGATGCAAAAAGAAAAAAGAAAAAAAATCTTTTGCAATAGCTGTGCTTTCTTCCCTTCATACAAAATGGTCTTAGCCCCACACACAGCCTTATGCTTTTAGTGCTAACGAATGTTTATCAAGCAGCCAACATAAGGCTATGTGCTTCCCATGCACAAACCATTGGAGTCAACCCTCTATAAAATCCTATAAGACAATTGCTAGTATCTTGGAGCAATCCAGAGCTAGTACCTGTCTAAGTACACATAAATCGAAATTAACTTAGCTAGGACTTGAAGGGAGTTCTCTCCAATCTAGAGATCTTTTCCTTCATCCTTATATTGTTTTGCGTTCCCGACCACCCTGCTGTGTGTACTGGACCATGGCGGGCTGCAGTTAAAATTCGTATTCTTTGCTTGTGCCTTCGTTGCCACCTTTCTCACCCGAATCCTATGAAACAACTTATCCGGAGTCAATGGATATCAAGAATGTGAACCAACAAGCCCTGAGCACAGCGTGCAGAGTAGGCACCTTCAGGGGGGCGGGGGCGGGGAGGGGAGGGGCGCAGAGAATTCTGAAATAGCAAGTAGCCATGGTGTGAGTCCTGTTTCCACTAAAATTGTTTCTAAAGAGAAGTGATTCCATGTATCGGAACCCCATCCTCTGCCCCACCCCCTTACCTCACTGGTACCACTGCTCCGCATCATGGAGGGGTACAGAATTCAGATCTAGGTTGCACACCCAAAGAAGATAGCCCGGGAAGGAATCTGAGCACCCTCCGGCCACCCCTCCAGCTCCCAAATCATCTTACGGCCTTAGTAAAAGAGAGTAAAGAGATTTACCTGCTGCTATTGAGGCTGAAGCCTGAAAGTCATGTATAACCTTTGAAGGACTGTAATGGTTTTAATCACAGGAATAGCATCTTTTTGACAGGCGGGACAGAGAAAAGAGCTGAACCACTCTGCAAATATTAACCAGGCTATTTTGGAGCAATGGCTATTGCCTCTGAAATCTTTCATCATGGGTCTATACTTAGAATTCAGATGAGCCTGGGGGAGGGGAACGGAGCAGTGTAATTCCCCAGTTGTTTTGAAGTTGTCCGGTAAACAGGTTAGCATCTAAACTGTCTTAAATGGAAGCATCCAAATGTTTTATTTAAACTGTAGGATTCTCCCTGAGTATTTTGTTTTAACCTGTTCTGCACGCAGATTGTCCTATCGTCCTGGTGGTGACACTTCTCAGTTTTCTTTCAAACCAGATATTCTGGAGAGCACTGGCTGTGATCACATTGGGAGACTGATGCTCCATGACAGCTAAAAGTTGGATTGAGTTTCAGGAGCTACTATATATAAAGCTGGGGCGACTTATGTCACCGCACTAATTAAATGCCATCTGGGTGGTTCCTCTGGGTTTTTGAGCCCATCACCCAGTTCAGACCGAGTCAGAGGCCAAGGAGGAGAACATGATGATGGACCTTTTTGAAACTGGCTCCTATTTCTTCTACTTGGACGGGGAAAATGTTACTCTGCAGCCATTAGAAGTGGCCGAGGGCTCTCCTTTGTACCCAGGGAGTGATGGTACCTTGTCCCCCTGCCAGGACCAAATGCCCCCGGAAGCTGGGAGCGACAGCAGCGGAGAGGAGCACGTCCTGGCACCCCCAGGCCTGCAGCCCCCCCACTGCCCCGGCCAGTGTCTGATCTGGGCTTGCAAGACCTGCAAGAGAAAATCGGCGCCCACTGACCGGCGGAAGGCTGCCACCCTCCGCGAGAGGAGGCGACTAAAGAAAATCAACGAGGCCTTCGAGGCGCTGAAGCGGCGGACTGTGGCCAACCCCAACCAGAGGCTGCCCAAGGTGGAGATTCTGCGGAGCGCCATCAGCTACATTGAGCGGCTGCAAGACCTGCTCCATCAGCTGGATCAGCAGGAAAAAATGCAGGAGCTAGGGGTGGACCCCTTCAGCTACAGACCCAAGCAAGAGAATGTAAGCCCAGATGCTGCCGGGGCAGGGGAATGCGCCGGCTGATTAGACGCTTTCCTTGGGGCCTTAACCTCCAGCTGCTCCGTCTCCCTTCCCCGTCCCCTTCCTCGCCCGCCCCTCCCGCTCCCTCTCCAGTGAACCCCCCGTGACCCGTGAACTCGGGGTGCCTGCAACAGGCAGGAAATTCGTCCCTGGCCCGAGGAAGTAGGGGAGACACCCCCACAGAGCCTCCCCACTCCCTCCCCGGAACCGAGGTTTCTTTCCTAATCTTCTGCGGCCTTGGTTTTTCTCCAGCTTGAGGGCGCGGATTTCCTGCGCACCTGCAGCTCCCAGTGGCCAAGTGTTTCGGATCATTCCAGGGGGCTCGTGATAACTGCCAAGGAAGGTAAAGTAAAAGAAAGGGCACCGGGCCGTGCTGGAGAACATCCCGGAGGGGGCCTGGGGTGGAGGGGGAGAAAGGGCTCGGTGGGGCGGCGGGGACGCGGCGGGGGCGCGGGGGGGGGCCGCGGGGGCGGGGTCCTCCCGCGGGCCCCGCGGCCGCCTCGTCCTGCCGTCCCCCACGGTGCTGTACTTGAGTGTTTTTCTTTTTCTACGCTCAGGAGGGGCGAGCATCGATTCGTCAGCCTCGAGCAGCCTTCGATGCCTGTCTTCCATCGTGGACAGTATTTCCTCCGAGGAACGCAAGCTGCCCTGCGTGGAAGAGGTGGTGGAGAAGTAACTCGCGGCCGCGGTGCGGGCTGCTCGCCCCGCGGCAGGAAGACCCCCACCCTCGCTCCCTCGCCTCGTCCTCTCGCCCGGGTCCCATTACATTAACATTTAGGAACGCAGGCGCAGGAGTTCACGAAAGGGAGGGAAACCTGTTCACAAAGACACTTCTCAGAAACTGTTGTGCACGCTCAGAGGACAAAGCCTTTCGGCTTTGGGCTTCTGCCTCTGGAACGGCGAGTGGCTTAGCTCTAGCAGCCTTACTCTGTGTTGGTGTGGTTAGTTGTGTCACCTCTTACTTGATTCCGGCGATCCCTTTGTGCCATGTTCAAAAGAAGTTCATTCCTGTCTGAAGCCAAGTGGGAACGTTGCATCTAAATGTTAGTGGTGGTTAATGTATTTTTGTAAATAATCTTAGTACTTTCATTTTTTATGTAAACCTGAGAAATATATTTTAAATGTGGAGTGACGGATTGCATATAAAATGTGCGAAGATCCTAATATTGTAATATTAAAAAAGGAGTTTCTATAGGAACAAAGTTGGTCCTAATTTGATTCAACTGGAAAAAAAAAATACGTTCGGGAGCAGGTGCACGTTAATAAAGAGGAGCCGTATTTTAACGTAGACTCCACACAAGCCCAGTTATTTGGGTGTGTTCTTAAAGGCTGACTGGAAGGGAAGAACACGGGTTGTTTTCCTGTGTCTGAATTAAACTGTTCACTTTTCTATCTCAGACAGACCTCACACTTGGGGTTAAAAGTGAAGAACATCCAGGAGGACTCAGCCCTTTCCCCTTTTTATCAGCATCCCTTTTATGTTTTAACTGTCCTCTACCTGGAGATCTGGGCGACATTTACTTACCCAGAGTCAACAACCGAACTTTCAGGCAGTAAACATTTCGTCGTTGAAAGAGATAGCCACCCCAAAACTTGTATCGGCCTAAAACGCTCTTCCGCCAATTCAGCCCAAATTACTCTCCCTCTTCGACTTTCCAGGCCCGACCCTTCACGAGGACGCCTTCGGGCAGAGGAGCCGGGGCTGCACTGGCCCCCCAGCCAGGTCGTTGGCCCCTCCCTCGTTTCCTTGAACTAGACTGGTTGAAAGAGTGGAATACCCTCCAGGCCTCGGGTGCCTGGGGTTTGCTTTGCAAAGAGGAAGATAAAAGAAGGGAGCAATTGGTCCCTTGAGGTGGGGGCCGGCTTCTTGGAAGGACAGGTTGCTTCCAGAGAGGGAAGGGTTAAATGGCTGAGGGCGAAAGACAACAACACCACACATGAAACCTCTTAGCTGGACCAAACAGCAAAGCCCCCAGAGAGGCTGGAAGCCCCAGGAGCTCCTCACGGCCAGGATTTTACAGCGTGAGCCAGGTTTGTTTATCCTGTAACCTCAGGAAGAAACGACCACCAAGAATCGCAGTGGGCAGGGAAGCGGGGGAGAGGGCCAGCCACTTCTCTCTGCAATCGCTACTTCTCGCTTACGTTCTGTGAACGGCACCTTCACTCCGACACCCCTCCCCGCCCTTGACTTCTTCCTCCCTCTTTTTCCCCACCGCTGGTCCTCAGTTTACAAATGTGAAAATCAAACCGAATTCAGTGTTTCCCAGCCCCACCAGGCTGTACGTTCCTGTTGCCCCTCACAGAAATTCCAGATACCGCCACAGACAGCGCCCCCTGCAGGCACGGAGCAGTATCGCGCCCCTTTTCTATTTCTAAAGGCCTCTCGCTGGGGTAATAATAGTTACTCTGTCTTCCGAGAACCCGGATAATTCTCGTTTCTCCCAGAACGTTTATAAAGTGCAGAAAGGTTCATAGAGAAAGCCGACATTGAAATATAATCCCTCCCAGAGGTTTGAGAAAAGGAGGCGGGGGTGTTAATGGCTGCAAATGGCTGAGTTGCTGTGGGTACCGCCTACCTAGATTGAATCCGGGTTGTTCCTGCGTAGCCTTGGGCTATCCCAGCTTCTCTCTTCTGCCAGGTTCCTCGTTTATAAAATAATGGTGACAACAATAATAGTGCTTTACTAAGGGGTGTGAAGATTTCAGTGAGATAAAACACAGAAAGGGTTAAGCCAAAGCAGAGCACCAAGCAAACACTAAATGTGGGCTCTCTTTATTTTTCACTAATAAATCTCTTTTGACCATCAGATGCTACTCTTTCACCAAAAGTCACAGTTCCTTCAAATACTGTCTGCCACCTGCTTTGCAGGCGCTATTTGGGAAAAGTATTAATAACAATAAAAGCGGTAGCAATATGAATGACTCATTCTTAGCATTTTACATATTCACTCAGAACCCTACAACTACTTGTGTGAGAGAAACTTGTTACTTCTTTTGAGAAAAGGTTTCTTTGGAAGGAAGAGTTTCTTGCATTTGTAAGCACAGAGCCAGGGCTTGGGGCAAGTAAATACCAGTGGCTTCCAGCTGGTGGGCCCAATCACCTGCACCCTGAAAGAGAAGCCTTTGGCAAATAAGAAAGAACATTTATGGTCTAGAACAGTTCAGCTCTCTTTTACAATTATTTTCCAAAGGTTCTTTCTCAAGAGTGATTAGCTAGCGAACTCCAAATTAGGGCAGTAATTTAATTAAAGAAAGTGTAGAGCATTTCAAATTATCCAATCAGAACATGTATTTGAATATGAATACGTCTGGGTGGTATGTATGCCCATTCGTCATGCTTATTATGTACCTATGATTTTTTTCTTGAGAATCAATAGAGATTTTCCCTAAATGTGTGTGTGTGTGTGTGTGTGTGTATATATATATATATACACGCTATATATATATACACACACTATATGTATACACATTACATATTATATATTTAATATATCTATAAAATAAAACATAGGTATATATATGTGCTGCAGATTCATGCCACAACTGGAATCAAATCTCATAATTAACCAGGTGAATTCATTTACTTTATGATTGCACATGTATTTATAATAAGATCTGTGCTATAAACTATTTAGCAGCAGAATGCTTTTTATCAATTCATGGACTTCATATGCTTGATGGATTTTATTCACTCTTTGCAAAGCAAATCTTCTCTATCTCCCCTAGCTAGGTAACTTGAGAAATTGTTTGGAATAAGTTTGCCTATAGAGGTCTCTTCGTTAAATAGAGCAAATATTTCCCAAAGACTTCATGTGACCTCTACTGCTGTAGTTGACATATTAGGCTTTCCAATGAAATCCTCGGTGTGTTTGCAATTAAAATGTTTTTATTTGATATTAATGATGATAATCTTTACTAAGGCTAAAGGCAAAACAAACAGGGCCATGGAAGCAGAAAATCAAGATATAATAACTTGGTAAAGATAAGCAATTTGAGATTTAAACTGAGCCTCTTCCCAGAGGTAGCCATAAAGTTACCAAATATTTTTAAAATGAGTTTTCTTTTTTTATATTACTATACAAATAATTTATGAAATATCAAATGCCAGCTTTTTCAAACTAACTTTAATCATCACAGCTGAATCATTGAATTCCAACCCGAACATAATGGAAACTCACTTATGTCTAGTGGATGTTATATGTATACATGTGTGTGTGTGTGTGTGTGTGTGTGTGTGTGTATCTCAGACTCCTTCCTATGTGTGGGGGATGGGAGCATGATGCTGAAATTCAATGTTCTCATCTACTGTTGAGACTGCCGGAGAAGTCTTTATGGGTTGCTAAACTGAACTCTATCCTTACTAAGACATTTTTGACTCAAAGTTAGGATACAGCTGTTCGTGCTTTTCTCTTAGTAAGCAATATTTTGTATCATTTATTTATCTCAAAATTCTCCTAGAAAGAAATATTTTAAAAATATTTAAGTTTAAACTTTTGAGTATCTCATTTCCTAATCTAATGCATGAGCAAGTTAGGAATGACATGGTGCTTCCTCAAAGAGCCAAGCCATCAAGACGTCTCTCCAACAGACCCCTCCAGTCACTCCCTTACCCTCAAAAGCAGTGTTACAAAAGATGACTCTTAGCCCTAGAGGTTTCATTCTGAAAAAGACATTTTTTGCAAGCCTAGTTCAGAGCCAGCCCAGCTTCTCAGTTCAGAATGGCTATGCCATGTGCTGAAACAAAGATAATGTGCAAGGACTGGCTCCTTTCTCTACTCTCAAGGCTGCTCAAAGTCTCTCCATGGGCCTTTGATCTCTCCTGGGAGTCTTCGAATCCAAGCAGAGGCCAATGTCTTCCTCAGCTGTCTTCTCCACAAATTCTTCCAGCAGCTTTGGCAGGTACTAATGTGTTTACTTAGGTGTGCCTGGTTCCCAGAGCTAATAACAGTTTGAAATTGTTTAGCACATTGTGAAGTCATAGATGAGAAGCAAAAAATCTCTAGAACAGCTCCCTTTGTCCAGGAGTCGATAAGGGTCTCAAATAGAGGCAGAAGCCAATTGAAACGGACTCATCTTTCTCTGTGTATTTGGTTTCTCCCACTGAGAGAAGCATAGAAAATCTGGAATAATGCAGAATTCCTAGGGTAGGCAAAATTTACAAGGAAAGGGAGCACTGAGCATCATTTCGCTGGTGGGGTCTGTCCATCAACACTAGGATTGTTGCCATAATACTTAAACTAAAATAGGTTCTCAAAAAAAAAAAAGGAAGAAAAAAGTTGGGTGATTACTTAAAGGTCTATGCAGTTCAAAACCTGCTGAGTCTCAACTGTAAAAAAAAATCAAACATGCATTTATTTTCCTTCAGAATGTTAAGTGAAAAAATTTTAATTATCTATATACTTCATGAGAACCTTGGGTGGCATTCATTTATAACACCATGCATGGCTTAATTGTCTTCCCTTCATCTGCCTACTGTAAGGCTTTCTTGTAGTTAGTGTTGGAATGTCATTTCTAACAACGTGGTTGCATATGAAATAAGTGGGAGTCTCCTTTGCACGTAGGAAATCCATTTCTCAAGAAAGAGTGGAACACTGCTTGTATTTTTATTCTTTTCGATGAAGAACAAAAGTCAGTCTAGTCTGATTTTGAGTAAAAGCACCCAAATAATCAGGAGAGCTCTCTTTCTCTCTCTTTCTAGTGATTTTCAACTTTTTTCATTCTCCTTTGTTCATTTTCCCCACTCCAAAAAATTATTTTTGTCTGGATCGCTCACCCAGGTCCTCATTTTCTCTTACGTGGTTTCCCGTCGGAAAAGGGCCGCAGATGGTCTCCTGAGCTGGGGATCCCAGCCATCACTGAAGCACTGGCTGCTTTTTCTCTTTGTAAACTGTCTCTCGTTTTTTTGTGTGTTTGTTTTGTTTAGTTTTTTCCTCTCTCTTCCCCCCCCCCCCCCCCCCGCCGCCCCCCCGCCCGCCCGGGAGTTGCTGGACAGAAGGGGCTGCCCTAGCTGAAGGGAAAGAACCAACATTCAGGACAAATTCAAGATAACCTCATCTCCTGCTCCGATTTTAATCCAGCTTCTTTCCT
>LNAC01000002.1:4336143-4364801 GCA_002007465.1 Ailurus styani | reverse complement strand
CCCCCCCCCCCCCGCAGCAAGTCCCATTAAGCCTCCGGGCGCTTGTGTTTTCGCGGCTTCTTTAGTTCCACTCGCCGGCGGCACTCTGGTAAATTTGTTTTGAGATCACCTTACCCAAGACGGCCCTAACCTCTGAGAACTGCCGTTACCGACAGAGCCTCCTGAGTGACAGCATCTTCCAGGCCCAGAGCGAAGGGAAAGGCGAGCGGCACCCAGCTTTGGCGAGTTTCTGCTGCAGCGCGAAGCACGCTCACTGAGCAGGAATTGACCGAGAAGAAAACAAACAAAATTCACCTCTAGGATCGCAAGCTCTAAGAATCAGCATGCCTAGTGCCAACCCTGTGTGACCTGGGGCAAATTACCTACCCCTTGAGCTTCGGTTACCGTCTTTTAAAAATGGATCTAATAAATAGTTCCCATAGAGTCGTCCAGAGTAGTAAATGAATGAACACAAGGAAGGGATTGAGAACAGTGCTTGGCAGATACAAAAGTCTTAATAATTGTTTACTACGAATATACTGCGCT
This sequence comes from Ailurus styani, assembly GCA_002007465.1. NCBI lineage: Eukaryota > Metazoa > Chordata > Mammalia > Carnivora > Ailuridae > Ailurus > Ailurus styani. The sequence continues at coordinate 4,364,276 of LNAC01000002.1, read as the reverse complement.
GAGGGATTGGGTACAGAGCACAAGAGGTGCCTGGTGTAAAAAAAAAAATAGGCTGAAAGGCGGGGATAACGTCTTCCACTTCAACTTTGAGGGGCAAATTGATTTGTGCCCAAATCATAAATCTGCATGTCACGTGTGTGCTGCATAGTCGGAGAAAGCGGGGGTATTGCTGATGGCCAGAACCTGTGTGACTTGGCTGAGAATTCCTGGGTGAGATTATCTCCCCACTATTGTATTTCAGAGGTAGCAATGTGTCCAATGTTTCCACTGGTGTGGATGCAGTCTTCCATTCCGCCTGGGTCCTTTAGGAACTTGACTCTTTTATCTACTGTAGCCCTCAGTACCCTATTCATTTCAAAGGCACCAACTTGTTAATAGTCCTAAATAAGGTGCAGATGGATTTCCCACTGGCCAGACAATTAAGCAGCCCATTGGTGTGAAAGGGAGCTTGATTTTCAAGGGGGTGGAGGGTGCGGTGGTGTCTTTGTCTTAGGGATGAATGAACGTGGGAAAGGGGGCAGAGCCCTGCACCTAGTAGCTAACCTTAGTGACTGACGTTTTACCGCCCCTCTTTTTCCGAACCTTCACATTGGAGAGTGGGTCTCACCCTGAAAAAGTTAGAACTTCTCTGATCCTTACAGACTTGGTATCAGCCAGCCAGGGTTGCTTGCAGAAGATAATTTTAGGAATAAGTAATAGAAGAAAGCGCCCTCCCCCCTCTCCCCCAAATCACAACACTTACTGGACTAGATGACTGAAGATGGTGATGAGAACACTCCCTCCTATTTCAATCGGGCCACAGGCCCTGGTCCAAATCTCCAGACTACTTACGTCTAGGTGCCTAGACCTTAAGGAATGGTTTTTCCTGCACATAAACAGCACCGTCTCCTCCCATCCCCACCCCAAGAGATCTGGAAGTGGGTTAAGGGTGGAGGAGCATTGGCAAAAGCTGATTAGTAGGTTGATTCTGACATACATGGCAGCCCTCTCTTCTCTCCTTCTACCCATCAAAGTTCCACAGACCCTGCTGCAATTGCCTTTCTGGAAGGCTTTTGTCGCCAGAGTGTGTGAAGTTACTCCAGGTTTGAGTTGGAAATTTTACACGAGCCGAGAAGGATTGCTGTGCAGGCAGCTGGGACACATCTGCAACGGTGTTGGTTCGCCTGAAAGCAGAAAATTAGCGACCCCAAAGCCCAGCTTGGCTGTTTAGTCTGTCGAAACGGCAGGGCGGAGCAGAAACGGGAGAAAGGAATCTCGCCCCTGGAAAGAGAGGTCGCCGTCTAAAACTCAGTTTCTCTGAATACAAATCACAGAGGGGCAGTCAGCGCGGAACTGCTCAATCTGTACCAGGTCTAGCAAAGGCCTAGCACAAGGGAGGAGGCGCCCAGGGAAGGTGTGCAGAAGGGGAAAGGAAGGGAGGACGGTTGGAGGGCACCTGGCCCTTGAGCCCACCTCCTTTTAGATGAGCGAACATGGAGAGAGAACTCAGAGTGGGCCCTGTCTTAGGAAAAAAGGAACCTCCCTGCCCACTCTCCAATAACACAGAGCCTATAAAGTGACAATCTGAGCAGCACAAAATAGACTTTTAAAAACCCAGATTCACTCCATGATTAAAAGTGTTGCTTTAAACTTATTAGCAACCGTTATTCGATCCACTGAAAAAAATTCCTGAGGTAATTAAAGTTCATGCAGAAGAGAAACAAACACCTAAAAATAAGCTAATTCCTCATGTCCAAGATTGGGAAGGCAGATCGGCTTTTGGTGTCAGCTTATAGTAGGGTGTTTTATTTATTAATATTTTTTGATGTTGGATGGACTTCGTTCCTTTGTCTCGACCACTCTTTAAGTGATCCCTTGGTTTAGGTGACCTAGAGAGTGCGAGCGAGCGGGTCGGGGAATGATCCCGCCGCCCCAGGAGAAATGCAGTAAAACCATTAGCGTCAAAGGGGCTGTAAAGAGCAAATTGTCTCTAGAGGAAAGGCGGAGGTTTGCCCAGACAGCCCCTGCGGGGGTTGTGGTGGGATATGCTAATAGTGCCTGGCCACTGGGGCCGGCCTCCCTCCCCCAAGAATATATAAAGAGCCCCAACCCCAGCACACCCGACCCCGGCCGCCAGGCGTTTGCCCTTGTTAATTACCGGAGAAACCGACCAGGGAGCTCCGCCCGGGGTTCACTGGCCCGCAACGGCGCCAGGCCCGCGTCTCTCCTCTGTGTCTCTCGCTGCGGTCCAGGTGCGCCACTTGCTTCACCGCAAAGGATGGAAATGATGGACGGCTGCCAGTTCTCGCCTTCCGAGTACTTCTACGACGGCTCCTGCATCCCGTCCCCCGAGGGCGAGTTCGGGGATGAGTTTGAGCCAAGAGGGGCTGCCTTCGGGGCGCACAAACCAGAGCTGCAAGGCTCAGACGAGGACGAGCACGTGCGAGCACCTACGGGCCACCACCAGGCAGGCCACTGTCTCATGTGGGCTTGCAAAGCATGCAAGAGAAAGTCGACCACCATGGATCGGCGGAAGGCGGCCACCATGCGCGAGAGGAGACGCCTGAAGAAGGTCAACCAGGCTTTCGAGACGCTCAAGAGGTGCACCACCACCAACCCCAACCAGAGGCTGCCCAAGGTGGAGATCCTCAGGAATGCCATCCGCTACATCGAGAGCCTGCAGGAGCTGCTGAGGGAGCAGGTGGAGAACTACTACAGCCTGCCCGGGCAGAGCTGCTCCGAGCCCACCAGCCCCACCTCCAACTGCTCCGACGGCATGGTAAGAGAGAGCGCTGGTCACCGCAGTCTTTTCCAAAGCTGCTTACATCTCATTTAAACCAGGGGTGGCCACCAAATATTCAGTGGTTATTGCTGGATAGTTTGGGGGGGAGCTAGAAGAGGGGTTCCACTATTAGAAAAATGCCAGGAAACAGCCGGTGAACAGGGTTTTGGTTTGACTTCCTCCCAGGTTCCAGGTGAACACTATAGGGAAGGGTTGTCATGTGGGACAGGTGGCCGCAAATGGTCAATAACATGTTTTCTCCACATGGCCCCCCATCTCTGCTCTGCTGAGGCCTGGCTGGAGAGAGATGTTGATGCATTCTTTTCGGAGGGCGTTTGCTCCATCGCTGCCAGGTTTTAATGTGTTTTTGCCCTGGGAAAGTATTCTCTCCCTGAATTAGTGTGGCTTCCTTCTACTCCAATCCATTTTGCATGGTTAACCCAATGCACATTGCTGCTGAATTCCACCCCCGCCCTCTTCCCTTTGCCGCTGCTCTCCTCCTCTTCAAGCACAGAGATTGACCTCAGTGCCCTTACAATTTGGAGTGGTCCAACCCTTCCTAAATTGAGGCAATGAAGGTGACTGAGAGTGGTCAATGTACGAAGCTAGTGGTCAAGCCTAGCACCACGCTAGATCAGAGCATCCTTTGCTAAGACCTGCAAACAAACTTCCTTTGTGTTTTGTATTATAGCCTGAATGTAACAGTCCTGTCTGGTCCAGAAAAAGCAGCAGTTTTGACAGCATCTACTGCCCCGATGTACCAACTGGTAAGAATTGATGACTTCAGAGGAATTTAAAAATCAGTTCAACTTCACAGTTCAGCCTGTCAAAGCAGAGTCTGGTTTTCCAGGCTGTTTTGGGGAAGGGAATAGAAGGGAGGATTCCTATGGGGAGGTTTTGGTGCAGCAAAATATATACACATCTTTTGTTCAAAATCCCCCTAACAGATGCACACATATGCACTTTGCTTGAAATTTTATTAGGGGGCTTCTCCATTCCCTACATTCACCCACCATGAATTGCTAGATATTTGTTGCAAATTTCTACATCAGGCTTTCTGTGACCACCTGACCTCTGGATGTCAAAGTTGCTGACCTATGGCTTAAAGGGCCACGTAAGCAAGTCTCTCTATTGGAGATTTTTTTAATGGTTTTCTCCTTGTCTTCTCAGTATATGCCACAGATAAAAGCTCCTTATCCAGCTTGGATTGTTTATCCAGCATAGTGGATCGAATCACCAACTCAGAGCAACCTGGATTGCCTCTCCAGGACCCGGCCTGTCTCTCCCCAGTTGCCAGCACGGATTCACAGCCTGCAACCCCAGGGCCCTCTAATGCCAGGCTCATCTATCATGTGCTATGAACTGAAAATCTAGTCTAGATGAGTTCTACGAGGAGGGCCTATTACACAGGAGGAAGGAAGCCCCAAAAGTTCAAAAGCAAAATGACTTGTATATAAAGATTTCCTTTCAGTTGTAAATTTGTAAATATTATCTTGCCACTTTATACAAAAGTGTATTTAACTAAAAAGTCACCATTGCAATTATACTTTATTTTCTCCTCCTCCTCCTCCTCCTTCTTCTTTACCTCCTTATTTGCTTTAGATATATAGTTCCAATAATATTCTTTCTGATAGGGGGCAATGTATTGAAGGTAGCTTTGTTGCAATGCTTAACTTATATTTTTTTTATAAATATTGCTTATCAAAATATTATGTCTGATGTTAGACCTTTATTTTTTTCTTTAAAGCATTAGAACAGCTGGAAATCAGTTACAGGAAACTTTAAATATATTTAACTTTTGTTTTTCTATTAACCCTTTGGTGATATTGTATTAAGTAAACACATAACAGTACTGCCTAATGGTACATATTTTGATCTTATAAGGAATGCATCTTTTTCATGTAAGCACAAAATAGTACTTTGTGGATAATTTCAAGATATAAGAAATTTTGGAAATTCCACCATAAATAAAATTGTTTAGATGAAGAAATATTCTGGTTCATGTTTTTTAAAAAAGAACACTCCTGATGGAATTAATGGTCACTGACCCGAAATTTTAAACATGGGGCTGAAAATAATAAAATAGTTGGTTTTGTGGATACGGTTTGAATGCTTCCCATCTCATGGACACAGTTTAGATCCTGTTGGTGTGACAAATGAAGAGAATATTTCTATTTTAATCAGCTTTGAAGGGAGCCTGCTAAATACAATTTTCCCCTTCTCTGAGTACTGTGCCATATAACGTCCAATTGTGTGTGTGTAGAGGGGAAAAAGAAGGCTCAGACCTTCAGGACAAGACCACGTGTTTCAATGAAAAGAATGTACAACATTACAACATTTTAATACCTACAGTACATTAGAAATAAGGAGTTAGATCATATTTACTTTATCTATTTGCCTGAAAATATCTTGATACATTATGTTAATATTGTCCATAAAATATTTTAAAGTATTGAGCTGATATTTTTTGTATTGCTAAAGTGCTGCAATAAGAAAATTTAAACTATAGCGAAGCGAAGCAGACTGCAATTGGCTTCCTTCTTTCACAGCCTTTCTGATTTTATTAATCATATTGTGTGTGTCTCTGTGTGTGTGTATGATGGACATGCATTTTTTATTGTTCATCACTTTAAATCTCCTTTAGCAAGAATTGAGATAAAAAATAGAACAATTAAGTAGAAAATAGGCTCAGACGATTATTGAGATAATTCTCACAAGTTTACTGCTGAGAGAGACAAAAAAGGAAATATCCTTGAAGCATCTAAAGTAACTGTTCCCAGGTAGAAAGGATAATTGTTTCATCCTCTAATGTGTACTTTCACAAAATTGCTGAAGGTTGCATCATATACAGTAATCAACTGGACTCTTTGCTAGAGCTCGGCAACTACACTGTTCTCAGGAAGATTCTCCCTTCCTTCCAATATGATTTTTCTTGTGCTTGTCCAGTCATTGGGCTTAAAAGAAAGGAAGTTATCCTGTAAAGGAAAGGTGAGAAGAAGGGCTGAGTTGAAAAAGTAATGTGGCCACCTGTCCCTCTTAGCATAATGGCCTAATAGGGATGCCGACTTGTACCACACAGGTGAGTCTTTCTTCACCCTTGGCCTGGTAATGCGAGGAGTTGAGGTGAGGAGAATTCAAGAAGGCACGAGAGAGAGAGATGCATTGCTTCAGTATAAATTTGAGTTATTCACCCTCACTGGACACTGGGCTAAGTATACACTCTTTTTCATACTTCTGTGGAGAGGTTGCAGATTTGTTGCTCTTCTCCATAGAATTAGAATAAAGGGAACCATCCAAAGATTGTTTTTTTTTTCAAGTTCAATTCTAGGTCATATTACCATATTCTGTTCCATTTCATAGAAGCAAGCAGAGAATATTGTGTAATTTTATTCAAGGGAATAAAAATGAACTTCCTTTCTTACCCAACTCCAGTTACATCTATAACTTGTCAATGTATTTGATATTCTCAGTGGAAATTATAGTGCCTCTAAATGTTTAGTTTATCTCCTGGTGGTCTGGAGTGAATCTAGGTGGGGATCGATGTGTCACTGAAGATAATACAGTCCACACCAACTTGCTCAGTCATTCTCATTTCTGGTGCACTAACATCGAAGTTGGTGTCTCCTCAGCAACCAGCTTGGCACAACATATCAAACACCTTCATATACACTTTTTTGACAAGCGGCCTTCGAGAATTGGCTCCCCGGGAGTCCAGACCCAGAAGAGTCTCTTCTCCACAGAAGTGGATGGGGAGAAGTAAGGAGTGACCCGGGCAAAATATTCAAGTAACGACAGGAGTTGGCGTTTATAAATCCCCTAGAGTCAACAGCAGGGCCACCACTGAGCTTACATCAGACTCCATCTCAGCTGGCGGGAAAATGCAACCGAAGAGCAAACTTCTAGGGGAAACCATGACAATGTTCCTTTTACTATCTGCGAGCCTGTTGGGAGGAGGCTCTCAGGAAATAGTCAGAAAAAGACTCTTTTCTCCTCATGCCTGAGAAACACAAGCCTACTGGGTTATGCAGGAAAACTCTGGCTAGTGAGGTGATGGAAACTCAGAAGTGCTATTTGGAAGGGAGCTGCTATTAGAAATCAAGGAGTCTTGATTGCCCCTGCTTTTTGTTTTTGTTTTGTTCTTCTCATTTGAAAGATGCGAGTTAGTGGCTATATTGTACCTCACAAATTCTTCCTTAAGATGGCGTTCCTACAATTACTTAATCTGAGAGAGGTTTTTCCTGAAATTCTCTCTTTGGGGTTAGAACAGTTACCAGCTTAAAGTAGTAATTTAATCCCATGACTTTTGGAGGTGATATTTCTGGGAAGGATATTACAGGACAGCTATTTGTAACTTCAGAAAGGCCCAGCTGAAGTGGCAAAGTACCCCCTGAAAAAGCACCACGGGATGTTTCCACATCGTCGCAAAAAGCATATAACACCAAATTGATTTCCTTTAAGAATGCTGATTATAGATATTTTCATTGACTAGTGAATCTGTTGTTTAACATGGTACATTGGCTGAGCAGAGGATCTAGCATTTAATCTAAAGTCTAAACTGGTTCTGGAATGATGTCTTGCTCTCTTCTCAATTTTTACCTCCCATATGTAAGGTGGGGTAAATGATCATTTGTGATGATATTACAAATAGTTGCTACTAACATTGTTACAGTGTTAAAATCCTACAAAAAAATTCTTCATAAGAAGGAAAATAAGCCAAATTTTACCTCCATTTACACTATTTAATTCATTTCATTATAGATTCATTGGGCACTAATGATAAAGCAGCAACTAGTAATTATTGAGTACTTCTCATTAGGCAAATGAGGAAATTGAGGCTAAGGAGTTTAATAATTTGCCTAAGAACGCTCTATTTGGATGGCTAATTAGGCTGCCTCATAGCACGTGTTCCTGCAGGCTCAGGCAGAGGTTACAAGGCTTCCTATGACCTACCACTGGAAGTCCCAGAACATTCTTCTGGTCAAGCAAGTTACTAAAGCCAGCCCGGAAACACTGAGAAGCAAATTAAACTCTACTTTTCAATGGGAGAAATAGTAATGAATTTGTAGCCACATTGAATCTACCATAGTGACTAGTATATACTTTCTCTGTTTCTCTAACTTTCACCTATTTTACCTTTCACCCATTTAACCCATTCACTGTAATCTGGCCCTGCTTCTATCCTTATCCATGGTCAAGACAACTTTCAAATCAGTAGACTTCCTATTCTGGAAAAGATTATACTTGCAGCCCTGATGTCACTCCTGATCTTTTGCACCTGTATATTCCTAGCATCTCTTTAATGTCTCAATGGCACCTCCAACAAATACATTCCAAATTCAACTCATGATGTTCCACCTCTCTCCTGACCTCTTACCCTGGCTCCCCTTCAGTGTCGAGTGTCTCAGTGAATGGTATCACCAGTGATAAACATGAAGTTTAGGATTGACTCCTTATATGGCAATCTCCCTTACCCTCTTGTCTAATTCATTACAAAATCCTATAAATTTATTCTGCTGAATTGCTCTCAAACCTCTACTCTCAATCAAAACTGTGGTTCTCTCTATCCAGGAATATCATAAGACCTCTTAATCTGTCCCCTCACCCTATATTTTCTCTGGATCTCCTACTCCTGGAGACATCATCCAAGGTTTTCTTTGGGGACTGTCCCTTTTCTTTTCTCAGGCCATGTGGTTCAGGTGGGATTGACTCTACCATCTGACTCTAGAAGTGAGCGAGTCACTCAGGCCTGACTATGAATATGTCCTCTTCTTTGGCTGTAATGATTGTTTCATGGATGGACCTTTGACCAAGTTGTTTAAGTGTCAGTCCTGGGATATTTGCTGGATTTATAGGGAGAGGAAAGTTCCCTTTCTGCTAGGGTGATAATATATAAGGTTTTTCTTTTTTTTTTTACTCTAGGTTGCCATCTTCCATTTCACCCCCCAAAGTGGAAATTCTGCCTAAATGCAAAGCCAACATTGTAGAAAGCCAAGATGTGCCTGTGATGCCAAGAGTTATATTCCTGAAAACATCATTAAGTATCTGGATCCCGATATACTTGAATATCTGCTGTTGGCCAGGCTTTACAGTTTTGGAGCCAACAGGTTATCTTTTCCCTTAAACCAGTGTAAGTGGGAAATATGTTGACTGAAAAAATCTTGCATAATATCACTTTTTGATCTTTTCTGCCTATTCCAGCCAGAGCGATCATCTCAGAATGTTCATCTGATCATGTCAACCACCCCATTTCCCCTCCAGCTTAATGCACGTAGGTTAACAACAGACCAAACTTAGCAGGACCCTCCAGTACTGCATGTCTGTCTCCTAGCTACATCTCTAGCATTATGTCTTTGTAGAGGTAATGTCAAGTCCCTGCTCCTCTCCACTCCAGCCACCTAAGGGACCTTTATCAGCCACTGTGTTCCATCTTGCCAAAGGAGCTATCCACATTCTCTCTGCATTGCTCTTCCTTCCTCCAATTTACCTAGTTGATTTCCAATCTCTTTTTAGATGTAGCTCAAGCATCAATTAAAAGTTTTCCTTGCATTCTTTCACAGTGTCATGTCCTCTGATTCTGTGATCTCAAAATACTGTATACCCAAGGGATGCCTGGGTGGCTTGGTCAGTTAAGCATCTGTCTTCTACTCAGGTCATGATCCCGGGGTCCTGGGATCAAGCCCCACGTTGGGCTCCCTGCTCAGCAGGAAGTCTGCTTATCCCTTTCCTTCTGCGTCTGAACCCTGCTCATGCTCTCTCTCTCTCAAATAAATAAATAAAACCTTAAAAACCATACCATATACCTCTCCTCTGTAGCATGTCTCATAATTGCAATCACGTATTAATTTGTATGATTATTAGCATTTGTTTCTTCTGCCATATGAACAAGGACCTGTTCTTCTTACTCAACACTGTGTCCCCGAGACTATAGTAGCATATTTTGTGTTATATATATGAATGAATTGATATTGCTGAAGCATTTGTTGTTGTGGAATACACTCTTGTTTTTCAAACTCCCTTCTGCATAGAATTCTTTAATACTATTTTCTATTTTTCTACTGGTTCTTTTACTTTTCTGTTTTTTGTTAATTTCTTGTACTGACCTCTCTAACTCTGGCTGATCTGTATATATTTATTTCTTAAGGTTCTGTTGTGTGGCTTCTTTTCTTTGGTCTACTGTGGACATTTCTACTTCCATAGTTTCACCTCCTGCTTAGCGCCTATGGTAGAGATGTTTCTACCATTGCCTCATCCATACCTTTCCCAAGAGAATCTTCCCCACATGCAGCCTCTGATTGGCATGGATTGGCCTTTTTAGTAACTTAATCAAGTAGGGATGGATATCTGACCAGAGAGTAACCAATCCCATAGATTGATCAACGTTTATGAAATGCATAGCTTGATTGCAATATATGCATTGAAATAAACACATTTTTTTTTAAAATCAGGAGTTCAGACTCAGAGAAAGAGATCACTATTTAATAATGGGAACTAAACTGAAAGATCATGATGTTGGTAGGGCTGGAGAGATTATGATAGGCTATGTGCAGGCTGAAATTATGGAAGAATATGAATTAAGTAAACAGAAGAAGCCCATCAGTAATGGAATAGAGTGGATTCAGAGACAGAATAGAACACATCACCCACAATGTGGCCACTATTTACAGTAAATCTGGGGCCCTGGACAAGAACTGAAGTGGAGCCCACTAATTTACCACTAATTGGCTAAGGGAACTTAGGTAAGTTACTTAAATTCTCAAAAACTTGTTTTCTTACCTATAAATGTGGATAGTAATAGAATATAAATATAAATATAAATCACAGGACTTGGGAGGATTGCATGATCTAAGCCATAAAAATGCTTAGCTTAGTACCTCATCTATAACAAATACTCAGAGAATCATAATTAATTAAAGAAAGCTCGATGGTTAAGGCTTAGGATGAAGGCTCATAAATGTCTGATGTGGGGATCTTTAGAACCATCCAGAAAGTCCTCCCACTTTACTGACTGTGGGCCCAAGTGATTCCCTTATTACTCTTCATGAATCCCATAAATGAGCTAGCTTGAGTAGATCTACAACTGAAAGAATCACATTAAAACATCCTCCAAATATTAATCTGCAGGTTTTTCTTCAGAAGGCCATTCATACTTTCAGTGGCCCCTGAAACTTTGCCCTTTGATGGCAATCCCAATGTGGACAAAATTAAATGCATCTTCTCCTATGTGTCCTGTTCAATTTTGTGGCATCTTTGCATAGGTAAGCCTGCCAAAAACTTCAGAATCATTTTTGATTCCTCGATTCCTACCAAATAGTTTGTTGGTAACACACAGGACAGGGAACTGTAAAAATAATAGCAGTAACAGCAATGAAAACAATAGTGTATTTCCTCAATAAGTATAATTTTCCACATTGTAATTCATGAAATTGGTTTTAGTGTTATATTCTTTGCCAACACTTAATGAAGATTCTTTCTTTTACTAAAAAAGTTGTTTTAAGCTGAACATCTTACAGTCAATGGGATTTTAAGGTCAAAGAAATGTTGGCCCCAAGTGAAAGTTAAGAAAGGACACTTATCAAACATTTCTTTTATACTAGAAACTGGGTTTTATATGTATTATTAATGTTGATCACTAGTGGATAAAAAATAATTACTTCCACTCATGGAGCAACTACTATGTCCCTGGAAGTATTCTCAGTGTCTGATGGGCATAATATATAACAAAGCATAAAAGCAGCTCAATGAGATGAGTATTAATGACTCCAGGCTCTAGCTGAGGAAGGGCTTACTTACACCCAGAGAGAAAAGTAATATGATCAATTCATAAGCAGGGTTCTTGTAAACCGTCCAATTATAGCCCAATGCAGCAACTAGAGTTCAGTGAAAACCTGAGGCAAAGCAAGTATTTTGAGCAAGTCACTAGAGATCTTGAAAATGGTGTTTTAGAATTCTGGTAATTTGGATTGGGGAGAGGGTAGAGCCAGGAGGACTAATTAGGAGGATTTTGTAAATGGCCCTTGCGTGAGGTGACACTGTCCTTCAGCCCCTGCTGATCTGTCCAGCACAAGCAGGGTTCTCAGTGAAAGTTGTTGACTGATTGAACTGCTGAGGTTGTGTCTGTATGATGCCAGACATCTGGATAGAAAGAGTAAAATCCAGTCATCCAGATGTTAAGGTTACATGATACGTCGTCATCAAACACTTAAAACTTTTAACTGATTGACTGCCCTTTTTGCTCTTCATCCAGATGAACAGCATTGAGTTAACTCAGCTTGAGCCTGTACCAATTTCTATTTCTTGACATTCTGTTTCCTGTGGAATGGTTAATCAGATTGCCAGGGCTAATGAATCACTAAAAGATGAATGATTATATGATTATATAGCAGGCAGGTGGACATAACATAAGTGAGACCTAGTAAATTATGAAGAAAGTGAAAGCTTCGTATTATCAGAGATGTATCGTAAGCACTATTTGTGGTGGTTTCTTTTTTTTTATTCAAAAAATTTTCTTTGGGTTGGGTGTCTCAAGCTTACAGCATTACAGTCCTCTAAGTAACTATTATTTTTGCACATCAAAGGTAACTCCTTGAAAATGTTTCACAGACAATTAAATGTTAACACTTTCCTTCTGTGCACAGTTCAAATGTGATAAAAAAGTGAAGCATTGTAATACCATATTTAGTTCACTAAAAGTAAATTTTATCCTCCTAAAAAACTATATTGCATATAGTAATGTATTCTGAAATCCCAATTTTGATAAAATTATGCTACTTTAATTAAGTAATGGTGGTAACATAAAATACATATACCTCTTTTTTTTGAAAAATTATCACCAAAGTAAATGTAACTTGAAAATAAGAACATTAACCTATCATTGAAGATAATAGTTAAAATTTTTTTTGAGATTTTATTTATTTATTTTAGAGAGAGAGATCGTGAGTGAGCATGATCAGGGAGGAGAGGGAGAAGCAGGCTCCCCACTGAGCAGGGAGCCCATAGTGAAGCTCAATCCCAGGACCCTGGAATCATGACCTGAGCCCAAGGCAGACACTTAACAGCCACCCAGGAGCCCCAAAGATAACACTTTTTAATCAAATTCATTTTATGTCTAACTGCTAACCTGACTTATTGAGAAATAAAAGTTTGAATAACTGGTTATCTGAGTGTTTTGTGTGCATGATAATAAAGAGATTAGCTACTATAGGATTGGCCTTTCTTTTTTTTTTCTTTTTGATACACAGTGTAGATTTAATGAGATAAGCCTAGGGCTAATCACATGTGTTTATATATGTAAGTTTACTAGCACTTATCTTAATGAAATAGGGTGTTGGTTGAAGGATACACCATACACACTGCAGTTCCAATGAGTTAAGTGTGTGGTTCTTCTCATATACTTTTTTAAAGTTTTTATTTAAACTCCCTTTAGTTAGCATGCAGTGTAATATTTTTTAAAAAAACAGACGTGTAATATTAATTTCAGGTGTATGATTTAGTGATTCGACATTCCATACAACACCCAATGCTCATCATCCTTAATCCCCATCACCTATTTCACCCATCCTCCCACCCACCTCCCCTCTGGTCACCATCAGTTTGTTCTTCCCAGTTAAGGGTCTGTTTCTTGGTTTGCCTCTCTCTCTCTCTTTTTTCCTCCCAATGATCATTTGTTTTGTTTCTTAAATTCCACAGATGAATGAAATCATATGGTATTTGTCTTTCTCTGACTGGCTTACTTCTCTTGGCATAATACTCTCTAGATCCATCCACATTGCTGCAAAAGAAAAGATTGCATTTTTTATGGCTGGGTAATATTCCACTGTGTATATATACCACATCTTCTTTATCCATTCATCATCCATTTAACCATTCATCATCTATTCATCAATGGACATATGGGCTCTTTCCATATTTTTTTTTCTTGAAGAAATTACTGATTTTTTAAGTTACTTTTTGAATCACTTGATTGTCTTTACATTCTGTGGATAAGGATAATAGTAACTAGAAAGATGAAGTATCTACACAGAAAAGTGATAAAGAGAATTGAGATGATTTTCTGGACAACTAAACCAGAACACTACTGACTCTAATTGTTGATACATTTTGGAAGGAACCTATTTTGTTGGCTAAAGAATCTTAAAAGCATATGAGATTTCTTTCCTACTAGGTTATGAGTCCCCTGAATCCAGAACCCTTGATATCTAGTCTTGCTTCAGGCACATAAAAAGTAGAAAATGAATGGTCATTGAATCAATTTCTATATTCTTGTATCAATTTGTATACATGAGTAGACCCTCTACTGGAGGAATTCGAACTTCTTTCCATATTTAATTGTAGATCAGAGCATCCATCCTGTTTTAAATGTTATAATCTCTTTCAGAAAGACAGGATATATGATATGAATAGTCCCATACAAATTTAGAATCAACTCAACATGAAGAAATGAGTATCCACTACAAAGACATCTCTTTACAATCACAGGATTAATAACAGAGCTAGAAATAATTGCATCAGGCTGCCAACATTTGAATGGCAGAAATACATTTTTTAAAAAGTTCCATGAAGAATTTGTAAGTCTTTCAGGCTTGCTATGCTGAAAGGATAAGTGTCTTTTATGTTGACACATTGCCAACTCAAAGCATCTAAAAGTCCTTTCAGAATTACATATAAACAAGAATCATTTCACCCACCTCTGGGCTGGAATGTGACAGCTGGCTAAAGGAAGCGTAGCAACACCACACAACAGTGTCAAACAGGAAGAATGGCTTAACTAATCAAAAATAGAGCATCAGAGTAAAACTGCTCAAATTAGATTTCTGGCCAGCCCAGGGAGGTTCAATGTTCTGTACCGGCATAAAGTCCCTAGGGTCCTTGATGACCACAAAAGTCATCACAGTGCAACTAACTGAATTTAAGATGTGATTCAACAGCTCAAGAGTTTCTTAATAACACATGCAGTTTCTTTGATTTTCTGATCCAACATAGAGAATGTAAAAAACAATAGGTACAGTTAAGGGAATGAGCAGCAAAAGAAGAGTGACCTTGGACAAGTCACAGGTTCCCAGTTTAAAGGTTGATCAAGCTATTTTTCCTCTCTGTGCTTTTTTCTGTTGTAACACAGAGTTCTTAATACTCTGCTCTGCAAGCTTTTTTTAGGATTAGTTATACACATACCATGTATCAAGCTCTGAAATCAATTCCTATTACAGAGAACCCACACTATACATGGAAAAATTATTTTTACCTATTAGTGGTAGGCAGAATTCATACAAAACACTGGGGAGGGAATTCTGAGACATATACTCCTGCATACTAGATTTTTCTTAACTTAGGGCCCTGAAAAGTTGTTGGCCCAAGAGAGAGTCTGATTTAACTTAAGATGTTTCAGCAATAGCAATACATTATATACCTTGTATAATATCTTTCATAGCGGGAAGATATGTTAAGGTAGAACTAGAGAAAACACAAACACACTAATTTTTTGTTTTGTGGTTTCTGCCTAACAATAAATATTCAGTCAAAATTCCAAAATGCGTTGCTTCAAACTCAGTTTGATAAACTCTAGAATTTTCAAACAAATATTAATGCTTATATAGGAGGTTATATAATGCTCCAGTATTAAATAAAGTTACTTAAATTAGTTAGCTAAAATCATTATTCCTTTTATTTTGATTAATTTATAAGTTTTAATAAAATCTTACTTTCAGCACTAGAACTCTATCTTCTCTATCCCATCTCCCTTCTGAAATTTGATCATCACTCTCTGAATTAATAACTGAAGATATAAATTTTAAAATGTTTTCGCTATATAAATCAAACTCTGAAATATTAATAAATACATGTGCACATGCAATACAAAAGTGCTATGAAAACTATTTTCTAATAATCCTTAGAGAAAAATATCTGAGTTACACTTGAAATCATATACTAGCAATGGGCATAAGTGAGTTGCAAGCATATTACAATCAAAGTGCTCTTCACTTTGTCTGGGTAGTATGGTTACTTCAGCATTCATGAGAAGATAATTTTTCATCTAACTTGAGCGTGGTAGGCAAAATCATTCCTTTTAAAATCATCGTGTAACAGAAGTCGGGGGGCAAGACTTATGGCTCACTGAAACTTAAATACATAGGATTCTAATTGTTAGTCTAATCCTGTCCGGAGGTTAATTCTTAAAATCATGGCTATTAAGTTTCATGTGTTATATTTGCTATGGCACTTGGTAACATTGACCAAGTGTTGAGTGTCTCTGGTATGTCCATTCTAGCTTTAATCGCTGAGCCATATCACTTGCTGGTAAGTTATATGGAAGACTTCTGTTTTTATGGGTGGTATTTTAAAAATTACATTATATATTAGCTCCCAGTAAATGTTCAGGCAAAAGTAATGACATTTTATAGTATGTGGCAAATTATTTCATGTAGTACTTGTACCATATATTCCTAGATATTAATGTACAAAGAATGACAGCACATCAGGGTGAGGGATCTCTAGATATAATTGTCTCATCATTATTTTCTTCTTTTTAGTTTTTTCTAAGTTTTTTAAATGGACACTTGAATAAAGAAAACAAAACAGTGGATAGAAACTTCATACTCTTCTTATATCAACATTTAACCAATCCATAAATTCTCTTTTGGAGAGTTAGTTGATTTTGAAAGTAGACCTAATGTTTCATGTACCGTATACATCTAATTCCATAAACTTTAACCCTAAGAAGGAAGGATAGGTTGGGAGGGAAGGAAAATATATTCGAGGGTGGGCCCTGGTATACTTACCAGACTTAGTAAAAACCCATTATACAGAATTCTGACAAAAACCTTTGTGAAAGCCGATTCGAGTGTTATCTCCTTACTCCCCAGTGATTACTTAGACCACCCCCACCAAACTGTTCCTCCCTACCTATTATTTATACTCAGGACACCTTTGAGAAAGATCATGTTAATTTCAAGACAAGAAAATGTTGATTTCAATTAAAGAAATTATCCCAAGTCTCTTTCAGAGCCAAGAATAAGTACTAATAATTGTGACTTCAGTATCTCTGCTTCTCATTAACTAGATTTCTAATGCAAGTATTAGTCTTAACTTACTGCAATAACTAGCTTACATTAATCCTCTCTGCATAATTTAAATTTTTATTATTTTGCAATTTTAAGACAAGTCTATTCATATATTGTCATCAATATATACATGTGGATTTGTTGCCAGTATATCTCCAGTATTTTTTTTCAGTACACAGAGCCATCTCTCACTGAAAGAGCAGATACTTAGAGTCATTTGGAGAATATTCCAGATGTCTGAGGAAAATATTTGTCTGGATTGAAGGATAGAAAGGGGTGACTTTTATAATAAAATCCACAAAATAAAGATACACACTTTGTGTGAATTTCTCTAATAGAGTTAGAGAAAAAAATTCTTTCTGATGAACATGATGGACTGGCCTATAGGGTAATGATAAAGAAGAGAAGATGAATAAATAAAATGTGTTGGTAGAATCTTGCTGAAGCAGAATATAAGCGATTGTCAAGGACAAAGTTGTGTGGCTTCCATGGAAAATCTGAGCAGTGGAGGAAAAAGACACAGAGGCACCTGAAACACATTTCTCCATTGTTCCTCTTTGCCTGCAAATCCCTTTCTAGGTTTTTCGCTCTTGTTTTTACCATAGTGGCATATAGCTTCATACTTCAAATATTCTCCCAGTGAATTATGAACCCCAAATAACTGTGAGTAATGTACGCAATGCTTGCCTTCTAGAAGACTTAAGCTGGGCTGCATAGTTTATAGCTGATAAACTGGGAGTCCATCTTTCACTGCAATGATGTATTCACTGCACTAAGAACCATTTCCATTGTAAATTCATTCTTGAAATGTTGGACCATAAATGTCATCAGTATCATTAGCCAAGCTGCTCCCAGAAGCAGTGACTCTGTCAGTCCGCTGCAGGTGCTAGCTTCTGGAAGCAAGGTGCTCCAAATCAAACACATTAAACCATGACTCCATTCTTAAGGGCAACTCCTTTCAAAGGCCTCTTTACTTCATGCTGCTTGGCAAAGAGATTAATGGATGCCATTTCTGATATGCAACTGGCTTAGGGGTTTGGTTTTTTTTTTTTTTGCCTTTTTGGAAGGAGGTGCCTTTGAGTGCCTCTTAACAAATATATCTCCCAAGTGTTGCTCCTTTAGAAGAATGTGCCAGTTCAGTCAGAATCCATCCTTGATATACCTGCATTTAGAATACACAGACTCAAACTATCATCAGTTATCATGTCTTTATTGGATCATCAGGACACAGGAAACTTCTCGGGATTGTGTCGAGAAATACAAGAAGCAGACAACACAGGACTGGGCTTGGGCAGCTTAGATTTTAGTAGGGTGAGAAATAACCCTGCCATGACGAGTCAGGGAACAAATAATAAGTGAAATGCATTTCAGGTATCAGTTCATCATACATTTCATCATACAGTTCATCACACATTTCATACATCATACATTTCATCATACATTTAGCAGTTCATCATACACCTTGCAGTGTTAACTGGGGAAAAAACGTTCTTGAGGAAATCTAACTAATGTGAAGGTTTAAATCCTTGGCATGAATTTTGCTGAACAGTACATCATTTGGAATATTAAATTGAGTCCACAATTGCTACCCGGAGTGGAAAAGACTTTTAAACATAGTTTTCTTATTTATCTTTAGATGTTCTCTTCTTTCTAAAGCATTCAGATTAACTCAGTGGACTGTGCATCAGATCTAAAGCTCAGGAGACATCGATATGGTGAAAAAAGCCTTAGGGGCTGCTGCAGAAAACTCTTCTTTCTTTAATGTGTCTTCTGATTTTGTATTCCAGGAAAGTACGAAAGAGGTGCTCTGCTCCTCTAGAAGTTGGTAGGAAAATGTTAAAAGCCATTCACCTGAAAGCAAAAGCCTGATTGAATAATTCTAAATTACTGTTCAATCAATTCAAGTAATGAGTGGCAACCCAGAGCACCCCAACTCCTGACACGTATTTATGAGCCTGTAGCCAGAAGGACTCTAGCTGCACTGCCTTAGCTTAATAACGGGTATTACGGAAAGACATTCACTGCACTCATTCTTTGACATGCATTATTTTATAGATTATGAAATCAAGGTGAGGAAATTTATAATGTACTTGTCAGATTATTTTTCTGAAAGAACAACACTATTCACTACTGGGAAATACAATTGGAAAAATATTTTATGACCCCTTCCACAATGAACAAATTATGGAGACTATTTTCAAGGGTTTACAATCTCATGTGGAGAAAAAAACCCACAAATATTTTCATCTTTGGGCTTTAAACAGACTGACAAATGCTCTTCAAAGCACTGATTACTGAGCTTACTGATTAATGACATTGTAGCAATGGAAAGCTCACAAGACTCTTTGATCATTCTATCCATCAAAATATTTACTGAGCTGCTTTTTAAGAAACTTAAGGATACATACTGAGAGGCAACTGGATATTTATGTTGGAAGTAAAAAAAAAACCTGAGATGGAAATAAAATTTTGCAATATTTAATTAGCTGGATATTCACTGAATCCGTGAACATATAGGAAAGCTTGTGGAATGAAGAGATGATTTAGGGTGCCTGGGTGGCTCAGTGGGTTAAAGCCGCTGCCTTCGGCTCAGGTCATGATCCCAGGGTCCTGGGATCGAGGCCCACATCGGGCTCTCTGCTCAGCAGGGAGCCTGCTTCCTCCTCTCTCCTCTCTCTCTGCCTGCCTCTCTGCCTACTTGTAATCTCTCTCTGTGTGTCAAATGAATAAATAAAATCTTAAAAAAAAAAGAGATGATTTAGAGCGGGTCCCTGAAGACTGATTGTATTTAAGAGTCAAGGAGAGGGAGAAGAATAGGTAAAAGAAGCAGGGATGAGCACTCAGAGAAGTCTGAGCAAACTAGAAAAGTGATCTAAGGAAGCCAAGAATGCCGAATATAATACCTGAAATTGTTTCTAAATGTTTCTTTTTGTGGTAAGGGAGAGTATTGGTTGCTCTTGATTTGATGGGAGAGTGAAGATGGGGTTATTTATCATTAAAGGTTATTAAAGGTTGTGTTCTGCATTGCATCTGGAGAGATGATATTCAGGAGCTGATCCCTTATAAAATGGGGGAAGAGGTGAGAGCACACAGGACTCTAAGAAAAAGAGTTGGACTTCTGGTTTCAACTCTGACATGTTAAAACCTTAGAAATCATCCACCTGTTCTTCAACTAGAAAGAAACTGAACAAACTGAAAACCAACAATTTTTCTTAGACCCAACAGAGAATTGAGTTTGCAGTGAAAATTGTCCCCCTGAAACCTGGAAAGACAGGAGAACCCAGGGAAAGAGAGCCAATATCAGCTTATCTGGAGCAGAAGCAGCTGGAGTCATAAACTGACAGGAACATTTACATGGTAATGTTGACAAATTGCAGAGGGTGAGTGTGGACCAACCTGAGAGTGAGATACTCTTAGGAGCGTCAGTCTTAGAGGGGTCCCCATGCTTTCATGGGTTTTACCTCCAGGAACCCCACTAGGTTTTCATTGTCGAGCCAAGAAAAATCACCTCCTGTTTTAGACAGGGGGTGAGGGAAAAGTTACCATTTGGAAATACACCCAGCACATTCTCCACAACAACGTCCTACCCTTGGTGAAAACAGAAGTGTGTGTGTGAAGATCACAGCCTAGGACATAGGTCAACCAGAAGTTGGATATTTAATCACAGGCTGCAGAATGCTTACATTCTCCTCCTCCTTATCACCACATCAACAGTGCTCTAGTGCACCGAGAGTAGATTATAATGGAAAGAACTGCAAGGCTCAGACTTCATTTAAGAAACGATTTTTAGGGAAGCACAAAGACACAGAAGAGACAAAAATAAGGACATTTAGGAATTTGAGGCTTCTGTTTTCTGCAGCTATAGGAAACATTAAACACAGCCCCACTCCTAGTCAGGTGAACATAAAACCGCCCACCAAAGTTCTATTTACCTCAATTCCTGTTACTACGATCATGCGAAAAGACAGAAAAAGATGCAGTGTGAAGACAAAAAGCAACTCTCAGAAAAAAAATCCACCAATAGATGAATAGATAAAGAGGGTGTGGTATACATACAATGGAATATTATTCAGCCATAGAAAAGAATGACATCTTGCCATTTGCAGTGGCATGGTTAGAGGTAAAGAGTATAATGCTAAGTGAAATAAGTCAGCCAGAGAAAGACAAATACCATATGATTTCACTCATATGTGGAATTTAAGAAAAAAAATGAACAAGCAAAGGGGAAAAAAAAAAAGAGAGACAAATCAAGAAACAGACTCTTATCTATAGAGAACGAACTGATTGTTACCAAAGGGGAGGTGGGTGGGGTGATGGGTGAAATTGGTGATAGGGATTGTCATGATGGGCACTGGGTGATGTATAAAATTATTGAATCACTATATTTTACACCTGAAACTAATATAACACTGTATGTTAACTACACTGGAATTAAAATTTAAAAAGGCAAGTCGTAAAAATTATATTGCACTAAGATTATATGAGCAAAATGGGAAGAAATACAAGTTGGAAAGGAAAATGGATATGTTTTAAAGTTGATGAGTTTAAGTAGAATCAAAATATGAAGTGCAGTACAAAATATCAGATCATATTATATGTAGTAAGAATGAGTGTCATTTCTTTAAAAATGTTCTTTCAGCTATATATGTGTGTGGGAATGTGTGGGTGTGTATGTGTATAGAGAATCATGATGTAAAAATATCTTTGTGAGAAGAGCAGCAAAAATCACTCTGACTCAGATGATTCTGATGCAGTGATCCACACATTCAGAGCTAATACTCTGGGAGCAGTAAGGGAGAAAGAGAAAAGGTTTAAGACTCTGGCTTACCAAATAGATATTTTACTGTATATGCACTTGCATGTGTGGGTATGTATAAAATTATTTAAGATCTCAAAATACATAATAGGGAATCAGACTTGAACTCTTGACAAAGGGTTGGTAGCAAAGAATGCAGGTTTTAGGATCTTGTAGAGTACAGACAACATTCAGTAGCCAATGAACTTTAAAAATGAATTCCAAGAAAAGAAACAAGTACATGCAAAAATGCCACAGTAGTATGAGGTAGGGAGATGGGGAGAGAAAAACCTGTTAAAGCAATCAGGTCCAGCCTGAAATCATAGACACACGGGTTGCGGGGGGGTTGAGTTTGGGGGGAGAATCTGATGCTAGGAACAACTGATGAAAATCTATTTCTTCATGTCTTAGGGTAGGAAGCTGGCATCCCATCCCACGATGGGGATTTATATGCAAGTCATTTATTAAAGATGTGCTCCCAGAAAAATCTGGCGAGAGAGTGAATGAATCAGAATAGAGATGAGGAAGAAACCAAGAAAGGTTATGATTTCAGACAGAGCTCCAGCGTTAGCCTGATCGCTGGAACATGAATTCTATCTCAGAATTTGTCCTTACTGAAGGCACAGGAATTGGGTTTTCATATCTGAGAATCAAATCAGTCATTGACTAAGGGCGTTGCTGGTAATTTACCTCTACTGGTAAACTTCCTATTCTCTGCATTTGGCAAAGTGGCTCTAGCCAAGGTCAGTATTTTGTGGAGAAACAAGGACAGAACCTGGAGATGAGCATAGAAATGATGAAAGGGATCTGAGGGGACCTGAACAGGACAAGCATAGTGTCTATTACTCTTTAAAATAGTTTTCTCTTAGTAGGAGCCAATGCTATAGAAAGAGCCAGTTGGAATCTATCAGAAGGGCAAAGTGGGCCACAGACAGGAAGGTCTCCAGAGGCTCCTAAGACATTTAAAAATAAAATCAAGCCCCTTTTCAATAAAGTAATTTTTTAAAATATGAGAGTTGGAACTTAAGCTTAGAGTGTTAAAGGCTATATTCTAGTTTTCTTCATTTTCTTTCCTGGTATAGAAATAAAATAACTTTGGCACACTAGCATATTACACAAATATGATTTAATTAATGTGGACTTTATAAGCTCTGAGAAGGTTTGGTGTAATTCAGAGGGCAAGGGGAGGATATGGGGAGAATATATTTCTTGAGTTGAGCCTGAGCCCCTGCTATGATGATCCCAATGGTTTGCTGACTGTATCTCTAGCTACTAGAAAAGAAGACCCTCAAGACAAGTGTGTAAGTACAAATGTGGGATTTGTTTTCAGGTTTATGGGGTAAAATTGACAAATAAAAATTGCATATATTTAAAGTGTACAACTTGATGTTTCAATATATGTGTACTTTGTGAAGTGATCACCACCATCCAGCTAATTAACATATCCATCAATCTATTACTTCACATAGTTTTCTTTCTCCCTCTCTCTCTTTCTCTTGTCCTTCCTTCCTTCCTTCCTTCGTCCTCCTTCTTTCCTTCTCTCCCTCCTTCCTTCCTTCCTCTCCTCCTTCTTCTTTTTTTTTTTGTGAAAATCGATTTCTTAGATTTCAAGTATACAGATGTTCCTTGGCTGCTGTCAGCACCAAGTAAGGGAAAGACAAGTCTGGAATTTAAGGCTTTATAAGAATGAAGATATAAAAATGAAATACTGGTAGGGGTTGTGATTCAGTGAAGATGTGAGTAATAGTACATATTAGAATAAGTAGCAGTTTGAAAGGTTTAAAAGATCATTTTCTGTGGAATGACCAACTATAATTTTAAACTGATCAAAGTTGGCCCTTCCAATCATATACCAACTAGAAATTCTTTGGATTCAAAGTAACAGAAAACCCAACAGATGATGGATAAATAAATAGGACACCATAGTGGTTAAAGCGTAAGTTCTGGATACAGATTTTATAGATTCAAATGTTAGGAAGCAAACTTAAGCAAATTAGCTAATTTCTTTGTGTGTCATCATCCTCATCTAAAAATAGGGGGAATAATAATAGCATATACTTTATATTTAGTTCTGAGAATTAAAGTTAACATATGCAAATTATCTGAAATACACATGTTCACAAAAGGGTACCTGAAAGGTAGTAACTAATATATAAGTAAATAAATTTTATTTTGAGGTTACATAAGTGAGACATAAAGATGGTTTTATTGTCATGGATTTTTATTAATCCCTAGAATAAGTTACCAAAGGAAATAGATATTATGTTTATTCCCCAAAAACCTAAGCATTATTTATAGGAGAGGGATAATTAATTCTGTGCCTTTTCATTTTTTATGCAAGTGGAACACTACCTATTTTTCTTTATGCTTTGCACCATATTTTAAACAAAATTTAGATTTCTCTCCATATAAGCACATGTCGTATTTACTATGTGCCAAGCACCAGGTATTCAGTCGTACGTAGAACGGACCAAAAATTCAGCCCTTGTGATACTTAGAAATTATTGTGTCAAGAAACAAGAAAGAGGGGCAGCTGGGAGGCTCAGTCATTTAAGCATCTTCCTTCAGTTCAGGTCATGATTCTGGAGTGCCAGGATCCGGACTGAGCCCCATGTTGGGGTCCCTGTTCAGCACTGAGTCTACTTCTCCCTCTCCCTCTGCCCTTCCCCCTGCTTTTTCTCTCTCTCTTTTGCTCATTCTCTCTATCAAATAAATAAAACCTTTCAAAAAAATAAAGAAACAAGAAAAAATCCTACAGAGAAGGAATATTTTGAGAATAAAAAAGAGCTCATGGAAATTAAAAGTATAACAACAAAATATTCAAGAGTAGGACTGAAGAATAAAGTCAAAGATACCACTCAGAAAGTAGAGAAAAGAGAGCAAAGAACAGAGAAAAGACTGGACATCTTATTGGACCATGCCAAGTGATTTAACACCAAAATAACAGAAGTTCTAAAAGAAAGCAGGAGAAGAATAATTCAAAAAATTTCTCCAGAAAGTAAGAAATGGATTTGTCAGGTTGAATGAATCCTTTGAATGCTCAGCACACTGGGTGAATATTAACCCAAACCAAATAATACCAGTATGCAATTTCAGAAGATGAGGACAAAGAGAAGTTTCTAAAACCTTCCAGAGAGAAGAACATAGATTTTTTTACACATGATCAAGATCCAAAAGCAATAAACATCTCAAGAGCAATACAGAAAAAGATACAAGAGAACAAAACAATGACTTCATAATCCTGTGTGAGAATGATTTCCCATCTAGACATTTTTCGATTAAGTGTGAAGATAGAATAAGGACATTTTAAATAGATATTCGTGGTTTCAAAAATTTGCCATCTTTCAGAAAGTTACTGGAGGATGTATTTCACTAGTAGGAGGGAATTTACAAAGAAACAAGTGAGACATAAGACCCATGAGTAAACTAATGACAAATTTCAAGGAGACAGCTATTTGGCTGACCAATCAGATCGGAGCAAGATAGAATTCTCCACAGGAAACATCTTTGGAAATTGAAGAATGCCTCCTGTTTTTAAGTGACTAGAGAAGAGATTGACAACACACCAAGAGAGAGTTTGGGGATTGATTAAAATAAACGTACAAAAAATTCACACAACGAACAAAGAAAACAAAACAAATATTAATTCTATAGAAAACAAAAAGTTGTGGATGAATGAAAAAATAACCCACATACTACAAGGCCCATCTGTGAATAGCATTTACAGAACTCTAACCCCTAAGATGGAGTAATCTGGAGTATGGACAGTATCATAGACTGGTCAGTGGATGTCCAGATATTTGAAGTCAGTTCTCAACTGATTTGACCATGGAATTTCAAGTTTATGAGTTGATCAGATGAACTGAAAAAAATATGGCTACAATATTTTGCTGTATTTCATCAAGGGGCTGACCATACTTCTTGCTTTGACACATAAAATTTGGTGTAAGTAATAGCGTACAGGTTCTTGAACCTAGGACTCAAAATGCCTTGTAGCTGTCACACTCACCCCACTGGAACCCTGAGACCATCATCGCCAAGCCTCCTTGAGGAAAATAATACATTGAGAGAAATCCCAGCTGCCCCAGCTGAGCACAGCTCCAACCACAACACCCACTGAATGCAACAGTCCCATGAGAAAGCTCAAGTGAGATCAGGAGGGGAAGAGCCAGCCAGCCAACCCTCAGAATCCTGAAAGACAACAAACTGTTGCTGTTTCAAGCTACTAAGTTGTCAGTCACATTTCTGTGCAGCAACAGATAATCAAGACAGTATATAGTATTTATTTGCTACTTCTGCTAAAATCTCTTCCCTTTCTGGCCCAATGTTATCAATCTTACCATAAATGTTTCTAACTGCTGCTTTTTCTAGGACACTAAGTGTTTCCATGATTCAAGCTTGTTTTTTAATTTGCTTGCCTTCATATCTCTTTCTGACATAAATTTATGTACCTATGATGCACCTATGAAGTACCTATGATGTGATCGTGCTTCTTTGTACATACGATCTCGTCTCTGTCTTCATTTCTGGGCATTACTCCATTCCATCGCTTGACTTCTCGATCCTCCAATTGTGACGCCTACCTCATGACTCTTAGTCTTGAAGACACGGTTCTCTCTCTCTGGAATAATCTCCCTTCCCAATCAGTCTGGCAAACACTTTACGTAGACATACTGGAACACTGTTATTTCCCTGCCAAGTTTAAAATCTGCAATACGAGGTCTCCCATGACCAGGTCTTACTCAGCTGACTCAAAACTCCTTCACTTCATCTCCCAGCAGTCTCTGCTTCTGATGCCCTGGTTCCACACTAATTGGCAAAGCCTCCACTCTCTCCTGAACACAAGCTCAGTGGTTGTTCTCGCTGTTCTTTGCTGTGTTAGTTTTGAGGTTTGTGAGACTGTGTGCTTGGGAAGGTTTTCACCTGCTCTCCACATTTGTTCAGAGGTGAAATCGCCTTCAGTAGATTCTTGAGCTGACACTGCTGTTGACATAGTCCTCTAGATTTTCCCTTATTGGCATCTGTCATAGAAATATGTGGCTTATGGGGTCACTTAAAAGCCTCCAGTATTCAAACCAATTGCGTCCCTCATTATTCCTTCCAAGTTAGATCATCTCACACAGGAGATATTCTTCATCAGGTGAACATTCAGGTCAGGCATGAATTCTATTATGGTTCTGCCCAGTTTGCTGTAGGATGTCTCATCTTGTCTGGATTCAAAATGACCAAAGTTCCTGGAGCACATTCCTTCAAGACACAGGCAGTACTTGTAAGCCTGTTGACAATTACTGTCACCCTGAACATTCACCAGATAATTCTTGAGTTTCTATAGTGATCTTACTGGGTTTTTTTTTAATAGGTACAAATTTTCTATATTAAAACTGTTTTCTCTAGCTGTCCTAGCCTTTAAGGGGGCTTTCCAAGTGTGCTGACTTTGACTCTGCAGCGGTTTTAATTGAATTGTGTGGCTCAAGGTCAGTAATTTCTCAAGTCCTCTTCTAGGAGAGGCAATCTTAACCTGCTCTTTAAGACCTGGCATCTCTTCCTCTTAACTTAGAAGTTATTGTTGAACTTTTGTTACCTCTAGTGAATAACTGAAATGATTCCTCTAGTTTATGTATTCTCTCTAAAAGAAATGAGATCTGGGCGCCTGGGTGGCTCAGTGGGTTAAAGCCTCTGCTTTCGGCTCAGGTCATGATCTCAGCGTCCTGGGATCGAGGCCCGCATCAGGCTCTCTGCTCAGCAGAGAGCCTGCTTCCTCCTCTCCCTGTCTCTCTGCCTGCCTCTCTGCCTACTTGTAATCTCTCTCTCTGTGTCAAATAAATAAATAAAATCTTAAAAAAAAAGAAATGAGATCTGAAAACACTTCCTTTTCTGTGTTCTTTTTAAACTTAAAAAAAAAGTATTTATTTATGCGGGGGGGGCGGGCAGAGGGAGAGAGATAGAGACTACTGAAGCAGATTCCTCGCTGAGCACAGAGCCTGATTCAGGGCTAGGTCTCATGACCCTGAGATCAGGACCTGAGCTGAAATCAAGAGTCAGATGCTTAACTCACTGAGCCAATCAGGAGCCCCACCCTTTTCTTTCTTTCTTTCTTTCTTTCTTTCTTTCTTTCTTTCTTTCTTTCTTTCTTTTCTTTTTTTGCATCCGTTTCTTATGGTCTTGAAGATCTAATGTCATTTTACCCTTCATATACCTCTAGAATATCTTCCATGGTCTTAACACCAAAGAATGCTTTCTCTTCCTCAAGTTTAATTTTTTGCCTTCCTTCCTTTATTTTTATTCTTCTCTTTCTTCTTTCTGAGTATATGTCTGAAGCCTAATTTTTTTTTAATTTTATTTTTATTATTTGCCCAAGGGGTACAGGTCTGTGAATCATCAGGCTTACATCTTTCACAGCATTCACCAAAGCACAAACCCTCCCCAATGTCTTTAACCCATCCACCCTATCCCTACCCTCCCACCCCCCAGTAACCCTCAGTTTGTTTTATGAGATTAGAAGTCTCTTATGGTTTGTCTCCTT
>LNAC01000002.1:4238133-4335725 GCA_002007465.1 Ailurus styani | reverse complement strand
ATTTGTATTTCTCTGATGCCGAGTGATGTTGAGCACTTTCTCATGTGTCTGTTGGCCATTTGGATGTCTTCTTTGGAGAAATGTCTGTTCATGTCTTCTGCCCATTTCTTGACTGGGTTATTTGTTTTATGGGTGTTGAGTTTGAGAAGCTCTTTATAGATTTTGGATACTAGCCCTTTATCTGATATGTCATTTGCAAATATCTTCTCCCATTCTGTCAGTTGTCTTTTGGTTTTGTTGACTGTTTCCTTTGCTGTGCAAAAGCTTTTAATCTTGATGAAGTCCCAATAGTTCATTTTTGCCCTTGCTTCCCTTGCCTTTGGTGAGGTTCCTTGGAAGAAGTTGCTGCGGTTGAGGTCGAAGAGGTTGCTGCCTGTGTTCTCCTCGAGGATTTTGATGGATTCCTTTCTCACATTGAGGTCTTTTATCCATTTTGAGTCTATTTTTGTGTGTAGTGTCAGGAAATGATCCAGTTTCATTGTTCTGCATGTTGAAGCCTAATTTTTAAAACCAGTTCTTGGGCACTGTGATTCTAGGAAACATGTTGCTGCAGGCATAGACCTTTACTTTGCAAAAAGTTCATTAGGCACTTTCTCCGTCTCCAACAAAGAAGAGGGGATATATCCTCTCTATGGGAAGGAATGACATAATTTTACTTTTTTTTTCATGAATACTAAAATCAACCACACTGATGTGAATAAAGTCACACTTTGGGCCTCTACCATGTGGTGGTCAGAATGGTCACCACTTGTGTAATGAACAAAACCACAGCCATTGAGAGCCACTGAGCGATGGTGGTAGAGGGTACGTATGCACAAACATGTGGACAGGGACCACAAATCAAAGATGTTAGCTCTTACTTTGCCAAGAATGCAGTTGAAGACAACACAAAAGAGGGGATTTCAGGCAGCTGATATGGCACTGTCTGTTCAGGCCCGGCACCAATGATTTAAAGTCTGAAATTCACTAGTACGGCTCACTTGGAAGCTGGTGTCATGTGCTTTGCAAAGTCCCCCCTGAAAGCCTGGCCAAAAAACAGCACAAACAGCCAACATTTCTCTCCCTATTAACGTTCAAAAGAAATGGATCCACTTTCTGTCTCTCTTGTAGTCCAAGTCAAAATAGAGTTTATAGTCAAGTTACAGTGGCTTGCTTCTAGAGCTTACGCACCAGACATCTGCCAAGGCCATTATGGCCCATTTTTGCTGAGATACAGTCAGTTGCTGAGGATAAAGCCTCCTTACACGGTGATGACCTGTCAAGGTCAAAATAACCATGTAGCCGGCACACAAAAAATGCCAAGTCTTAAAGCCACTTGCCTAAATCATGCTAGTTTAAAGTCAGTTCCACAACCTTAAAAGCATGTCATATAGTACAGTTTTGACCATCATCTAAGTTTAAAAAAAAAAAAACAGTTGGTTCAGTAAATCACCACCCAAATCTTAAGTTCCACTTACATTACCAGAAGGCTAAGAGCAGAGCACGATACATTCGCTAACAGCAACAGATCCCAAAGGAAGTCCAGAGATGCCGGACCAAGCATGCTTGGTTCTTTTCCTCAGCGTCTCTAAGGAGCTAAGTCATTCCTCCCTCCCAAGAGGCCTAGAATTTTATTTGAGGGCAA
The DNA here is from genome assembly GCA_002007465.1 of Ailurus styani. NCBI lineage: Eukaryota > Metazoa > Chordata > Mammalia > Carnivora > Ailuridae > Ailurus > Ailurus styani. The sequence continues at coordinate 4,334,101 of LNAC01000002.1, read as the reverse complement.
TCATACTATGTCATTAGTTCTTAATTGGGAGCCATCTTGCCCCAGTGGCAATGGCTGGATAAATTTTTGGCTATCCGAATTGGAGGGGTGTTACCGGCATCTAGTGGACAAAGGCCAGGGACGTTGCTAAACATTATACGAGGCACAAGAAAGCTCCCACGACAGAGCCTTCCCGGGATCAAGGGGACAGTAGTACGAGCCTGAGAACAACTGCTCCGTACAGAAGTACGAATGTTGGGAAATAATACTTCTTCTTCACACTTAGATTCACTGCCTCCCTAAAATTCCACGTGAGGGAGGTAGACAGGACACTCCTCAGGACAGCAGAGTGCGGGTAGAAAGGGGGAAGATACTAGAGAAGAAAATGATAAATATCCTTTTCAAAATGATGTGCCTGTATTTGGAATTGTCAGCGGTCTACATGGCCATATTTTAGGGGACTTCATTGTACTGTTGCCTTTTCATGTATATTTAAATGGTTCTACAATGGTTAATTAATATTTCTGTAGCGCTACCTTTTAAGAAGGAAATCACTTCCTTTACTTGAGACATCCGGCCTGAGGCCAAGTCAGGGGAAAAAGAAGGTATCTTATGACGTGAATCTGAGCTGCCTAGCAACACCAGGGGGCCTGTGTCCCCAGTTGGAATATTGCAAAGAAGTAGTGTTCAGATTCTGACAGTCCTCCTGGGAATAGAGAAGAACTTATTACAATTATTATTATTTATCTTTCAAGTGACAACAGAACTCTCACTGCTCTGCAGAATAAAAAGGAACAGATGACTTGGCAAATTCTTCATCACAAGTTCCCTGAGGCCTGCGTTCTCCTCTTTTGTGTTGCATAACGGGGAAGATAGAGTTGCTTGACTCTTAACATATTATTAACTCTAAATCACGTCTGAAACGGGAGCCCTGTGAGGAGGTTTTAGATAACGACGCATCAAAGAAAAAAACACGGTCTAAAAATATTTGGCTTAAAATCTCATTCACAATGTGCCAACTATTATTTTCCTTGCTCTCTTGCCTGCCTTGGCAAAACCATAATCACAATAATTTCCCAATCATATTCAGTGGGGAAGAGGGTGGGGACTTCGGGACCCAGCTGGCAGATTTATAGAAACTGACGGAAGTCCAGTGCAGAGAACTCTAGAATCATACAATTCTAGAGTGAAAAGGCAGTTGTGATCATCCAAATTAACCTCCCTATTTTGAGAAACATGGAAACTGAGGCTCAAAAATGGAGGTATACCTTGCTGGAGGTCATACAGTATGTTAGTAGAAAAGCTAGATGTTCTAACTCCAGTACCAGTCCTGTCTCCACTCGTGACACTTTCTCATCTACTGCATTACCCTTCCGTCAAATATTCATTGAACATCCATTATATGCCTTCATTTGCATTCATTCAAAAATGAAGCACAGAACTCTTAGGAGCTAACAGTTGGGGAAGAGGAAGGACTTGTGTATTGGCAATTATAGGAACAGACAGTAAGTGATACACGCCCTGATAGAGATCCAGGCAGTAAAACAGAAAATCAGTGAAATGAAATTCAAACTTCTCTAGAAACGAGACAGGTTATGCAAACAAGTGAAAGACGCTGTGTGTGATTAAAGGGATTAGTGAGGATCGGCCAAACAGAGACTCCAGAACCTTTCGACTGTCAGCTCTAGCTAATTATCACCAAGAAGGAATGCAGGCCCATTTTTTTCCCCCCAAGAGACACTAAGCATCTTAATTTTTATGTAAAATGGTGATGCTTTTAAATGATGTTGATTAAATAGAATTGTTTTAAAATCATGAATTTTGTACGTGCATCGTGGGGAAGGGAGGACTGATCGGGAAAAGAGAGAAAAGGGAGAGACCCACCAGTAAGGAGCTGATAGGTTTGGGGACGAGATGGCTATTAGACAGATGCCAAATGTTATGCAAGTTGTGATTGCTTTGGTTTTGTTTTAAAGTAAGGTAATCCTCGAATGAGCTATTTTGTATGTGTTTTCATTGTGTCAATAATAACGGGCACATTTTCTGACTCTTACAGCCTTCATAGGTACCATGGGTCTTACCATTTGCCTTTTCCTTACAGATTGAGATGTGAAACATCTCTGCTGCTCTCGTGCTACCCCCCTTGAACCTTAGGTGGGCAGTGAATCTCTTTTGTGACAAGTGTGTATTGAAATTGCAGAACAGATGGGAGTTGGTTAGAAATCATAAAGAACAGAGAGAAGCCAGCCATGAGTTACGATTGCCAAGAAATCCTCCAAAGTTATTCTGTATTAAGTAGCATGGAATATACTGGAAAACCCAAAATACTGGAAGAAAAATGGAGTTCATTGCTTTGCCTTTTTGCCAAAGAGGAGTAAAAGCTTTTTGATAGATTTTAAGCACCTGCTTTCCATCTCCTGAGCCAGAGTGCATGACGATTTCCTTTCAAACCTGGAATGGTGAGGGTACAGGAGGGGGGATGGTTGGTACTCAGGACTTTCTACCACCCACAACTGGAGGAGCCGCACCACTGAAATGGGAAGTCTTGTGGAGTAATGGCACTGTGTAGGGGACATGGATTCTGTTCTTCAACATACTTACAAAATACAACACATAGAGGCATGAATGTTATTTCAGCCATAGACCGTTATAACAGGAGAAAGAAATTGTGTTGCTCTTAAATCAGATTAAGGAAAGCACAGAGTAATTCATTATGGGTGATTTTCTCATTTCCATAATTGTTCTGTTTGTTGATGGAGAAACCATACAACCACTGGGATAAAACGTTTACTGAGTACTTACTATGTGCACGGCATTGTCTCCTTACTGAGATTTGTCACATGAACAACATAGTCCTTGACATACACCATGCTCGACTTGGACTTGGAAAAGCTATTTCTTCTTTCTGAAATGCAATTCTCTTCAATTCATTCTTCAGATTTCAGCTTAAAGAATTCTCCTATCTAGGAAGCCTTCCTGACCCTGAAATGTTGGATTACGAACTCTTCCCTGTGCACTAGCCTAAAAGACTGTGCATACCTCTACCATGGCAGTGACTTCCTGTCTCTTCCTCCAGACTGTAATGGAAAGTAGAGTTTTATTCAACCTTACAGCCTCAGTGTCTCTCATGGTGCTTAGTGTACTGCACACACGCAGTGAATGTTTGTGGCATGAATGAATAAATGAGTGAGTGGATGAATGAAGACATGAGTCATTGGATGGATGAATGGGTGGATGGATGAAATATGTCAGGCATATAGAGGGAGTGACTTAACTCCACCTCAAGAAATCAGCAACGACTTTACAGAGAAGATAAAAATATTTTGGGGGATTTTTAAAAAAGATTTTTTTATTCATTTGAGAGAGAGAGAGACAGCATGAGGGGAAAGGCAGAGGAAAAGGGAGAAGCAGACTCCCTGCTGAGCAGGGAGCCCAATGCAGGGCTTGATCCCAGGACCCAGAGATCATGACCTGAGCTGAAGGCAGACTCTTAACTATCTGAGCCACCCAGACGTCCCTTGTTGGGACTTTATACATTATTTAACTCATTTGTTAAAGATTTTTTGAGGCTTCACTCAGTGCCATATGCTTTTTAAGATAGTAGGAATACAGTGTAGAACAAAACTGCCAAGTTCTCTGTTCCTAGAGTTTATAGAGTAGGGCTAGAGAGAGAGAGAAAGAGAAAGAAAGAAAGAAAGAAAGAAAGAAAGAAAGAAAGAAAGAAAGAAAGAAAGAAAGAAAGAAGAAAAGAAAGATGAAGGAAAGAAGGGAGAAAGAGGAGAGAGAGGGGGAAAGAACATTCTAGGGAGTGATAAGTGCTATAGGAAAATAAAACAGTATTATATGAAAGGGTGTGAATAAGGGCAAAAATGAGTAAAGCTTTTCCACAGCAAAGCTCAACCAAAAGTCTATAATTTTCTTAACTGATTCTGCTCAATTCTCAAGCTTCCTATTTATGGAAGGTGTCAAAGCTGTGTTCTGAAGGATGATTTCTTTAGTTGGGCAGGGCCTTCGGTCCTTTGCTGTTTTTTCCTCTTTCCACTCTGAACTTCCTGAATTTTTCTACTACACTCTCAACAAGACCCCTTCTTTCTGCTTACTCAAGCCTACAATCAAACTCTAAATCTCTTGGAAAACCACCTGTATCCTTTTTGCTTCCATAGTGAAATGATCCAAGGAAAATGAAAGGAAATAAAGAAGGTGGTGGTGTGTTTTGTTTAAGCTTAGAACAAAAAGAATGGATTGCCAGAGTGGGCGGTCACAGCAGGCACCGTGACAAGACTCTTTCTCCCAGATGGGACATCAACACTGGGAAACTGTCCTGTCTTTGGGCTTTTGGCATGGACATGTCATAAATCTTTGGCAGCATGAGATGCCTGGCAGTCCAAAATTCTCAGCAGAACTATGTAACTAATAATCAAGGAATTTAGATACTGGTCAACCCAAAATATATATTACAATTTAAAAGTATCTAGTGGAAGCATTGATGTGTCAACAGAGTTGTCAAAATTCTCTCTTTGATCGAATGTGAGCATAGTCAGTGTAGGCATCTCAAGACTCATGCCCGTAGGCACTGTGGCTATGTTCCATAAAAATCCCCAAATTCCATGTAAGAACCATGGATGCTTAATGTGTCAAATTCCACTCACGCTTATTGCATAGTGAGCTTTGTTCTTCCAATGGTAATTCATAGGTGTTAGATACTCGGAGTAACAACAGGTCACCTTCATTGCCTGAAACATCACTGAGCATTAATGATAATATCCACTATTCCAGCTTCTGCATCACACAGGCAAGAAAATCCAGTTTGGTGGTAGATTTAATATGTCTGTATTACATACAGCGCTTCTCGGGACGGCTATCCCCGGAAGTTTGTGTTACAACCACTTTGCTCTGTTGGTAACTGTTTTCACTAATCAAAGGACATCCGAAAGGAATTTTCACTTCTACAAAAAAGGTGAAAAACAAAAACTAGCGTGGCTGAGAGAGCAGCTCACCAAGCTCCTTCTCCCGGACAGACCCTTCTGCATCTCAGCGTCTGTGCTTTGTCTTCATTCATTTTGTTCATCCATGAGCAACAAGTGTCCTAAAAGAAAAGCCTAAGGGAAGTTAAGTTTTGGGTCTGGGAATGTTTCAAATTTTTCTTATATGAGTTAACAGGAATTGTCTCTTCGCTTGATGCTGTTTCGCCTTATGAAAGGTTTCATAGGAACGCTCTACCTTTGGATAGCAAGGGGAAACCTGTAACTTGCTGCTTCCAACTTGGACCTTTTAAGCGAACAAACAGGCACTTTAAGAAAGCTGCCCTGTTCCACTAGAGCCCAAAGACAAGTGCATTTTTTTATTTATTTAGAACAGGAGTGGGAGGGGCGGAGGGAGAGAAAATTCCAAGCAGACTCTGCATGGAGCCCAATGCCAGGCTTGACCTCACGACCTCAGATCAGGACCTGAGCTGAAACCAAGAGCCAGTTGCCTAGCCAGTGGTGTCACCCAGGTGCCCCAACAGGTGCTTTCTATGTATTGATTCACTCAACAAATATTAACGAAGACCTACTCTGTAATGTGGCATTATGCTCGTTGCTAGGGCACAGTGGAGTTTATTTTCTAATTAGGAAGATATTCATCAAATATTTATACAGCTAAAAATCAAAGTACAAATGATACAACAGGCTACAGAGGCAAGATGTAGGGTGCTGTAAGAACAAGTGACAGGGATGTAGACCTAGTCTGGAGAGTCAGGGAAGTCTGCCCCAAGGAAGAAGCAAATGATGGGAACCTAAGGGAGTTAACTGGGTGAATGGAAAGCCAGGAATGGATTAGGGAAGAGAGCTCCAAAGAGAGGAAACCGCATACAAAGTCCCTGCACTGAATTCACAGAGAGGTTCAATCGAAACGGCCAGTGTGCATGAAAGCGATCGTTCTGAGATCAGACTGGACCGGTGGGTTGAGGTGAGACCTCGTAGGGCCCAATAGGCCACTTTAGAGAATTTGGTCTTTATTCTTAGAACAATAGGAATCTCTTAAAGAATTTGAAGCAGAAGCATGGTCAGGCATTCCAATAAATTTCTTGTTAAGTATGCCTCATCTTCCATTTTAATAAAAATGAATAAAATCTTGCTTTTCTGGGCTGGAAGGGTGGTAAACATCCTTTCCCGCTGAAACCGTTTCCTTGCTGGTAGACATGCTCTTGTCAAGAGTTGCTAAAGTTGTGAATATGTTTACTTCGTCTCAGATCGTAGAGTTCTCTCACTCAAAGGAGATAAAGACCTGATGTGCCTCAAAGATGTGAATATATTTTGAAAAGTAAAGAAGAAAAGTTCTAGAATGCCTTTATAAGGAACGACATAACTTACAAAAACATTATATAAGCAATGACAACATGGCTTACGTAACTGTGGGTCTAACCAATCAGCATAAGGCTGATACCGTTGCAAACCAATGGACTGTGAGACACTTCCAGAGCACTGGATTGCCCCAATTAGCCTACAGCCTACTGAGACCTACTGGCCCCTGTGTCCTAGGGAGTGTGCAGAGCTGGCTGCAAATTGCTACATGAAGACCGTTACATACCCCCTACCCTTGGCAAAGACCCTGAGATAAACCTGCTGGCGAGGAGCAAAGACTGAGCTGGTGAGAAAGACGTGCCCTTCCAGCCTCACCCCATCTTGCTTCCTTGCAGATGTCTCTTAGCTTCTAGAGGAAATAAAAAAGTACAAGCTTTTTAAACTAAGTGGTATTTATGTGCAATTTCCCTTGGTATCGAAAACCCCAAATGCCAAACCTGGGTCCTTGTTTTGACCTTAGCTGTATTTCCATAGATTAAAAAAGGCATGCTTTTTGAAAACTTTTTTTTTTTTTTAATACCAGATGGAGAACTGCCTCTCTGGACACATTTTAGCTTGTTTGTTTGTTTTGTTTTGTTTCCCTTCATCTTCCTGATCTACAAATGTTAGTGTGTCTGGGGCATCTTATTCTCCTAGTGAACTCATTCCGCCTCGTGGCTTTAAATACGCTGGTCAAATGTTGAAGACTCTCAAATTTATATCTCTAGCCAAGATTTTTCCCTCTGAACTATAAACTCATAAATTCAGCTGTCTGATCAATCACTCTGCTTAGATGTTTAATAAGCATCTCAAACTGCACGTGGGAAAAACTGAATTTTTTTATTCCCCCCCAGTAAGGAAAATTCATGATTTCAGTTGCTCAAGCCAAAAACCTTGACTCTTTTTTATTTCATAAGGTATTATGATTTATTAAAACATTCTGGTTTTACATTCTAAATCTATCAAAAGCCAAATAACTTCTTACCACTTAACTAGTCTCCCCACTTCTCTCTTGCCCCTTTCAGTCTGTTCTCAACACAGTAGTCAGATCCTGATGAAACATATATCTGACCATGTTATTCCTCCACTCAAATATTTCAGTGATTTCTCATCTAATTTAGCACAAAAGCTAAATTCCTTAAAGCGAGCTACAAAGCCATGGAAGAGGAGCTTCCATATCGCTTCTCGAATCCTACCTCTACTCTTCCTGGTTCTGGTTCACTCTGCTTTAGCCCATTGGCCTCTTTGTTGTTTCTTGAACACATAAGTTCACTCTCACCTCAGGACTTGGATTTGCTCTTTCAGTACCTGGAATGCTCTTCTTCCAAATACCCAAATGACTCACACCTTCACTTCTTCTAGGTCTTCATTCACATATCACCTTCTCAGAACCCAAAACTGTTTTCTGGACCATCCCCTATCCTTACACAATTCTTATACATCCTCCCCTGCTTATTTATCTCCTGTAGTTTTTATCATCCAACATAATCTATATTTTACTTATTTATCTTATTTATTATCTGTTTCTACCAGCAGAATATCAACTCCTGAAGGGCATGGATTTTTGTCTCTTTTATGTGCTTTTATTTTCTCCATGGCCTAGAAAATTGCCTGGCCCTTAGTTGCACTCAAAATATATGGGTCAAATGTAAGAATTCATCTTTATAGCACAGTGAGTAAAAATGTAGTGAATGCAGCCAATAAAGTACTAGGCAGCAGGTGGAAGTACTTAATTGGATGAACAAACAGTGTCATAAATAAATATTTTTTTAAGTCGAGGTAAAAGTGACCCCCCAAAATAGTAAAATTTGGTGATTTGATACATTTGTAAAGTATACCATGGTGATTCGATATATGCAGACCTTGTGAAATCTTTAAGCTCATAGTGATGAGTGAATAAAAATAAGATACAGAGTATAATCTTTCACATAGTAACATTTATACAGTTTAAAACCCCATTATGCTGAAATAACATCATATTTCTTGCAAGTATATTTACCTACAGGAATAAGCAAAATGAGAGAAGAAAATAATGGCAATGGGGGGGGGTAGAGGGAGAAAATAGTAACAGATAAAACAAGAGAGGAACGTTGTATGGACTAGTGATGAGACGTGCCATGAGCTGAAAACTGTGAGTCACTCGGCCCTTGACACCCAAAATAGCCACATACCCAAATGGGACTCGCTCCTGACACAGTGTGGAGAATGGCTTGTGGGAGGCAAGAGCCCATGTAGGATGGATGACCAGATAGTGCAATTGTCCAGCGGGATATGATGGTGGGTGGAACTAGCATGGCAGGAAATGGAGATAAATGGATGCATTTGAAAGGTACTGGGGGAGGTAAACGTCTATAGAGTCTGATGCTGAATTGGCTCTAGAGTGAGGGGAAAGATAGGGACATTTCAAAGACAATTCTTGAGTTTCTGCTTCTGACTTCATCGTTCAGTGGAAAAGGGAATATTGGCGTAAGAATTTCCTCATCATTTTTGCTTTGGTCGTATATTTATAATTTTGACCATCTATACAAAACACAATCAGGTAGTAGTGTTCATGAAGCAAACACCACAATATTTCTCATTTGATAAGTGCTTGAATTATGCTTTATGGGATTCATAATTCATATTTCCTGGTTCATTTTGACTTCAGATAATAAGATGAATTAAATTGAGTCCAGTAGTACTTTAGATTATGGGAAATTACTAGATTAAAAAATAATCTTTAAAGCTTCAGGATTCAGGGCTTTGTACTTTGCAAAGCATTACTTAGACAAATTGAGGGGATGACAAATGCAGAGCATAGAGCCTGATAACATAAAACAAAAACCATAGCAATTATTTGGAACTGGCTGAGGTCAATTTAGTTGAAGCATCTTGCAAGAGATAAACACATGCACAAATTTAAAATGAAATTTAAAAGTGAATATCTCTCAGTATTGGAATTAATCATTCTCATTCCTGTCTTTCTATTGTGCTCTGTACCTTTATGATAGCACTTATCACATTCTGCACTGAATTATAATTACTGGTGGTACATGTCCTATGTTTCTTACTCTTACTGGCCGAAGACCATGTTTCATCTGGTATTCTACTCACTGCTTATACATTGCTTAGTGCATAATGGTCACTCATTGTATGTTTGTTGAATTTAGTTATCTTTTATTTTTTTTTAAGATTTTATTTATTTATTTTAGAGAGAGAGAGTGAGAGCTTGACTTAGGGGATGGGCAGAGAGAAAAGAAGAGAGGGAATCCCAAGTGACTCCATGCTGAACGTGGAGCCTGATGTGGGGCTCGATCTCACAACCCTGAGATCATGACCTGAGCCGAAATCAGGAGTTGGCCACTTAACGGACTGAGCCACCCAGGTCCCCTGGATTTAGTAATCTTTTACATTTAAGTGAAATTTGAATTTATCTTTTATACTAGTTATTATGTTATTGATTTTAATGTTTTTTAATAATTTTAAAAAGTTCCTAACTAGTTTTCCTAAGAAAATGACTTACAAGTATGAGTTTATGTTTGACGAACTTGACTGCTGGACTCTGAAACGTGTAAGGGCTGTGCTTACTACCTTCTGAAGCTCCATTCAAAGAATTCGCCATTTTCCTGTCTTTCTGATTCTTGTTCCCTATTCTTCTTCTTGTTAACAGTTTTGAACCAATTACATATGAAGAGGTAGTGATATGACTATTGTGTCTCAGCATCTACTGCTGATACTTGAAAAGCAAATCTGAGGCAAGAAATGATGATACAAGTCTGTGTTAATAGAAGCTTGAATTTTGTTAATCATGTGAAAGAGGAAAACAGGTAGATATGTATGTGAAATTGCTTAGATCAGTAATCAATAACTCTTCAGGTTACCTTAAATCCTCTCTGTGCACTGCTTTTCTCCCCTCACATCATTCAGCAAGTATTTATTGAGTGTTTTAGGTAGGGACACATCAATGAATAAAACCAATCAAAATCCTTGTCCTTGTGGAGTTTATACTCCAGGAGAGGGAAACAGACAAAATAAAATAAGCATCACAAAAAAATGGACAGAGGAAGAAGAGAGAGGATACACAGATGTATGTGTTGGATGGTGGAAAGTACTAAGGGGAAAATGTAGAACAGGGTAAGATGGGTTCAGAGCATGAGGGGCGTGGACGGGCGATTTGCATTGTGAACTAGGGAGGTTAAGACAGGTCATGCGGTGAGATTAAGACCTGAAAAAAGCTCTGAAGAATCTGCAGGAACTAGTCAAGCAGTTGTCTGGAGGAGAGTATGCTGGGAAGAGAGAAGAGCTGGCTCAAAGGCCTGGCGTTTCTGAGGAAAACGTCGAGGACGGTGTGATCAAGAGGAGTGGGCTAATGGAGTCTTGAGGACATTGTGAGAAGTGTGGGTCTTACTCGTGGTGAAGACTCATTACAGGGCTGTGAGCAGAGGAGTTACACAATCTGACCTGTCATTTTTTTTTTAAGATTTTATTTATTTATTTGACACAGAGAGAGATCACAAGTAGGCAGAGAGGCAGGCAGAGAGAGAGGAGGAAGCAGGCTCCCACTGAGCAGGGAGCCCAATGCAGGCCTCGATCCCAGGACCCTGAGATCATGACCTGAGCTGAAGGCAGAGGCTTTAATCCACTGAGCCATTTTTAAGGATCTGGCCACTGTATTAGGGTAGACTGGGGGGTGGGGAAGTTACTACCACCATTCAGGTGAGAGATGGGGCCGAAATCAGAATGATGGTAATGTAAGTGGTGGAAAGTGGTCAGCGGCTAGATACATTTTCGAAGGTAGAGTCCATCGAACTTCCTAACATACTGGATGTGGGGGTCACTCCAAACAGCCGGCAGGGTGGAGCTGCCATAAATTAAGATGGGGGGCTTGAATGTGGGGGTGGGTGGTCAGGAGTCAGTTTGGGATGAGCTGGACTTGAGATGTGGGTTAATCATCTGCAATCCTACCTTAATACTTCTCAGTAGAGAAGGAGCTTGGAGACTACGGTTATACAGTATTTTTTGGTCTAGTCAATACCATTTCTTTACAAATGAAGGGGTTCATTTGTCAAAAGATTGGATGACTTGTACAGGATTTCACAGATGGCATTGTTGCATGAACCTTTGTTTTTATAAACTGCCGTCTAGGCATTAAATCATAGCCAAGCTCAGAATGCTCTGACCTATTTAAGGGAAAACCTGCCAGAGATAATGACTCCAGTCACTCGAGAAGGGGTTTATAAAAAAAAACAAAAAAACAAAAAACCTCCCTTGTAATGAAGACATATAACTAACACTCATTAAGAGTTTGCAACATGCCAGACACACTGTCCCATGATCTCACTTAAGGCTTAAGCAGCTCCATGCGCTAGATGCTACGACTACTCTGTTTTACAGAAGAGGAAAAGAAATCACTCAGAATTTAAGGAATTTGCTAGTAAGGGCAGAGCTGGGATTTAAAGCCAGCATTCTGAGTCTAAAATTTTGTGCCATATCTCCTTTCTTCAGCTTTAAGTATTCCAGGTCTATAAAACTTCAGTTGGTGCTCAGAAGGTGACTTGGGAAGCTGGTCACTGTGTCATTTATAGCAGTTGAGGTTGTGACAACAGGTGTTGAGCAATCATGTATATTCTGGCACTCGGGAAGAAGATGGCGGGGGGAGGTGTACAGGAAGAAAAAGAGTTAAGGAACTGGGAAGAGAAGATTAGGACTGCCAGATTTCAAAGACAAATTTTCCAACTTAATTCTAAGACCAATTATTTTTTGGAGAAGTCCCGTTTAAAATAAAAACCCAGGGAAGGTTTTTAAACATGAAGTGATTACTTTAAATTAAAGGCACATGCAGGTTGAGCTTACGTATTCAAGGATAACTTGTATAAACTTGTCTATAAACCAGAATTTTTACCATGATTTTATTGATTGTATAGCTGATAGCCTGGAATTTAATTTAAAATGTGCCGGTGACTAAACTAACCTCTATTGGCGCTGACACACAAAGTGAAATTGTGGATTTGTTTGTAGTTTTTCAGCTAGATTTGCTATGACTCAAGAGAACTCCTGGCGAAGTCCGTGTCCGTAGGTTTACTATGGTGATATCACGATGTCCCCTTTTTTAGGCATGCAAAGTCACTTCAGGAAGTAAACGAGGTACATATGTACCGCCTTCCTTTCTTTGGTACTTCCTCACCCTCAGAGAGAGGAGACATTGCCTCCTCAACTCAAACCAGCAAAATGGTGGTTGATGAAACCATCATATCTTTAAAAGATATTGAGATATTGAGATGAAAAATGGCTGAGAAGGTTTGTCTTAGCTACACCTGCCGGCAACCTTTATTGTTAAAACAAAAGAACCGTTGTGTTCATCAATGCACTTTATTTCTTTGGCTTTATTTGGATTCCCTTTGTGGTACGGTTTTGACATTTTCACGTCTAAGTGATTGAAGAGCTTATCTTTCAAGGCCTTTGTCTGCCCCCTGGTGGTCATATGGAAAATTGCACCCGCGAGCAGTGGAAAGCCATTTGTGTCTTTTCAGGCCACGTGAAAAAATTGTATTTCAAATTTGCATTCGGAAGTTCATTGGCTCTCATTTCATCAACAGGTAGATCCTGCATTAGGTTACATCACTGTTTTCTTAATTTCATTGAAGGTTTTAAATGAATCTTATTATATAATGTATATCCTAACGTGTCTACAAATTTCTTTTTGCTTCAAGTGTACAGAGTTTAGAGTCTGGGAGGTCACTTGTTAGGAAACAAAAAAGGAGAGAAGCAAGATTAAGAGTCATTCCTGGAACAGAGAGGAAGACTGGTGTTTCATGAGATGTTTCCCCGTTGCTGGAGCGGTAAGACCAAGGCTTTCCTCTGGTTCCTTTTCTTTTTCTTTAACACACACTGACTACACACACACACACCGACTACACACACATGCACGCACACGCACACACTCATACACACACTGAATGGTGATTCAGTTTCCTCTAAGAATAAAGTACGGGTAATGGCTTTATGTTTAAATTAAATTCCAACTTCATTCAATCCCCAAAGTGAATTGCTATCTCTCTCTCTAAGGAGAAAGAGACCTGCCTCTACCCTTTGAATTTGCTACTCTTCAAGTCTTTACCATCCCCATCACGAAAAAGACAAAACAAAATCCAAACAACCGTAGAAGCCCAATTTCATCCAGGGCTCCCTCCCCACTATTTTGTAACTAATGACAATTCTCCTTGACTTTACCGTGCTTCCCACGATTAGAAACAGCTCTCAAGATAGACCTATTTTTTTTTGTTAAAAGAGAAAAAAAAAATCCTGGTGCTGCTTGCACTATAAACCATGGCCAGAGAAAAGTAAGCCCCGACTCTCAAGTTTTTATATCAGCTCTATGCTTTGTGGGAAAAGGAGTAAGTGTTCGACTTTCTTTGTTCAGTAATTTCCAGGCAAGGTATGCAAGAGAATGACATCTTTATACTGGAGCGTATTTCTGTCCAATATGAAATAGGAAATGCAAATCTCTTAATGCTATGTTGAGTATGATCCCTCTCTAAAAGTATATTTGAAATGAAAATTGTAAATCCAACTGCTTGCTTTTTTCCTGAACATATGAATTTCTGAAAATTTCTCAGCACCGAATTACAACAGGCCTCGATCTCTTGGCCTAGGCAGTTTCTTTAGCAGGCTGGGAAAGCAAACTCTTGTCTGTGAGGGGTGTATGCTTCTGTCCGACCTGAACCAAGCATTTGTCTAGATGGAGCAAGAGGTAAGGAATAGTACTAAGGAGACTTCATTTGCCTTGAGCTCAAATAAAATACATTTTATTTACTAGATTACTGGTTTATTATAAAAGGATACAACTCAGGAACAGCAAGCATAGTGGGGAAAGGGCTTGGAGCTTCTACACCCTCTTGGAGCACACTGTTCTCCCTGAATCTTCCTATGTTCACCAACTGTGAAGCTCTCTGAATGTTGTCCTTTTAGGATTTTTATGGAGGCCTCATTACATCAGCATGATCGATTACATTGTTGGCCATTGATGACTGAACTCAATCTCCAGCTCCTCCTCCCTCCTGGGAGGGTGCAGGGTAGGCCTGAAAGTTCCAACCTTCTGATCATGCAGTTGCCTCCACCAGCAATCAGCCCACATCCTTAGGTGACCTTGGGACTTTCTAAAAGTCTCTTAATTAACATAACAAAAGACACCTTTCTTGCCCTCATCCCAGGAAGTTCCAAGGGTTTTTAAGGAGCTTGGTGCCAGGAACAGACACAATATATTTTTTTAAGGTTTTATATATTTATTATTTGACACAGAAAGAGAGATTACAAGTAGGCAGAGAGGCAGGCAGAGAGGGAGAAGGAAGCAGGCTCCCTGCTGAACAGGGAACCCGATGGGGGGCTCGATCCCAGGACCCTGAGATCATGACCTGAGCCGAAGGCAGAGGCTTTAACCCACTGAGCCACTCAGGCACCCCCAAAATATTTCTTATTATAAATAACAGTGTCACACAAAACTTGCTCTGATTGGTTCACTTTTGAAGCTGATCCGTTGCTGTGATTGGACTTCTATTCAAGTGTAAGTAAACACTTTAAGGGTAAAATAAGTTTAAGGGTAAAAGGGTAAAATAAGTTTAAACTTAGAATGAGAATTATTATAAGTTCATGAATTTTTTGAAAATCTCTGTATCCTATGGTATAAGTGATACTATTTTTTTGTTTTTCAATTTTTTCAGCGTTTTTTTTTTTTTAATTCTGCCTTGCAATTCTTTTTTGGCAGTATCTTGGGCAGACTCCACAACTTTCTATTTCCTTTTGTCTATTGAAATTAAATCTTGGTTCTATTTAAATCTGCGATCTTTATATTTGATCCAAAGTTTTACAGAGTCTATATAGGCCGTGTTATTTGTAGTGTTGGAAAATTTTTACCTTCTTTCCATCTAGATTCTTTGGTTGTTCTAATAATTAAATTGACACATGACAGATTAATAGGAAAAGAACAAATTTAATTTAGTCCATACGGGAGCCCTGAACATAGAAGACCCCTGGGCGAGTCAGGCAATTGAGGCTTGTATGCCACCCAGAGCTAAGGCATAGGATGGGTGCCTGCACAGGGGAGGAGGTTAATTCACAGGGCAGTAAGAAGGGCAGATGTTTAGTTTAGTAATGAGATGTTTGCCTTGCCCTACAGATAGGTCCTTTAGATAAAATCTTATCTCATAGTAGCTCTCTTTCTGGACCAGGCCCCATATCTAAATTCTTTTAGGTAATTCAGGGAGGGGTAAAAGTTTTTCTTGAGTCTGTTGGGTCTTGACTGCCTTGAGCTCAAAATAATCCTCATGCCAAAGAGGCATATACTGGCAAAACCTGCTCCCTTTCACGTTCAAAGTGTGGCCCATGGACTTTTTCTGGTCCACGAATGGTTTACTACTGGTGAGAGGAAAAATAAGTGAGAATAAGCATTTAGAAGGTTGGATAACAACTTGACATTGATATAACACCCAAGTTCATTCAAGCCGCTCCTCCAAATTCTATGCTTCATCACATAGACCTATGGCACTACTGAGAAGCCTCGTCTGGGTACCCGGAGGGCCGCAGGGAATTGGAATGAAGCAGAGATTTGTCCCCATCTTCTTCTCAAGCGGCACATTCCTTTCCAGCCTCCCTGGCACAGGCCCTGGAGGAGGCTCCCTGTCTTTGGTCTCCTTGTTCACGTGTGCCCCCGCACCCAGGGCACACATCGCCAACCTCTCCTAAGACCGCTCTCATCGCTCTTGGCTACAGAGGCAATGGCACTGTGGGAAACAACATGTTCCCACAGTTCAGCAATTGTTCAGCAAGGGAGTGAGTTTCTAGTGATTTTTTTTTTAGAGTTACCTCACATTTATATGAGAGATTGTCTTAAAGCTCTCCTGTCTCACATGGCTTGAGCTGGATGGAAGTGGAGGCAGAAATGGAAAATTCCTTTAAAATTACATTTTCTATAGCTGTCTGTCTCTGTCTCTCTGTCTCTCTCCCTCTCTCAGCTGTTGTGATGTTTGGTGATTGGGTAGAGGTTGAAGTGAATGGGGCCAATTCTATTATCTCCTAAGTCTAAAGCTGCCTTCAGATTCTGGTAATGTTTGGTAAATTCTGATTTCAGCCTCAAGTCTTAACCATAATTCTGGCCAATGGAAAAAAAAAAGTCCTCTCAACATCCTATTACAACTGCCTCAGTAGATTGCATTCTCTTTGAGAGGAAGAGGTTGAAACCATCTGTGATGGTTGATTTTATATACCATCTTGACTGGGACAAGAGATGTTCAGATAGCTGGTAAGATGTTATTTCTGGGAGTGTCTGTGAGGGTGTTTCTGGAAGGGATTAGCATATGAATCGGCAAAGTAAAGATCACTCTCACCAGTGCAGGTGGATGCACCCAGTCCATTAAGAGCCTGAATAGAACAAAAAGGCAGAGGAAGGGTGAATTTGCCTTCTTGCCGGAACTGGGCATCCATCTTCTCCTGCCCTGTGACACAGGCAGTGCTGGCTCTCAGGAGGCCCCAAGGCCCTCAGACTCAGACTGAATTATACCATCAGCTTTCCTGGTTCTCTGTTTGGCAGATGACAGATTGTGGGACTTCTTAGCCTCCATAGTAACATGAGTCCATTCCTATAATAAATCTCTATCTATCATCTATCTATCTATCTATCTATCTACCTATCTCCCATTGCTTCTGTTTCTTTGGAGAACCCTAATACATCATCCTATTAGTTGTTATATTCTACATGGGCCTCTGGAAACCCAAGCAGCAATTATGCAGAGTAATCTGACTTCTGATGATAACAGCCCAGAGTTCAGGGAATTCCTGGCCTTGGACTGAAGTTCGGTTCCTTTTCTAACAATAAGTCCCATCCTAATTTCCATATGCAAGTAGTCTATTTCTCTGAAATGAAAGATGTTGTAAGAATTAAAATGTGTCAATGTATGTTAGGCTCTTAGAACAGTGCCTGGCACACAGGAAGCACTTAATAAACGTTAGCTGTTAACTATAGCTTTGTTCTAACCAGGATGCTTTCTCAATCATCTTATTGTCATAAAAGCATTGCTGCAGACTGAAAAATGGCTCAATTTTCTGTCCTTCTCTGCATCCATGCTCGTTACATTGAACCTTTCCTATCAAGATAGAGGCTCTTTCCCCAATCCTTGAATCTAGACTGGCCTTGTGACTTGTTTTAGTCAATAGAATGTGATAGAAGTGACTCCGTGTCGGTCTGAGCCAAGTTCTTTGTGGACTTCAACTCTCTCTTCAGTTCCTTCTTTTATCAAGAGAACAAGCCCAAACTAGCTTGCTGGAGTGGAGGATTGCTAAGGCACCTCCGTTAGAAGTCAGCCACCCCTAGTCAGCTACGCTGCTGAGCTGAGGGACAACAGACTACGGACACGCGGGGAGGCCCAGCCAGCCACACCCAGAGGAACTGACTGTCTGAGAACAGCCTGAACTGGTGGGCTTCAGAATTAAGAACTAAATAAATGATTCCTGTTTTAAGCCCAAGATTTGGGGTAGTGCTCCTCCTCTAGTCAACAGGTATCTCGATGCGATTCTAGACTCCTTCCACACAGGTCAAATTCCACTTAACTCTTTTTTATTAACATATAATGTATTATTTGTTGCCAGGGTACAGTCTGTGAATCCTCAGTCTTACACAATTCACAGCACTGACCATAGCCCACACCCTCCCTAGTGTCCATCACCCAACCGCCCCATCCCTCCCCACTTAACTTCTAACAGCCATTTCAACTGGCATCACTTCCAAGAAGATTTTTCTAGTTTCTTCAGCCAATGTGTTCTCTTGCCTGTAACTGAATCCTCTTTTTTATATCGTGTCCCCTTTGTGGCTCTTCTCTTAGCTTGTCCTGTGGTAGAACTATTTGTATGCGACTCATGTTGGTTTTTCTATAGATAATAAGAGAACACTCAGCAGACACGAGGATGTGACCCAGACCAAGCCACTCATTCCACTTTTTCCCATAGTGATTTGACCCAAGAGGCCCAAGCAGGGCCATTCAGAGTCTACTTTTACAATATTGACTCTGTGGAAAAGAGTCTAGTTTCTCTTTTAGATTGAGAGCTATAAGGATAGAGGTCTGGTGCTACACAAGATTAGGAGAGGAATGGATAAGGGAGAGGAACTGAGTGCTGGGGAGAAAAGGGGCCGTGAACAAAGAGGAGAGAGAAGCATCGCTGAGGATGTGAGAAAGGGGCACGAAAGAAGGGAAAAAAGAGGTAAGAAATCTAATAACATTGAGGTTCGGGATCTGGTCTGCTTTAGGGGCGGTTAACTCACTTTTCACTCAAGCTCTATTGGGTTGTGTTCTGATTATTTGTAACAAGAAAGAATCCATATAATCATCTTGTGAATTGAAGAAGGTTGAGATGAACCATCATCCACGTGCTTTATCACCTTTGAATAGGTTGACAACATAATGTGTTGTCTAAATTGGGACACTTCTAAGAGTTAAAGGGAGTGCCCTGAGTACTTATTTTGAGAAAATAGGTATTAACTGAGACTGTCCCTGAGTTCCCTAGAAAAACAAGTGAGCCTGGGTCTGCAAAGCTGAAGACCAGATGCTGGGAAATCATGTCACCAAAAATCCAGGCATGGAGCCTCTCTGGGTCTCCAGCGGCTCCGTGGCTGCCAGTCAGCCTCCCATGCTAACAGCCTGTTTAGATATAACTCGGTTAATGGACAAGAACCCACAGGAAGTTTTTGAGACAGGTAGCAGCTAAACTCTTTGAAACTGTGTTGTGTTCATGTAGGAGATTTCTTGGAATTCTGTTCGTAATCATTGTAACTTAAAGATTTAAAAAGAGTGCAGGTTTTAGTCTCTGTGTGGGAATTTTCCTGTAAGATACTGTGTTTTCCATCCTGTGGAGAGAAATAAATGAATATCATGTTTGAATTACATGTTAAATATGTTTGGCATAGACATGCCATACTCAGATAAAACTACGTTGGCCATACAAAAGAGCACAATGTGTGACTGGGGCTGGAGAAATTTTTTGATTTCCATTAACTTTTATTTTCCTATATGAGCTAAAGCAGAGATGATATATTTAGTCTCCCAATCCCCCATTGCAGATGTAGTGGGTTGGGGGCTCAGGGGAGAGGAGGACTAATAACAAGTAGGAAGGCCTGTATTCTAGTGAATGGCAGAAATAGTCGGGACTGTTAATACAGGACTGGAGTCTAATCAGAAGTGGTAACAAATGCCCATCTTGTTTGTTCGGTTGCTATTTTACCCTTTACCGGTTTTTCCCATGTAACATGCAACCAAATAAACACATGGAAATAAGCCATCATTAAAGTCATTGTATCTGTGTGGATGTGGGGGGGGTGGTCATGGCGATATCTAAAATATTTACATCAACCTTCATATTCATCCTGAGAGCGAAAATCAGACCAGAAAAACCTAGGAAATAAGTGGTAAGAATTAACATTATTATCTTTGTTTTCTTTTCTTTTTAATAAAAATGTTCAGAAGTTAGCATTTTTTTCTCTTTTAAAAGTGTCTGGTGTTGAGTTCCCGATTCAGATGAATTTCATGGGTGGGCTACTGAGAGAGACACCAAAACGATCCAGAAGTCATTCTGTGAAGGTGACCCGTGAAAGGTAATTCCTCCTAAGAAGTAGTAAGCACCCCTTCCATAGGTAATTCTAACTACAGGGCACATTAGGATGATAAAGGCACAAATAGTTATAGGATAAGCTAAGAAAAGAACTGGGGAATGTACAAAAAACACAGTGGAGTTTGATGATGGGGAAGATGGTATCAGACCTGGAGGATAAAGAAAAAAGCTTCTTTGAAGAGGGACCATTTAAAATGAGCCTTAAAATTTGAGCAGTTTTTTCAGGCATAGATAGAGGAAGGCAAGAGGCATCTCAGAAATAATCAAAAGCTCAGGGGAAGGAAAGTTTGGGACAGTTTCCGGGAATAGGTATGGTCACCTTGGACCACGAGATAGAGCAAGATGGCTAAAACTACGACGCTATGTGGTAGGGAGATACACATCTCAACCTGTACCCCTTCCTAATGTTAGCATGGTAGCCTGTCTCTACACACACACATACACACACACATGCACACACACACCCCCACCTCAAGCAAATACTTTGGAATTTGTGGGTCATAATCTGATGGGACCTTGATAGATATCTTTGCCATAGAACACGGCTAGTCTCTCTTTTTACTTTCACCTTGAAAAACGACTTGTAATTTTTTCAGTGTTATGAAACTCATGACTTCTATTTCACAATCCATGCACCGGAGATCAATATTATCATGTTTCACATTCTATATTTTGCACTTGTGGGTGAGAGGGCACTCTAATGTCCTCCTTCCCCAACACCATGCTAGCGTTTTGGTTTAGACTAAGAATCTGACTCAGTGTGTGTGTGTGTGTGTGTGTGTGTGTCGGGGAGGGGGTGATAGGGGACCTTCCAGAGGATTTTGAGCAAAGGAATAGCTTGGGGAGGGGTTATCTAGCATTGACATACAGGGAAAATTGGAGAGGCTTGTTAATTATGAAAAGAGTTAAAAGCTCATGAAAGTCTTGCTAAAAAATACTAAGGTTCTATGCATGGGTAGGACTAGTGAGAATGGGTAAAGGAAGATAGTTTCAGGAGACCTTGCCAAGGTGGAGTCTAAAGAATCTAAGACTAGATATAAATAGAACTGAGAAAGATGACAATATTTGTACAGAGAATGATAATATTATCAGTAGAAATAAAGAAGACAAAAGAGAGATGAGAAGAGGACAAAAGGTAGAAAGATGTAACCAGGGTGATTCTGGATATAAAACATTTGAATGTCTCCACTGGTGTATTATGTGCAAAGCTAAACTTCCTAAAATGTTAATTATCTTGAAGGGGTTAATTACTTAGAACTGGCGAAGAAGAATGATATAAAAGTTTTCTGAAGAAGACTCCTTGCTGCCACCCACAGGAACCAGCACTTAAGTTGCATCATGCGCACGTTTAACTGGGAGGGGCAGAGAGAGAACACATGTAAATCACGTGGAGGTTTCTTCTCTGGGAGTGAATGACATGGAAGCAGGAGTTTGCTGCTCCCACAGAAGGGGTCAGTTCCTGTTAGCCTCTGGAAATGTGGTCACATCCACCTGACTGTGGTTCTAACATTAGCCCAGTCTCAATTTCTGCCTTTCATATGGCAGTTAGAACCTATCCCTTCAATAATATGACCCCACTGTATGGTCTGGACTGAAAAAGTACAAGGAACTTGGCATTCAAATATTCAGGCACCTTCAGCATCTGAAAGTCTCTCTATATCCATGTTTTATTATTTTTTAAAGATTGATTTATTAGAGGGGGGGTTAGGGGCAGAAGGACAGAGGCGGAGAATCTCAAGCAGACTCCATGCTGGGTGCAGAGCCCGATGCCGTGCTTGATCTCACGACCCTGAGATCATGATCTGAGCAGAAACCAAGAGTCAGAGGCTTAACAGACCCAGTCACCCAGGCACCCCTACATCCATGTTAAATGAACTTAAAAGTCATTTGATAATGAAGACAACACTTCCAGTCTGGTGTCTAATACTTTTACTTCCCAGCAGCATAATACCACTTTGGTCAGATTGAACCACTGCACATTTTGCAGCTCTTTCAGAAAAATAAAGAAAACAATTGGAAAGACACGATCACATGCAATGGTGAGAAAATAGTACTATTGCCCGATCTTTCCCTGGAAATGTGAAATATCCTTAGTTCAGCTCCACACTGTGTATTTATTAGAAGCCCTTACAGCAAGGGGTTTTGTTTGTTTCTTGTAGCACCAAATAGACACAGTGGCTAACACATAATTCTGAAAAGTCATTGACATATTTATCACATGTCAACATTTTTTGGAGCCTCTACTTTATCCATTTCCCTGGCTTGAAGTGTTCTTCCCGAGAGTAAGCTGTTAACGTAAGATTGAGTTCTCAGTCTGCTTCTGCCACTGATGAACTGTTGACCTTAATACTTCATTATCTTTTTGTATACTATTTTATAACTTCAAAGTACTTTTATATACAGTGACTCATTAAAGGACTCATTTATTTTCATGTAATGGTGTCCCCCAAACCACAGATAATGGTTAGACACATGAACTCTTGTGTTACACTGCGTGGGTTCAGATCCCCATTTCATCTGCTAGCTGTGTGACCTGGACAAGTCACACACCTGTGCTTCAGTTTTCTTGTCTATGAAATGAAACCTACCAGAGTTGTTGAAGGGATGCAATGATGCAGTCTATGGGAAGTACCAAGCACAGTAGAATCTAGTAAGAGCTAAGAGTTACGAATAAATTATTACTTATCTACCTTGCTGGGATCTAACTATGGTGTGTGGGTAAACTCAGCAGTATTTTTGAGTGATGCTTTTAGAAAAGCAAGCTCACATAAAATATGAGCAGGGGGCCTTTCATGATTTCCACGAGCCAGGGATTTTATTTCTTCTGTTGGCTGTGAAGAGGGAGCTGATGGACAGTAAACCCTAGCTACCGCCAGAGTAAGTGTTGAGGAGTTCCTCACAGTAAGCCCCAGGAGGGCACTATGTCTGTCTTGTTTGCCATTGTAGTTCTAGAACCTACCATGTACTCGGTGCATGGGAAATATTTGTTAAATGAATCAATACATGGAAAAGGCTTAGTCGCTGTGTGATTCATCTTTAGCTCAGGTACAGTCTAGAAATCAAATAGGAAAGAAGTCATCTTTGGAAAGCAGAAGAAGATTTAGAGATGTGTTCCCAATTACTATGAACTCCTTAGAGAGAAGTTATCAGAAAATATTAAAGGCGATATTAATCATGTGCTTGATGTCATGACTTTTCTTCCTTTTTCAAAAATTGAAACACAATACTTCATAAAACTTGTAAATGGAGTTCTGTGTTTTAATCACCCTTGCTAAATAACTCAGGGAGCTTCCATGAAGAGCTAGAAAGGCTGAGCTGTCTTCATTGTTAAAAACTCTTAATCCCCCAAAACTATCCCTCATCTAAATGGCCTCAAATCCTTGAAGCTTTTCGAGTGACTGATTCTAAATTCATCTATCTGAAAAGTCTTTATTTATGAAAAGAGTCAACTCTGGTTCTATGAAATTCAGAAATTACAGTGCCAATTACTGTACGCTGGTGAAAATTTTCAGATTATCTGAAGGCAAAACTCATTTATTTGTCTGTCCACCTCTACCCAATCCTCCATTCATTCAACAAATACCAGTTAAGCTCCTATCATGTGCCAGGCCCCACACCGGATGTCAGAGATCTGGCAAGTTCACACAGCTGGCACAGACCTTTTTCTCGTGGAGTTTATGATCCAGAGAGGGCCACGCTGGGTAGGACTGCCCCAAGTTTGGGGAACTATTGCCTAACGTTGGCTTCCCTAAATCTTCAGAGCATTGATTTCTACTTCACAACCCTCTTGAAAGCTGGTCTTATTAACAGGCTGTCTGTATAATAAACTCAAACTAACTAAAAGATGAGAAATTCAGGCATTATTCACACATTCACAGATATCTATAGATGATCAAGATAACGTAGACAAAATATCCCAACGTCTTGGAGTCCAATAGGCACAGCTGAGTAAAATGAACTGAGATCACATCCGTTCAATTTGTTGCGGTTGAGAACTGCATTTGTAAATTGATGTAATCCATCTCTAGCCCAGTTCTTCAGAGACAGCCTTGAATTCTTAAAAAGCCCCTGAAAGCTAGATTTTACATAGATTTTAGCATTGTCTTAAAAGATAGTGGTAGTTCACAGAAGGAGAGAATTCCCTATTGATTACATGATTGAGGAAGCACAAAAGTCTGTTACTCTTTCCAAAGTCAATTGTAATTTAAGCTCATTATGTCCCTGCGGATGTTCTATTTCAAATGGCAACAGAATCAAAATGGAAATGCCCCAAAATGGAGAGGTTCAGGTATTCTTTTACCA
The DNA here is from genome assembly GCA_002007465.1 of Ailurus styani. NCBI lineage: Eukaryota > Metazoa > Chordata > Mammalia > Carnivora > Ailuridae > Ailurus > Ailurus styani. Next base: position 4,309,868 of record LNAC01000002.1, on the reverse strand, counting down.
AACTATGCTCCATGTACTGGCCTTCAAAATCACAGCAGGAAACAGTTTAGCAAAATCCAGCCACCGATCTGACCAGATGAAAACTCAAATTCACCAGGATCATGGACGAACAGTCATACCAGATCTCCCCCCTAACTTTGAATATCTAATTTGTTTATGAGAGTCAAGACTGACATTCACGTAAGAACAACCTGATATGTCCTTAATATGATTTTGGACACGTCAGTGGCTTTACCGTGATCATTAATAATAAAGAACATTAGTACAAATTGTGGTAATTTTTTTTCCCCTTTCCCTCTGGCTTCAGTGAAACTTAGAGGACCACAAAGGGGCCTCTCTAAGACTTAAGGACAGAAACTGTTGATTAAAACTTTAGGGGAAGGCTTATATTTCAATAACCAGATTTTAGTGAAAAAAACAACAACAACAAAAAACCTGGCCATTTGGTCATTTGTATGTAGGACCACCGTGACATGTAATCTGTCTTTAGATGCCTTAGGTGTGATGGATTGCCCCTTCACTTTGACAAAGGACTTGGCGTACATTTATTAGCATTTAACATTATGCAAATGAAGCATAACATACAAAGACATCTAGAAAACACAAATGTAAGGTATCTGCTCATTTGATAGCTGCTTCCATAACACCATGGCAATATTTATAATGGTGTGAAAACATATGATCATTTCATATCAACCATACACTTCCGGTTAAATGAAAAGACACCTTAAGCTCCAAATGTATACAAGGCATTGAAATGTGTTGAAATGACCATTTTCTCATTACAAGGGTGCAATGACTTCCCTTTATGAGAATCTGTGGCATTGCCTCAATAGCTTTTATATTTCTTTGTTAAATGATAACTAAAATATATGTTTTATTAAATTTTTCTTATAAAAATGAGAACTACCTCTTTCAGACTGAGTAATACTCACACGTAGTCTCCATTCACTCCCTTTAGTCATGCTTATCTCTTTTGTAAACCTATTTTACATAACATTCAGGGTCCTCCCCCCTTGCCCTCCCTCCCCTCCCCCCCAGTTTCCTCCAGTAAAAAATGATATGTTTTCAGGACGGTTGTCGAAATTGGTGTACCTTCTAGCTTCCTCGCTTTGTTCTCTGTTGGGTGATGTACTGTGAAGAACAGGCAGAACTTGGTATTGACGATAACACCTCTTGGCAGGGCAAAATAAAATGTGTGGGGTAGTTCTGACTGGCTTTATTTTGTTTTCAAGCAATAGCTATTGAACGGAGCTTCATCGATTTCTAATTTGGGGGACTATCTGAAATGTAAACTGTATTTATGTTGGGGAATCAATTTCTGAATTTGAGAAAAGGGAACATCCAAATATTTGCCTCCGTTTTAATGCTCTATCTAGAATGTTTCAACTGAAACATTTATTCTTTTTTCAGGTACATTTTTGTGCCTAAGTTATTTAAGTGCCTAAATGATTATTGCTTCCTATTCATTCCAATGAGTAAAGTCAGACTTATGTGCTTAGATTTATCATAAGTCAAAAGTGATGATCTGTATAGGGGGCTCTTAACAGATCATTTTCCAGCAACTGATACTTTCTGAAAGATAGTATCTCCTTGTCTATTTTCCTACATGAATATGTGTAATGAACTAGGCATCTTTTCCCTCTAGAAGGAACAGTTTCTTTTCATTCCCAATATTATGTCCTGGTTTACATCTGCCTAATTTTAAAAGGAATAATACTTTTGGTCTTAGATTGCCAAAAAATATCCAGTTTATCTTTGGGGAAACTGATCTCAACTTTGTGTGACATATATATTTGCATATATATGAACGTGCATCACAACTGAGCTTTGTAAAGCCCTAAGCTTTAAAATATTAAATAAATTTGTATAACAACATATCGGTGTAGGTAGAAAGAGTTTAGATTTCTCCAGAGTTTATCAATCAAAAAATATAAAACTTAACCAAAAGCTAGGTCCTTTGCTAGTGTTCTCTTACCAGATTTGTAACATTTGGTAAGAAAAGACCTCAGTTTGTAGCAAACACACTCTGATAATATATATTTTGTGGAATAAATATACATTATATTCTGTTAGAATTAATAATCATAGACAAAAGCAATACTTAAAAAAAAACACCCTACCCTACTAAAGTTCTCCACCCTTGCCTCTAGCAAACCAAAAGTTGAGAGAAAATTGTCCCACTCCGTTAATGCATAATTAAATTCATGGAAACAGAAAATAAAAAGCCAATTGCTTCTAGAACCTGAACAGAGTATAAATAGCATAACTTGCCATTTTGAAGAGGGGGATAAAGGTTGAATTTGCAATTAACTGGAATTCTAGTTCACGCAATTCAGCAATATGGATGTGGTTGAGGTCAGGATATGGGGCAATGCGTAGGTTTCTTTTAAGTGGTAACAACCTTGAACGGATGCAGTTTGAACTATAGCCTAATGAGGGATTTGTTAATCTCTGGAAAAGCTATAGACCAAAGATTCACTTCGTCTTGGCCTGGTGATTTATCTGAAAGTCATGGACTTGATTCTTCTCGTACTATTTCAGTCTGCAGACTGGAAAACCTCTCCCTTAAACACACTGAGAATTCCCACTGCAGTGAATGGAAGGTCTGCGTGTGTAAAGAACACGTGAGCAGTGGGATTCAGCCCCAGAGAAAGACGGTGTCGCGTCGCCTTGGTAAAGAATTTATACACCATGTGTTCACAGCTTCTTAACAGGTATAATTATCAATGTGGTCTCTTCCTTTTACTATGTGCTGGGATTCGGAAGCACGGTTTCGAATTTTTGACTATCAGATCTTTGATCAGGTAGCTTCTCTTTAAGGACCTGAAAGGGGGAAAGAGTGAAAGCAAGCCAGCGATTAGTATTCATTTGTTAACGACAATATGCTAAAAATAACAAAAGAGCATGTGCTATTCGAGAAGAGCAAGAATTATTTTAGGCCCTATCACTCATGCACAATATTCCACATATAAAAAAAAATGTTTGCAAAGGAAGTCATTATCAAATGAGGATGGAAAAGACACAGTTATTCCTTCAAATGAAACACAGAACACCAGTTGGGGAACATTTCAAATGTAAAACATTTCTTCTCCCTGGTTCCAGATGCCTCTCTTTTTCTTCACGAAGGCAAAGGCTAGCTGACCTTTACAGTGTGACTCTTAGGGCGATTAGCAGTGCTCTGGCTGGGAACCACCAGCAGAGCCTTCCACCGACCGGCGGGAAGCACCCACCTCCCTGCTCTGAAGCAGAGTCTCAGACCCGTTTCTCGCACGAGGTCAGCCTGCCACCAAGTGGAACGGAGTGGGCAGCTGCCCATAGGGTCAGACCCGGAGAAGCAGCCTCGTGTAAACGCTCTCCCCAAGACCTGTCACTCTTCCCCCATGATGGAATCATTTCAGAGAGAACAGTGGTTTCCAATCTTTGTTTTTAAAGCTGCAGATATTTTTATGCCCACGACTGTGAAGCACAATATACAAAACGGATTTTTACAAATTGTGGCCGGCCTCCTAATCTGCCTGCTTTGCATCAACAACCCCCAGCTGTCAGGCCTTCAGCAGATGTGCCTAGAAGCTTTTGGGTAGGACTTCAAAGCCAGGCACAAGGCCACTGTGCTTCTTCAGGACCCGCCTAATATCCCATTCCACGCAGGCTCTGCCTGGTACCGACATCTTCCCTATTACGAAACAACAACGGCTCTACTACAACTGATTGCTCACTAATTGCCACGTATTTTGTTAAAAGTTCTACATATTTTTTTCTTAATCTCCATAACAGACCATTTCACCGAGTCTTCTGTTGAATAACTTCCTACAGGCCCCAGAACTGGCAAGGGACGGAGATCTGGAGATTGAATTTTTAACGAATTAATTTATTATATAGTACATGTCCCAAGGGAATGGGACTCAGAACAGGTGAATTTTAGTAAGAGTCCTGGGACTTTTCACCTATCCAGAGGGTGGAGAGGGAGGAGGCCTGAGGGATGTATCAACACCTGAGAGATCACCAGGCATCCAAAATGTGGGTCACTGAAACCCTCACTGGGAAGAACCATCTGCCCCAAATGTTCTTGTAATTTCTCTCATTCCTTTGATTTGTGATTCAACATCAGTGATTTTTTTACTTGTTTTTTAAATGAAAACCTTTTTTCCCTATTAGTGTAAATTTTATCGCTCAGATTGCTTTGCCAACTTTAATTTTTTGGTTTTTTTTCTAAGATTTTATTTATTTGACAACGAGAGACAGCGAGAGAGGGAACACAAGCAGGGGGAGTGGGAGAAGGAGAAGCAGGCTTCCCGCTGAGCAGGGAGCCCGACATGGGTCTCGATCCCGGGACCCAGGGATCATGACCTGAGCCGAAAGCAGACGCTTAATGACGGAGCCACCCAGGTGCCCCCTTTGCTAACTTTTAAATGAGCCATTGTGGTAGGCAGAAGAATGGACCCTAAATCTGTCCATATCCTAATCCCTGGAATCCGTGAATGTTAGATACCACGTTAAAGAGAGATTAAAGTTGTAGATGGAATTAAGTTTGCTAAACAGCTGATGTTAAAACAGGGGAGGATCCTGGATTGTCCAGGTGGGATCTATAATTAATATAATTAAAAGCAGAAGATGGAGAGAGAGAAGGAGGAGCCAGGGGAGGGGGTGTGATGGGGAAGCAGAGGTCAGAGCAAAGCAGTATGAGGATTCGACCACCCATGCTGGTTGTGAAGATGGAGAAAGGATCACGAGCAAGGTATGTGGAGAGCCTCCAGAAGCTAGAAAAGGCAAGGAAATTAATTTTCTCTTTGGAGCCTCCTACAGCCCAGAGAAACTGTGCTAGACTTTGGTCCTATAGAATTACAAGATAATAAGCTTGTGTTCCTTTAAGCCACCAAATCTGTGGTAATTTTTTTAAGGCAGCAGTTAAGAAATGAAGACAGCTGAGGTGACAGAGTACTTTGAAGTATGGGGTAAATGGTAAGGGTGAGTTGGATAAATCTATGTAGCGTGAGAATGAAGCCCTCGAAAGCTCACGTGACCGTGTCTGTGAGGAGGGATGGGGGAATGTAAGGGCAGGTGCCATTGAAGAAAGGAGTAGCACGGCAGTGGAGAGAAAGAGGTTTTGAAGCCCATGTTTCTGGGTTCGAGTCATGGCCCTATCACTTATAAGCTGTGAACTGTGGTATAAATTTTTTAAAAATCCTACATGCCTCAGTTTCTTCCTTTAAAATGAGATTAAAAATAGTACCTACTACCCATAGGATTGTTTTGAAGATTAAGTAATTGAACATGGATGAAGCACTTAGAAGAGGTTTTTGGCACAAAATTATTAAATTTAATTATTAAACTAATTGTTTAATAAACATTATCTGGAGTTATGATGATTATTGCTATTATTCTGGTTTTCTGCTTGGTAACTCTGGGTTCCCTGGATTCGATTTTATCAGAGTCATTCTTTGAGGCTGGTTTCCTCAGTTCTGCAGTGGTTCCCTGGTTCAGACCAGCAGGACGGCGGCTGTGGCCCTGGTCGTGGGAGGTTAGAACAGACAGTAGTGGACAAGGGAAGGAAAGTGGGGGCCTGACAGTTGGTGAGGCCACTGGTAAACTCCAGCTACTTTGTAAACCTGTTAAGATCCAGCCTGGTTTCAAATGCAGTGACTTCTCCACCGTCAACCCAGCGACAGGAGGTCAGAGAAATTTGATAATCTTTTAGTCTTGACTTCCTCAGAATGTTGACAACTCAAGGAGGATTCCTCTTCCTTCCTCCTTTTATTCTTTGTGAATCTGGATGAAATATGGATGTCTATAAAATCATGCTTTAAAAAATGAGATGCTTAAAGCTGAGTAAATGTAAGAAAGTGAGGGTAGCATAAAAATAGCTATATTCCTATTCTCTGTTTAGGTCTCTATAATTCAGTTGTATAGTGATCATCTCTATTACCTTTTAGGAAATGTAATCTACTCCTGATTATGAAACATGGAAGTTAGGGGGAAAGACAATAGAGTTTTATTTCAGGTGAGTTTGAAATTGAAAGTGGGCATAAGAGATAGTCTCCACATACCACTTGCATTCAACCTATTTTCCATTTGTATGCACTATTTACCACTACTTATAACTTATACCATTTTAGATTTTAAAAATTCCTAATTTAGAGAATAGAAATTGTATTTCACGTGATAAACAATAAGACAGTATCTGACAAGTATGTTGCTTTATCTGGTCTTTGTGTGACTTGACAAACTTAAAAAAAAAAAACTCAGGGGTCGGTTCAAAGTAAATTGGTCAAATTAGCTTCAAATTTCTTCTGCAAAGCAGTCATAGTCTGAGTTAGGAAGTGTAACAAATCCCATTTAATCCTTAAAAATTTAATTAATTAAGCATTGAACAAGAGCTAATGTAGGTCTCTTAGACTGAATTCACCATAAAATCCGTGGATGACACGACTCGCTACAACTTTGCTCATACTTAAAATGGCCACTACCATTTCACCTCAAGGGGCCAAGAGCGTGTGTATAGCAAGGGCTGTTTTGGCAGACATAGTTATAAATTTCACGTCCCTTTAAATAGAACTTTCCCATATCCTCTACAAGAAAAAAAAGAGTTGGTAAATGTCTTTTATTTAAAATTTTAGTCTTTGGCGATGAGACAATAGGAAATTCTGAAGTGATTTAATGAAGACTGATGGAGCAGAGAAATGAAATGGAGTGCACTGCCCGGCAAATACTTATGGCCAAGTTGTATCCTTCCAAAGATGATCGAATGAGGAGAATAGTGGAAGCTTTTAGTAAGACCTCAGAAGTCCGAATGGCAACATATTTCTTTCAAAACACTTTAGAATAATTTTACCGTGGGCCAGTATGGCAAATCAATTAGGAAAATGGTATAAGTCTGCATTGCTGAGGATGGAAGAAAAAAAAATGACTTAGTGGAAAGGTTCCATGTTTGAGTGAAGAATTGTGGATTGTTATTAGAAAAAAAAAGACCTTTGAAGGGATTCTGACAGTTCTGGGGAGGTGAGGTACCTTTGTATTCGGAATGGATTAGAGAGGAGAAGGATGTGGGCAAAATGACTTGTCAGATGTACCCTTATCACTCCATCCCAACCCTATCATCCTAGTCCAACCACCACATCTCTTGCCCGGACTATTCTATAACAGCCTTCCAATTAGTCGCTGCTCTCACTCTTACCTTCCAATGATCTATTTTCCTCAGAACAGCGCAACCGATCTTTTTTAATACATAAATCAGATCATGCCACTCCCTTGCTTAAAACCTTTAGTGGCTTCCACTGCAATAAAATCTAACTTCCCTCAGTAATTTAAAAAGCTTTCTGTGCCCTGCCCCCCACCTACCTCTCTGTCCTTACTCATTATTTCCTAACTAACTACCCCATCTTTCTTTCTATTCCTCAAACATCAAATAGCTCATGTCTCTCTTAGAGCTAGGCACTGGCTTGCTCCTCTTCTTCTCATGCTCATTTCTGGCTTTTCCTCAGCATTCAACCTCAGCAGAAACGTCCTCTCTTTTGAGACATCTCCCCTGATCACCTAATAGAAGGCTGTCACCTAGCCAGGGTCTATCAAAGCACTCTACTTGAACTCTGTGAAGTACTGGTTCCAATAGGCTATTTTCATTTACCTGGATATTAACTATCTCCTCCAACCAGAAGGTGAGTATCATGAGTGTAAGGACTTTGCTTTGCTCAGGCTGTTTCTACAGCCCATTGAACACTGTCAAGTCCATGGCAGTACCAAATAGATACTTATTGCTGAATAAATGTAGTTTTTAGCGAGAATGGAAGGTGGGGCACCTGGGTGGCTCAGTTGGTTAAACGTCTGCCTTTGGCTCAGGTCCTGGTCCCAGGGTCCTGGAATCGAGTCCTGCATCGGGCTTCTTGCTCAGCAGGGAACCTGCTTCTCCCTCTGCCTACCGCTCCCACTGCTTGTGCTCTGTCCCTCTCTCTCTCTCTCTCTCTCTCTCTTTCTCTCCCATAAATAAACTCTTTAAAAGAAATAGAGTGAGGGCGCCTGGGTGGCTCAGTGGATTAAAGCCTCTGCTTTCGGCTCAGGTCATGATCTCAGGGTCCTGGGATCGAGGCCCGCATCGGGCTCTCTGCTCTGCAGGGAGCCTGCTTCCTTCTCTCCCTGTCTCTGCCTGCCTCTCTGCCTACTTGTAATCTCTCTCTCTGTGTCAAATAAATAAATAAAAAATCTTTAAAAAAAAAAGAAATAGAGTGAATGGAAGGTGATTTTAGTTGAAGTCACCAAACTATGGGATATATACAACAAAGCCTACAAGCTATGAAAGAAAGTCAGATTGCTGAATTCTCAGCCGTGTCTGAGGACAAATCCTGTAGTCTTTACACTTCCCCGTGTAGCTTCTCCTTTCTGTGAGTGTCACAAGCCACTGAAAGTCTCATGTCATATCCAATGTTTCTGGTTGTGTAAATTGCAGTCTGATAAAACCACTATTACTCATTGTCATTTTCTCAAGAACATCTGGACCTCACTTCAAAATCACATCTGCAGACATCATAGCGGAGAGGTGCGTTATGCTATTAACTGTCTCTTCCAAAGGGGAGCAAGGACAATTTATAGAACTCCACTCTCTGATGTTGGCAGATGAAATGCCTGCAAGAGCAAAAAGGAAAATAATTCTATGCTGCTTGAAAGTGTAGTTGTGAGGGCTCCACAAAGCCACTGAAACTTCATATCAGTGATCTATAAAATGGGGTTTTAGGGATACTTACTTGGAAGGGTTTTTCTGAGGATAAGGAATAACATGGGAGAAGAGCCTAGCATGTAGGAAGCACTTCAAAGATTCTTACTCTTCACATTTTCCCCCTGAATTTTCTTAAAAACATATAGCAAGACCTGACTTAGAATTTTTGTCCTGGTAGAATTTAGAAAAAGGCAAGAACATCACATTTTCAGTGAGCACCCACAGAGAATTTTGGATCTCTCAGAGCATGCACACTGGCATGAATGTCATCATGTCATTCTTCACAGTGGAGTAGTTTTCCAGTAATTTTTATTAGTATTCTAAAGGGATCCTCCCAGGAGCCGCACTATATGGTTGCTAAGTCTGTACACTGTGCAAGGGCAACTGTCCAAGAGGGCACGTGGGGGGCTGGAATCTAGCCCACACTCTTGTCATTGAGCTCTGTGCGGGGGGGGGGGGGGGGTGTGGGGTGGGGGTAANTATCATAGAGTCTCTATCTGGCCCTCCCAAGTATATTATTTTCCAAAATGCCTTACATTTGCAGAAAATATGGCTGAATGGCATATGAAGTAAGCAAATATCTTTTTTACATTTTCTGAGGTCATCATTTTTTTTATTTGCTTGATTGATTCAGGCTTGGGGTGGGGTGGGGGTGGGGATTGTTCAATCTAATGATTCTATTCCAGCGGTCTCAGAAACCATATTAAAAACCGACACAAACTCGTCTGTGTCAGGGACCTCGTTTGTGTGGAAGAAGGCCCTTCTCACCTACGACATGTGGTTCTGCTGTGTTTGTTGCTGCTGCTGCTGTTGCTGCTGCTGAATTAGCAACTGCTGCTGCTGTCGACGCCGGGCGGTGCGGAGCTTCTCGAAGCGGGCCTCCATTTCTTCCAGGACTTTGGGGGTGTAGCGGACCACCAGCTTGACGCTGTCTTTAGCAGCCTTGAGCAGTTCCACCGCTTTCTCGTGGTGCTCCCCTTCCACGCTCTGAAAAGACAGGGACAGTGCTTAAAGGGGAGAGCTCGCCCGCTCTTCTCCCTGCGAGACCAAGCTGCGATTAGTATCTTACTAAAATCCCGGTTTGACATTTCAAGGAGGTACGGCAGATGGGACGCATTGTCATCATCGTTATTATTTATTGCGTTTGTGGCTGAAGTAGAGGCAGGTTAGGACGCACTAGGGTACAGAACGGATTGAATGGGGGTTCAAGTTTGGAGGGTGAGAAGCCATCAAGACCGAAGATATCATTAGAGTGGGATTTCTAAATTTCAACTGGAAGAGTAAATGGTCAAGGATATTCTGCAAGAATTTTAAAAAATAGTAAAGAAGGTCAACTTTCCCTAACAGATATTGATGTTATTAGGAATCTAGCACGATTAAAGCAGTGTCTTGTTGTAGTGAGAGATAGAACACAGAGTCCGGAAGCAGATCCATCATGTGTAAAACTTTGTTATGTGATAAATGTGGGATTTAGACCAAAGGGGGAAAGGACAGTTAAATAATGATGCTGAAACAAATAATCATTAAATGATAGAAGATAATGTAGAGCCCAATCTCCTAGTCTATGTTAAATATAACTGATCAAAAATTTAAATGGAAAAATAAAACCATAAAACAACTAAAATGAAGCAGAGCCGAAACATTCGTCTTGCAGTGGAGAAAGAATTCTTAAGTAAAAATGCCAAGGGAAAAAAATCACAAAAGCAGATTTATAAATTGTAAGTTTCTCTATCTCATATACCATAAAAAGGCCAAATAACAAACAAGAAAAAAATTCTCAATATATGACAAGTTGCTCATATTCTTACCATGAAGAACTCTGAAGAGTCTATAAAGACCTAAGCAAAATGGGCATGTGAACTCAGGGACAAATAAAAATTAAAATAAAACAAAACAAAACCCTATGAAGGGATATCTAAGCTCCCTTGCAATGAAAGAAGTACAAATGAACACAAAATATTTCATTTATAATTATAACTTAAAAATGGTGAATATGTATTTTTAAAAATATGGTATATTTGCAAGATGGAGGGAAATGAGACTGTCATACACAGCTAATAACTTAACACAAACTGGCACAATTTTTCCAGAGGGCATTATTGTTATGCATCGAATAAACCCCTTATAAAGAATAGTTTATTTTCAGAGAAATTTACTAAGAATATAATCAGATATGCACACATACCTATAAGGTAGGAATGATGAAGCAGAAAGCAAAAAATAGATCACTTCTTAGCTTTTGAGTTCCAAGTCTTTTAAATATCATGGCACAGATAATAGTTGGAAAACTATGTTTTTATTACAAGTAAGTACAAAGAGGTTTCTTTTCCCAGACCTTCTAAAGATTCTCCAGGTTGGGATTAGGGAGAAGCAAAACAGAAGAAAGCTGTAATCAGACATTACAGGGCCCCAAGAAAAGGAGATAATCTTCCCTGTCAGCTGATCCTCAGGGCAGATGACCTAACTCGGATTTTATAGGATCAAAGTGGGAAGGTCTTTTTGACTTGCTTCCTGCATAAAGCTCCCAGAAGAAAATGTCTGCATGAAGAGACAGGCTGAGAGAGTGCCAGAACACCTAAGAGTGGACCGAAGTGGCCGGGAAGGCCACTCCAAGTTGGTTGAGATCACTTTTTACAACCCAAGCAGAAGGGGGACTAAAAATGGATATTATATTGAGTTACCAAAAAATAAAGTAAGTTGTGTTTCAAGCACACTTCAGGTATTTCTGGAGACTCATAATTGCCACATTATACAGATTTGGAGACAAACTCTGTTCCAATTTTATCACTTGCTTGAATTCAGCAAGGTGGATGTGGACCGAGAAAAAGAAAATGCTTTGAATTTAGTAACGAGGCAGGCATCATGACATGTAAGAATGCTGTTTCATCAAGGGTTGGAGTACCAAGCAGATACTAAGGATTTAAGAGACGACTGTGATGAGCCCTGGAGGCAATTTACAGAACCGGCCCTTCACCAAGTCTGGGGTAAACGGAGAGCAAGGGGTTATAAACAGCGGCTGGGCGGCATGAGTTTTTTGCCTGTGACTGAAGCCTAGGAAAATAGGCTTGTTCACTGATCAATTCATTCTCTTAATTATTCATTCAGTCATGGACTTGGTCACTCAACAGATGCTTATTTAGCATTTATTCTATGAATTCTATTCGACTAAGTTCTTTGGAAGAACATTAAAGGATGGGGGGAAACTTCAACCACTTTGTACAATATCATCCCTCTTTTCAGTGTGCTCAAAATTTCTTTCTAATTTGTCCCAAGATGAATGGTGAAGAAGTGAAAATCTCCTTCAAAAGGAAATCTGGGCGATTTGGTTGTTCATGCCCTTCTCTAATTTCTTTTTTAATATTAAAATTTATGTGTTCATATATTTCAATAACACTGGTTCACCCGTTTTCTAGGCCGGATGATTAGTCTCCAAACTCCTTTTTGGCTTTTGTTCCATTTGCTTTCATTTAATAGGGTTGGAAATTCTAGGCCAGGCCTTTAGAGGCCCATTATCCCTGTGTAGGCACTATGCCTGCAATTTAGAGTTGCCACGGGAGGGTTGTGGTTCTAATCTATGGGGCTATCAAGCTCTCACCATCGCAACAAAGAGCTGAGAGAAATATGGCTGGTGTGCCATACTTAGCCCCACTGAACCATCAGAGTTACCCTCTCCCAGCCCAAGCTCTGTTCTCGCCCATACAGTTAGTAATTTATTAAAAAGCAGACTCCATGGTCTTCGAATCTAGAATTTTTGCCCTGATGCTCTATCTCTGGTTTAGATGATGACTCCTTCAGCTCACCTGTGTTAACAGGTCTCCTGGTTTGACTCAACCTTCCACTTTGCTTTCTTCACCAGGGCCCAGAAACTTCTGATGGGATCTGGGCAGAGTGTCATACTTCTGCTTCCAAAAATGCTTTGTTCAAATAGTATAGAGTTTATAATTGAGTGGTATAAGAGAAACTAAGAGGTAACTCAGAGATGTGAAGAAATACATTTGTAGAATGTACTATTTTGAACACTCTTTATTTTTTAATCATTTTCAGAAAAATGTCTCAACTCTTATCTTAATGACTGATCTGGATGGCTTCTTCCACTGGTCTTTGCCTACTTTACGAATACTTTTGAGTGCTGATGCTTGCCTCCTTAACCTATAATTCATCTCTTGAGTGCTTTTCATCTCTTAGTTCAACTAATTAAAAAAACAAGGCTGTTTTCTCTTCTTTCTCTCTACCTTCCTTCCACGCTCGCTTTCTTTCTTTCCTTCCTTCCCTCCTTCCTTTTTTTTTTTTTTTTTTTAGGTAAGAACAAAAAAGCGTTCACCTTCCCATGGTGGTCTTATTCCATGCATAAAAAGCCACCAAACTATCTGCTTAGTGAGGGTATATGTGTTGATGTGCAAACACTTGTTAACAGGTATTCCTTGAGCCCTGAAAGTTTATCACCTATCCCTACTTTTGGCTTCTTCTACTTCTCACTCTTAATGAAAGTATGCCTTATTTCGAGCTAAATATTTAAAACATGCTTTGAAAGGTAATAGTTTATTTGTCGACAATTGAACTGTTTCTGTCAAAGCTCTACATATAAAAGCCATCCTGATTCAGAAATTGTCCTTTGTGACACCTCGCTCAGTTGGAGCGGTCACTGAGACCCTGCAGCATCAGCTCGTCACAGATCAGGAGAATGTGGCCCTTCTGTACTTTGCAGAAATCTCGTGAGGCTTCCCATTTTAAAGCAAAATCCCCTCTTGCATTTAAAATTGGAAATTTTATATGATTAGATTTCATTCTCTTGCTTTAAGAATTTTGGTGTACCTATTGCAATTTTAGGAACTCATAGGCAAGGATTCATTTAGTGAGGACATCTGGTAAAAGTTAGATGTTATTAAGAAGGCAAGGGGTGTTAAAGAAGGCATGAGGGAATAGTATGTACCTAGGAAACATTTAGACTAAAGAGCAGTATAGCTCTGAAAGAGAAAAGGCTCTGCAGAGAAATATTATCTACCCCACAGTCATGCACACTTTGCCCATGATCATTTACTGAAGTGAAGTAAAAGGCCCTAGAAAGAATGGACATGTCTATCCTGAAAATATATATTTCTCCTGCCAAATCTTTTAAAAATACACATAGAAATCAATATGAGAGAATTTTAATCATTTTTGTCATTTCCAAATGCATAAATACAAGCTGATAAAACATTAAATTGATATAAAACCATAATCCTATAATGTTAATATATAAGAGAAGATATTTCATTCAGGAAGTTGGGGAAAAAAATAGCTCAGTAAAAACCAGATGCATACTGGTTTCATCAGCAATCTCATGCAGCAGTAAGTTCTAGGAAGCTTTAAAATTAGTTAATTTGATGAAAGTTTAATAAATCAGTGGCTGGTAAATGAACCAGCTTAACAACATGGCTGGCTTCTGCTCTTTCAATCGCTTTTCTATTTCCACAGGTTGGGAGACAGCAAAATGGTTGCAAGTTCACAGTATGCTCAATTTCCTAGTTGATTAAGAATTCTGTCTAATAAAAGAGAACTTTGGATCACACTGCAGACACTAATTTGCTCATGACTTGTGTTTTTTCCCCACTGCAACAGGGAAACTAGTTAAATTTTGACCCTGGCTAGCCCTCAGATAGAAGAGATGCCCATCCTGGGAAGGAAGCTTGTTATCTGTGCATAATTAGCTGTCAAATGGTCCATGCCCAGGTCTTCATGCAGGTCTCACTCTGTGGGGATTATTTGAACATAATCCCGATTGAATTTGCTGATAGTGAAGTTGCTTAAACACTTTTTCAGATAACCAGGAACTGGCTCTACCTCTCAGTTACTCTAGGCATATCTGAAGTCCGGTTTATGCTTGGGCTCCTAACATGACATCAATCATTCCTTCGGATGAAGGGCCAAGTGATGTGACCAGGGAGCAAATCATATTAAGAGCATTGAGTCATAATATCCAGGTAGCTCAGAAACTTAGATTATAGCTGTAAAGACCCTATAAACAATCTTAGTTATCTCCTTGTATTTAATCTTTTGTCTTGTTCACATCCATCACCATTTATAGTTACAAAATGATTTTCTTGTGACGAGTACTCTTAAGATCTACTTTGTTAACAACTTCCAAACGTGCAATACAGAATTATTAACTACAATCGCCATGCTGTATACATTACACCCCCCCCCGATTTGTTATAACTGGAAATCTGTATCTTTGGTACAGAGATGGGGTTTTTTGGGTGATGTGAAAGAATAGGAAATAATGACAAGGGTAAGATCAGTCAACTCCTGGCTCTAAAGTATATTTGTTGGCTAGTGAAGGAGCAGCATGAGGCTATGTGAAGGGTTCCCTGTGGGTTATGGTTCTCATGTTTGAAATGTTCCAGTAGGTCAAAGACAGACCTACTCCTTTTCCACAAAGGTTCCAGTGACTGATCATTTAGTTCTTAGGATAGTTTTTCTTTTAGTCTGTTAAGACATTTTATTATTTTAAGAGTACATAGGTCTCTATATAAAAATGTGTGTGTGTGTGTGTGTGTGTGTATATACTCTAACATTTATTGAGCACTTACTAAGTGCAAAGCACTGCTAGTTACTTTCTGTGCATTATGTCTAATCCTTATAACTCTATAAAAATGGGAATGGGAAGCTTAAGAAATTTATCCTAGGCCCCCAGGTAGTACGTGGAACAGATTAAAATGAAGTGAGTTCTATCTATTTCTAGAGATTAGACTCTTACTTACCAAATCCATAACATTAAACAAGATATTCAAGAGAAAGTAAATATCATATGGGGGGCTATTCCCTATTTGTGTTTTTTTTTTTTAGACCAGTAGTTCTTAAACCTGGATGTCCATAGGAATCAACTGAGGCATTTTTTAAAATATTGGAGGCCTGGGTGTATCTCAAACTTACCGTGTCCTCAGCAACATGACATAGGAACAGGTGACTTTATAAAACTCATACAGCCAGCCAACCAGGCACTGACACGTAGATTGGTGTTTGGACACAGTACTCGACTATAATTAACCCAAATAGTAAATAGTCAGAGTTTCTCTGCTATGTTATTCTGGGAAAGAGAGCTGGGTAGGTTAGAAAATCTTGTAATTTTGCCTTGGTGTAGCCCTAGAATCATCATTTTTGGTCACTGAGAAAACCCTATACATATTAATTGGGTATTTAATTAAGAATGGACTATCTCTGCACAAGCTGCAGGACATATTCAGAAAAAAACTTCTATGACTTTTTGATCCATTCCTTTCCTCAAATATGTTAATTTCCTGTTCTAAATGTATTCTCTTTTGCTGAAGAAAAGTGGCAAGTGTATAAAAAGTATCACATTTATCCCTTGGAAAAAATATGCTAATATTCTCCCATAGTACTCTGTTCCTGCCTAAATGCTAATATCTATTTCAGTGCACTGTAATTTATCAGTTTACAATCATTCTGCTGTCACCAGACTCTCCAAGGGCAAGATGAGGCTTACTTATCTCTGTGCTTAGCGTCTATTGTGTATTCAATTAATAGTCAATGAATAAACCATCTTTCTCCCTTCCTCCTCCCACACTCCCCCTCTCTCTCTCATTCATATACATATATATGTGTATATATTCATATACATTCATATTCATATACATAATATATACAATATACATATTCATTCATATACATATGTGTGTATATATGTATATACATATATATATGAGTTTTATATATATGTATATACATATAATCACTTTTTTTCTATTAGACTAAGGAGTCAGTACTGCTTTGGTTTGAATTTGAACTTCTTCGCTTGTCAGCTCTATGAGCTCAGACAAGTTGCTTAGTATCTCCAAGCTTCAGTTTCTTCACCTGTAAAATTGGTATCACAGAGTATCTACTTCTAAGGATCATTATGGACATTGAATTTAATGTACACAAAGCCCCCGGAAAAGTGTGGGACATTTAAAGAAGGTCCAAGAAATGCAAGTTCTTTGCGATAATCTTACTCTAGGGCTTCAGGTGCTTAAGGACAATAGCAACAACAAAATCTAATTTTGGAGTAAGCAGACGTTTCTTTTATGTTATTTGGGGGCCAAGTTTGCTAAATAAATTAACAGCGGATGGAGTTTGTTGAAAGAACGTTTCCAACTATTTAGGTAAATCAACTGCTTCTAATCACTGTCAAGTAATTTAGAGACATCATTTCCATACATACAATTGATATGTTAATCTCAAACGATCATTATTTATTCATGAAAAATTGTTCCTCTCAGTCCCTCCACTGTGTCGCACTTTGTTAAGGAGAGGAACAGTGGACAGGAGATTTGCTTGATAATAGCACGCCTAATGTGAGTGAACTTGAGAGGGGAAGATCATCAACTAACCCAACGCTACAAAAGAGTGGAGAGGTTGACAGGAGAAAAGAGTGCCTATAATTACACATATTTTCATCCTGTGCGCGTAGTTATAAATATAAAAATTTCTGAACCATGACAGTAGAGAGTGCAGAGCATTGCTAGCAGGCCCGGGGGGGGGGGGGGGGATCCTAGGGGGAGCAAAAGCTTTAGAAGAAAAATCAGCAGCAGAAATCACAAATCTAGCATTTGGGTGATCTCAGCGCACCTTTCAGAGCTGGAAGCTAAAATTGGAAACAAATGCAGCTACTACACTTTAGTTGTAATGCTTTATAGTAACTGCTCGCCTCATGATGTTCTGGCTCCAAATGAAGGGAAAAAATTCCTGATGTTGTTCGGTTGAAGATTACCCCCCCCACACACACACATAATAAATACACACACATTCAATAAACATATGTACACACACAGTAAACGTACACACACACGCACACACACCACCACCACCACCTTCAGTACAAATGTGAGCACTAAGATCTGGAAGCAGAAGCAAGCTGCATGGGAAAATATTCCTAGAAGATGAGCTCTTCCAATCGATCTGTTAATTTTTGAGGAGTAAGTTTCACCAAGAAGTCGAGGTTACAGCGAACCCTTCCCAGTCATGGTTCACCTGATTTGTGCTGCTAACAAGCATGCCGCGTCCGTCCACGCTCTTCCCAGCCAGGGACTCCGTG
Source organism: Ailurus styani (assembly GCA_002007465.1). Classification (NCBI taxonomy): domain Eukaryota; kingdom Metazoa; phylum Chordata; class Mammalia; order Carnivora; family Ailuridae; genus Ailurus; species Ailurus styani. The sequence goes on along the minus strand of LNAC01000002.1, from coordinate 4,292,091 downwards.
ACACCAAAGCCCTGAGGTGCAGAGACTCTTGCTGACATTTAGAAACAGTCACGCAGAATCTGCTAGTTCTCAACATTTGCTTCCGGGTGTGGTTTGGCAAACGGGCAGGGGGTGTGCAGGTGTGATAACCACCATCCCACATACCCCCCAAAACTGCCTCCCCCGTACTCCCCACTATGATACTCCACTGAAACATGCAAATATATCTCAGCCACTAAAATTTAGTGTGACTCCTTCAGCAAATCATCAGACTGACCCTTAGTGTAGCCTGTGTGGCAGGGCAGAAAGCACAGGAATTGGAGTCAAGAGGATCAAGGCATGGGAAGAGTAGACAAATCACTGATTAAGAGTGTGATCCTTAGAAAATGTCCTTCCTCTTTGTGCCTCAATTCCGAGATATAGACAGTCTCTGGTTTTAGCACTCATGTCTCAGGAAATGCCTCAGTCCCGGGCAACCCGCGACAGTTGTCACCCATTAAGATGCAGGAAGACGTTGCAAAGACTACATAGTAGCTAGCGTACATGCTCTTTCTTCAGTAAATATTTGTTTTTTTTAAAAAATCAGCAGCCCTTGTGGAGTATGAATTTTCAGTGGACATGAGGGGAAGCAGTTTTATCAAAGAAGGACAGGTCCGCTGAACACCAAAGGGCAGCATGAGGAAGGGGAAGGAAGAAGAGATCTGACTTAAGAGAAAGTTTGAAAGAGTAGGTTTTCTGGCACCTAGGTCATTGTTGCTCACTTTGCCATTCTGCCCAAGACCCTAAAAGCAGACCTAGCATGATCTGCTGCTACTGCAGAATCCCAAGCACAGAGGAGGCTGGCTTGACGTTTCAAACTAGTTTAGGAGTACCCAGACTCATCTGAGGTCTTTTAAATGTTGATGAAGTAGCACTGCGTACCTCGACACTGGCTGAGATCCCTAAGGACAAATACCAAAGCCCACTCTTCAAACAGTCCCTGCTGAATTTTAGGGTGGGTGGGCCGTTACTGTGATAGGGACAAGGCTAATACTGGAAGGTTCTGTGAAAGATGTTGCAACTTAGAAAAAAGGCTTCATCTATAGGAGGCATGGGGGAATCTTATTTAACCAAGCACGGTACACATCACCCTGTCTTCTCTCCCTGCAATAACAACTGGGATTCTGTCAACCAGAAAAGTGTTTTGTTTTTGATTTTTTGCCCCCCTTTGGTGTCTTACTCTAGTGATCTCACAGAGACCATTGTTTTCTAAGGGATGTCAGAGAAAATAACAAGTTCCTGAAATTATTCAATCAAACCCTTCAAAGGATACACGGTTAAATAATAATTTAACCAGTTTTAGAATCCTAGACGCCCAGGCAATTCACATAAAGCATTAGGGAGAAACATAAAAAATCTAGGCAGAAGTTGTCTGAGTCCAGAGCTGTCAAATGTGGGGTTTTTTTTTTTTTGTTTGTTTGTTTGTTTGGTTTTTTTTTTTGTGAAGTGTAAAAAGCAGCAGGGACATTTATGTTGCTGTGTACCATGAATAGTAAACATTAATAATAGCTATAACATTTAATTTAATTGTGGGGACCCAACATTACACATGCCTTCTTGCAGAAGAAGCAAACATTTAAAGGATATTTTGGGTTTACTGTCTAATCTCTCTCTGGCTCTGCATATAAATGTCTTTTCCAATTAAAAGCACACCCACAGAATATTCTTGGATTTGTCTCCCGTGACTTACACTAAGATTTTTCAGGTAGGTCCACAAAATAAAACTTATTTCAAATGCTTTAACTGGCTCTAACCTCCAAAGATTCTTTTTACCCCTCCTCTCTGGTTCTTGCTGTCACTGGCCATGCAGCCACCCAAACTAGAGACTTTGGGGACATCTTTCATGTTCTCCTTAACCCACATCCAATTAACCACCATACTGATTGATATTCATTCCCCATTTACCATCTCATCTCTCATGATATCTTGCCTGGATTTTAAAATATCCTCTATCTTCTCTCTTATCATCAAAACTCTTCTCCATGTTCTTGCCTGAGCCCCTTGATCTTTCCATGCTGTTGCTTAAATCCAGTGAAGAGCAGAATCGGTGGCTCAGTCAGTTAAGTGTCTGACTCTTGGTTTGGCCTCAGGTCATGATCTCAAAGCCCTGGGATCGAGTCCTGTGTGGGGTTTCGTGCTCAATGTGGAGTCTGCTTCCCCTCTCCTTCTGCCTACTGCTCCCCTTGCTTATGCGTGTTCTCTCTCTACGCACAGCTCTGGTAGACACCGTCTTAAAGAGCAGGGACTGCGCCACATCAGTCGTTTCTCCTCAGTACCCAGCATAGGGCACAGTACTCACCCAACATCTATTTAACCTATCTGGGGAGAGCTGGCTTCAAAGCTTTGACTCAAAGATTACTGGCTGTATGATTTAGGGCAAATAATTTCATTTCCCTGAGCTTCAGTTCCTACACCTGCAAAATGGTGTAACATTTCCTTCAGTCGTGTCATTTAAGATTTAGTGAACTACCCAGGTAAAGTACCAAGTACTAAATCTGGCCCACGGAATGCACCCAAGAAAGGCAGTTTCCTCTACTCGATGAATATTTTCCCATTTTCTAGAAATAAAAATAAAAACTTTGTATAGCATTCAAACCACTTCCCTCAAACAGGTGGGCCCAACCCTGTTTCCTTATATTCATTTTCAATATATGGGGCAACACTTTTTTTTTTACCATGTATTTTCATGTTTCCATAATCTCTCAGTCTTATTCCCTCAGCCTAAAATGTCTTTCTTTCATTCTCTTATGGTAGTAAATCTCCACCCATCATTCAAAGTCCATTCCAGATAGCGCTTCTTCTCTCTTAGGTCATTTTCTTACTCCAAACACCTTACTTACAATGACCTACAAGGACTTTCCCTCTGCACTCCCAGCTGACCTCCTCACCTTTACCTTCTACGACTCTCCCCCTCATTCATACCCCAAATCACACTAGAGTTCTTTTTTGTATTGTACATGCCTCGTTCATTTCTGCCAGAATTTAGTATGACTAGCTCCCTCTCATGAAGGACATAAGTAAAAAAAAAAATCTTGACTTTATTATTTAGGGAGATACAGATTAAATCCAGAATGAGACAAAAATTATCCAATTATTTTTAAAAATTGATAATGTATTGCCAAAGATTTGGTGAAATTTATGTTCTCATACAGTGTAGAAGTATAAACTGGAGGTCAATTTGGCAGTGTCCATTAAAATAAAGTACACCTTTATCTCCCTAACCTTAGCCCCATGTCAGTATTCATGTTAGAAAAACAGTCACTGGTAAACATGAAGATTTTCATTAAGGCCATGTTCACAGTAACAAACAAAACAAAACAGAAAGTCAGTTGGGTAATGAGCTAAATGTCCATCAGAGGGGGAATGCTTATATTAACAGTGGTACTCACACACCACAGAATACTACACAGCAGATTACAAATGCAAGCATATGTGGCACCTGGGTGGCTCAGTTGGTTAAGCATCTGCCTTCGGCTCAGGTCATGATTCCAGGGTCCTTGGATCGAGCCCTGCATCGGGCTCTTTGCTCAATGAGGATCCTGCTTCTCCCTCTCCCTCTGCTGTTCCCCCTGCTTGTGTTCTCTCTCTGTGTCAAATAAATAAATAAAATCTTTCCTTAAAATGTGAGCATATACTGACAAGGGACGATATCCAAGACATACTTCTTTATAAAAAAGATTTATTTATTCATTAGAGAGAGAGAGAGTGAGAGTGAGCATTGGGGGAGAACAGGGAGGGGCAGAGGGAGAGGGAAAGAGAAACCCAAGCAGACTCCTTGCTGAGCACAGAGCCCAACGTGGGGCTCAAGCCCATGATCCCAAGATCACAACTGGAGATGAAACCAAGAGTTCGATGTTGAACAGACTGTGCCACCCAGATGCCCCCAAGACATACTTCTGAGAAAGCAAGTCACAGAATAATAAGTACATATGAAAATAGCAATGCATTTTTAAAACTTACTTATAAAAATAATAATACTTAGCATTCATTGAGTGTTTACTATTAGGTATTGTTCCAAGTGCTTTAAATTTATCAAAATATTTACCCTTTCTAACAACCTGGTGCGGTATGTAAGGTTATCATCTGAATTTTGTATGAGGAAACTGAGGCATAGTAAGTTTCCAAACGAACACCATTAATGGGTAATGACTCTGTCTCCCCAGTTGCTTTGCAATCACCGTTCTGTATTGACTTAATATGTTTAGGTCTAAAAATAAATAAGTAATTAAATAAATGTTGTGTATGTGTACTCGAGGGCAAAGAAAAATGTTTGCGTAAGTACCCACTCTCATAGCATTTCTTCACAAGGGCAGGTAGAGATAGGAAGGAACTAGAATGGAATAAAGAAAGGGAAATGATTAAAGGGGCTTTTTAAAAAAAAACGGACTGCAGTCTTTTCACACTGAATTATTTGGAAGTTTTATAAGTATGTATTCATATTTTTTTTGTATAATTTAATATAATAGTACAGTATCATCATAAAGAAAATGAGAGGGAAAGTCATTCTAGAACAAACTGAAGAAGGTGGGACAAAGGGTAATTTTGTTTAAAAAGTGCTTTGAGGCACAGCTTTGAAGTAATTTGAGCAAAAATAAATTGTAACTGTAATTGTCTGAGTAATTTAGGAAAAATGAAGGGATTTTAGCTACATTACCGCAAAAATTATAGATGTAGAAATGTGGCCTGTGAGAGCCACCGAGATTCCGTTTGACCGGTCATGACTGAATGTTTTTTTTCTGCTGGTACTGTTAATTTGCTGAAAGCTGCCTGAGTTCTCCTTTCTTCCACGTCCTCTCCATTGTTTATTGGTCTGGGCTAGCATTTCAGTTACGTGGCCTGGTAGATCACTCGTGCGGAAGCAGGCATGCTATACATCCAGGTTTTCAGGGAATGATGTTTGACTGAGAAATGGTGAGAAAGAATTATGAAATACTGCAGGTTTAAATTTTTGCTTTTCACCTAGTGGCTCCTGAGATGAAAGATGGCAGTGATTTCAAGCTTGATAGATGTGAGTTTCCGGAGACAGGTACAAATCAGTCTACCCAGGAAGTTCTTTGAAAATGACATGAGTTGACTTTATATTCCTACTTTCATATGATGATTATTGATCCTCTGCCCCAGGTCCCCCAACAACTTGTGGGGCAACAAGTCAAGAAACAGAGCTATTCCCTAAATAACAGATTCATAATGAGATCTGTTTCTCCTCTTACTAAGCAGTAGTTACGTCTACGCCTGGTTGCCCTGCCTCTAATTGTGGCTCTCTCTAAACCACTTTTCACACTGCAATCACAGGAAGCATTCTAAAATGCACATGTGATCATGTCACTGTCTTGCTTCAAATCCTTCCGAGTCGCCCTGTTGCTTAGAGACAGCCCAAAGTCGTCAGGCCAGTGTGCCTCATTACGACCTGACCCCTGCTTATATTTTCAGGCTCCAAACAGAAGAATTGGCAACTCTGTCTCAGGTCTGGACTCTGTTATAGCTCCCCATGAGGTGGCCCTTGCATATTCCTTGCTGCCTCCATCTACCTACAGTATCTACTTGGCTATGAGTCTCGTCCACACGAGGAGACTCGTCCGGCCCTCCCATGTCCCAGTTAGATGCCTGTCCATGATCTCCCACAGGACCCCACACTTAAGCCCATTTCTTCCTCAGACCTATAAATATGAAATCAGAGGTATTTATTTTTTTGTCACCAATGACTAAGACAACACCAGACCCAGTTAATATTTTGCTGAATGAATGGATGGATGGATGGATGGATGGATACCTAAATTTTACAAATTGGTTAATGTTTATCAACAACTTTGTAAGTTAGCTATGCTGTCACAACTCTGAGAAAAACAATGATTTCCTAGTTAAATTAATGGCTGCTGCCGTAATTATAAACTAGTAACAAAGATCATGACACATTTTTTCAGTTCTTACTACGTGTCAGGCACTGTGTTATGCCTTTTTAACACCGAAACATAAAAACAAGATAGCCACTGTTATCATCTTCTGTGATGAGGGGAGTAGGGCTCAGAGAAGTTACCAAATTGCTTCTCAAACTCCACACATTCCACTGAATTAGTTTGTGAGAGTTCAATAGCCCAGTACATTCAGACTGCTTGGCAGATGCCTGGGCTGTAAGCTCTCCAAGGAAGCCTTTCCTGTTACTTATGTTCCTGATTTTGGGACTGTGCTTGTTCCTATGCCGGCTTCATTTCTAAGCCTAGCATCTGGGGATTTTTAAGTTGCCATTCTAAAAAAAGATTGTATTATTTATTTGGGAGAGAGAGAAAGAGAGCATGAGACCACAAGAAAGGGGCAGAAGTAGAGGGAGAAGCAGGCACCCCACTGAGCAGGGAGCCCAGTGTGGGACTCGATCCCAGGACCCTGGGATCGTGATCTGAGCCAAAAGCAGATGCCTAACCGACTGAGCCACCAAGGCGCCCTTTAAGTTGCCATTTTAATGTAGTGGCATATATATTGAGTAGAAGACATATTTTTTTAAAAAGTTACATTTTTTTAATCAGCAAAAACTTTAAAAATTAAAAAAAGAGGGAAAGAGTTACTGCCACCGACCACATCTGTTGCCCTTTCTTCTCCAACATGCCAGGTGCTCTTTTGTCTTAGGGACCCTGCACGGACTCTTTTCCTAGGATGGAATGTTCTTCCCTACACACTCATGGGCCTGACCCCCTCATTTCCTTTCATCCTCTCCTCAAATATCACCTCGCGCACACTCCTCTGATCACCCAGCACCACACCCTCTCCTCCCAGTACCTGGCACTCCCCATCCTCCTTATACTGTACCGATTTCTTCTCTTTTCCCTCAATACTTGCCACCCTCTAACATTATAGATGTTTATTTATTTATTTCATTTATTGTTTATCTGCCCTACTGGAATAGAAACTCCACGAAGGAAAAAATTTCCCTCCCTCTCTCTCTCTCTTTTTCACCAGAGGATCCTGACTGCCTCAGATAGTGCCTGGCATGCTACTGATGCTTTAAAAATACTTTTTTCAATGAATGAATGAATATCAATACTATAACTGAGCAACATTATATAACCTTGTTTGGCTACATATGTGCTCTAGGTACCAGGAATTTAACTATCCTTTGTCAACGGACAGCCCGATTTTTCTCTCTCAAACTAAAATTTTAGTGGAGTAACTGAACAGCTAATGTATTAGAGAAAGCAGATGATGTGGTTAGATCCAGAGAGAGTAACATGACAAAGACAAAGTTTTAAGTTTGACTCAGGTCCCACATTTCTATAAATAATTGAAAGTGCATCAGATGGAATGTTAATGACTATATTTGATTTGTTTTATTCACAGAATAATCAGATATGCCTAATAAGTTGCACATAATTATCTTCTTGATGATTTTCTTAATAAATTTATTAGAGGTCAAGCAGGTTAAAAGTGATTGGGCTTCTTTGTGGAACACTCCAAATATATGTAAAATATATTCAATACAACTGGAGGAAATATTTTTAACATCCACAAATATTGACACCGTAAAATGATGTGTGCTCTGATAACTAGCATCATATAGTTTTGTCGTATCCCTCCTGCCAATTTCATTTACTAAAAAAAGACCCATGTGAAATGGAGTGTGCAGCGGGTTCCTGTGGGAATTAGCTCTGTCTCAATTGCTACTGCATGGGCAGTGATATTTAAAGTTGCTTCTTACATTGTTTAAGAATGAATAACAACATAATAATCATTTAAATTTTCTAAAAATTTAGACAGATCATGGACACAACAATAAAGAGAATTTCAGGATTAGCAGTGGTCAGTCTCATTCCAGACCCATTATAAAACTCAGAGGGCTCTTAGGATCTCAGATTCCCAGCAGACTTCAGTTCTAGACTTCAGTGGAATGGTCAAATAGGTACTGTGCCATTTAGATTCAGGCAGAAAAGTGGAGAGGTCTTAGTATTGGCACAATATTTCTACCAATCTCCCAAAGCTAAATCTAAGGCCAATTATGAGTAACAACCATTTCTATTTATGAAAACTTGATATTTCCAGGAGAATTAGATAAAAGTAAACCCCTTTACAGTATGATCTATGTTCTGCTTAAATCGCTCCTTTCCCAGTGCCAGGCATAAGGGCACATGGTTAATAACTCTTTTTGGCATCTGATTGAATCCTTTAAAGTGATTTCTTCAAGTCCTGCCTGCCTGTAGAGACAGATTTACTCACGATGAGCTGTCAATCTCTTTGCCTTTGTCACTCATGGTAATTAAGGTCAATGGCAGGGTTCCTTCTCATGGATCCTATAATTCTGAGACAAGCCTTGGATGCAGTCTCCTTTCCAGAACGGCTGTCATTCGTGAAATTCCCTACCTGCTATGATTCGGTAGAAGTCTATGGTTCAATATGACACACTTTGCAACTTCATTAAACATGATCCTACCCGGTGGCTGAACTTAGGAAGGCGTGGCTCTGACACCATGACTGTCAAGACTCCTTCCCTCCATTTCCCATAGCCGAGGCTCAGCAGCTATCATCTAAGTTTGGGCATCTCACATGAACCTCCCAGTGACCACACAGAGTGTTACATGACTGCCATTTATAACAGTGTCTTCTTTCTTTGTAAATGTAATCAAGAACAAGACAAGATCAAAATCCATTGTGGAAAACCGTACAAACTTGGCTTAATTTGGTCTGCATTTCATTAGGTAGCCTTACAGAATCATGGTATTTTAACAACATCCTAACTGTGCTTCAGAATGGTGCCAGCAGTCTGTAGACCAACATTTCATAACCTGGAAGAATGCTCTTTCTCAAGCCAGTTAAGCTTAAACTGAATCATCAAGCACAGCTTTTAGGCAATGGAAATTGTCTTCTCTGCTAATGGTTAAGACAATAATCAGTAATTGAGTTTGGTGAATTCTTCAAAGCCAAAATGATGCCAGAACTTGATGTAGCACAGAATTTAAAGACAAATGCTGTATTCCTTTGAGATAAACCACATAGTTCTCGGCCAACAGAAGAAGGATGATTACTTTCATTTTCTGTACTTGCAAATTAAGACTCTGTAGCAACAGGAAATACAGACAGACCCATCTGGGAGTTTGAGGAAAAGGCTTTCTGATAATAATATACAGCAATAACGATGTATTTTTTTTTGTATGTGGAAAGATAGAGTCTTCCTTTTGCCAATGCTATCTATATTTATTAATTCTCTCTTTTACCCTCATTACTATTAGGCAAGGTAGATCCGACAGGTGCTGTTATATCAGTTTTGAAGATGTAAGAACACCAAAAAATCCAATGACTTGTCAATACCAGCCAATGATAAGGATCCAACTGCCTCTGGACTTTGAATGGTCAACAGGGTACTTTTACTGTCTCTTGAAGATAAACAAAGAACAAAAGGAATGACTTAGTCTGAAATGGGAGTTTAAATATGTATGCAGGCAAAATTTTAAGATAGGAAGGGGACCCTTATCTGTCTTAAAGGAAAGTTATTTACATTAACAGTTAATATAAATAATAGTTAATAAGAATTAATAGTTAGTGGCAGATACTTTCACACACTTTCTCAGGGCAGATTAATCACATCTGCCCTGCTAGAAAGGTATTGTCATTTCTGCATTATACATGATGAAATAGAGTTTCAAAGAGAAAATGATCAGGCACCTGGTGGCTCAGTTGGTTAAGCCTCTGCCTTCAGCTCAGGTCATGATCCCACTGTCCTGGGATCGAGTCCCACATTGGGCTCCCTGCTCAGTGAGGAGTCTGCTTCTTCCTCTACTCCTCCCCCCTCCTTATGCTTTCTCTCCCAAATAAATAAATAAAAATCTTAGAAAAAAAAAGAGCAAATGATTGTATTATGGTTAGAATATTCTTACACTCCTCAGAAACTATAAGAACTTGAATTTTAATGTCTTGAGATGCTGAAAATATAAATTGGCAATAAAGTCTTCTGATTTCCATTAAAAGTAACACAGAAAGACAGAAAATGGCTTCTGAAGTTGTTATCAGGTGCCAGGTTTAGTCAAGTGGTATAAGGGATAGAAAGAAAATGTAAATAGAGACCAAAAAAATAGCATACTTAAGTAGTGAAAAAAGTATCATACATTTCATTTTGTAATGAATAGCCATAGAAGGTATCGGAAATCCTTAGCCGATCACCAGATTTCAGAATACATGGACATCAAGATTCCTCTCACATTTAAAAGGAAATAAAAGCTCTTTGGGAGCACCTATAAGAATCTGCCCCATCTGGTTCCCTACCAACTCTTGAGCTCATCTTATCTGACTCTCCATGCTGCGGTCGCTCTGCTCATACTCGGCCAGTCCCACGTGGCACGTCATGGACTTCCTTACCTGGGAGCCCCCCACAAGCTCTCTCCTCTGAGGACGATGGACTCCTTGCCCTCCGTCTCAGTGAGACTATCCCTGCAGCTTTTAAAAGTAGCTTCTCGTACTTATTTTCTTCTCCTTTTCCCTTTCTGACACTTGTCACAGAGCTTACTAATGAGGCAGTTTTATATCTAGAAGTATAAATTTGTGGGTTTTGTGTGTTTCCCCCCATACCCTTGGCTTCCTTCAATCCACACCCAGGTGACAAAAAAAAGACTCAAAAATAGCTGAAAGCCTTTGGCTATGCAGCAGAAAGAAATAGCAGCATTGCTTTTCATTATCCAAAGACGAGATAGAGTTGAGCCTGAGGGACAGGCAAAGAGGAGGCTGAAGGGCTTCATCGACTGTATAGACAAAAAGCAAAAGGAGAAAAGTTCCCAAAGTAGGAGGGGAGGATCAGGAGTAGGATGGACAAGATTCAGCACATGCTGGCCTAAGAGTGAAAAACCAATTTGCCCCCAGCCTGTGGACAACTGGTCCTATTCCATAGTCTCGGACACGTGTAAACCCTCTGGATTGAGGACATTTGCACACTGTAGAAGGCCGGATAGTGGCCCATAGTGGTCTTATTCCCTGGAACCTATAAATGTTGCTTTACATGGAAAAAGGGTCTTTGCTGAAGGGATTGAATTAAGAATCTTGAGATGAGGAGATTATCCTGCACAATCTGGGTGGGCCATAAATGCAATCACATGTGTCCTTATAAGAAGGAAGCAGAGGAAGATTTGACACAGAAGAGAGAAAGGTAATGTTCCCATGGAGGCAGAGATTTGAGCAAGGTAGCCCCACGTCAACGAATGCCTGCGGCCACTAGAACTAAAAAAAACGAGAAAAGTGTTGCCCTCTAGAGCCTCAGGAGGGGGCAGAGTCCTGCTCACACCTTGGTTTGGAGTATTCAACTGATGTCAGACTGCTGGCCTCTTGAACTCTGAGAGAACACTTTTCTGTTGTTTAAGCCATCAAGATTGTGATAATTTGTTGGAGCAGCCATAGGAAACTAATCCATATCTGGAGTGAAAATCTCATCATTCTGACCAGTGTAGAACTGAACTCAATCATCAGGGTGATTTCCTTTAGGTTGGGAGAAGTGATAGATATATCACCAGTTACATATAGATTTATGTGTATATACTTATTATTATTATCAGCATCACTTTCTTACTCTCTACTAGACAGAAATTTCCATGAGAGTTACAACCTTTTTTATTTTGTTCACCATCTATACCCAGGGCTTAGTTCAGCAGCTGTCACATAATAATTGCTCTACAAATAATTGTTGAATGAATAAAAAAAATTGCTAAAATAGCAGCACAAAACGAGGAAAACAGAAACAACAAATGGTAAAAATAACTCTAAGAAAGACTGCACCAGCAACTACATTGAACAGTCAAATACCCATTATCAGCCATCTAAACAGAGATTTAGGTCAGTCTGACCCCGAAGTGATGCTTTTGAGCATCTAGAGATTTGTCCTTTATTACTGAGTGTGTCCTGGCACTGAGACATTTTCAGTGAGTTTTACCAGAACAGTCTCAGTGGGTGCTCAAAGCTCAAGTTGAGCTGTTAATGTCCGAGAACCAATATTCACACAGTGGCCGTTGCAACAGGCTGAAGCCCTAGGGCAGGAAGGCAGCAGCTGTAGCCTGTGATCTCTTGCTACCTGTTCTGCTGGGGTGGCCAACCTCCTGAACCACCTGAGAACGATGGGGACCAGACCACCCCCTGCTCAGCATTGCCACGTACTGGAGGATATGGTGCCTCGTGTGTGTCCCTCCCAAGGTGACTGGGATAATAAAACAACACAATTGTATTTCTCGTGGCTCCTTCACAGTTGTGAGTGGAGTGTCATGTGAAGACATCCAGAGAACAAACATTTCAGTACTTAACTGAAATTCCAACTTGCACTCCTATTTAATTATAACCGAAACAATCTCCCACTCAGCTGCCAAGAAAGGTGAAGAATCTGGAAATGACTCCCAGGCAGAGAGATGTGAGGAGAATAGCTTTCCTCGAGGCCCCACGGCCTAGAACTGAGTTGGGGATCCTCACGGCAGGCCTCTAGGGAAAGAGAAGACGGATGCTCTGCCTCTCTGCCTTCCCCCGCTGAGGTCATGCCTGCTCCCCTCTAACAGGCAAGTGGACGAGGACAGTGGTTGTGGGTCAGTCAGGGCTGTGACTGGCTGTTCCGGCCATGCTGTGGCCTCTGAAATTTCTGTGTCTGGCACGGAGTGGAGTGAGGGGTTAGGCAGATGTGGAACAGCTGAAATACCTTCAAACCAAACTCTTCAGGCCCCTTCCGGATTCTGAGCCACCCGAATTCAAGTAAACACCTCCTTTCCAAAACCCTACTGTTTTAAGAATGGTTCTTAACTTTTGAAAGGTCAAAGCCCCTTATGAGAATCTGAGAAAAAGGACAGACCCTTTTCCCACCCATAATGCACTTACGTAAACCCATAAAGGTTAAGATACCTTGAATTTTTCTACAGTTAAATAAAAATATGAATTTATTAATGGCTGAGATATATATTTACCTTTACATTACAATGAATAAGGCCAGACTGCCTGAGTCAGAATTTCCAGCTCTATCATTCAGTAGCTGTATGACCTTGGGGAAGTTTCTTGATTACTCTCTTCCTCAGTTTCCCCATTTGTAAAATGAGAGTACTAATAATAGCACCTACCACAAAAGATCATTATGGGGAAATAACAAATTCATTATGTAAAGTGCTTACAATGGTGTCTGGTGTTCAATGATTCTATATGGAGCCTCGACTATGTACAGGGACTGTTCCAAGGCTGAAGATAAGGCAATGAACAAAAACGACTGCTGTCAGCGGGCACACATTCGGATGTGGAGCTTAAATTTTCATAGAAATCTTAATGCATTTCATAGTAATTTAAAAAAAATCATTTTGTGTTTTCTCTTTGTTGAGGTAACAGGTAAATAAGATTTTCATAGAGATTTCCCTTCTGGGATGCTATAGCTCCCCAGAGCTCAAATCTAAGGAATTCTAATTTTTGTTTCGCCCTCATTCCACACCTGACAGCATTTCTGCATAAGCAATTTAGACTGTGAGTACTCACCCTTAACTTGGCATAGGTATTTATAAAATGGGAAAAAAGCCAAATTCCAGGAAAACAATTTATTCTCTTCCGTCCCTAAACTTTGACTCATTCATCTGTTATGCTTAAAAATCAATTAGCTCTGTGCATACACTGTATCAACAGCTTTATTTAGGATTAACTACAGAGCTGGGCAAATTTAACTGCAATTTTCCCACCAATGATGCTCTAAAAACACGCATGGATTTCAGAGGTTAATGAAGGCCTCTTCTCACTATGACATATTTTTAAAGTTCTTGTGCTTTTATCTTTCCATCTTCTGCTGTATGCTTCCCACCTGCCCTCTCTCCCATCAGTACCAGTAGGATATCGTATTTCAAGTTGATTCTTTTGAACTTTCTCTGTTTAAAGAAGATTACTAGAAAATGATTATAGAGTCATAGAAAGTTGAAAAGAAATAGAGGGAAGTTCGATGTACCCTTTACTCAGCTTCTCCCAATATTAACCTCTTGTAAACGTATTGTTTAATATTAAAAATAGAAAATTGATGTTGGGACAACCCATGAAACATTCAGATTTCATTGGGATTGACTTTTTAAATAACTAATAATCACATTTGGTAAGCATCAGTTATGATCACAGTAAGGACTGGAATTAAGGGGTACCTGGGTGGCTCAGTGGGTTAAGCTTCTGCCTTTGGCTCAGGTCATAATCTCAGGGTCCTGGGATCGAGCCCCACATCGGGCTCCCTGCTCAGTGGGGAGCCTGCTTCCCCCTCTCCCTCTGCCTGTCTCTCTGCCTCCTTGTGATCTCTGTCAAATAAATAAACAAAATCGTAAAAAAAAAAGACTGGAATTCAGTTCAAGTGTGTGTATTTCAGTGCGGGCTTCTGTGCATCCATTTCTGCGCACGTGTCGGGGGTGGGGGAGGAAGAACTCTGGCCCTATACCCATTTCATGCTCGACTATACTGAGGGACAATTGGGAGAAGATCACGTAAATGCAGTTTATACATTGTACTAAAAATTACTAAATTACTAAAAGTACTAAATAAACAGAAAGTATATTGTAGTAGATTTCTAATCGTTCTGTTCGGGAAACATCTCTCATTAGCAGTGCACACAGAGAGTAGGTGGAGCCTATACTTAACCTGTATAAAAAAGAGGTGTGTGGGGGTGTGTATCACAGTCTCAGTGAGATCCCACCTAAGGACACAGAATCATAGTTACAGAGTTAGAAGGGAACTTGGGGCCAACTCTTCCAGCTCTCTACACAGTACACATACTCTAAAATACTCCTTCAAGGTGTTCTTCTTTTTTTTTTTAATATTCTATTTATTTATTTATTTATTTATTTATTTATTTATTTATTTATTTGACAGAGAGAGAGAGATCTCAAGTAGGCTGAGAGGCAGGCAGAGAGAGAGGGGGAGCCCGATGTGGGACTCGATCCCAGGACCCTGAGATCATGACCTGAGCTGAAGGCAGAGGCTTTAACCCACTGAGCCACCCAGGTGCCCAAGATGCTCTTCTAATCTCTGATTAAAACGTCAAATGATGGACACATACTGTTTCATGATTCAGCCTTTTCCAATTTATAGAGCTCTATGTGTTTAAAAGCTCTTTATTATAATAAGCTGAAATACCTTCCTCATGACTTCTACCCAAGGGTGTTGGTTCTGCCATCAGGCACCTCACACAATGCAGGACGATGAAGACAGCCATCATTCCCCTAAATATTCTCTTCTCCATCCTAAACAACTCGCTTCCTTCTTTAACACGTCCATTGGATCCAAGACTGCTCATCTCTGGATGAACTTAACTGTTCTCCACAAGGATGGAACCAGGACTGGAGCACAACGGGGCATGAGCTGAACGGCACATTCCAGAGCTGGACCAGTTTCCTTCTACGTCTGTACACTATATTTGTATTAATGCCCTGACACTCACATTAACGTGTTTTTGTGGGTTTTTTTCCAACTTCCCTCATACTCCTCTTGAAATCAACTGAAATCCCCAAGTTTTGTTTTGTTTTGTTTTTTCTCTCTCTCTCAGGTTTTGATGTTTAGCTATTCCTCCCTGATTTTGCACAGAGGCAGCTAGTTTTCTGGGCACAGGAGCAAGACTTCATGTAGATTCTTATTAAATTAGGCCTATTCTACCATTCTACTGAGATTTTGTCTTTTAATATCTGGACTCTATCACCAAATTTATTTATTGTCTTTGTTGCCTCCACATTGGCTGCACCCTTTACAAACAGTTCATTAGTCCTTTCTCAAAATCGCTGATGACATACTTGGGCATAGAAGGGCGAAAAGAAGATCATTAAAAGGCTATAAATTAGAACTGTAACATTTTGACCTTCTGTTAACGTTAGATTTTTTAATTGAGCATTCAGCTCTGTTTTTACTGAGGGTTGACATAAGAAGTAGCCCTACACAAAAGGCCTCTGTGTTTTCTAGAAAATTGTATTAAGTGATTCAATGTCTCATTTGTAGGAATCCCATGGGAAATTTCTCTGGAGCTCAGGTTTAGAGAAAAAAAAAAAATTCCCTCCAATGATAGCTGAGATGGTATGAGTTTCCTTCTGTTTTCTCTTCCAAGACACTAAAGAGAGAAACTGAAAATCACCTGCTCGATTGCTATAACTTTTCTTTATTTCTATTTATTGATTTTTCCCTCTTTCCATCACCCCACTTTATTACCTAACACGCCATGTTAATAGTTCTGTATATACATTTTTTTTTCTACCAGACATTGTGACATATCCTTTCCAAAAGGAGGCAGGGAATAAAAACAAACATACATAATCAAGACATCCTTTCAAATATCTTTTCAGATGTTTAAAGATCCATGGAATAATTTCTTCACTTTTTAAGTAGGACTTCAGGCAATGTCCCCCAGAGTACTTGTACTGAAATAGTTTAGGTTTGCTTCAGCCCTCAAGATCACTTTCTTCTCAATTTTTTTTCTCAGTTTATAATGACATGTTCTCAAAATCTTCCATAGTAATTTCCCCCAAATGGTACTTTAAAGTGGAAAGAGAAATAATTTGATCATTTGCTGATCTTTTCTCGTTTTTAGCATTTCCATTATAGGGTTATTATTATATTTTTTTAGTTAAGTATTTCTATCTGACTGAAATTTATCCTGAAAAGACTTCTGGATTGGGTGTTAGAAGCCCAGGGTTCTTGCCTGGGATTAACTACTCTCTGCATGGCTAGGAGAAACTTAGGAAGTTTCTAGTCTACAGAATGAAAACTACCTCTTAATGAACATCTGGTCAATATTAGGCACTCTTAAAATATATATAACTTACTTTTAAAAATTTCAAACTAATATATAGTTTGAATCTTTGGATGTGAAATACTTGAAACCCCAATTTAGGAGCTTAAACCAGTCCAAGGTGGTCAGAAAGGCAATATTCTAGAGCTTGGCCACCATAAAAGCATTTATTATACTATTTCACTGAACAAATGATGCTTTGCTTATTAGAAAAATATGTCAGAAATGGATTCAAAATTGGTGAAACTAGTGGCTCATTAACTACCATGATAAATGGAACTTAATTGGTAAAATTAAAAGTTTTAAATATATGAGGAATATTAAAGACTTTGGGAGACTTTCCCCACCTTTGCATGAACAGGGTGCAAAAATCTTAAGGAGGTTCATAGCCCATACCATAGGATTAGTGGCCTAAGTCTGATCAACAAGCCAGTTTAATAGGATTTCTCATTGCCTGAGAATGAATATAAGGGTAACAAAATCCTGACCCTGGAATGTTGTTTCATTGACCTCAAGTGAACCTTTATCCCCCAGGTAATGACTGAAACATCTGAATGGACAGAGAACTAAAATTTCATCCATTTATGAAAGAGGTTGCATGAATGCCTTTTAGCTAATATGTTTGCTAAAATAAGCCTACATGTAGGGGCACCTGGGTGTCTCACTCAATTAAGTGACTGCCTTTGGCTCTGGTCATGATCTCGGGGTCCTGGGATCAGCCCTGAGTTAGGCTCCCTGCTCAATGGGGAGTCTGTTTCTCTCTCCCTCTGTTCCTTCCCCCCACTCATTCTCTCTTTCTCAAATAAATAAATAAAATCTTAAAAAAATAAAATAGGCCTGCATGAGTAGCAGAGCTTGCCTTAAGACATACTTTTAGCAAGGCTAGCATTAACTATCATAGGGCAACTGCTAACCCTCTTCAACCTTCTTCAGTAGACACACTTACTTATCAAAGGTGTGTGTCACCAAATTATCATAGGACAGTTCTTAAAAGACATTCTGCCTCATTTAAATCTTCATCAGGGCCCTTCCTTACAACTCCCCTTAATCCAGCTAGGAAATTCAAGTGTAGGGGATGTTAGCTTATAATCATAAGAATTTTGAGTGATAGAGCCTGATGTGTCTGATTCCATTCTCCAATACCCCCTGCAGCCACCCAGATAAAGTCACATGGTCTTTGCAAGGAATAGATGAGAGATTATGAAATGCCTACAGCTGTTTCTTTGCAAATACACGGGTTAAACAAAGGCTCTTGGGCACCCCTGACAGATAGTTAAATGTCAACCAACCACCCATTAAATTGATTTCATTGACATTTATTGTTGCTATATATAATCACAATTTCTATTAATGTATTTTTGGTTCTTTTTGTACTTTACATTTTTTTTAATCTATAGTTTCTTTTGATCTTCCCAATATATTCAGGTAAACTGTAGTAAATTCATACACTGAGGCACAGATTACTTTGTGACATGATTGCATGACCCAGATCTACTAGAAATGTAGACTCTGAAATGGTAAGTTGAAATATGCTTTGGGAAAAGTCATAGTTACCTAAAGGTCAGCAAGAAAGCTCATCTCAAAGCATTGTTACATAGAAAAAAAGTAAATGAAATGGTAATTTTAGAATTGGAATGCTGAAGGGACATAGAATATTCATGGATTGATGATTTTGATGGCCATCAGAGGTCAGCAGAGTTGAATGAGTAGTCTGGGGTTCTGTAAAACTACTAGTCAGGCTAAAAAAAAAAAAAAAAAAAAAAAAAAAAAAAAAANATTTACCCTCTAGTTACCAATATCACATTCTAGATGTGTTGTGTTCTAAGCAGAGATCAACAGGGCCACGAATAACCCAGATCTATTTGATTAATTAAAATCTTAAATTCTCAGGAAAAAGCTGTTAGGAAAATAATACACAGGCAAACATTGATCTGTTCTTATTTAAACTTCTGAAATTTATGCTTTTTGATTATTTTTGATGTAAGTAGAAGTTGGGAAAAAATGATTCATCTCAGATAAAGTTATTTCTTTAGCAAGTCCTTACTACATGCGGAGGTAATGGCATCCAAAGAATGCAAGGGTATGAAAAAAAGTATGTTCATACTTCTACTTTAAAATGTTATATATTTTAATCTACCTTAACTTCGTGCCAAAATGAAAATATATAGGATGAATACATAACATAATCAAGCTTTTTTGGGGAAGAGGCTAATATATTTTTATTAGAGCCGTACATTAAGGAATTAGCTGTGTGTTACCTTTTTCCATTAAAATTATCCTTCCTCTTTAATTAAAATAAAAAATACAGTGTGAGGAGTTTTATCTTTATTTTTTAAATGTGTGTATTTTTCTATAGTAATTTGTATAAAAAGTGCCTTGGAATTATTATGTTCTTCTAAACGTTAAATCCATTAGAGAATCGTATGGGGGGAAAGTCTACTAGTTGGGATGACTTCTTGGGACGGTTTTCCAACTAGTTCATGCTTATCGTACCCAAACCAACAAAACGAGACATAAAAACTATACAATGACTGGTGGTGTGGGTTGTGTGGGTCCACAATGCTGAGGAAGCTGTTTGGAAGCAACATTCTGATTTGTTCTAGGATCTCAACATTGACCTTAGTAACAGCAGGGGGGAGAATGTGTCAGGGGAGAAAACCTCTGGTTATTTTATGAACATACCACTCCGTTCACTGAGAGCAGCTGGTCTCCCCTTTTGAGGCCTCCGTGTCTTTCGGCCACCCCTCCAGGAATGATGCGAGAGATATAAATGGGGGAATTTTGCTCCTTTCCTCCCATCACGTTAAAACCAAGGCCTTCATCAGTCTTTGGCAGTTCGACTACCCGAGGGTGGGAGTGTCCTTCACTAGCTGCAAAAGCTGCAACTGTTGCCTGAAAGAAAAGATGGTCATTTGGTAATAAAACGAGGGCGATAAGGCTCATCGGGCGCTTTGCGGTGGGTAGAATCAGGCAACTCCTCTTATTTTTCTAGCATTCTCCTGTGGAAAAAAGAACACAGTGGGGAAGTGGGGAGGGAGCTTGCCTCACTTAAAGGTCATCTATGATGCCTTTCTTTGGCAGAGCCCTCACTGGCTGCTTCCGGCTTTCTAGAATTTACCCGTTCTGATACAAATCTCCCTTCTTCATCAAACTCTTTCCCAGTTACCCGAGGCGGCGGCAATTCCTCCTTTTCTTGGACTCCAAAGTAGGTTTGGTCCAAAGACGACCTCGGTCCCGTACGCATGCGCTAACTATGCCGTGTCTGTGTGGATGGCGAGCACCCCCGAAGGGCGGGGATTACGTAATCCGCTTCTTTGTAGGACACAGTCGGCCCAGTGCTCTCACATAGATGTTCACGAATATTTACTCAATGTGCTTAGAAGCACTTACAGGTACAAACTCTGGCGGATGCATATATAATCTCGCTATGGCCAGACCACTGGCTTCGCAGATTTAGTTTTTGGGTTTTTGGGAGGTGTTTTTTGGTTTTTTGTTTTTTGTTTTGTTTTGTTTTGTTTTGATTGAGGATAACCTAAAGGAAACTAAAAGCTAAACAAAAAATAGACTCAAACTGATTATTATTATTTCACATCAATATTTGGCATTATTATGAGAAGTCCTCTTATCTGGTAAGGATGTTTTCCCCTACCTTTTACATTTAATATTCCACCTCCTACGGCGTCATGGGCAAAAATGAGCAGCCTATGGTTCTACACCCACACGTACAAAATTTCACTTAATAGGGACATAGTTTTAAGAGTCATATATTAATTTTTAAAAATAAGTTGAAAACACAACTTACCATTTGGTTCCCACCCCTCATGGAAAGAAAAGAACAGCACTGAAGGAGTTTCTACCAAGAAAAGATTCTCTGCCTGCTTCTTATTTTCCACTTGCATTCACCTGCCTTAACCACAGTTGATTAGATGCCTACCATAAAGTGATTTACTCCACACTGTGAAAATATTGATTGCCAACTACTGTACATTCTTTCCACACACAGCAGTATCACATCAATTGAGCATTATGCTACTGTCTGCATTTAGTGAAATTTAGTGAATGATATGGAAATAATGGCTTGTTTTTAGCTACATGCATTTGCTCATGCAAACCTTGTTGTCATGCATAGATTTTAATGGCTGACATGGATGCAATGCAGACAGCCCAGAAACAACCAGAAAATATTGTGCTATTGCAACATTATGCTGCTATCCTGCTGTTCTACATGAATAAGAAATGAGAATGGTAAAACACTACATAATTCACTTTCCCCTTAATTAAACCATGTAGGGATCATTTTTCTGTGTGTGTTCCACTTCAGTACAAGCAAAGCATGATGTAATGATAATAACACCCTCTTTTTGCCTGGGTTAAAAACAAAACAAAACAAAACAACTTACAAATCTACAGTGTTCAGTTACAGGATGACAACTAAAAAAATCAGGAGAGAAACCAAACGAGGTGATATAACACAAAAGAATTAAATGGAAAATGCTGATTATTTTCACCAGTTCTTGTTTCTTATACATTGTTAGAAAGAGAAGAGCTTTTAAAAAGCAAGTCATTGTGCATCTGTTATAACACTTCTGTGTTTGTAAAATAAGAACTACATCAGTGATCTTAGTTTAAAACTATTGTTTCCTAATGGTCTATTTTCCAGATAATTTCATGATCCCATTGCTGTAAGATTTCTGTTAGTGTAAGATTTCCATTAGATTTCTCTGCAATCTCTGGATTTGAGTCTTTAAGGAGCAAATGTGGTCACTATCACAAAAGTTGATGGGCTTTCCCTTTAGGTCAAGGTCACATTATTTCAGCAAGCTACCCACCACTCTGCTGAAGACATGGAAGAATCCGATGTCAGTGGGTCTCAGGGGAGTTCCCTTCAAGTCTGACTCAAGTCCAATCTTTCGACTTGTGCAAATGAGTCTTCATTCACTGAATAGGGAACAAGTTCTTTGGACCAGAGACATGTGTCAGAAAACCACGTATTATTTCATACAATTAGATTTGCTTGTGCCAAATGGACGTTTAGTGAGTTTAATGAAATCATTCTCCTTTCTTAAGCTACAGAAGCAGCAGAAACGTTCAATTTTCCATTAGGATTTTTACCTGGGAAGTAGTACTGGTTCTAGACTCTGGGCTGCCACTGATGTCTAAATTCTCTTACAGTGTACACACGAGAATACCTGAAACACACACGCGCACAATCAATTACTAGATCACTGGGGTCAAGTATATTTTCAAAGTTACTCAAGCCTTACCTTTGCTGTGGCCCTGGCACGGAATTCAGGACAGCCATTAACAGTTATCGTTTCATGCATATATTGATACACCTATAATGTTCACATAAAAAAAAAGAATGGGTAAGAACATTACGAATATCAATTCTTTCATTGCAGATAGGACGATAAATTTTCATTGTAAAACACAAGTTCTCTGTCACAATGTGAAATAGCTCTGGATCAATTATCCTGGTGATTAGAACCAGAAGTCCCCCCCCCCTTTTTTTTTGTGGTGGGGAAGGGTTGCGACAGAGAAGGCAAACAATTTTATTCTTTGGCAATCCATGTTCATCAAATGTAAAAGCTCTTATATTTGGTTTTATAAAAACTATTTTGTCAGTAAGAATTTTTACTATTTCATAAAGCTCTGTCTCTCAAAATGTGATAAAATTATATATATATATATTACATAAAATAACTTCCTGAATCTAAGGAACACTTTCTTTTTTTTTTTAAGATTTTGTTTATTTATTTGACAGAGAGAGAGACAGTGAGAGAGAGCACACAAACATGGGCAGTGGGAGAGGGAGAAGCAGGCTTCCCCCTGAGCAGGGAACCTGACATGGACTCGATCCCCAGGACCCTGAATCATGACCTGAGTCAAAGACAGATGCTTAGCAACTGAGAAACCCTGGTGCCCCTAAGTAATAGTTTAAAAATAGTTTTCAGGGAGCCAGGGTGTCTCAGTCAGTGGAGCGTCCAACTCTTCGTTGCCGTTCGGTCATGATCTCAGGGTAGTGAGACAGAGATAGAGCTCAGCACAGAGTCTGCTTGTCCCCCTCCCTGTGCTTCCCCCCCACTCCCACTCTCTCTCTCTCTCAAATAAATAAGTAAAATCTTTAAAAAATCTTTTCCTAAATTAATATTCCACAAAGCCGGGGTAACAATATCTTTTCCTTGCATGTTGGAAGGTATGTTACCATTCATGACACATATTCATAATTCATAAACACAGAAGATAAATGGTATTCAGGGCAGGGACAAGTAAAGAGAGAGATTCTTAGAACTAGCAACAGCAACATATCAGGTTCATGTTAACATTTAAATGAAAATGGGTTCATGTTAACATTTAAATGAAATAAAAAGAATAGAAGTAAAATCTGGATTCAGAATGATATTGTATGAAGCACATAGTTTTTGCTGACTCATGGGCCGAAGTTTGAGCCTTGCAGTCTAATTGGGGAACTAGGAGGTCCTGGTTGAACCACCTCACCACTTTGACCCTCTTTTTGCCCATCTGAGAAATGGGTAATGAATATTTTTTTAGTATGGTTTTTTACTCGAAATAATATTTTCAAGACCCCTGGCACCTAAAGACCCATTCCTTAAATAGCAGGTATTATTATTAATTATGATTTTAGACACAACTATGAAAGTTGTTATAATGTAGTAGGAAAAAATGTTTTCCTTCTAAATTGTCAGGGGTAGGATTATAAAACCTGTATATCAGTGCTAAAATAAATTGCTTCATCATAAATCAGTTTAAGTAAAGAGAATGACTCTTAAAAGATAGTTTGAACATCATATTTAGAAAAAAAACTAATATGGTTAAATATGTCAGACTCTATGCCCATTTTAAAGATTTAAATAATAAAGTTGTAAAAAATCAATTATATGATGTGTAGAGGTAAAAGTCCATTTGGAATTTTGCTGGGGTATTTTTTGAGAGTGACGAAAAGATGAAGTAGAAAATTAATCTTATTTTCCACACTTAAGTAAAAAGTTATTAAAGTGAATTCAGAATATGATTAATACATCCATTCAACAATCGTTCTCTGAGTGTCTCAGACGGATGGATTTCTTCCCAACATTTCTTAGCTGGCTCATCATTTCTCAAATACATTTGGTTGACTCTCCATTAATGCTGACTCATCCTTCTCTTTCCCAAGTGGCATGTTTAGAAGGAAAAAGACAAAGTGGCCTGGACTAGAAAGGTAGGGTACCATTCAGAATCGACCACTTAGCCTTATACTTCACTAAATAACTGGAGTATACAATTTTGGTGAGAAATCTAAATGGGGAGAGTATAGTTTTCTGGGAAAGTGTTTGTGCAGCCCAAGACTTCTTAATGCAAATTTTCCGGGTTACCAGCAGGACTGCTTAACATGTTTCCACATTCTTTCCTTGAAAATGCAACACTTTTGTTTTGTAGAGATATCTCTTCCACAAATTCTACTTATTTGACTTTACAGACCATTTAAGAGCAAGATTCTCCTTACTATGCTTTTCTTGTTAATAATCTCTCTTAAATCTGATCCCTTCATTCTATCTTTTTTAAAAAAAGATTTTGATTTATTTATTTGAAAGAGAGATAGAGTGAGCACAAGTGGGGTGAGAGGTGAGAGACAGAGGGAGAAGCAGGCTCCCCACTGAGCNATCTTGTTAATAATCTCTCTTAAATCTGATCCCTTCATTCTATCTTTTTTTAAAAAAGATTTTGATTTATTTATTTGAAAGAGAGAGTGAGCACAAGTGGGGTGAGAGGTGAGAGACAGAGGGAGAAGCAGGCTCCCCACTGAGCAGAGAGCCCTATGTGGGGCTCGATCATGAAATTCCAGGATCAAGACCCGAGCTGAAGGCAGATGCTTAGCCAACTGAGCCACCCAGGTGCCCCTCCTATGTTCCATCTTAACTCATTATAAAAGCTCTGTATTAGTGTCTTCATTGGGTCTCCCACCACCAAACATTAATAACTTTAGTTATCATTGTCAAGGACCTACCTGGCCCTGTCACTATTGTGCTTTTAGCTGTCTACAATACTTAGAGTAAAGGTTGCGAAGTCAGATGCCTACAGGAGTCAAACCAGTGACAATAATGCAGAACCCAGCCTTTTCTCTATAATTTCATTTCCCTACTTGTTTTCCCCACCCTCACTGTTCTCCAAACATATCACACCTTCCCAGCTGCCTACACCTTTGCATACGCAGTTTGCTCTGTTTGGAATGTCCTTTCACCTGGCAGCTCCTTGTTTATCCCTGTTTAACACAATGCTAAAAGACCCAATTATCATTTTCTCTGTTCCTCGTTCCTAGCCTCATCTAAGCAGAGAAATCTCTCCCTCCTCAGTTTTAAACCATTTGAATTTGTCTGGAGTCATTTTGGTGATCTTTTCCAGGAAAAGTTCTATCTCTGCTTGCATCCAAGGATGTTTATGAGGACAATCATTAGCAAATAATTAGGAGGTTGTCTTCAACTGATGAAAGCAAAAACTAATTTTGTAAGTTCCTAAAATGAAGTAAATTAAAATTTAAGAATAATTGTGTTTAATGTTCCAATCTGAACGGTGAATTATAAAGCGGAGTATGCAAGAGGTAGCACTATGTATAGATAATCCACAGGTCCTGCAGACGCCACGTATTCATTGTATGTTCTGGGTCAGTTACTTGATTTCACTGGGGTTCAATTTTCTCGTTTGCAACATAAGCCTTAGAGTTGTAACTAACCTCTAGGTCTGTTAAGAGGATTAAATGAGGTCAGAGCAGTTTGCAGCATATAATAAGTTTATTAAAAATTAGCTATTATTATTATTAATATTCAATGTTTTCCAACATATTTGACACTGGGATCTTTTGGGAAGCATCTCCTGGGACCGGTAGTCCATGAACACATTTTACAGAGAATCAATGGAAGACTGTAGTTCTCAGCTGGGGTTGATTTTGCATGCTAGGAGACATTTATTTGGCAATGTCTGGAGACATTTTGGATTGTCACCAATGGGGAGGGGGATGGTGTTACTGGCATCTATTATTAGAAGACCGAGATGCTGCTAAATATCCTACAATGCTCAGACTAGCTCTCCAGAACAAAGAACCATCTGCCAAAATGTCAACAGTCTTGAGATTGAAAAACCCGGAACTAAGAAATCATGCTCTATCATTTCTTCTTATACATAATCAATAGTCGGCCATAAAAAGACACTTGTGTAACACTGGATAAAGGATCTTGTAAATAAATAGAAGTGTCTTGTTCAACAAATACCTTTTGGAGTAAATAATCATGATTCTGGTGAACATTTACTTGATGAGGACTTACTCAAAGCCAAGTTTAAGGCTAAGCATTTTATATCTAGAAGCTCATTCGATGCTCACGACTTAGGACTCAGGCACTCTACACACAAGGAACTGGTCACAGGGATGGTAACATGCCTGTGACCACACAGGTAATGGCAGATTTGGTTTAGAGATTCAGATGTAATTGCCTCCAAAATTTTCCCCCTTTCGACCACACGAGGCTTCCTTATTGAGACAGCATCAAACTACCATTATTTTGGCAGCACTGGGGAAACAAAAACTTGTCACCATTATTTATTTATATTTGGAATAGAGCCATCTAGGTTGAATATCATGCGTACTATTATACAAATGGTAGCTGCAAATGTATCCTACAATTCAGAAAATAACAATTTCATCACTCCAAAGGAAAGTGAAATAGGATTTTTAATTATCTTTTATGATTATGTTATACTAAGAGTCAAAGAAAAGAAGCCAAATATTATTGTCAGCTTTTTCTTCTGTAAAGCACTGCAGATTCTGATCCATTGGTTTTTAAACACTGGCTGACATGGTCTGGTTAGAGAGTCAAGTCAAACCTGGGAGATATTAGTTCTATCTCCATGAGCTATGTTGCCTTATGAAAATTACTTAGCTCATCATTTTCTGGAGACAAAATGTATCCCTACTTTTCTTACTTTTCAAAGACAATTGTGCACATATCTATAAAACTTTGAAGGAAGTTGTTATAGAAAGCTAAAATATTTTACCAGATGCCCTGAGAGAATTCTTAAAGGGAAACCAGAAAATGGTTGCATGAGCTTCAACCAGGGACTGTGGGGCTTACAGTTTCCAGAATCAGTTGGGTCTCCAAATTTCTGGACAATTTCAGCTATATTATTACTAAGCACTTTCCATTTGGGTAAGATGGATTTAATTTTCCTACCAAAAGTCAAGTGCAAATTTGTTAATATCAGGGTGTAGGAACTGAGCGAGGATAGACTAAAATGTAGTTTAAAAAAACAAAACAGACTAGCATGGTTCTGTTTAATATTTACTAGAATAATATAGCAATCAGGAATTCTCTTGGCTGAAAGTAGCAGAAAATCCAACTTCAGTAGCTTCAACAAATAATAAGGAACTTCCAAAAAGTCAAGAGTAAGAGAACAAGCCAATTAAAAATTGGATAAACTCTTTGAATAGGCATGTCATCAAGGAAGATCTGTGGGTACTCATCATCAAAGATACTCAATATCATTAGTCACTAGGAAAACTCAAAACCATAATTAGATATATCTACACTCTTTAAATATGTCTAGATTTTTAAAAATATTGACAACACCTAGTATGGGCAAGAATGTTGAACAATCAGAACTCTTGTACATTGCTGGTAGGAATGCCAAATGGCACAGCCACTTGTGAAAACAGGATAACATTTTGCTATAAAATTAAACCTGCACTTATCTTAAGATTCCCTTATCTACTTCTAGCTATTTGCCCTAGATAAATAAAAACATATATTCATAAAAAATGGCATGCAAATACTTATAGCAGCCCTCTTCATAAACACCACAAACTGGAAACAATTCAAATAGCCTCCAACAGTGAATGAATAATTAAATGGAAGTACATCTATACAAAGGAATACTGCTTGGCAGTAAAAAGGAAGAAACTACTCATACACGTGACAATGTAAATGAATCTCAAATGGGTGTTGCTAAATTGAAAGAATTCAGAATCCATAATTATTTCATTTCTATGACACTCTGGGAAAGGCAAAATAATAGGAACAGAATACAGATCAAAGTTGCCAGAAGCCAGGGATGGGGAAGAGTTGACTACTAGTCATGTAGAAATTTTGGAGGTGTTGGGACTCCTATATCTCAGTAATGGTGATGATCATGTGATTGCATGTGACAATTAAAACTCTCAGAATTGTACACTGAAAAGAAATATTATTACTTTATGTAAATTATACTTCCATAAATCCAAATTTTAAAAAAGCAGAAAACATTTCGAGGTGAAAATATTCTGAAACTTCATAATGATTTTGGAAATGAAACATAAGGGCTTTGAAATACAAAGAACAACATATATTTAAAGTGTTTAATAGAATAAAAAGATAACATTAGTTCCCATGCCTTAAAGTTTATAAATGTGGAAAGCAACATATACTTTAATGGATGGTAACATTTCTTTCAAGTACAGGATGCTCCAGAGATTTTGTAGTACCTCATTATGAAGAGGTTGGCTCCTAAAATGTCAATAGAATTACAATTAGGATTAAATACACTCCTCTATGTCAGTGACTAGAAAAAAGAAATAAACCTTTCAGCAACATTGTGAAAAATGAAAATTACATTAGACCAAGGTACCTCAAGAGGGGAAAAAAAAAGTGGAAAGACAAATGATTAGAAATATTAGAGCAATTAATGAGAAACAAAGTCCAAATGGGAAAATGATATGGTCCAAATTCTACCACATTATAGTGTTCATTAAGACTTATGAAATCTATAATTTTTATTTAAAAAGCAAGTAAGAATGCATATTTTGAAGATAAGAAAAAGCCAATAAAAGTATTAAGACTGAAATTTGTATCTGTATTTATAATTTTAAATGGTTTTCTTGATTTTTCAGATTTGGAAACTGAGATAAGTATTGAATAAAAGAAAGTTATTTGATATGGTATCTTGATTTCAAAATATTTAAATATTCTAATGATATTAAAAGCAAAGATCAAGCCCTTTTCATATCCTTTTATAATTATAGGCCACTTGGGTAGTTGGACAACACTTACAATATTAAGTCACAATATAGCTATCATAATTTACTAAAAATATGGAAGGTTTTCTGAAAGCAGATTGTAGGCAGGGGAGGTATTTAAAATAAATTTGTGACTCTAAATTTAATTGTATTTAGTGGAGTGGAGTCCATGCATGCAAAAAATCAAGTGCCCTGATGTGAATGTGTATACTATACTTTATATGGCTAAAATAAAATAGAGATAGAGCTTATCTTACTGAAAATATAATCTGCTTATTTTAAGAGGTTTTGTAGAAATAATCTCAGATCAACTGAAAATTGGTTCATCTATTAAGGAAGCGATAGTTCAAAAATACCTATTTTTTGTCGAGTTTTGCTTCCATTTTGGAAAAATGGCAACCATAAATAAATGTTATATATTTAAAATGATAACTATGTGCATATCTATCATATATACTTTCCAAATGCTTTTGTAGCAGTGAAACATTTTGCTTAAATTTGCAGTGTTAGAATTCCTATAAACTAAGGAATTTAAGATATAAAACTTAATGTCTAGAACAAACCAACCATTGTTTACAAAAAGAAACAAAAACGACACATACTGGTTACACATCATGTCTGCTACAATTAGACCATCAAAGCTCAAATTAATCCCATGAAAGTCCAAGAAGGATAAAATTTCCAGAGTAATATCTTTCTACATCTTTCTAATAGCCATCAACTTTGATGAAAATATGCCACCCACTGGACAAGAAAAAATTGACAGGTATAAAGAAGCAAAGGACAATACATCTCTATTAGGTTGAAATGATTTGCAAAAGAGGATTCAGGCATTAAGGCAGACATTTGTTGGTATTGGTGGAATAGTCAATATGGCGACTGACACTGCTTCCAGAAATGGACCTTGAAGTAGAAACATTCCTCTGGTTCAGTGACAACTGTGCCATGTAAAATACTCTTTATGTCCTCAAACCAGGAAGGGGAAGATAAATGGACTCTGCAGTTTTCAGTCACAAAGGACACAAAATAACTTTTTTTTAGGCAGTATGCCTCAAAACTTCATTATTACTTTTTTTCAACCATGCTGATGCAGTACATGGTAAATGCCTTTGAAAGAGAGCACTTCCTTTCAGTACTGAAGAAAAGATCTCAGTTAACAATTGCCAATACAACTATTGTTCTCCAGAAGCAAATCAGCTTTCTTACAGAGCCTCCTACTTCACTTGTCTCCTGCCAAGATACAGCTGACAACTAACTCATCAACAGGATGGCATTTCCTATAATTAAAAGCAAAAACAAACAAAGAAAAAACACTGAATTTGAAGATCTTAAACAAATATGATGTTTTGGGACTAAAAACTTCTGGCCCTCCCTCCCCCATGTTAGCCTCTGCACACCTGTTTACTTTTTGTCCCAATAGCCAAAGGGAAGGAAGACCTCTTGCTCATGTGACTGGTCAGCAACCAGGATAGGCAGTGGTTTTACTAGTGGTACTGATCCTATTTCTAAAAGCCCAGCTGTCATGAGACACACCTTCCTCCCTCTCTGTATCCATGTTACCAGAACTCAGGCATCTACTTGGGGTAGATGTCGCTGGTCCTGTTGTTTTATAGTCTACTTTCGCAGGCTTACCCAGACATCTCAGATTCAGACTGGAGATAAGGTGGGTTCATCTAGGTGCCCCACTTGGGCCCCCAATTCATTATCTAATCTATATTTTACCAGACAGAGCTGCACTAGAGAGGATTTGGTTACTTCCCATGCAATTAACAAAGCAGTAGTGTTTCCGATTTGGTGTTGGTCCTTTCATCTAGCTTCCTTGGTTGCTCACCCCCTGAGAAGGAAGGGTGAAATACAGAAGAGGATTTGAGCACTCCTGGACCCACTGGCTACGAAAACATCTTAACAGCACTGACACTTCAGGTCTGTCTCTCACAATCCACTTGTGTATGTCCAAGTTCAACTACCTGACTCAGACTTTCTGCTGCAATGTGACACGTGCCATCTATGACTTTCTTCAAAGGACATTAAGTAGACCACAGCAGTAGAAGAGCTGAATTGAAAGGGCCCATAATTTGTAACCAATCCTATGTCTTAGAAGATTTATGTGAAAATAGTATTACTCTACTGAAGGAAAATATAGCCTTAAATTGCAAGTGATCTCCAATGCTGAGAGTTAGATGAAGATGAAGAATGTTTTGGACAAAATGAGGCCTTTAAATATCTCCCCATCTGCCTAGCCAAGTTACAATGGAACTAGGAGTTTTTTTGAAATGCTGTTTATAGGTTAATTCTAACAAGAAAAACACGTTAAGAATGTTCGCCAGCACTCTACTCCCTAACTGATGTGGGAGGGATAAGATGACCCTTAAGGAGGGTATTCTGGGATCACTTAACAATGAGGATTAAATGCCCCCCTCATGCCTGACAATAAATGGCACATCTTTTTAATTTGTTTTTGGTTTTGTAGGGACTCAGTAGGAAAGCCTCAAAACTATTGGTATGTTACATAACATAGTCTTCAGATCTCTATCAATTTTGAAATTTCCAGAGGTTATTTATATCACTTGTTTTAAATGAATTAAAATGACTGTACTTGTACTTATTTGTCCAAAGGGAAGAGAAAATACTTTGTTCAGCTTTATAGTTTTGCAACTAATTAGTCTGTTATATAAAAGTACGATAATTAGTTGTGAGGCTATAAAACTGAGAAAAGGCTATAATTAAAAAAAAAAACCCTGTGTCATTAACTATTAATTTCTCTACTTATTATTGTGATTGGTTTATGTTTCCTAGTAGGTTCTTTACACATATAACTTTCATAAGGTAAGACAAATTAGATGCTTTGTACAAATCATTTAATAACTGCAGGAAAAAAGTGAGATTATAAATAACAGCATTTCCACAGGGTCCACGTGGCAGGTGGCCAAGCCACCAGGGAGAAATCTCTTTCCTTATGGTTGTTTAAAAAGAATTCCCTTAAGGCAGCTGTTCCCATCCTGTCCTTGTTACAGCCAGAGTCCTCTGTGACAGGAAATGCCTGAGCAAACTGTTGGGAAGATGTCATATCCAATTAGTCTAACACCATTCAAAGGCACTGGATTATCTCTATTTGCTTATTTGGGGTAAAATTCAAATGAGGTTTGGGGCTTAAAAATTTGTCTCATTTTACTGATTGGATTAAGATGATGTAAAATCTCATGAAAGATCCAAAACACAAGAATATTGCTCACTGGGAGCAGTTTTAAAATTTAAAATTTACCAATGTGCTTAAAATTTTGCAAGCATTGTAGAACTCATTTCTACTTCTTAAAATAGGTCTTTATGTGGTAAATGAACTAATCATTTTGGGTCAATTTGATGTATACGGTCATTGACCCAGGAGTCATATGAACTAATAAGTAAATACTAAAGAAAAATTCAACTCAGTTATTAAAAACTAACCGGATTATTCAGTTGATGGAATTAAAATTATTATGGCTAATAATAGGTTTCCAGAGGTAGCAGTAAAAATATAGGATGCCCAATTAAACTGGAATTTCAGACAATGGGTAGATCTTTAGTTTAAATATGTCCCACATGGGCACCTGGGTGGCTCAGTGGGTTAAAGCCACTGCCTTCGGCTCAGGTCATGATCCCAGGGTCCTGGGATCGAGGCCCACATCGGGCTCTCTGCTCAGCAGGGAGCCTGCTTCCTCCTCTCTCCTCTCTCTCTGCCTGCCTCTCTGCCTACTTGTAATCTTCTCTGTGTCAAATGAATAAATAAAATCTTTTTAAAAAAATAAAAAAAAATAAATATGTCCCACATAATATTTGGGACGTCATAAATGGATTGTGGTTGAAAAAGAGACTGTTATAGTTTGGGAGGCAAGAAAAGTTGGATAAAATTCAGAGCAAAATAGTCAACACAATTAAGGTGTAGACTGAACAGAACTTGGTGCTGGTAGGCTCTGGGTGAGAAAAGATGGAAAGAGGTCCAGTTTGGAGGTGTGGGCAGGGATGCAGGATAATGGGGTTTGACTTTGGATGATATTGTTTGAGTTGTCTTGTGATCTCCAAGAGATGTTCAGTAGAGAGCTAGATATGTAGATCTGAAGGTTAGAGGAAGTATATAGACTGTAAGAGATGATTTGGGAGTTATCTACTTAGTTGGCAAATGAAGCCCTTTCTGTATATGTCATCCTCTAGGAGAAATTTAGAGCGAGAAGATGGGGTCTTGAGGGGCTGACTCTAACATCTACTTATGTAATTTATAAACTTAGTCTTATATTGAACCAATGGAGCCAAGCCATTTTTTTTTTTGAGCTTAAATAACTCACATATATGCCTTTTTCAATGAAATATATCCAGGAGAAAAAGAATGCAAAGAAATACATTTTTAAAAACTGAGTTGACAGCAAATGTAATTCTCATGCATTACAGAAAATTTATACAATATAGAACTGTACAAGCAAAAAATTAAAATAATTTATAATTCCATATTAGGATACAACCACTGTTAACATTTTGGGAGATTTATTTCTAGTCTGTTTTATTTGTTCAATTTTAAAAATCAACATCAAGTCAGTTACTATATACTTCTTATAATCTGATGTTTTACTTAAAATACTGGGAATGTTTTCCTCATATATTAAATATTCTTTTACATTATTTTAATGGTGCCATCATATTTAATCTTATAATGTGCCACACTGTATTTGTGAAAAGATGATAGAAAAATAAAAGTCACTCCATACCCTATGTATAGATCTTTTCATCTGTCCATGTGAGTTTATCAATTATCATTTTTGCTGTAGTTTATATACTTGATACTTATTCATTCCTACCTCTACTTTCTTATGTTCAGATAGACTCAAGAAAATACAGACCCATTTAGTTGTAATAAGTGGGATAGGGTCAATAGAAAAGAGAAATGGACTATAATTACTTTCTGATCAAATACAGTATGTTCGGGTGCCTGGGTGGCTCAGTGGGTTAAAGCCTCTGCTTTCGGCTCAGGTCATGATCTCAGCATCCTGGGATCGAGGCCCGCATCGGGCTCTCTGCTCAGCAGGGAGCCTGCTTCCTCCTCTCCCTGTCTCTCTGCCTGCCTCTCTGCCTACTTGTAATCTCTCTCTCTGTGTCAAATAAATAAATAAAATCTTTAAAAAANAGTAAGAAAATTACTAAAACAGGTATTTCTGAAATTAGGTTATTACCAAAAAAGATTGTTTAATAAATGAAGTTTCAGAATAGGAGAGGTTACAGACACATGTTGAAAAATGAACAAAAAGAATACTGAGTTTTGGTCTGGTTTTTATTTTTTATTTATTTATTTTTAAAGATTTTATTTATTTATTTGACACAGAGAGAGATTACAAGTAGGCAGAGAGACAGGGAGAGGAGGAAGCAGGCTCCCTGCCGAGCAGAGAGCCCGATGCGGGCCTCGATCCCAGGACCCTGAGATCATGACCCGAGCCGAAAGCAGAGGCTTTAACCCACTGAGCCACCCAGGCGCCCTGGTCTGGTTTTTAATACGAAATTATTGCATAATCACTGATTTTTCCAAATGTTCCATGGCTCTTTCTACTATTTAGAAAAAAGTTTTAAAGTGTGTGCTAATTCACCCTTTAAAGACTTTGAGATAGGAATTGTGCAGTCCTTGAAATAAATCTTCAAAATAGAGAAGTAGAAGATTTGGTTCTTTTCCAAAAAAGTTATCAGATGGCAGATGTCATAACTGTCAAAGCTCTGACCAGGTCTTCCAGCTTGCACTAATTTTACTGTGAGGCACATTTTGGTGATCTCTGTGAAACTTGTAAAAATAGTTTTATCATAATTTCTGAGACTCTCGTAAAATATTAAATCATCAATATTTATATAATAATCTTATATTTATATATATTAATTGCATTCCTAGGCTTGATCTCTCCTCTTGAATGATTATATTGAAAATGAGCCCTTCAACTGATTCTTGTGACTTGTCTGTAAAGTTGCTGTCTATAAAGTCTCTGCAAATGCTGAATCAGCCAATACTGAGTCATTGCTCTCAGGGAAAAATGGGGCTAGGTTCCTACGAGCCTTTAGTCACAACATTCCCATCAACCAATCAATTTATTAACTTGTTTTATGTGTGTTTTGGTTTAAGGACACTTTATTCAATAAACATTTTTGATCATTAACATTGAACTCAAGGCCAACAGCATTACAACTTATACCGGAATGAAGTTAATCTAATAAGAGCTTTCTCCTGTAAGGCACATCCCTGCCTTCTTGCACGGAGGAGCACTGGCCAGGACTTAAGTGCTCTGCTTGGGAACCAATGCAAACAGTGGAATCACCAACAAAAAATACAAAAATGCAATACATATGACACAAATAGACCATGAAAAGAACACTTGTTTACTGTATAAGAACTGAAACTCTAAGAAGGTGACCACTGCCTTGCTTATTTTCAGCCAGGAACATGAGGGCGCTCACTGGGTGACTCACATTTTTCACAACTGTGCACATATTCAAGAAAGACCACAAAATAAATTTTAGCAAATAAGTGAATTCATAAATATAGCATCCCCAAATAATGAAGATTGATGGTATAAGGATAATTCATTTAAGAAGCTACAACATGAAGAGTATCAGAACAGGCTTGCCTTTCCTGACAC
Organism: Ailurus styani; assembly: GCA_002007465.1. NCBI lineage: Eukaryota > Metazoa > Chordata > Mammalia > Carnivora > Ailuridae > Ailurus > Ailurus styani. Next base: position 4,256,681 of record LNAC01000002.1, on the reverse strand, counting down.
TGTCCCGCCTCACCATTACCAAAACACCAGACTACCCTCTGCATGGACAGGAGTCTTCCATTTCCTCCTCTCTGATGCGCTCTATTAAAGTCAACTTCTGTTCAAGGCACCAGGCTTGGCTCTGTTCAATTAATCTCATAAAGTGCATAAAACAATCACTAAGTTCTAATCTGTCATCAAAGACAACCCCTAGCTCTTAAACATGTGCAGGTTTGATAAAAAGAGAGAGGGAGGAAATGAAGGGGCTTTTTAAAACTGCTGGAACTCTAACAGAGTTCTATTTCAAGCTTATTCATTCAAGGGCTAAGTAGACACGCAGAAATGATTTTGTTCTCCATTTTCCTGTTAGATTAAAAAGGTAATTGAAGCAGAGCAGGTAAATAAACATAATTAAACATACTTTGTTTATGAAGGTAGAGCCTAAAAATGTTCTAAGGTTGGTCATACAAAAGGGCAATGCGTCCTCTCAAAGATAAGAGAAAGAGAGAACACAAACTTAACCAGGTTGCTACTAGTGACAGCATTTATTTGGCTTGAATTACCCAGACTGTTCTCAGCCCTCCCTGTCTACTCTGATAAGTTTTTTACTTATTTGTCCTATGACCATGATGGCTCATTCACCCAAGAAGGAGAGAGAGGAGGCTCAAATAGCTCCCCTGATGGTAAATACGTTTTGAAAAAGGAGACTATTTTGATGTGGTTCATCAGATGTGGCATGTTGACATAGTTCTTTTAACACAGACAAGTAAATATAAAATGCTGTATTTTTTAATGATCGAGCAACGGATATGATAGATATCTCTGGTCTTTACTCCATTCTGTATCCCATCTAGTGGTATGGGGTCAGTCTTGCAGGGAGACTGAGGAATAAGTCGTCATGACTTTCAGGACACACACACTGTTCAAGATCTTGATTTCAAATCTTTTGGATAAATACTCAGAAGTGTGACTGCTAGATTATATGGGAGTTCTATTGTTAACTTTTCGAGGAAACTGCATACTGCTTTCCATAACAACTGTACCATTTTGCATTTCCACTAGCCATGTGTAAGGGTTCTAATTTCTCCACAACCTAAGCAACATGTGTTGTCCTCTGTTTAAGCTAAATGAAATAAGCTAGGCACAGAAAGACAAATATTGCATGATTCCACTTATGTGAGGGATGTAAATAATCAAATTAATAGAATCATAGAGTGGCCTAATGGTTGCTAGGGGCTGGGAGAATGTAGAAATGGGAAATTACTAAAAAATGGGCATAAAGTCCCAATGAAGCAAGATAAATTCTAGAGATCTGCTGTACAACATTGTTCCCATAGTCAAAATTACTGCATTGTACACTTAACAATTTGTTAAGAGGGTATATCTCATGTTAAGTGTTCTTAAAACAATAAAACAACATTTCTTAAAAAATGAATACTGTAAGGACACCTCTTGTGCGTATCAACTGGAAATTCTTTTTAAAAAGCTAACTATGAAGGGCTTGTTTTTTGGAACATATTAAAATGTTCCTTTGAGGAAAGGGCAGCAGCAAACATTCACTTAACCCCAAAATATATCTAGAGTTCAGTTTTGCGAAAATCTCAGCCGCATTTTTGCAAAATTTCACATTTTTGTTCACTGTAAAAAGATTTGTTCAATTATATATCGACTCTACCTATAAAAGGATTTGTTAAAGTTTATGACCCAGGTCTTTCATTATTTTCATCTGTATAAATCCCCAGAGCCAAAGTTACATTCCTAAGTTTAAGGACATAAGACTGATAGCAACTGTATTTCTTTCTTTCTTGAAACCAAATCAGCTCATCTGGACTTAACATTCAAAATGACATGGTAAATCAATTTTAAGACTGAATTCATAAGGCTTGAACCCTCTGCTCTAATGACGCCTGCACCACTTTGAATATCCCCCTCCACTTGGAACTTGCATAAGATTTTGTGAAGTTTGGTCAATATCAGAGCCAGAAAAAAAAAAAAAGTAAGAGAAAAGAATCACTTTATGGCTGTAAGAGAACACAGCAGAAATGATGTGGAGAAAATAATGGACTGTTTACATTGGCCATCTTAGGTGAAGGCATTTGAATTTTCTTGCTTTCAAAAATGACTGTTTTTCTTTGCCAGGAAGTAGGCATGTGTTTTCATTAGGGATATTGTTGGAAGATCCCTACAAAGAAAAACATCTGCATCATTATCACTACTGTCAGAAAAATTCTCTGGCAGGCAAAGCAGCAAATGCCACTTGTCTCAAGCAGAAGAGATGCTAACTCATTGCATAGACCAGACCTGAAAATGAACTAAACTTCATTTAACTTTTGGAAGTGATATGCCAGGTTTAATTATAGAATGCAAGAAGAAAGACACCGAAATGCAACATTTTTTATGTGAAAATATTTCATAAGACATTTTGTCTCTTGAAGAAAAAGTAGGTCAGTTTTATCAACATTGAAGATGATGTGAATCAGAATGCATTATTAACCTGTCCTTAGGCATGACAAAAATCTGCCTTTGTATTTCCATATCCTTCAAATTAAATCCTATAAAAGAAAATCTAAGTTTCAAAAGGGGGAAGAAAAGCTCAGAAAGTTTAATCAGGTTGAAGTGCTTCATTACAACCTACCCTCAATCAGGTAAATGCTATCAATTCAGATTGAGGCAAACAATCTCTCTCTCAGCCACTGATTATTCCTGTCACATTGACCATTCATTTTTATTAGAGATAATTGTCAGCATAACTCAGCATTAAAGGGAAACAACCTCTGAACTCACTCCTGGGTTTTTTTTGTTTTTTTTTGTTTTGTTTTGTTTTTAAGATTTTAGTTATTTATTTGGGGGCATGAAGGACAGGGGAAGCAAAGAGGGGCAGAGGGAAGGGAGAGGGACAAGCAGACTCCCCGCTGAGCAGGGATTCTAACATGGAGCTTGATCCCAGGACCCTGAGATCATGACCTGAGCTGAAGTTGGATGCTTAACCAACTGAGCCATCTAGGCACACTTCATGCCTGTTTCTAAATCTATGTGTCCTCTTCATGTTCTTACTGCTTATGCAAATGCATATTCTTGAAAAGTCTTTTATTTAAAGAAAAAAATTGGGTAGTCAGTTTTCTTGTCTGTTGAGAAACTTCTCTTTCTGTATTGTAAAATTAAAGAAATTCTACACTGGTATGACCAATGAAATGCAAAGCCCATTTATTTATCTGTAAATTTATTAGACTTGTTTTTTAAACTGAGTGGCATATCCTGCTATCTAATGAGAATAGAGATATCTACATTTATAGTACCTATCCAGTTTTTATGATCTTACTTGAAGATAAAGTAGGAAATCAAGGCCCCATTCCAATGACTGAACAGTGAAGAAGAAAATGGGATCCATGATAGCTAGGGGATATCAAGAATATTTCACAAAAACTGGAAGGTTCTTCTGGAAGCCATGTTAGGTTATGATGTAGTATGATTACAAACAAGGTTAAAATTTAGGATACTGAAAATAACCACACTTGGGCTGGGGGTGACACTGAAAATCTCCGCAAGATCCTGAGTCTGCGGAAGACTGTTTTAAAAGTGTAAGGACACGGGCTGCTGCCCTTTGGCTCTTAGATAAGGAAACAACTGATGGATTATTGCTCTGTAATCTCTACCTTGAAGAAGTAGAAGACAGGAAGTTCTCCTCCGCCAAATAAGAGAAAGTATAACCTTTGGGAGAGTAGAAAATGTGACTTCCTCGCTGAGTCCTAGAATTATTGCCATGATTCCTGGTGAAGGTGAACTGTTAGGTTTGTTGCCTGAGTTTCCCCCATGTGGAGTATAAGTGGATCATTTCTTAGATGCTTTCCTAAATTCAATATTATAATAATTACGGACTACACAACAAGATAAGATATCAGAGGGACTTAATCTAGGATTCACCGGGGGTTAAAACATGATGTGCGTGCATTTGCGTATGTGTGTGGGGTGGGGGGTGGTTAGGGAGATTTTTAACAGCTGACAAGGATAATGAATCTTCTGTTCTTGAAATTACATCTAACAGAAGCCAATATTTGTTTCTGTTATGTGGACATTCTTCAAAGACCAAATTTAATAGAGATGGAAGGATTCTCTCACTTTTAATTATTTTACAGAAATTAAACTTCAGGTTATTAAATAGACATGAAGTTTTATCAAAGGAAATAATCAGTAAGACTACTCTATCAAGAGTAGTAGGTACTTGATTACATTTGAATATGGTTCAATTAAATTGCTAAGTAACTGACTTAGAGCTCCTTTTGAAAACTATTAAAGCATTTTTGACTATTATACCTCCTTAATATTGTTTCTGTTTTCTTATTCGGTGTAGCTACTCATACAAATAATGATTTTAGTTTCTTTTTCCCTTTTTTTCTTAGTTTGAATTCTGTCATTTCAGTTAGGAAGCACTTGGAAGGAAATTACAAAAGATATACTTCAAAATGGCTCCAACCAGATGGTTTCTAAATGTTGCTACATAATGGAATCACCTGGGGGGACCTTGAAATATACTGGTATCTGGCTCCCACCCAACACTCTGATCAGACTGCAGTGGGGTGAGAGCTGGGCCTTGGGATTTTTAAAAGTTCTCCTGGGGATTCTCCTGTGCAGCTAAGTTTGGGAAATACTGGCTCAAACACTGAGAAAAGCCAGCAATAAGAAAGTTCAAGATAAGGAGAAGCTAGAGATTTAGTTCGGGGACCTAACCCTTCCATCGAAGACCCAGGCTTTTACTTCTCTGGAAAATGTCAGTTTTGTCTTTGGAGGCTTGTTCTCCTTATAGCCCTCAAAAAGCCATCATAGGTCCCAAAAAATCACATCCAGACAAGGTAATATCCAGTAGAAAAGAGGTAATTTTTTGTTTCTATGTCTTTTCTTAATAGCTATGGTATACTCCACAGAATCTTGTCATTGGACTTCCACTCTTGTCACATTAGCTATATCACAGTCACCTCCCCATCCTGCCAACACAATCACTCACAAGGGGCTTGACACTGTGGTACCTGCCTTACCTTAGGCCAGTAAGATTAACCCCTCTAACTGAGGGAGTAAACTCGCCCTTCCCTGAAGTATTCTGGGGGAGGGATGAAGAGGTAGGAGGTGTAAGCACCTAAATAAAGGGAGGGAAGCTTTTCGGTAGGAGACATAGAGTGTCTGCTCTATTCCTTTCTTCCATATTCTACTCCATCACCTGGACAGGTTTCATCTTATGTAAGATTTCTATCCATTTTTTCTTACATTTCTCTTTGTTCCATAAAAGCGAAAAATTATGAAGATGGCAGGGCTCAGAGGAAAACCAACTGGAAACAATCCCGTCTCCAAGCGTGCCTTCTTGGTGGTATGGTCTTATTATGGTAAAATCCAATTCTTTCCAATTTGCATTTTGTTAGTATTTGCAAACCATCCCCTTCAGACCCAGAAATGTATAGAAAACATGTCTGCTGCATGTGTTTTATACTGCCAAGGTAACATATTATGTAGAATTTCAATTTTCATTTAAGTATACTTTGGATATATGGTCCACACCAAAATACTTATCCCCGAAGAAGTATCCCTACACTGACAGCAGAGCAAAGGAAAAGCTGGAAGCAGCTAGTCTGGGCCTCCCGTAGTGAAATAATGGATGGTTAGCAACAGGACTGCAACTTGGTAGCATGTCTTGTCTTTGGTAATGCTGAAGTGGCCTTCCACAGGAGTATAATGGTAATTATGGGAGGCCATCTGCTTAGTAGGAAGGTCATCACTCACAGATTTCCTCCAACATGTCAGTGTTTGCCTACTCAAGGATCCAGAGACATCAGCCCTGCTGGTAAGACAGGAAAGAAACTGGCAGGAAGTATGCCTTTCTCCACAGCTGTGTGTTTTTTGCCTCTTAGGTCAAACTTGCCAGAAACTAATTAATTCAGAAACCAGGATGTGGCTAGGATCTCACTGAACTGTCTCCTGACAAGATAGATCAGAAACGCTACCTGCCAAACTGCTCATCAAAATTACGACCCAGCTTTAATCAACTAAGTGAGCATATACACCCTGTTGGATAAGATCACTGGAGGCTAGAACTCGCCTCTTAGCTGGTTTCACAAGTGGGTCCCCATCGGTTATAATCCCTATCAGCTGGCAAGATTGGCTCCGCCTTGAAGAGATCCTAGAGCAGAGACTGTTCTCCAGTCAAAAAACAGACTCACTGCATTGCAACTGCTCCGCATTTGACACTTCAGGAAGGTTGATAAGGATGTGATGTCTTATCTAAACAATGACACACATGTCATCGAAAAGTGGCAAGGTGAAGAAGCCACAAGGTGAAGAAGCTCAGGTGAACTGAGTTTTGAAAAGTAGGTGGAGAAAGTGCATTGGCATCCAACAGTTTAAACCAAACACCTTAAACTTTATTTTAAAATGTTACGTAGTGTATGAGACAAGTGAGCAAAAGCCTGTGAAGCTCAGCTGAAGGCTTCGTGGGATCTCACTTTGGTTTTTAAGATGCATGGGGTTTCTGGTCACACGTAAAGAAAGAAAGCATTTCGGGTGCCTGGGTGGCTCAGTGGGTTAAAGCCTCTGCTTTCGGCTCAGGTCATGATCTCAGCATCCTGGGATCGAGGCCCGCATCGGGCTCTCTGCTCAGCAGGGAGCCTGCTTCCTCCTCTCCCTGTCTCTCTGCCTGCCTCTCTGCCTACTTGTAATCTCTCTCTCTGTGTCAAATAAATAAATAAAATCTTAAAAAAAAAAAAAAGAAAGAAAGAAAGCATTTCAATATGAATTCGAGGATGCCTCCGTGAGGAGAATGCTGTGGACACGTCCGTCCCTTCTACTCAATTCAAACTGCTTGGGTAGACTGTTGAGTTGGCTGGGTGTGGAGTCACTTGGGCAGAGGGCACTGCACTCCATCACAGCTGCCATGAGTTGGCAAAGAGGCCTGGAGGCTTGGGCTGAGAACCATGTCTGTTGGAACCCTGTATTTTTTTTTTAAATTCACATCCCAGGTGTCCTTAGAATAGACATATTCTTAATTAAAAAACTTTTGGAAATCGTTTCACTGAATAACATGTATTTTGGAAGATTCCAAGAAGTAGATGGCCATACGAGAGTATATGTATTGTTAGAAATTTAGATGACTATATAACTATTAAGAGCATAACTCAACTGAATTATGCCTAAAGTCATATATATATATATACATATATATATATATATATATATATATATATATATATATATATCCCTCCCATGGGACACTGAGTTGGCATGAATTACATACCAGTGTTGCATGTAAAGCAATCATGCAAAACTTGACATTATAGAATCAAATATTTTCAGTAAGCATTTCTCATGAACTTTCATGTTATAGACAGGTAACCAGATGACAGAAAGGACGGGGGTTAAAGGATAAGAATGCTTAAATCAGGGAGAGGAAGTTTGTTGGTTGTAAGGCTCTGGGGACTTTGGCTAACTTCTAATAGGTTTGGGATCTCTCTTAGAATCTCAATGTACAAAGTACTGCCTTCGTGTTATAAATGTACAAAATGACAAGGAATATGTTATGGGAAATCCCATCTTGTACTTAGCGTAATTGATGCCTCTGTGCATGTTAGAAAAAGCTGACCCTTCTTCAAGACACAGCCATCTGCCAGGACATCGTAGTAATAAATATCCAAATCCAGGATGACCACAAAAATGAATGATGTCCCAAAAAGATGCAGTGCCCAATCTCACTTGGTACCCTTGAGAAGTTCCAGAAGAATAGCTAGAGTAAGTATACTCTCCTCTTCAATAGGAAGAAAGGGAATCCTGCCAGTCCTGATGCTACAAACAAATCCTGGACAAGTCCTAGGCACAGAGTGGAGGAGCGGCAGCTGATGTGAAGTCCACAGAAGTCGGCGCTGGGTGGGGGTGAGGCACAGCAAGCACAGAGGACTGAGACACGTTCCAAAGATGCATTAAATTACAGCTAACACCACAAACACCTTCTAGGTGTCTATGGTTTACTGGGGGAGACCACAATGGAAGAGAAAGTCTGTTGTGACTAGAAATTATAAACAGGAGAAAACTTGCTGGGCTGGAACTCTGGCCAGACTATGTACAGCAGAGTCATTCCTTTCACCAGGAGCTTCTCTGGGTGTTAGCTGCAAACTGAAAAATTCACTCATCCGGGGCCTAATTTACTATTGTACCTGAACGCCGTAAATGTAATGTTTGTATTAATTTTAGCAGCAAACAGGGAATCTAAGGAATTATTTGTATACCTTAGGAAAGGTCAATGGAAAATTCTGCTGTAAGTGGAAAAAGCATTCACGTAGAAATGACCTAAGCCCCAAGGTCCTAAAACTAGTAATTGCTACATTTTTTAAAGAACCAAAATCGCAGTCAGAATTAAGAAATCTTCAGCTGGGGCGCCTGGGTGGCTCAGTGGGTTAAAGCCTCTGCTTTCGGCTCAGGTCATGATCTCAGAGTCCTGGGATCGAGGCCCGCATCGGGCTCTCTGCTCAGCAGGGGGCCTGCTTCCTCCTCTCCCTGTCTCTCTGCCTGCCTCTCTGCCTACTTGTAATCTCTCTCTCTGTGTCAAATAAATAAAATCTTTAAAAAAAAAAAAAAAAAAAAAATCTTCAGCTGAAAACAGTGACAGGGGGGGGGGGAAAGAAACCCCTCATTCAGCTTCTTGAAAACAGTGACAGGAGGTGGAGGAAGTATACCTCTCATTCAGCTTCTTTCCCTTTTCCAGACGTATTCAAGGATAGAAGCCGTGGGATGAGAGGAGGTATAATGATGTATCAGTGGTTACTTGATTTTCAGAGGCTCAGAGAAAGGGAAGGTCATGGAGAAGAAAGGGAAACAGGAAATGTCCCTGAGAGTCAACACATAATGAATTTTTTTCCTAAATTACCTGCTACATTAAAATAAATTAGGTATATTGAATTGCGGGGTCTGGAACAGTATCTCTAAAAAATTATTTGTATGTTAGCAAAGCAAGTCAACAAGCTTAATTACAATGCATCTGGTTTTAAAGCCAACTAAATAGTTTTATATATTCAAATTAGTCATTGAGGAAAACGCTTCTTCTACTCTTTTTAGCTGCCAATATGTACATCAATACCAAACACACTGAAATATATAGTTCAATAAGCATATGTTTTCCTAACAATTATAAATATTGCTTTCCTAAAAGAAAATCCATGTCTATAAACTTCTGAACATTTGACATCGAATAAACAAAATAGCTTGATGGATGATGAAGTTGTGAATATTTTGTTTGTAAACTCATGTTTAATTAAGTATCCATTGTAAAACAGCTTTCAAAATTAAATGTAAGTATTTGGGGTGCCTGGGTGGGTCAGTCATTAAGTGTCTGCCTTCAGCTCAGGTCATGATCCCAGGGTCCTGGGATCGAGTCCCGCATCGGGTTCCTAGCTCTACGGGAAGCCTGCTTCTCCCTCTCCCACTCCCCCTGCCTGTGTTCCCTCTCTCGCTGTCTCTCTCTTTGTCAAATGAATATAATCTTCTAAAAAAAAAAAATTAAAAAAAAATAAATGTAAGTATTTGACAGTCAAAAACTTTCTGGAATCTTACAATAAGTTAACAAATGTAAATCTTTTATCACTGGGAATTCAATGAAAAAATATTTTATCTCCTACAGGATGGAAATATGTTATGAAATATGAAATATTTCTTTTTCTCACTTGTAGATCATTATAACTAACTCAACTAAAGATAGAATAAATGTCCTGACTTTTTTCTTTTTTTTTTTTACTTAACATGGTCCAATTTTCATTATATAGAGATTCAAGTTAGAGAAAATTCATTTACATAGTCACATGTTCAAATGTATGGCTACCTCAATCTGTTTTTATACTTGGCAATGCAGATATTATAAAGCCATAATTATAATAGTAAGCAATTTCATTAAAAACAATTTTAATACCACGATGAGTAAATCAACATTCTAAATGGACTCTTTATTACCCAAGTTTATCCTTTCTAAGATGAAAATATGAGTATCGAGTATGATTCAGTGGCTCCACTACTTTCTGTCAGTAAGTCATGGAGATCTTAAAAATTCCTCCCTCGGCTGTAGTCATGTGCCAAAATTAATTAAGGCAAATGAACATTCTAAATGAATCTCTTCCTCTTAACTATTGTTTGAGTAATTGCCTATGCTTGACAAGGTATTTTGCATGAAATATAAACAATGTGATTTGAATCATATAATTATAAACTCTTCAACCATAGTAACTAATAAATTATTGTCCTCTCATGGGACTATCTTCAGACATTTAAAATATTTATTACTGAGAAATTCTATTGAGTAATTATGGTGTCTTTATAATTTTCTAAGACCTCGAATTTCTTCCAACTTTTTGATTTGGCTATTTTAATTGTTATTGAAATATAATTGACACAGATCTTTGTCATTTGTGGAGAAAGGACATTTTTTTTTTACCTTGTTTAGGAAAGTCTAATTTACTTAGCTAATGTCTTACAATCCCAGTTCTCTCAACGTATAGTGGTAGTTGGATAGTCTCTACCCTGGACACAGACGTAATTACTGCCCTGTCTGTGAGGAAATGGAATGATTTTCAAAGAAATTTTAATAGAATCCAGTTATAATTCACTTTCTGAAATAAGGAGTAAAAAATATCTGGTAGTCATGCAGGTGGTCATAAAGTAAATTTAACAAAATATTTTTTCAATTAGAAACTCCAGGAGGTAGGATTCTTTAATTTCATTACGCTGCCAGTAAACTTCCCCACACTGACTCCATATGGGTTTATATTCCATGAGTATTCTTTAGAAAAATGTGTGTGGCACTGTCATCCTTGTTATGACCACATGCCTGTATTGAAATTCCCAAGTGGCTAGGACCCAGAAATTCTTTAGGAAATGATTTCTACAAAATCAATGAGAGAGAAGTTATCTGTCCTACCAGATATTCCAGAAAGACTAAGTTCCCTCTTCTTTCTTCACCTTAAATAAAGAGGGACATTACTGCATTTAACATGGAAAATACACATCTGTCTGCTGTTATCAAGGCAATGCTTCTAGTTGGCTATTCAGACCTCTGTGAATTCTCTGTCACCGGTGTCCCTGGTCACTGACCCCACCCTTCCAGGAGCAAGACTGAGGAGAAGAAGAGGATGTATCCCTGTTGGCCCATTGCTGACGTATGGGAAACAACATGGAGAAAATGCAGTTCAAAAGGTTTCTAAGTATCAGGCTTAATAAATATTTGGCATCTCTTATATAATCAACAGGTAGATAGGAGGAAAACAAAGTAGTCTGGAAGACAAGATTACCTGTAATAGATTTCTTTTCTCCAACTAGGAGAGCAGGCCTTCTCCCCAATATAGCTATTTTTTGAAAATGGCGTTGCTGCTTCTAGGAGCAACTTACTAAGAAAAGGACTAAAGGCATATTTGAACAGACATGCATATTTGTGATAGATTCTGAAACATACTTGCTAAAGGTTGATCTTAAAAATGCTAAATTATTCCAGTAGAGGCTGAAATTTTCTGGAAATATCATAACTCTTTTGGTGATATAATGCCAATTATGCAATGATTAGTAACTAAAAATTTTACGTTGCCTCCTGGAAATTTGGATTACAAATATACAAGAGGATATAATACTAAACCACAATGCATTGTTTTGTGTTAAATGAAGCAAAGAAAGAACTAGAAGGCAAAAATTTTAAGTAATGTTATTGGTACACATGGAACGCCGATATGAATAGGAATTATGAACATGGGAAACATGATGCAATTTTCCAATTATTTTGACTCATTACTGATAAATAGTGAAATAATGTTTCATTTTCCACATTTTAGAATGTTCCAAAATACTGTTCAAAGCAAGGGGAATTAGAACCGGACTAGCATTCAGGAAATTTTGCTCTGTTACTAACTCAGGCACTAACTAGCTTGAAAGACATCTTAAACATTCCAGATCTTATTTTCTCATCTGTAAAATTACATTTATGATAGATTAAGTCCCCAAATGCATCCATTTTAGAGAATTTACCAACTCCCTGCATTTATAAAAATTTGCAATGCATGTTCCTTGAAATATGATCCATAATTTTGTTAAGAGTTACAATCACAAGATTCACAAAGAAGTGCATGACTCCCCTAAGTCTAACAACCACAGGACTAGGAGCTTTCTAAGGTTCCTTTTTCACCTTCACACATTAATAAATTTTATATCAAATATAATAGTTATACATTCACCACATGAAAACTAATGTGTTACATATATGTACATCCATACCAATGTATACGTTTATACAAATACATAAAGAGCTTTGAAATTTTTATTTTAATTACTGGTCAGTTTTTATAGTTGCAAACAATTTTTAAATGTAAAAAAATATTTGGTTATAAATATTGATCACCTTTCAAGGTTGGAAGCCATTTTAATGTAAGATCTTATTCTGAACTAGAGGTGCTATCAGGTTTTACCTGGGATTTGTATGAGCTCAGAGTCCCATTTGAAAATCAAGACCCATGAAAATCAAATATATGTTTGTCTACTAATAAAAAGATCATCTTAATGAATTTCTTATGCATCCAACAAATATTTATTAAATGCTCACTATTTGGCAGACACTGTGGTGGGCACTAATTTTGCTGTGATACCTGAAACTTTCTCTGCCTTCAGCTGAATAAGATAAATGACTTTACTTAAGACCTTAATTAACCTTGATGAAAGAAATTGAAAGAGACCCACAGATTACAAATATGAAACTATTCTGTATGAAAACATTAAACTGTGTTATCCCCCCTACTGGACCTCTAATGCAAAAAAACAGAATTGGAGTTATCATAATAATCTTCAGATTATGGCACATACTCGTCATTGTTCACTGATGCATGAATGGTTCGCTTTCATCAATTTCCTTTCTCTCTCTCTCTCTCTCTCCCTCTCTCATACACACACACACACACATAATAAGCATTCATAAATCTCCTAATAAAACAGAACCTAGGACTAAAACTATGCCCTCCCACTCCATACCCATTACCTTGCCTCTCCCAAAAGAAATAAGTAGAACATTAATGAAAGGTTAGATAAATTGACCAATTAATCAGAAACCCAGAAACAGATCCATGTGTATAGTCTGGTGTGTATTAATATGGCAAGTCACAGAGAAAATTATGAATTATTCAGTACAGAGAATAGGGAATAGTTACCTTTATAGATAAAAGACAAAATCAGATCCCTACCTCATACAACTTAAAAAAAAATCAACTCTAGCTGGATTAAGAACATAAATTCCAAAAATAAAATTTTTACTTTTAGTAGAAAATATGGATGAATATCTTTTAGACATTGGGGTAGGATATATTTCTTAAGTAAGATAAGCTCCAAAACCATTGATTATTGAAAAGATAATGTGAATATTTAAAATTAAGAATTTTATTTATGAAAGACATCTTAAAGACAAATCATAACGTAGAAGATACAATGTAGAACTACATAAGCCACCAGCAAAAAATTAATAACAAGAATATATAAAGGGCACTTGGGTGGATCAGTCGGTTAAGCATCTGACTCTTGATCTCAGCTCAGGTCTTGATCTCAGGGTTGTGAGTTCAAGCCCCGTGCTGGGCTCCATGGTGGGCAGGAGACTACTTAAAAAAAGAAGAAGAAGAAGAAGAATATATAAAAAAAATATTTTAAAAAATAAGCACAAATCAGTAAAAAAAATACATGAACAGATTTTTCACAGAAAAAGAAACATAATGGCCAATAATTACAGGCAGAGGTATTAACAATGCAGTGATCAATTAAATGCAAATGATGACTGCAATGAGATACTATTTTAGTATATTCAGCTAGTATAAGTTTAAATGTCTCCTATGCCCAGTTGGAGGTAATGTGGATACACAACTTCTGTATTGCTTGTTAGGGTATAAACTGGAGCAACCAAGTTTAAAAATTGTTTGGCATTATTTCTTAAAGTTGAATATTTTTTACACCTTATGATCCAGAAATTCCAGATCTAGATATGAACCCAAAAGAAGTACTGATTCATGTGACAGGAAATGCAGGTATGTTAATAGTAGCACGTGGAAACAATTTAAAAGTTCATCAATGAGAGAATGAACTAATAAAAGGTAGTATATTTATACAATGGAATATCACACAACAGTAAAAATAAGTGAACTACAGTAACACCATAAAGTATGACTGGATCTTAGGAGTATGATAGTAAGTGAACAAAGGGCATCCCCAAAGATTTCAGCAGCATGATACCTTTTTGTAACATTTTAAACAAACAGAATTAAAATAAATACACATGAGAGGTGCCTTAACCAACTGAGTTAAGCCTCTGTCTTTAGCTAGGGTTGTGAGCTTGGTATCTAGGGTGGAGCCCCATATTGAGCCCTGGATGGGGGGGGGGAGGGTGTCTCTGCCCAGCGGGGAGTCTGCTTCTGCCTCTCACCCACCAGCTCATGCTCACTTGCTCGCTCTCACTCCCTCTCAAATAAATAAGTAAAATCTTTTTTTTTAAAGTAAAATAAATATATTTTAGGAAAATACACGAACATTCAGACTATATAAAAAACAAGGAAATGATGAATACAAGATGTCGCGGTCAGTAGTCAGCCCTAAATCGTATATGAAAGAAAAAGGGAAGGAAGGAGAGAAAGAAGGAAGGGAGGGAGGAGGTTAATGATAACCTTGGGTATATTTGAATTATAAGTGATACTAGTATGCAAATCACACCCAAGGGATAATAGCAAGCTGCTTAAAAATGACAATTTGTAACTTAACATTCACTTTAGATGGCTTGTACAAATGGACTTGTCTACACATATGTTGGCAGTACTGATGCAAGAAAAGGTTAAATGACTGGTTCACTGAAAAAAAAAACAGCTGTCATCCATGGTGCCAAAAATAGAAGTTCTGATTTCCAGTCCTATGATCTCGACAGAAGAAAGGATGTTCACTTTATCTAACTGATATAAAATACAGCTTCTCTGAGGACTCTATTATTTTGAACTACTATGTAAGTACATGTAATTACAAGCTTCTAGAATTATGAATTGTTTCTCATTTGTTACAGCAAATAGAAAGCCTGAGCTGAGTATTTACCCAACAGTGGATGCTAACAGCCTTCAGAGTCATTATGGATTATTTGTGAGGTTCTATTTAGATATCTTTAAGATCAATGACCCCTTAGTGCAATTACAGTCTAAGATAGTTCCTGCCACACAGACCAGGTTCTTGCTACCAGAAAGTGACATGTTGATGTTATTAACACTCCTCACATTGTTACAAATGTGTCTTTCCTGAGAAAGCAGCAGAAATATAACTTAGTTTAAAAATTCTGTTTCCCATGAGTTAGTCATTCTGTTTTTGCAATTTCCTGTGATAAAATTATAATTACATTCTTCAAAAAACTCAATAAAATGAGTACATTTATATTTCTCATTATTTTTATCAGTTTAAAAATCTCCATAGTATCTGTCTTCACTACCCCAAAAACGCATTGTCTCACGCAGTCACATATTCCTACCATCCACACATGCTCAGCCTTCTATAATTCCATGTCATTTATGTGAAGAAAAACATAGGTTACTTGCTATGTAATTACAGATTCATAGAACTGGAAGGATCTTAGAGATTGAGACCAACTAGTCAAGTAGTATATCTCAACTGATACCAAAATCCTTTACTAGGGAGCAGTCTTCATTTTCTGGAGGTTGGAGTGGGGGGATATATCGTAGGCCCTTTTGAGAATCTGATAAAGTTCTGGTGTTATCCCAAGAAAAATGCAGCCACGTGTGTAAGTGCTCATGCCATTTTTTGCTTTTGACATTGAGTTAGTTTATTAAGATTACATGACTCTTTTTTTGTAAAAACTAATGGCTTCTGCCTGGAAAAGAATTAACCAAATTAACCAAATCATATAAAAAGAAGAAAATTCTGTGTCTGCTTAAAATATATTTCAATGAGAAACCTGTTTGATATGGAAGAAGTTAAAGTTTGGAGTGATCTTTTACATGGAAATATTTATGTCATTTTTAGTATTTAATCAATTCTGAGTTTGTTTTAATATCAGTGAGGACTCAAAGTTGCAGCCCACATCACTTTCAAAAGCAAACAGAATTAAAGTCTCTCACGGCAGAACAGACTTGTATCAAGACACCTGAGCTTTCTTCAAGACACTTCAAGTTGAATTTAGGTCCTACCAAATCCCGGGTCCTTAAGGCAAATAAAGTTATTTCTCGAAAGGTTGGCATCAACAGTGCAGCCTCTGTCAGCAAAGAAAGAGGTTTGAAATCTTTTTTTCAATTTAAATCATCTAAGCAGAAGTAACCTTTAAAAGAGTTTTGCAGTCTTTCCAGTTACTCTAGTTCTTTCCCATGGTTAAACTGACAAGGCTTTCTCATTTCCAACTGCCTTTCCCCTCACAGATATCCTTCCTTCAGCTCTGGAAAGGTCACAGGTTTTCAGCTCGAATTTCTCCTTCCAAAATGGCAGACATTTCTAGCAGCAATCATACAGTGACTCTGGAATCTGATGACTAGCTTCCTTCTTACAGCCATTTTAGATGTTACTACAAGAAACTCTAGCTACAAATGAACCTCTCTTGTCAAACTATTCTAAGATACAAGGAAAAATAAACCTGATACTTATAAAATGAGTAAAGAAAGTGAAATTTCTGTCCCAAGTTCAACCAAGTGCATTAACACTTACCCTGGGAAAGCCAAAAAAACTTTTGACGGTGAAGAGAACACAGTCTGCTCCATTTCTAAATAAAACCTTAAAAAAAATATAGGTTCGGGCGCCTGGGTGGCTCAGTGGGTTAAAGCCTCTGCTTCGGCTCAGGTCATGATCTCAGCATCCTGGGATCGAGGCCCACATCGGGCTCTCTGCTCAGCGGAGAGCCTGCTTCCTCCTCTCCTTGTCTCTCTGCCTGCCTCTCTGCCTACTTGTGATCTCTCTCTGTGTGTCAAATAAATAAATAAAATCTTAAAAAAAAAATACATATAGGTTCTAGGCTATGGCTTTGAAATTATTGGGCCACTTTTCCCAGAGCAGGCAAGACATCTTTTAGGATAATTGTCAGAGTCTTTGACACTAATGCCTGCTGATGTTGAAAAGTAATAAATCTCCATAAAAAGTAAAAGCTATGTCTTCTTCTCCAGACTAATCAAGCTGGATGTTGGACCCAGAAACTCCACATTTATCCCACACGCACGCTGAGTATGAAGAGTTTTCTTCCATCTGGAGTTTTACAGAACAAAGAAACTTTTTACAGTTGGAACAACTTGTATCTTTCAAGTACCCATGGGGTAACACACACACACACACACACACACACACACACACACACACACACACACATCCATGGACTTCAATAGGACCATCAGCACTCACATGATAGATAAAAATCACAGCTTTACTGAAACAATCAGACTTTGCACCAATTGCATGCCAAGCAGGAATGGCACAGCTGCTATTTTCACCATAACTGGCTTCAAAATACTAGCAAAATGTCAGAGTTCAGAAGTAGGTTATGGCAAATGAACAGAGGCACTCTTAGATTTTTGTTGTTCTTGTAGTTCTGAGAAATCCACCAGTTCAAACATTTTCTAGAGTACCTGATTTGATCAAGCTTTCCCCAATTATTTATGGTTCCTTTGGCTTGGAGACATGACAAGACATGCTGGGACAAATATAAGTTTTGGTAAAGAAAATAAAAATTCTCTATTGTGCGATATATTTTCAGGATGCTCAGAAATAAGCTTTATTGACTTCATGCTCTTCTTGGCAGGAAACTTATTACACAAGAAACAATCTAGCTTTTGTGTCCTATCACATTTGGCAGTGCAAATAAAATCAAGGGAAATGTAAGAGCCATCAAGCTTTCTTTCGTCATCTGCCAACTTAAGCTAAATTCAATATGAACAGAAAGAGATACATGTAAACATATGTCAGACACATTTTTGTTAATTCCCTTGAATGTAATACTATTCTAGATGCCATTATATAACAGATTGATAATTTTACATAATGAATCCATGCCATTCTCTCCGTGTTTAAAGTAAAACATTAAAAACATATTTTGCCATAAAACTTTTGCACACAAATAGAAGGGAATAAAAATAAGGCATATAAATATAAATTCTGTACAATGTATATATAAGTATATACATATATATTATTAAAGCATATAAATATATTTGCTTTTATTTCACCTATAGCATGAGGTTTATTCATGACATTAAGTTAAAAACTCCTGTGCAAAAATGATCTGAAGTATGATCATCTAACCTCTGCTATTGTTATAGGAAGCTTCTTACATTATAAGTGAGCTCATTGCTGGTTTTTGCTAGTTATCTGTAATCTGCTACTTTTCACCCACTGGACCACATTTGTTACCTCCCTTTCACTTTATCCTACCAAATAATAAGTGACAAATATATTACCCATTATTTTTTTTTCTTTTGTTGTTAACTATCACCAAGTCCTTAACTTCTTTTTTTTTTTTTTTTTTTTTTTTTTTTTTTTTTTTTTTTTTTTTTTTTAAATTTTTTTTTTTTTTTTTT
>LNAC01000002.1:4190172-4238103 GCA_002007465.1 Ailurus styani | reverse complement strand
AAGCAGGCTCCCTGCGGAGCAGAGAGCCCGATGCGGGCCTCGATCCCAGGACCCTGAGATCATGACCTGGGCCGAAAGCAGAGGCTTTAACCCACTGAGCCACCCAGGCGCCCAAGTCCTTAACTTCTTGTAGAATGACAGGGTTTCCAGATTCCTTACTACACTAGTTTATTCTAAAACCACTCCAGATTGTCAACATCTTTCTTAAAATGTAAGCCTCCTATTGAGGAAAAGATTCTTCATTTGTTTGGATGATTAATAACTACAGAACTATTATTCTCTGTATTTATAACTAATATTTCTTTTAGAACACAATAAAATTTTATTTATAACTAATATTTCTTTTAACCGCTGAATCTTTCACCAGAGTAGCTACCATTTCTTAACTACTTCCTCTTTTAGTTATACTTTTAATTGTACTGTGTTAGTCAAAGTCTTTTATACTTTTTAGTCTCATTTGATTTAACATTCCCGACAGCCCCACAAAGTTATTATTGTCTTCCTTTATGTTAAAAAAAAAAGGACCTGGGTGTCTCAGTTGGTTAGGCATTTGCCTTTGGCACAGGTCATGATCTCAGGGTCCTGGGATTGAGCCCTGCATCAGGCTCTCTGCTCAGCGGGGAGTCTGCTTCTCCCTCTGTGCTCTCTTTCTCTCACTCTCTCTCTCTCTCTCAAATTAATAAATAAAAATCTTTTGGGGGAGCACCTGGGTGGCTCAGTCAGTTAAGTGACTGCCTTTGGCTCAGGTCATGATCCCAGGGTCCTGGGATCCAGCACCACCATGGGCTCTGTACTCAGCCGGGAGCCTGCTTCTGCCTCTCCTCCCTGGTCCTGCTCACTCACGATCTCCCTCTATCTCTCTGTCAAATAAATAAAATCTTAAATAAATAAATAAATAAATAAATAAATAAATAAATAAATAAAATATTTTTTAAAAAAAGGATACGCAAAACCAAGAACATAGAAGTAATGAGTACAACAAGAGCATATAATTAAATGGCTAAGTTGAGTCTAGGTTGTCAGAATTTGTTGTCAGTGCTCTTTATGACTCCACATTCTTGCCATTTTTCAATACACAACGTTAAGCCATGATTCCACATCAGCCTGCCACCCTTCCTTCCTTCCTTCCTGTCTTTTTCTTTCTTCCTTTCTTGCTTCCTTCCTTCCATCTCCCCCTCCCCTTTCTACCTTCCTTCCCTTCCACTCTCCCTTCCTCCCACTCTCTTTTCTCCTCCTATGTATCCTTACTTCATCTCATCTTGTCAGTATTGATCCATGCATGTGTTTTCTTAAGGTAAATATAAATCTGTATTGTCATACCACCACCATTAGTTTTCCTGTAAAGCTGATTACACTTACTGTCCACATTTTCATCCACACAGTAGATTAAGATGCACAGAACAGCACCAAAAACAAACATGTGTGCCAAAATGCTATGTCCCAAATGGTTGTGGGGTTAGGGTACAATGGCTCAGTTCATTTTGTTTTCATGATTAACGTTGGAGCAATTAATATGTCTTATGGGTTTTCTCAAATCTAGCCTATAGGTACTAACACTTCTCTTCCCATCTGTTTTCTGTTTCCTGACTTACCAAAACACTGGACCTGGGGATAATTTGCGGGTCTACTCTTGAATTACAATAGCATCCACTGATTGTGTGATTATTGGATGCCAGACTCTGTACTAAGTGACTTTACCTTTAGGATCTCTAATCATCAAAATCACTTCAAGACTGATGATATCATTCCATTATTAAAAATTGACAAAATATTAGAGAGGTCTGAAATAAATAGCCAAGTTGGGATTTAAACATTGGTCGACTTGACTACAACATTGCTCTAATGATGTTTCTGCCCCCCTCCCCTGATCTGACAGAATGCCTCACAGTGACAGTTAATACATTCCTGGTGGGAGGCACTGTGATGATAATTTCCTAATCTATGGATCCCTCCGGGGAAAGAATCGCACTAAGAATCTCTTAGTCACTGGAGACTAAGAGCCATTGACTAGCAGGCTGATACATTCTAAATATTTCTTCCAAGTGGCTTTTAACTTTAAGTATATAAAACAAAGAAATCCCTTTATAAAGCAACAGTGTAAGACTTAGATGGGGTGGGAGGTGGTGCTGGAGAGTTAAGGAGCTCCATCCTCAGGGAGAACAAAAAATGAGAATAGGAGGAAATGGAAAATAATCTAGTAGCAAAATCTATGACCCAAGTATCTCAATTTTTAAAATTCATGAGCCACCCAATGGGCATGGGTATTTATACTGGTTATCAATTTCATATAGTTTTAAAAAGATTTACCCTAGCTTACCACAAATAACAACATAGACTTTAAAAATTAATTTTGTTTTACAGCAGTTAAAGGGTTGCTTGCTACTGCTCATAACCTTTATCCAAGCTAAATTTGGCTTGAAGGTTGTGTATTCTCAGTCAAGCTGGCTTGAATTATGTTGTGGTACTATAACCCCAATACCCTGGAAGCTTAGAGTAACAAAGGTGCATTTCTTGCTCAGGCTACATGTTTGCAAAAGCTTAGCTAAAGCCCATATTTCTCATTTTCTCTCTCTGCAACCCAGGCTGATTGATCATTTATTAGGTAAAACATCACTAGTCACATGGCAAAGGGGAAGAAACACAACATATCACACACTGACTCAAAGGCTTCACCAAGGCAGTGGCCCACATCACTTCCACTTACATTTTCTTCGCCAAAGCAGTTGTCATAACCACATCCTGCCTTAAGGAGTTTGGGGAAATCCAACTGTGACATGTGTTAAGAAGGAGAGGAGAACTGGAATGTTTTCCAACAATCCTACTGACTCTCACAGAAGGATTCCATATGGAGTTGGATTATTTTCTTAATCTACATTAGAGCATACTAACACACAGCACCTGGTGATTGGCCAAGGAAGGCAGTTTTTGGTGACTATGTCATTCGGTTCTGCATTTTTGGTTCTCACATGCTTATGACAGTCATAAATGTGGGAGCAAGTCCTTGCCACAGACCACTCTCAGCAGCGCATCAAACACCAGACCAATGAGCACATCACCCTGGAAAGCAGGAAGCCTGAATGTTGTAAAACTTGGAAGATGATGGTAAATAAATTCATTCTGTTTTTTATTATTTTAGTTTCAGAAAGAATTTCTTTGAATTTTATTGCAGACATTGGACATCCTCTTAAAATATGACCACTCATACACTATTGAATTCTTTCTCTGAGGCACAAAGAACATGAAGTGTCAAGGAAAAGTTCATCTCTTGGCAATCAAGCTATCTGAATTCAAGTTCACCCTTCAATTCTCTCGGGAAATTCTCTTATCCGAAGTCAATGTTTTATAATCCCTGTTTTTCAACCCATGTGTTTCCTTATATTTCAATTTATAAAATTAAGTCATTCAACCTAAATAGTAGAGTGAGGAACTAAAACTTGAAGAAGCCACTTAAAATCCCAGAAATGGTCCTTACTGGGAGTATCAGTACCATAAACTTTTATTTCACCTCTCATTCAAAAAGTTCTATGAACTTTCTCTTGTCAGCTGGTGCTTCTCACTATGGGAGAGCAGAAGCATGTGTCAGTCTATTTCTCTGTCATGTACTTCAAAATTACTTGCACAGAATAGGAGCAATTTAATTATTAATCAGGCCCTTTTAAGATCCTTCAGCAAGAAAACACAATATCAAGGTTAAGCATTGCCAACTGCTATCTGTATTCTGTAGCAAAAGCTGTGTGTGGATTGGCATTCAATGAAACTCATTTATTAATAGATCAATGCCTTTTTTTAGTTGTATACATAATGGTCTTGCTTCGGTCCTGAGCGCAACATGATTTTGTCCATCTTTATTGGAGATTACGGAAGAATAGTTACAAAGAGAAAACATCGAATGTCTTTGAATCATGCATTTTCAGCAAAAAACCAAATAAAATTTCATGAAACCATTCTTCCCATGTAAGTGTTGCCCATAGGCCAAGAGCTGATTCAGTGGTTGCATCCAAATGTAAAGCAAAACATGAGATGGCAACAATAACTACTGTTACACTTTGTAAGGCAATTTAAAAAATTGGCAATTGATTGTCCTGCTTTTTTTTTTCTATTTGAGCATAATTTGGATTTTACAGTCTAGTTGACGATGACCTGTATCCGGTTTTGCTCTGGTAAGCACAACTAAGGATGATGCCCCTGTAGTTCTTTGTCTTTTCTCTACCTGTCGTGACAAATTCATAACTTTCACACTGGAAAGTGTTAACTAGCAAATATTCCTGAAAAATCAAATAATTTAACCACAGACATTCTGAGCATAATTTGAATAAAAAAACCCATAACTTCAAAGGTTTCATGACAGCATAATAGTCAGTACCCAAGAGACCAGGAGGGAAAGGATCCTTGACTCAAAAAAATTTAATTTTCAGATATTTACTGTTATACATCGTCATACTTCCTAGCTGCCCTTTTCTTTCCTGACTTGTGGATTCACCTGTCTGGCAACACAAGTTCATATTTTATATTTTTATTGAAGACCTTTTTACTAGATGGAGATACAATACTCTTCTATGATTCACAATTGTTGAATACATACTGCTATTTTTACCATTACTTCCCAGTTAATTTAGAGTGACATAATGAGAATAACGAGGACCATTCCAAACTTAAGTATGAACAATATCATAAAACTAGTGTGGAATATGAGTCAAGATGAACTGATGAAAATAATTTCTGTATAACATGCATTGCCCTTAAGGACAAAATTATTATAAGGGTATTACTGTGAACCTAAAATTAATCCTATTATTCCAAATTTATAAAATGTAATGCAGATAAATTATATCAGCTGCTTCCCTCTGAAATTGTTGGACTGCCCATAGTTCAAATATAGATTCCCATGGATCACTAATGATACACACAGAACACTTTACCACAGACAGGGTTTGGCCAATATAATGCCCATATAATGTCTTCATATTTATTTTCTTTTTTACTTTTATTCTCTTTTTCCTTAGCAAACTCTTTAAAGAAAAAGGCCTGTGCATTTATTTGAACAGATATCCACACCACAATTACATCTCCAGACCCAACCTCTCTCCCAGGAGAGGTGCCTGCTAGACTCTACACTTGGATGCCTGAAAAGCATCATCAGTTTACTCTTGTCTACAACAGAGCCAGCCCTTGGACAGTCCAAATTTGGTCCAACTGCAAAGATTCCTACCTAATTATGTAATCATTCATCCAATTATTCAAGCTGAAACCTAAAAAGCGATTGAGACTTGTCTCTCTCATCTGTGTACTCAGTGCATGAACAATTCCTGTTAACTTTACTTCCAAAGAGCACACGTTGAACCTGACGACTTCCCATGACTTATACTGTTAACCATGCAAGCTGCCATCATCGAGTCTCCCACTTGATCTGCTCACTACTTTGTTCCTGGACTCTCTTATTTCTTATCTTGCCCGCACATTTGTATTCTCTCACAGCACTCAGAAGGACCTTTGAAAAATCTAATCAGGTCAAGGCAAAACTCTCCAAGGGCTTTCTTCCATGTTTAGAATGAAATCCACTGTACCAACCATAGCATGCGAAGCCTTACATGATCTGTTCTTGGCTGCCTCTGAGAAGTCTACCTTGCTTACTTTACAGCAGACAGTCTTGTTTGGGGGATATTCCTTCCATGGACTAAGATTATTCTTGGTTTTTGCACTTGTGGTTTCTTCTGCTTGGAAAACTATACCCCACTTACATTTGTGACATGTTCAATTAATGTCAATTAGGTTGTTTTCTTACCACCCCAGCTTAATAGAGCTTCATTCCTTCTTCCCCTAATCCTGCTTTACTTATTTCCATAGTTTTGTCACCCTCTGACATTGTACTGTGTATTTAATCATATTCTCACTGGAATGTAAATTCCATGAAGGTAGAGACTTTGCATTGATCATATGCCAAATTCCCAGTGAGCAGAGTTATATATTTGATGTGTTCTATCCTTCAGTTAGCTCTGTGGAAAGTAAAAGAGATGATAGAATATCTAAAAATGAAAAATCGGCCATCAAATCTCAGAGGAGTAGCACTGTGAAGAAAGAAAAAGTGTGTAGGGGGTCTAACCTTGATCTACAGAGTGACTACAGAAATTTAACTAAGAGTGGCCTACAGGGTTTCCACATATCTAGACCTTTCCCACTGAGCAACCGGTGGTCAAGAACTCATACGCTTTGAGAAATTTCCTTTCAGCTTTTGGTTAAATTCACAGTTTTGAACTTGAAGACACAATTATGGTTATTTACTTAGTCTGTGTTCATTATAAACAACACTTAAATAGCGAACAACTTCACCTGATAAAGATGTAGCACAAGCCCAGTCTAAGTTAAATCTCAGCAAAATCCAAATCGTAACCACACTTGGTAGGCTACAGTTTAAATTTGTGGTGAAAGAGGTTTTCAATATCTCTATCTTAGACACCTAGGTCTTTCCCATGCAGTACTACTCATATATTAGCATTGTTGAGGTAAAAATAAGTGCATTAGCTATAGGTAGAATTGCAAGGAGGAAGGGAAGTTGATAACAAGTATTCCTTGTCAAACTCTTCAGAAAGTCACTGGGCTCAACTGGCTTTGGAGAGGATGACAGTAGGTAATTTATTATTGGGGACTTCTAGTATAGCAAATATGCTGAATTTATGGACTTCAGGTTCTAAGTAATGAATTACTACTTAGTACCTGATAGGGAAAAAATGGTGGGCTTATTTAATATCCTTTTATTCCAAAAACAATATGGCTTATTCATCCTAAATGAACTCTATTGTAACCAATTAAATTCATTAGCGGACTAGTCAATTCCACCACAAGTCAGGACAAAATTCAGTCATTTCTACACACTTGTTTTATGTTAGGCTTCTTGCGACTGCCAGCGAGGAAAGCATTACAAAAATTTGTTAGAAGGGCATATCAGTCTGTTCAGAGATTTTTCCATTATTGCACTAGACAGCAATGTTTGGATAACTATAACACTAGTCTGTAGGAAGTTACTCTTCCAGATTTATTTAAGATTCAGTTGAGTGATCTTTTAAGAAAAGCTCAACCCTCACGAATTATGACTATTTTGAATTGCATTTCCATATGACTTCATGTGGTCACTAAATAACTTAGACTACAAGTAAGAATAGTTACCTGCTGAGGCAGTGACCTCACTGGTACCATTAGGTCAACATTTGGTTTTATATGAATATAGAAATCCTGACTGGATCTAATTTAAGAATTTAGCAGATTAAATCATATTTGATCATCTGTCCAAGGAGCTAAAAACAGAAAGCTTAGATGTAGCTCCAGTCTTCACTATTCAACTGTTTGTGTGGAAAAGACATGCTTTCTCTTCAGAAGACATATGGCTAAATATAAGTGATTAAAATTTTGGTGTCATACCTCTCGAATAGCAGTACAAAACTCACTCTGAAGCACTTTTTTGAGGGATTGTAGCTTGTGTACTGGTACTTCTCCAGATTCCTGTAGTTTTTCCAGTAATTCAATTGCTCTGGCAACATCTGAAAAAAAAAATCAAAATAGAGAGATCTAAAATCAACTGTATCTATCAGCAAAGTACTATTATTCCAGTTGAACGGTGCAATGAAAAATAAGTGGAATGAATTGCAAAGTCACAACTTAGAATTCATAGCTTATTGATCTAATCTTTTGGTAAAAAGTCATTTTAATTTGTTCTACACAATTCGTCACTGAATATGCCTTCTTTGATGGCAGTTCATGTATGTTATTTCTGTCACGCAAACTAGTTTGAATATTCTCTCAGGAAAGAAGAGTAGAAAAAATGTCTTTTATTGATATCCCAATAACCAAATAAGTCCTGTCAATTTTACCTCTGAGATGCTGTTTGCAGTCTGACTTTTCCTTTCCCATATTGCATTTATCACATCTGCAATTTCACATTTGTTAGTGCCATGATTTGATCAAAGTGCACTTCTTCCACTTACTGGTAAACTCTTACAGGGTAGGAACTTATCTAAGTTTGGTCACCTTTGCATCCCCAGAGTCTGATAAAATACAGTGACTAAACATTTGATGAATGAATTAACTAATGAGCTCTATCCATTTAACTGTTATTCTATTATTTTAAGCCCTCATCATCATCTCTCCTCTTTTCAAAAGGAAACATTTCTTTTCTTCCAGTCTCTTCATATGGTCCATAAGGTTATCTTCCTAGAGAATCTGATTGTGTACCCACCTACCAACTTCTACGACAGTACCAAGCAAAAGAATTTTCTGGAACAATTAAGTTAAATGCTCCTCTTTTACTTGACAACATCAAAGGATAATGTATCAAGAACCATTGTCTTTTATACCCATAGCTTTAAAATTCCCACGTGGTTTTATACTGCCAAGAAAAAATGATATGATGAAAGGCCATTTTAAAAATACTTATGGTGATCTCTTCTACCTGTTGTTGTAGTCAATATCTCAGTGAAGGGTCACGTAGGTATTTATGTATAATACAGAAAGTTTTCAGTTCCCAAGTGATAAGTTCCAGAAAGCATCCCTTATCCCTGCCATCAGATGATAAATTCATCCATCCACCCACCCATCCATCCATCCACTAATTTGTGTTCCTATTAGACCAGGCACTAAATTTAACAAAAGAATAAGACACACTTCCTTTCTGAACTCAAAATCAAATGAGAATAATAGAACAGCATTGCTACCTACAATAAATTTATTACCTCCTCAGAATTTAGGTGCTGTTAGCATACAAGCATGTATCTAATCAAAGAAAATAACCAGTAAGCGACTTTAATAGAGACTCTTCCTTGAAGTATTGCCAACTAATTGTCAATTGCAGCCCAATGAAGCAAAAATCATGAAATCAACACAACACTGCCAGTTTGAAAAGTTTGTCTTTTTGTACATAAACTGGTCAATGCAATCAATTGGATAATACCAGCCATATCCACAGTAAATAAGTTACAAAGCTAAGAATTTTATGCATTTTTTACTGCACAGAAGATGCTACCTGGATGCCCACAGGTATATGAAGTTCTCCACATGTTAAAAACTGAGCTTATTAATATTTTTTCCCTGAAACTAGCTCTTCTCTTTCCATATTCCATAATTCCATTAATAACACCCCATCCAGCTGATCCTCCAAGCTAGACAATGGCATCACCCTTCACATTCACCCCCACATGCAGTTAGTCAGCGGCAGCTGAAGATTCTATCTCAAACATGCCTTTTGAATGGAGCCTTTTTGCTTGATTACTTCAGAAAAGCCTTTATTATTTTTCACTCGTAGTACTGGAACATCTCCCAACAGTTCTTTATATGAGCCTTTTCTTGCTCATTCCATCCTCCACCTTGCTTCCAGAATGTCTATTCCTGAATGATAAACCGCATTATTATCGTCCACCACGTAACACCTTCTCTGGCTTCCCACTGCTTACAAGGTGAAGTTCAGACGAGGTAGGGTTACACTCAAGGCCCTTCACAACCAGCGTCTTCTGACTCATCTCTAAAAACTCTTCCCTGCCCATTCTTATTTTGGATATCCAAAATTTTTGTTATTCTAGGATGCGACACAGAATTCCAACCTATATGGCTTTGCACACATCACTCCCTGTTCCTGGAACATAATTAAGTCATTCATCCAGTAATGCCAGGCACCGTGCTATGCACAGGACAGAATGGTAAAGGACACAGCTGGTTGTTGTCACTTTCATGACATTTATAGGTTCGAGGGGTCACAGACACACAGTAAAGTGGACATGTCCTAAAAAAGAATCATGGTGCATGGGTGTATAACAAAGGCATTTATCATCACTCAGGAGGCCAGGAAGGGCCTCTTCATGAAATTATGGCTAACCAGAGAGAGACTTAGGTAGGTAGGAGGTGCAGGTTGGAGAAAAGGGAAGAATATCCCTGCAAATCAATGCAGACTGAAATCTTGTCAAGAGAGTGTGGGGCATTCAGAGAACTGAAAGGGGTTCAGTATGGCTCCAGTTGAAACCAAAGCAAGAGTAGCAAGAAATGAAGTAGAGAGAAATCACATCATGGAAAGTCTTTTAAATCACGGGGGCAAACTTGGCTTAAATAGCATCTCCTTAGACATGTCTTTCCTGATTCTCCAAGGCAGATGGAGAGCTACATTTCCCTTATCTGTGTTCCCACAGTTCTCTCTTCACTCATCCACTGTAGTAACTACTACTCTCTGCTGTGCCTCTGTTTGCATGTGTATCTCCCTCCTTTACCCTTGCAAATCTATAAGCTTCTTGAGGTGGCAGGAACGGTATCTTATTTGCCATTGTATCCGTGGTTCAGTGCAGAGTACTTGACAAATATGAGAAGTTTAAAACACACTGAATGAGTACTAGGTTAATTAATGAAACTAACTCAGGAAAGCAGGAGTTAGAGGTTCATGTCTACATGGACACATAACTTCTCATGAGACTAGACCTCCTTGGTCAAGACTGGCACGTATCTGGTGTGGGAGAAGGAGGCAAGCCTGCATCTGTAGGCTGAAGGCCACTGAGTAACCACACTGAGGGAAGTTCAGAAAAGCTGAAAATGACACAGAGGGAAGTTCGGAAAAGCTGAAAATGACCCTAACTTGAATACTCAGGAATTCTCAAACTTGGCTGCACATTACAATTATCCGGGATACATTTAAAAATTATTAATTCCTGACACACACACACACACACACACACACACCCCAAATCATACCAGAATATTCAGAACACTGGTTCTCAACTTTGGCTGTAGATTGGTACCACTTTGTGAGTTGTAAAAACCATAGATGCTTAGGTCCGACCCCAGAGATTCTGATGTGACTGGCACAGTGGGGGACCTGGGCATGGGGCTTTCAAAAACCCTCTAGCAGATGCTAAAGTGCAGCCAAGGTTGAGAACCACTGTTGTACTTGGCATGGGTATTTTTATAACCCCTATATGATTCTAACATGCAGCCAGGGTTGAAAAGCTCTGATGCAGATTAATGTCTCTCAAGCATGAATGTGCCCCTAACAATCACCTGGAGGACATTATTAAAACATATGTTCCTGGTCCTCCGCCCCCACTTTAGAGAGGTTAATTCAGAAGGTGTGAAAATAAGGCCCAGGAATAATTGGCCTTTTAAACAAACACTTCAAGTGATTCCGAGATTATTGTTGGTTCACAGACCCTGTTTGTTGAGAATGTAAATAAAATGATCTTTCAGGTTCCTATTGGTCCCAGCATTCCAGGAATCCTCGCATTTCTGTTATTCTTTACTGCCCAGTGTAACACTGAATAGGGTTTTTCTAGGAGTCTCAGAATGACTGGTAAGAGCTCATGGATGGAAGTAATTAGCGTTAAGTACCACCCCATTCTTAAAACAGTGTTCCTTAGAAAGGCTGTCTTTAGAATCACCGGTGGAGTTTTTAAACCAGCCTGCTACCCCACACTAATTAAATCAAAATCTGTAAGACTGGGTGGGGATCAGTCATCAGGATTTTTGTTTGTTTGTTTAAGCTTTCAGATGATTCCTATGACCATCCAAGCCTAAGAAATATCATTCCAAAAAAAAAGAAGAAAAAAAGCCATCAAGGAAACCAGGCACATCCCATTAAAAGCTGGGCCCGCCCTATAGCATTACACTCTAGGCCTTTTCCAGTCCTTATTAAGAGGTCATGGTGAGAGGAAAGAAAACCCATGGAGAAGTGTTATGTCATTAACTTGGGTCAGAATACTAAGTCTTTGCTTCCCCTTTATCCACTGAGGAGCGTTCCCAAAAGAACCAATGGTGGCTGCTGGGGGTGCCTGCAAGAAGGGAGACTGGAATCTTTCCTGGTCACACAGGCAATGGACTTGGTGGCCTGCCTACCCTGTCTGCCTATCTGATCAGAGGGAGAGAACAGAAAGCGGGGCCCACTGGAGCCTAATCCATGTTGCTGGAACCCACCTAAAAGAATAGAGCAGGATGAAGTCATGGGATACATAGCAGTTGGTAAAAGCCAAAAGAAGTCTAAGGACCAAAAGTGGGAGAAATCAGGTCTTGCCAACCCAGACCTGGCTGGTGTTGCAAAGAGTTGGTGAGTAATAAACTGGATATGAGACTGGAGTTCTCCATGGATTTCTGATTCCCTTTAGCTCTATAAAAGTACCAGAAACCTGCAAGGCCAGGATCTGGAAGTGAGCAAAAGAAGCCTTGGAGTCAGCAAAACTCTTGTTCTTAAAACCGCTGCTATAGTGTGCGTACTTTATGTATGAGTCCCCTCAAGGTTCTCATTCAGAACCTCCTTGCACTTATTTCATGAACCTATTCTACCAAATGTGGTTACTAATATAGAAATTTGGGTTTACTAGTTTAGCTCAGCCTGGAAGGAATATTAGATAAGGACTGGGAAGGCTGCCAGACAAACAATGAAAATAAGAAGATCTCAGAATATTTTCCTGAAACTGACTCCTCCTCTGGCCTGCCAACTCTCAGGTCCATCCCTCTATGTAGCATTTATCCCATTATTTAAGCAAATGCTGCGGTATTACCCTGCCCCCCTCACAATTTCTCATATCCTGGATTTCCTTAATCCTCCCTTCTTTTATTTTAATATATATTACTAATATAATTTTTATTAACATATAATTAACATACAGCGTGATATTGGTTTCAGCCATACAACATCCCGATTCAAGAATTCTATACGCTACTCAGTGCTCATCGCAATAAGTGTAGTAACATCTGTCACCAAACAATGTTGTTACAGTCTTTCCCTCCAGGTATAGAATTTAGTGATTCATCACTTACGTACAACATCCTGTGCTCATCACTAGTGTCCTCCTTGATGTCCATCACCTATTTAACCCATCCCAGCGCCCCGCCCCCCCACAGCCACTTCCCCTCTGATAATCATCAGTTAAGAGTCTGCTTCTTGGTTTGCTTCTCTTTTTTCCCCCATGTTCATTTGTTTTATTTCTTAAATTACACATATGAGTGAAATCATATGGTATTTGTCTTTTTCTGACTTAT
Organism: Ailurus styani; assembly: GCA_002007465.1. NCBI lineage: Eukaryota > Metazoa > Chordata > Mammalia > Carnivora > Ailuridae > Ailurus > Ailurus styani. Next base: position 4,225,107 of record LNAC01000002.1, on the reverse strand, counting down.
TTCACTTAGCGTAATACTCTTGAGCTCCATCCCCATTGTTGCACATGGCAAGATTTCATTCCTTTTTATGGCTGGGTAATATTCCTCTGTGTGTGTGTGTGTGTGCGCGCTCGCGCGCGCGCGTGCGCACATGTGTATGTATACATATTATCTACCACATCTTCTTTATCCATTCATCAGTTGATGGACATTTGGGCTCTTTCCATAATGTGGCTATTATAGATAATATCGCTATAAACGTGGTGCACGTATCCCTTCAAATTAGTATGTTTGTATCCTTTGGGTAACTACCTAATAGTGGAATTGCTGAATTGTGGGGTAGTTCTATTTTTAACTTTTCGAGGAACCTCCATACTATTTTCCAGAGTGACTGCACCAGTTTGCATTCCCTGCAACAGTGTAAGAATGTTCCCCTTTCTCCACAGCCTCGCCAACATCTGTTGTTTCCTGTGTTGTTAATTGTAGCCATTCATGAATCCTCACGTCTAAAAGCAACAATAACAATAAACACTTAATGCCTATGAAATAGGGGGCATTGTATGCTAAGAACTTTACATCTTTAACCCATTTTACCCTTACAACAACCTTTATGTGGTAGTAAATACCCACATTTTGCAATGAGAAAATTGAGGCTTCTAGAGAGTTTTAAGTACCTCATTAACAAACAGGAGATCCGAGTCTGGAGTCCAGATCTAAGTGATTCTAAACCCTCTGCCTTTTATTTTTATTCCATTCATAGCTTTTCTTTTAGCAGCTTTTGCCTTCAACATTCAGTACTTTTATAATAACTCTATGGTCTGCAGGCTTTCCTAGTTGGAGGCTGAGCTCTTAATCTTTCCTCCCTCAATAAAGATTAACCCCTATTCTATTTGCCAGTATACCTCTCTCAGGTAGTATTCTTTGATCATCAAAATCACCTGGAGAGCTTTTAAATGGCAGGGAGGAGTGGTTTTCAGTCTTGGCTACCCACTGTCCTCACCTGGGAACACTCAAAAAAAAATAAAATAAAATAAAACCACATGCCTAGATCCTACCTATATATATTTCTGATTTCATTGTTCTGGGGTATGGACTTGACATCAGGATCTTCAGAGCTCCCCAGTGATTATAATGTGTGGTCATATTGAGAATCACTGATATGGAATCTCAGCGTATACACCAGGGATTTTAAATAGCAATGCTATTTTTAATAGTAATAGCTATTATATCTAGTATGTAGTATGGCACTGACTTAAATATTTTACTCCTCTTAACAGCACTATAAGGTAGGTACTATTATTACTCCCATTTTGCAGAAAAGTAAACTGTGACCAGTAGAGTTAAAATTACTTCCCGAGGGAAACAGTAAGTTGGAGAGTTAAGGTTTGAATTTCAGCAATACGGCTGTAGAATCTGGGCTACATTGAGAAGTGACTCAGGAATCCATATTCTTAAAATCATTCCCAGCAGTTCTCCAAGGTCGTTAACAGAGATTAAGTTAATCTGATCAACAAATCCTTGCTTGAGGCCTGAAAGCAGTTGTTCTCAAATTTTAGTCAACATAAAAATTTAACCCTGGACCATTTATTATTATTATTAAAAATTGAGATTTAAAAAAAAGATGTTGAGGGTCGAACCTTGAAATCTGCTCTTTTAGTATTCCTCTCAGATGGGGCCGATGCGAGAAGTAGATCACAGATGACACTCTTCAGGTTACTACGAATAGATAGGTTAATATGTGACCCAGAACAAGGTGAGGTCATCATCTATTCAGTGTTTATTTGCCTTATTTATATCATTTTATAAAATCCTCACCAATATATAAAAGAATTACTATTGTTTCCACTGTGTACTTAAAGAAAAATAACAAATAAAGTTCAGAAAGATGAATTACCTGGCTCAATGCAATACAACTAGTAAATGATATGGCCAGGATCCAAAACCATATGTGCTTGACTCCACTGGCCATGCTCTTATTTATTTCTCTACCCTGCCATGGAACAGGGATTAGAAATAAAACAATAAAGGTAGGGCAAAAAAAAAATGTTAATATAGCATCATGGACCATTATAAGCTGGGGCCAAGAGTCGTGTAACACTGCCCAGAGTCCCAAGAGGAAACCCCTCAAATCATTATGGTATAATCAATGTGTTCATATTGATAACATATATTTTTTTAAAGTTGGGAATTCACCCTTCCTTTTTTTTTTTTTTTAAAGATTTTATTTATTTATTTCACAGAGGGAGAGAGATCACAAGGAGGCAGAGAGGCAGGCAGAGAGAGAGGGGAAAGCAGGCTCCCCGCTGAGCAGGGAGCCCGATGCGGGCCTCGATCCCAAGACCCTGAGATCATGACCTGAGCCGAAAGCAGAGGCTTTAACCCACTGAGCCACCCAGGTGCCCGATAACATATTTTTAAAAAGATTTTATTTACTTCTTCGAGCGAGAATGAGTGAGAGGGAGAGGGAGAAGAGAATTTGAAGCAGACTCCACACTGAGCACAGAGCCCAACACGGGACTCGAGCCCACAAATGCAAGAGCATGACCTGAGCCAAAACCAAGAGTTATCACTTAACCAACTGAGCCACCCAAATGTCCCTGATAACATATTTTGATCATTTAAAAAATGACCAAATCATCAAGTACCTGATGATAGTAGGATAACCTATTTTGGAAAGATTTCCTTTAAGGTAGGTTGGACATCACAACCTAAAACAAGAAAATATTGAAACTTAATGGCATGAGCTTCCAGTGATCTGGAATAATCTAATTACCTTTTTCTTCTTCCTTAATGATGAATTTTTATTAACTTGACTGACATTTAGACTGCAGAATCTGACCTATGACTCATCTCCATCTGGAACTTGGATGAAGATGGAGCTGGGTTATTTAAAGGGTATTGTTCACTAATTCCATAAACATTTATTGGGTACTGTGGCAAGCAATATGAATTATCTACTCTAAAGCCATCTACAACCCTCATCTCCCTTGCCTTCTACTATAAAAGCTGGAAAGCAAACATACTTCTCTTTCCAGACTCTTGTCATTTGGCCAATTGTTTTAAGTGTAAAGTCACTGTACATGGCTTCTAGGAAGGCTTTTTAAATGGACAAACTGCTAGCATACGCCTTTAGCGATTCAGTCTCTGCACCCTTCCTCTTTCCCCAGTTTGTGATCATGCAAAGAACCTTCACATGTTAAGGAAGGTGGAGCCCAGCCCTTGATGCCATCACTGAGCTGTTGTACTAGCCTTGAACTTGTGCAGCCCCATGATTCCTGCCTATGACACAAATACAGGCTTGACTGTTTGGCGTTCTGTGGCTTGCAACCAGATACAAGCTAGCTGATACACCAGCACATAACTTTAAAGGCACTATTCTAGCTTGCAGAGCTAAGGATGAAGATATTGAGTTACTTATGTTGATCTTCTGATTAAGATAGTCTTGGAAAGCCTCTCTGGAAGGGTGATATTTGGAGTGAAACCTGACTGTTCAGTAGGAGCCAGCCTTATGGAAATCCAAAGGAGGGGCATCCAACAAGAACAGCAAGGGCAGAGACCCTAAACTGAGGGGAGCAAGTCTACATGTTAGAAGAACAGGCAAAACCAGGGTCAATGCAACTTGGTGAGTGAGGTGCAGAAGGATAGCAACAGGGCGCCTGGGTGGCTCAGTGGGTTAAAGCCTCTGCTTTCGGCTCAGGTCATGATCTCAGGGTCCTGGGATCGAGGCCCGCATCGGGCTCTCTGCTCGGCGGGGAGCCTGCTTCCCCCTCTCTCTCTGCCTGCCTCTCTGCCTCCTTGTGATCTCTCTCCCTCTGTGAAATAAATAAATAAAATCTTTAAAAAAAAAAAAAAGAAGAAGGATAGCAACAGTGGTGTTCTGGTAAGTAGTCCACACCCAGCCCTCCAAAACAAAAAGACAAAACAAGAGGAAAGTCCTGATTGGTAACACTTGCTGATTTCTGTCATGTAAATACTCCTACCATGGCCAGTTCCAAACTACCAGTATGATATCACTGGGTTGCAAAATTCCTCACTGCTTACTAATCGGCTCCCACTTGCCAGGTAAATGGTTAGTTTAAAAATCTAATGCTGTACAGCAGAGCATATGTACCAACAAAATAAAATAAATGGTCAATAGTGCCTTGCACTTCCATTGCTCTGTTTATGAAAGGAAATACTCTCACTTCACAGGTTACTAATAAGACGTGAGAGTCAGTGTGTCCTTCTCATCTGTCAACCATCTCTGCTTTGATCCACCAACAACTTGCCATATTCCTCAAAAGCACACTAACTGGTAAACCTGAAAAAAAGAATTAGCCCAATTGAAATGTGCTCAAATTTAAAACTTCACTCACTATATTCTTTATGTTATTTATCAAAAACAATGACTTTTCTTCATGGGATTTGGGATGATATTGCAGTATACAACAAAAAAATTCTGACGATACTAGAATTTTTAAGTCATGAATTTATAGAATGACAAAATCCTGGCCCAGACTCTCCTTAAAGTGTTTGCCAAAGCTACCACAACTAAGGGAACAATTTGTGCTACAAAATGAAAAGCTGTAGTTGCTAAAGAGAGTCTCTGAAATGGAAGGTACCTATTTCATTTGAAAGTGATTACTTACCCAATAAACAAATCTTTAGGTATACAAAGCTTAAGATACAGTTTTCTTTGTTAAACAATCCATAATGTGGTCAGAATGAGTAATGTTTCCCAGTTTTTCTAGGAACTATAATCAGCATCTCGTTCTTTTTCTTTTCTTCTTCCTCCACACCCACCCTCCCCCTTTTAAAATTCATCTAATTTTCCCAAACAGCTAAAACTGACTCTTGATTGGCCTACGATTACCAGAGACCTCAGGAAGTCAAAAATTGCACGTTCCTTTTTGTTTGAGCTTTCTCTGATCTCTATTATATTTGATGTTTTCCCTTTCCTTCCATATTTTCACCTCACTTTTGTATTGAATCTTGTATCCATGTCTGTACATCATGACAGCCAACTATAACCTTATTCCTAATGACAGTGAAATTAGCTCAGTCCATATTTTCTTATTTCTAATCTTCATGGTATCCATGCAAACGAAGAGGTGATTTGATTGTGTTTGGGGTACCTATGAAGGATTAGACCTGAACAAGATGTAAAGTGTCTTTGCATGTCTGAAAGAAGTTGTACAATCTACTGTCCTCTTCTGTGCTAAATACTAGACCATCTGTGTCCTATGATTTTTGCATACGCCATTGTATCCAATACAGAATCATGACAACTGAAGACACTTAAAAGGTGTCTGTTGGATAGTATCAATTGTATGAAATTAAATTTTTTTGTTATATTTCTATAGGATCTGTATTCACTAGTTAACAGTGATGCTTGTGTCAGGCCTCATTGACAAGATTTAGATTTCTTACAAAGTTTGAATTCTAAGAAAATGAGAACTTAAGGGGCCAGACCCTACCTTTCCATAATGATCAAACTTAATCTTCCTTCCATGAGCGGGAGGAGTAAGGACCCATGGGTATGACTTAAAAGGATATCAAAGTTCATTTTAGCCCTTGTGACAAAATTTAGAGAAGTCTTATTTTAAGCTCTCTGGGGAGGTATTTAAAAATACGCTGTCTAGACAACAAGACTTTGTATGCAGAAAAACTGTTTCTGAAGTTTCTTAGAACATGAATATGATGAACACTTATTCATTAGCCAATTAAGTGTCCTGGGTATATGACTGTAGGAATCCAATAAAACCACTAAATACAGATTAGCGATAGGATTCCTCAACAGTGCACCCCCAGCTACCCAGCCTGACCACTCACACTATTATATATTTATGGTTCATTTATGACCTCGACTGACCTTAGATACAGCTAAAATTAAAGTCTATATATTTTTACCTTCCTTTCTACAACTCCTTATCTGTCTAATGATTCCTCAATGGAAGTTAGTAAAAAAAAAAAATTATTATTTGACATCTTAAAACACTGGACCCAAAATGACATGGACCATTAGGCTCTATAATAATCTGTATAATATTTCCCTAGCTTAGTACATAAAAAAGCAACCAAGCTTTTATATTGGTAGTGATTCCACCTGTGCATATCATAAAATTGGGAGGCTTTTTTTGTAATTATTATTAGTAAATCCCAATTCCCTTTTTCACAGTGCTCAGGAAATTGGAAGGGAAAGACTTTATCAAGGAATTGCTGGAGAGACACCCAATCAAATTGGGTGTTTTCAGAGAGCTTGTTATAAAGAAACCTTACAAATTTAACTTCTCATGTCCTCAAGTATCTCCTATACTAGAAAATGGATGAATGTTTTTATCCAAAGTGACACTTTGATATATTATTCGGCTATCGAGCTACTTAGCAATATGTTTCCTCTTCTACATTCTCGCTACTATATCATACTGTCATCCAGTTTCTTAGTTACTTTGGGAATTGTGTGGTGAGGTTAGTATGGTACTATCTACATCTGTAAAAGTTGTTCATAGCACAAGGTGAAGCTTGGACTTCGCAGAAAGTGTTACGGGGAATAGCTTATGTATTTCCTTGAGAACATGATTACTATTAAGAGGATTTAAACTTCCAAGTGAAACACATGAAATAATGAGTTTCTCCTCATTATGTTAGATTCCCTGGGGCTGCTTTCTCAGATTTTCTATTAACGTTTCTTTTATAAACTAAATATTGGGAATAGAGAAGGAGGAAAAGTAATTGTTTAGTAACTTACTGCATTTGCATAGCAAACTACCAGTAACTAATGAAGTGTTATTTGGTTTAAGTACAGTTTTATGAAGTATTGGATAAAATTAGAGATTATCAAAGATGAACTTGAGTACTTTTTCCTAATTATAAAATAAAGTCACATCTTGTGGGTTTATAGGGGACATCTGAATCCCAGTCCTGTGCTTTAGGTACTTTTTCTTTCTTTAAAAAATCTTTTTTAAGATTTTCTATTACTAATCATTTTCCTAAAATTAAAATGAAAAATTTCATTTTTTTATCAAGAATTGTAATCATGGGTATATAGTAACTCCATTCTATAAAATTTTAGTTTTATGATAATCATTTACTCTGTCATCAGGTCATTCTTTATATTAGAATTAATAAAATCCCTGGACTGCCTGAGTGACCCAGCTGGTTAAACATCTGACTCTTGATGTCAGGTCAGATGTGATCTCAGGGTCATAGGATTGAGCCCTAAAATGGACTCTGTGCTCAGCATAAAGCCTGTTTAAGATTCCTTCCCTCTCCTTCTACTCCCCCCCCCATCATCATCACTCATGCTCTCTCTCGCTCTCTCTCTCTCTCCCACTTGGTCTCTCTCTAAACAAACAAAATCCTGACTAATGTCTTATTTAATAAGTGACCAAATATTATTTTTCCATTAATTTTAACATATACTCTGGAACAGGTAAAATGATTTAGAAGTTCCTATTCTTCGAAGGATGTATCTTTGTAAATTCATTGGGAACTGGGAACTTAGGGTAGGTTTTAGCTTTTCTTTTCAGTTTCTTTCGCAATTGGGGTTTTCTAATTTTCTATTATTTCATTGTCCTATGGTCCTAGAATATACATTTCATCTGATTTTCTCTTTTTAAAGTCTGTACCAGTGCTCTTTTTCTTGATCAAACATGAAAACATTTCATTCATGGTGTTGGTCTTTTCAAAAATCCAACATTTGGTTTTGTGAAATATGTTTGTTTCATTATTATTTACTTACTAATATACTTATTACTTCCCTCTTTATAGTTTGCTTAGGTTTATGGGTGTGTTCATAACCCTGCATGTTTCCTCAGAATCCCACCGTAGCTATATCTTTCTTCTTTTGACAGAGTGGATCATTTCATCCTTGTCTGCTATTTAATTTTGATTTCTTATTAAGAGTTCTTTAAAAAAAATATTTTATTTATTTATTTATCTGAGGGAAAGCAAGAGAGAGTAAGTGCACACATGTGAGCACACGAGTGGGGGAAGGGGCAGAGGGGGAGGGAAAAGGAAAAAATCCCAAGCAGGTTCTCCACTGAACATGCAGCCCAACATGGGGTGTAATCTCATAACCCCGAGATCATGATCTGAGCCAAAACAAGGACTCGGTTTCTCAACCAACTGAGCCACCCAGGTGTCCCTAAAGAAAATGTTACTTAGAGGAGGAAAAAAAAGTTACCCAGAGAATGGTTTTAAAAGGACTATACTTTTATCTTTACTTTGTGATTTTGTTATATATTGATCAGAGAAAACATTACTTGTTTTATTTCTCATTTTGGATTTTAATAACATTTTTAGAGTCATGTATCGTAAATATTCCACAGATGCTTGAAAACAATAGGTAATACATATACAAACCTATATAATACGTGTACTCAAGCTTGTTAAAATGACTTACTGAAATCTCAAGTCTTACATTTTTTCCTATTTGAGCAGTTAACCTCTGAGAAAGTTGTGGAATTGCTAACTTTTCCCACTACCAGCTTTTACCTAATTCACACGTATTTCAAACTCTGATCTTAGGTATGTAAGGATTCTAATAAATTCTCTAGGATACAAACACATTCTTAGTAATTTTTCTCTAAATTAAGTATCATCCCTGTCACATTTAGTTTTGGCTTGAATTCTATTTTGACTAATTTTTTAAATTAACATAATGTATTATTTGTTTCAGGGGTACAAGTCTGTGATTCATCAGTCTTACACAATTGACCAATATTTTAATATTATTTTGCCATATTTTTCTAATGTTTCCCTAGTATTTCCCGTCTCTAGTGTTTTTGCCTTTCTCATTATGGAATTCAATAATTCAACTCTGATATGTTCCTTACATCTTCCATCTCTTATTTTCAAACTTTCTCTATGATTGTCTCTTCTTCACCTCAGCCTATTATTTTCTTGATTTTCTGATATTTATTTTTTAAAGAATGCAATCTGTTTGCTCTATGAATTCTCTCTCCTCTGGGATAATTATATGTAATTATATAAATACATATGTATCTTCATAAAGATGGTCATTCTCAAAGTGTTAGTGATTTTTTTTGCTTTAATAGGTTATACTTAACAACTTAAACTATATGCTTCTGTAATCAAATAGGCATTCCCATCCATCTGTGAGTGGATAGAGTTTCTAATAAGAAAAGCCTATTTCCAAAGTAGATATGGCAAGTGGGTGAGGAATGGCCTCTTCCGCAAAGGGTAATAAAGAGATGGTTTGTCCCTCGGTATGAGGGTTCAGTTGCTCCCAGCCTCTGAAAAACTTCTGGAGGTATTGCTATGCTTTTCTCATCTCAGCTCCTCCTCCGAAATTCAAAGGTATTCCTTTAGAGAGTAATGCTGGAACTTTTAACCTAGGAACAACTGCTGCTGTTTTGAAGTCTAAAGAAGTAAGAAAAGAGAATGGATTCACTCTATCAATTCAGTTCTTCAATCAATCACCAAATGTTTGTGCCAGGAATTTCTTTTGCCCTCTGTGAGCTTAGGGTTCTTCTCTGAACTTCACTGGGAGAATTTGTCCATATTCAGCTCTCTCAGGCTCATGCTTTTGAGTTTTAGTCTTCTCTGTTCTGCCAGTGATTAGAAAGACAGGAACCAGAGAGGCAGGGAAGCTGAGGGGTTTGGGCATAGGGTATTATATGGGGGTCTCAACCTCGTTGAGTTTCCTTCACAGCAATGCAAAGATCATGATAAAACCCACCCCAGAGTGTGTGCGTGTGTGTGCCTGTGTGTGTGTGTGTGTGTGCTGAGGATTAAATAATAAATGATTAATGCTCAGCACTGTGCCTGGTACATAGTAAATGCTTAATGAATGTTACTACTGATTATTATTATCATCATTGTCACTCATCAATCTAGTCCTGTCTGCTTGCTATCTTCCAGGAATTCTTCAAAACTTTGTGTTTTAGCAACACCCTTTATCCCCCATCACCTTTTAAAATTTATTGTTTGTTTTACATCTATTTGATATTGATGATTTTTGAGGTGGGAAGAAAATAAAGTCCCATATGCCTAACCTACCACCTTGATACAAATCTTTCTTTTACCATCATCCACTTGTTCTAGAAATGCCTTATGATATTATGGAAAACACAGAGGATTAGGAAGTCAAGAGTCCTGGTTTATAGTCCTGAAATTGTTGCTATAATTTTGGAAATTTGCTTAATTTCCGTCAACTTCAGCATCTTTATAAAAGCAATATTTTGGACTATTGATCTTTTTTAGCCTTTAAAAATAAGTGTTCTGCCTAACAGAATTGTTCATTTATCAGGAGTGCCATTAATTAATGGGACACAAAAAAAGAGTGGTGGGAGAGGGCAGCTCGAGTCCCATGAAGAACAGGCCCCAGGACGCAATTATGCTAAGATGGCTTCATGTGGGAGAGTTCAAAAGGAAGAATGCTCGCAGTAGGAGGTAATAGACAGCCCGGCCACCAGCTAAATGAACAGTAAATATAAGACACTAAAAGAAAATGAGTTGCTTAAAAGTGTTCTCGAGGGGCCCCTGGGTGGCTCAGTGGGTTAAATTCTCAGCCTTTGGCTCAGGTCATGATCTCAGGGTCCTGGGACCCTGCATCGGGCTTCCTGCTCAGCGGGGGGTGTGCTTCCTCCTCTCTCTCTGCCTGCCTGTGATCTCTCTCTCTCTCTGTCTGTCAAATAAATAAATGAATAATCTTTAAAAAAAAAAAAGTGTTCTTGAAAGACAGCCTCATTTAAATTTTTGTATGTGCCTGCAAGTAATAAATCTGAATGGAAGCAAAAAACTATTCAAACAGAAGGCACCCTAGTGATTATCAAATCAGATCCATAAATTTAAAGACGAGGAAATCAAAACCAAGTAAGATAATATTACTCCCCACGATCTAATGGTTGAGTACTGGGACTCCTGGGTGGCTCAGAAGGCTAAGTGCCTGGCTCTTGATTTCAGCTCAGGTCATCATCTTGCCCTGAGATCAAGCCCTGTGTCAGGCTCTACTCGGTGTGGAGCCTACTTCAGAGTCTCTCCTTCTCCCTCTACCCCTCCTGCCTCCACGTGCATGAACTCTAAATAAATAAATAAATAAATAAATAAATAAATAAATAAAGTTGAGTACGTCTAAGTAGTCTGAGATGTTAGTGATACCAGAACTAAAACCAAGATTCTCTGAATCCCAGGGCAGATCTTTTTCCACGACTCTATTCAATTGTTAACTGAAATTTTTCAGGCTTGCTTTTGTCCTTGGGTCCAAATTAAAAATAACTTACTGTATACATAGATGTGTACGAATTATGAGAATGAGACCAACATTTCCTAAATCGATACTCACACATCTACTATATCAAGGCTCATCTTTATAGTGCAATTCAGATATACCGGTAATGAGAGTTACAGTAAAAATTTGACTTGGGGGAAAAGGTTACAGAAATAATAAATAAACGCTATAGTTTTAATATGCACAATTGTACAAGGAGTATGTCTTACCAGAATTTGGGATCTATATGCATCTAGTCATGCATTGAGCCTAGATGAGAGATCTTGTCTGAGGGAAGAGGCATTTCTATACTGTTCTGTAATTAAGACAATAAACATGCAGAGTAAAGTCTACCTTTTTAAAAATAATACACAGAAATTAGGACTTTAAGAAAAAAAATCCTAATAGGAATCTTAGTGTAGTTTTAATCTGCTTTTCCCTGAACACTAATTGAATACCTTTTCATATACTTACTTGCCACTTATATATCTTCTCTGGTGGAATGTCTATTAGAATCTTTTGTTTATTTTTTTAATTGGGTCATTTTATTTTCTTTTATTGTTGAGTTTTAAGAGTTCTCTATATATTCTGACTAAAAATCCTTTATCAGGTATGTGTCACAAATGCTTTCTCTTATTCCTTGGCTCTTTAAAAATTTTCTTAAAGTAAAAGTAAATTGATTTCTTTTGAAAACTAATAATTTTAAATTTAGCCCTGTTTTCTATTATGGTTTATGCTTTTTTACAGTCAATCTAAGAACTCTTGGATTAACCCAAGGTCTTAAAGATTTTCTTCTATAGTTTCTTTTTTTTTTTTTTAAAGGTTTCATTTATTCATTTGACACAGAGAGAGAGATTACAAGTAGGCAGAGAGGCAGGCAGAGAGAGGAGGAAGCAGGCTCCCCGCTGAGCAGAGAGCCCGACGTGGGCCTCGATCCCAGGACCCTGAGATCATGACCTGAGCCGAAGGCAGCGGCTTTAACCCACTGAGCCACCCAGGCGCCCTATAGTTTCTTTTTTTATTACTATTACTATTTAAAAGGTTTATTTATTTATTTGAGATGGGGGAGGAGGAGAGAGAAAATCTCAACCAGACCCCAACTGAGTGGTAGGAGCCCAACACGGGACTCGATCTCAAGACCCTGAGATCATAACCTGAGTGGAAATCAAGAGTCAGACGTTTAACTGAAGGAGCCAACCAGGGGCTCCCCTTCTATACTTTCTTTTAAAATAATATAGTTTCAGATCTTACATTTTTATTTTTGGCCTATTTTGAGTTGATTTTTCAGCATAGCATATGGGTATCCAATTTTTATAGTACCATTTATTGAGCAGACTACTAGCCTTTCTTCATTGAGTTTCCCAGCCTACATACTGAGTATCAATTGGCTACGTATCTGTGAGCCTATTTCTGTGCTCTATTCTATTTCATTGATCTGTTTATCAATACTTACACTAATATCACACTTTCTTGATTATTATATCTTTACAGTAAGTTTTGAAATGAAGTAGTAGTATAAATCCTCCAACTTTGTTCTTGCTTTTCAATTTTGTTACTCTATACCCTCTGCATTTTCATATAAGTTTTATAATAATTATATATAATTAGATTGTCAGCTTTTATTTAAAAAAAGACTGCTGATATTTTAACTAGGATTGTGTCAAATCTGTTTGGGAAAAACTAACATCTCTACAATGTTGGGTCTTCCAATACTGTAAACATAGTATGCCGTTCCACTTACATAAATTTTTAATTTCATTCACCAGTGTTTTGTAGTTTTTTTGTAAACCATTCTTGTACATATTTTGTTACATTTGATTCTAAATATTTTATGATTTTAATACTGTTCACTGTTATTATGTAGAAATACAATTGATATTTTAATGTTAACCTTGTATTTTCTCACCATATAAAAATCAGTTTTAGTAGTTGTTTTGGTAGAAAATTCTGTAGGATTTTCTACATAGACAATCATGTTGTCTGTGAATAAAGACCAACCACTCCAGCTTCTACTGGCGCCATGTTCTATTTTGAACTTTTATTACAGGTTCACTCTTCTTTACCTGTCATGTTCAATCTTGCCACCAAACCTGGTTTTTGTTTTTGTTTTAGATCCTTTTTTCTATACTCTTTGCCAAGTGAATGCCTATTCATACTTCAGATCTCAGGTCAAACATACCTTCCCAGGGAAGCTTTTTCTAAGACAAGGCTCTGTGCTATCCCTTTCATTCCATTATTCTTTCATTAATCCAGCAAACAAAGATTAAGTGCCTCCTATTAAATGTCTACCATGTGCCATCATTGTTTCATAGTACCATCTACCCTTGCTTCCTAGTATTTATCGGTATTGTAACTTTACATTTATTCTCCGTGATTATTTGGCTACTCTCTCTCTCCTGCAGCTTGTAAGTATCATGAGAACAAGAACCATGATTGCTTTCTGTTTTCCTTTGATGTCCATGATGTAAGGCCCGTAACATGACAGGTACTCATTAAATATTTATGGAATAAATAAATGAGTCAAAAGAAAATGCCTGTCCAGAAGATGGAGGAAATATTTGGGGGGTAGGGTTGAACTGCTAGATGCCATTCAACACACACTGTTCAAAAGACTGTTCACTGACTCTATAATCATTATTCAATTTCTGCATACATGAAAATATATCAGAAACATTTTTTAAATGTAATTTTAAGGAGGTTCTAGGAGATGAAATTGGAGGTTGAGTTGTAGATTCTAAGCATGAGGAGTTAATTTTTAAAATCACAAGTAAAACATTTCATTGGGTAAAAACTGATGCTATAAGCTCATATTAGATTAAAAATTTAATATTTTGTCAGATGAAAAAAATTTAATCCCCTAGACCACTAGATGTCCTTAAAATTATACTTGTACCTTTTCTATTTCATGAGTCATTAGGATCCAATTAACTCAAAATAAACAGGCAAATGCAATAAACTTGAAATGACTTACTCAACAAGGTCTTGAATATACAGTAAATAACTTGGTTTTGTTCCATTTGAGAGACTATTAAATAAAAAGCTTAGCTTTATCTTTTGAATGAGATAAGGTCCTAATCTTTAAATCTGACCATGATCGCTTCTCGGCCTTTTGGCTAAGATCAAGTGTAAATCTGACCATGAATTCTCATTTGTTTTTTTTACCGCAAGACTAATTACTCATACATAAATGAGTTTAATTTGAAAGGAATTGTTTTTCAAGTGGTATTAATATAAACCACTCCTGCCATAATTTACTGAGTAGTTTTATCTTATCTTTAATAGCACAGGCACTGAGCACCTTAACATAGGTGCAAATATTTCATCACATTGTATTAATGCTTTAAACATTTATTTTTCTGATACATTTATCCAGGGTATCTCTAACAGAAAGAGAAAAAATAACATGCACCTCTTAGGAATCACTTTCTTTTTATGTGAATCTCAATGTTAACACTTATCAATGCGTAGAAGAACTGCAAAAGAAAGTGGAAATTATTGTGTTAGTTTATTAAGCACTGAAGATGGTAGCTTACTGTCTTTACCTGATATTTCAATAATAAGAATGCCAGTTCAAATGCCATTGAACTTTGAAAGCAGTGACTGAGAAAAGTACATTCTTTACTTAGAAGACATTGCTTATTTAAAGGCATTATGTTCTTCTCATGTATGGGAGTACTTAACACGTGACTATCACACTCAAGGAACATTTTAAATTGAATTAGGTATGAAATCCATATGGCTATTCTTCCCCTCCCCTTTTTAAAAAGATTTTATTTATTTGAGAGAGAGAGTCAGAGATACTGAGAGACAGCACAAGTGGGGAGGGGAAGAAGAAGCAGACCCTCCACCAAGCAGGGAGTCCGACGTGGGGCTGGATTCCAGGACCTGGGAACACGACCTGAGCAAAGGCAGACACTTAACTGACTGAGCCACCCGGGCGCCCTCATATGGTTATTCTTATCATGAGTCACAGATCGACTTTAAAAAGGCATACTATAGAAAACATGCAATATATATTTTGAAATTGAGATCTTAAAAGTTACTCAAGCCAGTCTCCTGAAAAGTGCAAGAAATCCTTTATGTGTGTCAAACCACTATACTTGTATTTATTTTATTATAACATATCATACAATTGGAATTGTAAAATTCAAATAAGCATTTTAGGAATCCCCAAATATGAATGTCTTATTGCATTCCAAGAAAAAATAAGAGTAAAAAAAGTAGGGGTTTCTTTGGTGGAAAAAAAAATCAGGATTTATTGTTTTTATTTGCAATTAAATTGTCAAATGCAAGAATTCACATGGCAGGGAGTGAGTTGAAGAAAACACAGGTGCCTAATTCATGAGCTACAAAAACAGTATAAAGGTGACCATCTGGGGAGAGCTGGCTGACTTAATTTTCCTATGAGCTTACCGTCTGCTCCATATTTTTCTTCCAAACTCCACATTCTGACCTTGAAAATGTATTCACAGGTTTGGCTACATCCATTTCCTTCTAAACGTAAATGCAGGTAGACCTAATTATGTAAAGGATATTAATACAACAAAAGACATGGTGTGTTGCATTTTATTTAATTTCAGTTTTCTGATTTTTTAAAAGGTTTTGTTTCTGGTGATGGCGCCTTGTCAGCTTTTCAGCCATTCAATGAATTCCTGCATTTTCCATGATACACCTGCAAGGGCTGAGAGGCACAGTTCTAAGAATAAATACTTCTTTTCGAACTGGTTGTTCTCAAGAAAGCCCAGAAGGTAGACCTCTGAGCATGTCAAGGAGAAGCTATGGGAACCTAACACTCTAATCCTGATGTGACACAGTGGATCACCCTGAATACTCACAAGAAGGATGACAAAGCTAAAAGAGTGAGGAATTCCTGACTTGTCGCAAAACATTGATTGCCCAAGTATCCTGAGTATGTCAGGATTTCTGAAGGAGGCATCACACTTTCCTGCCATGGTGAATTAATATGCTGAGCAGAAAAACATTTTTACATTGGTTTTCTTTTTATATCTCAGTCTGAATACTAGATATGATGCTAGTCATGCTAAAAAAAAAAATTACTTTCAAGTACTTGTTGCCATATCTTTTCTAAAACTAGTCTTTTGCTCTATCGTGCATTTTTTTTTCAAAAATCTGTAGCTACTATTTCTTCAATATCCCTAATGCATGCTCTGATCATTCCCATTATTCCCAGCACGATGCACGATATGGTGTCTGTGCTTCTGAAACTTCTTTCAGGGTCAACGCCGTAACTTAGATGTGGTTGTCCCCACAGCATCTCAAAGTTTAAGTGCTAAGCTTAACTCATCAGCCTTGTAGACCAATATGTTTCCCTTTGGGCTTTTCCCTTTCCCTATTTTCACCACCTATTAGTCAATAAGGTGTGCCCATTACCATCCCCTCCTTCCTTTATGTTCCCATAATTCCTCCTCAGGTTCAGGTTTGGTCATCCAGATCACAATGGAAATTCAGACCAAAATTGTCAAACTGTTCTAAAGAATAATAGAGTTCCTTGAACAAAGAGTTCCTTGATGTACCTAGCCCATACGACTTGGAGATTCACAAAGCAAGTCATAGGCTACCTTAGAGACACCTTTCAATCTGTTTAATCCAGTGCTTTGGAAAAACCTGCTATCTCCTCATTCATTTTACCATGGAACTTATTTCAAGGTGCATCCAATCTCCCAGAGTCATGTTTGTAAAACACTGATCTTCTCCATACATTTCAATTTTGTAACTTATTTTCATTTTAGTTAATAAATACACAGCTCAGATCATTTCACTTCCTGGCTTAAAATTTTCAAACGTTCTTGATTATCCATCAAATGAAGCTAAGCACCCCTATCTATCTGTAACCTATGTGTTTCATCTTATCTTTTATGACTTCATTCATCTGTGTAGTTTCCTAGCTGTCAGGCTTAGGATCTATGGTACAATAACTGACCATCCTTGGATCAAATACATGTGTTTCATCACATAAATGTGTACCATCCCTTAGCAATGAATCAACCTTTCACACACAACTATGGTATTCCTTTAGAAAAGACTTTAGAAAAGACTTCATGGTTTCCTCAGACTCTCAGTACCAAATTTAAGTTAAAGTCTACTTTGCTGAAGAAAAATAGATTTACTTTCTCTTCTCCATGATTTGAAAAACTCTGCCCCAGATAATTAAAGCTACCTGTGCTGAATATTTTTAGCAAATTAATTTGTCACATCGCATGGTTTTTCTGAAATAAAGGTGGTATGTGGTGCTTTGCATAATTAAGCCAGCTGGGGAATTGGGGAGTAGATGTGGAATAATCATATTATCTGTGATCAATTCATTTTTTCACCAGTGTCAAAATACATATTCTTGTCCAATTTAAAAGAAAAAGCAATGTCAACTGAAAATACTTCTAAATGATCACAAATTTGGGGTTATAATTTTAACTGAAATGGTACTTGTTTAAGAAATATTTAATTGTGCTTCTGCTGTGGGTCAAGTATTGTAGTAGGCAAAAAGAAGTTAACAAGATGGACAGAGCTCTTATCATAACATATAATTCTTACCATTCTTACAGACACAGAGTTTTAAGTATGTTGAGTATTCTACTTCCTCTAGCTACTCTATGAATTCTCTAAACCTTTGAAAGCAAATTTCTCCAAAAACTCATTCATTCTGTCTCTAGAATATCTGTTCCTATCCTCTGTTGTACCTATTCCAATGAAGCTTTCACCTGCTATTCCAACAAGTTGTCAGGACCACCAATGACCTCCACGCTGCTAGACACCATGGTCAATTCCCAAATGACATCTTACCTCACCTGTTAGCATTCCATACAGATAATCCTTGCCATCTTCTAAAAGACATTCACATGGCCTCTGATCACCACTCGCTTTAGGTTTTCTTCTCTAGCTCGTGCTTCCTCATCTTCTCAACCTTTAAGTGTTGGAATTGCCCAGAGCTGAGTCAACAGTCTTCATTTTTCCATCCTCCAGATGCCTTAAATACCATCTATATGTTAATAACCCTATTTATATCTCCATCCTGGACTTTTCCCTTGAGTTCCAGAATTTCATATATAGTCGCTAACTCAAAGTCATTTGTGTGTCCAACAGATACCTCCACATGTCTAAATTTATATTCCTCTTGGAACAACCCTTTCCCTCTGCTCTTCTGGAGTCTTCCCAATCTCAGTAAATTGGGCTCCCTCTTTCCAGGTACTCAGGCCAGAGGCCTGATCATCATCGCCTGCTTTGTTTCTCTCCTACCCTATACTCAATCTTTCATCAAATCCTGCTGGTTAAATGTTCTCAACGTATCCAGAAGTTGACCACCTATCACTGCTTCCCCTGTTACTACCCAGGTCCCAAACACCATCATCTCTGATCTAGATTCTTTTAATTACTTTGTAACTAATCTCCCTGTGGACTTTTTACCCCCTATGGTCAACTTAGCAGAGTGCCTGTTCAAACTAAAATCCCTCTTACGGCTTTAATATCTTAGGAGTAAAAACCCAAAGCCCTTAAAATAGCAAGCCTCAGGCAGTCCGTGGGTGCAGTGGCCTCCCTCCAGTGCTTAGCTCATCTCCACAAAAACTTCCACGCCCTCTTCCGGGAGGCGGCCAACGTGGCCCTCAGCAGCCATGGTCGTGGGGACTGGACTCCGTGGGGCCCTCCCTGCTGCGACCGCCCCTGCAGCATGGAAAGGAGCTGGGTGCTGACCTTCTGCTGAGTTGGCTGGGCTGGACCCGGTCGGTCCCCAGGCTGTGACCACGAACTGCCCCCCGAGCAGGTGGGCACCACCACGGCCACGCCCAGACCTCAGCACTGGCTCTTAGGTGGAGGGAACGCAGGCTGAGGCTTGAGGAAAGGAGTTCCTAGGCCCACCAGCTTTGCAGAGGGCTAGTCCTGGGGTCCCCTAGAATCAGTGGCAGACACCCAGCTCCCAGCCCCAGGCACCACGTCCTGAATTCGCCTGTGCTGCCCGGTGCCGTCCCACTACTGGTCCTGGAGCTGTTCGGCCCCTGGCGCTCCTTTGAACCCTCTGCGAGGCCAGAAGCCACACCATGCCCCTTTTCCCTGTACCAAGACCAGCTCTGTGGTAACTGTAACAACTAAAACGACATCGCTTCTAAAAAAAAAAAAAAAAAAAGTCCCTCTCTGACTTCATATCCTACTACCCTTTCCCGTGTTCACTTGGCTCCAACCACACTGCCCTCATCGCTGTCCTATAATACCTTAGAACATTCTCGCCTCAAGGCATTTACCCTTGCTCTTTCCTCTGACTGGTCCACTTTCCCCTAGTTATCCCCAGGGCTAATGCCTCATTGCCCAAGGACCTCCCCGGTGCCCCGTGTAAATGAGCCACCCCCCACCTTCTTTGGCTCTCTCATCCCCCTAAGCTTGCTTCCTGTTTCCTCCTGCTACTTATAATTAAATGAAGTACTATGTATTTACTTGTTTACTTATATCTCGCCTGCCCGCCCCACCCCAACCGCACTGGAATGTAAACTTCAGAAGGTCTGTTGTGTTTGCTCCTGCACTGCCAGGGCCTAGACCAGGGGTTGGGACGTCTCAGGCACTCAAAAACTACTTGTTGAGTGAATAATTGAGTAATGTTACAAAAGGAAATTATAAGACGCGGTGGAAGTATAAAGCAGGGATCTAAACTAGGCTGAGAGAACAAGAAAAGATTTCTTGCAGAATCTGAAACCTGAACGCTGACAAATAGAGGATTTTGCCAAGAAAAGGGGTAGGAGAGGACGGGAAAGAGCTTTCCCACAAAGACGACAACATTGCCAAGACCTTGAGCTTATCTGTTTCTTCAACAGCTATTAAACACCTGCAGTATACCAGCCCGTGTTCCAGGCATTTGGGACCTAAGGAGTAAAAGGGAGAGGTCATACACAAATAAACATTTGGCTCAATTCATAAAATTAAGAACATATAAAACACATTAAGAATGTTGGACAATGAGAAGTCACTGAAGAGTTTAATGCAAGGGATGACATGACCAGATTAATATCTCGGAAAATCAAAACCCAACGTAAACCTCACCCCCAGTTCCTGGATCGCTTAATATTTAACCCACAATAGCTTCCTTTCAGATCCCCCAGTAATTTCTAATCTAAGCCTATAACATCAGATAAAGTGAAAATGTTGCTGTGTGATTTTTTTCCCTGTATGTGAAACACAAAAATGGTCTTATACATTGAAGTTTTTAAATTTTTCAGAACTTAAATATAACTGAATATCATTTTATTAAAAAAAATCTTTCAGCATTATTTTCTCATGTTTTTCAATAATGTTTTTCAAATGTGCCTATTAGTTTTTTAGTGTCAGGTTATCTCCTTATAGTTTCCATTCTTTTAAAATACATTTTTGAAATAATGATAAATATGCTTATTTTTTTAGTCTCTTTCTGATTTTTTCCACATCAAGTTGTTTTTGTTTTACAGACATAATTTCTCTCTGAATTTCTGTCCCCTCTGCCGGAAACTCAGGGTTCATTCACTCACTGATGGGTTGTGAATACTGACTCAATCCAAGGTTCTAGCTCCTTATCATATATTTCTAATGTTTAATTGTGAGCCCCCCTTTGATAGGAATTATTTGTTCTATGAGAAATCAGTGTAGCTAGATGTTTCTTAAGAGTACTGTCTTTCATCTTACTTCCTCTAGTTTGTTCTAACCTAGCAATCATTGCATGTACATTTCTTGAGAGAACATTTCCTAAATGAACTCTGTGGCGTATATTTAGAATCCAAGCTAAGAAATGAAGTCTAAGGTATGGGAATAGAGCATATCTAGCACCTCACCCCTACTTCCTGCTTTGCCCCCAACCATGGGGCTAATTTCTAAGTCTGGAACCACTTGACATGTTTTCCATCTCCCTCCCTCCACATCTACCAAGATGTCGTTCCAGCCTTCACTTCTCTTTTCATTTCTGACACCTGGAGATTATGCTCTCTCACTTGCAATCTAAGCTATAGATAGTTTTTTTTAATTGTTAGGTTTTATCTGGCACAACTTGATGTTTGTAATGGGAGAGGTTCTGTGTTAGCACAGTCTGCCATATTACAGATTCACTCAAATTAGTCTCGAAATTGGATTTTAATTTGAAATATGAATAACAACATAAAGACAGTCTGCCTAACCAAATAGTTGCTCAGAGGTGCAAATCAGTACCGAAAATTAACTAAGCTATAAAAATGCTTTTAAAGCCCGTCTTCCCAACTGGGAACACAATTCCTTACTCAACTAGGTTAGTAGGAATTAAAGCTCACACAGATTGAGTTAACCTGGCAAAAGAGTAGTCACAAAGGTTACTTTGGGTATAGAAGGGTATAGAAACAAAGGGTATCGAAACTCCTCCAACAGAAAAGGAGAGTGAACACAGGCAAATACTCATGGGCTTTTTTCCACAAACTTTTACTGGGAGCTCACGAGAAAGAATGGATTAAGATGAGAACCAGAAGTGAAGACACACATTACAACAGGAAGATGGTAAAAGAAAAAATCTCTACCACAAAGCAGAGGGAAGAGGCAGGAAACTCCTACTTCCAGGATCCTATGCCAATACTATTAGAAAGCTCCTACAACTTGGGAAGGTGCGGTGAACTCTCCTACCTAAGATCTTCCAAAGATGAAGGCACAATTTTTAGTCTGTAGATCAAAGAGAGGCAGAATCACTGAGAAAGCCCCATCCATGAGACTCAGGCATAGAGCCTCCTGAGACTGAGACTGTGCCAGGAAAATAGAGAAACCCCTTTGTGGCCCACCACCAGACTAGTATCAAGTACCAAGCAACGGCAGGCTACCCTTGGGGGAAGGCAGAGAGCAAGAAGAGTGAACCATCTGGGACACAGGTACACAAGAAAGACTGAAAGCTGAGGGTAAAGACCCTCAATGGTTAAACTGGAGATAAATATAAAAGACATGTTATCCCTATTTTTCTAATGCTCTAAAAGCAGAGGTCAGCAAGCATTGACTGTAAAGAGTCAGACAGTAAATAGTGTGGGCTTTCCAGACCAAATGGTCTGTCGCAACTCCATGACTCTCAATGTTTTTCTTTGTAGCTGGAGAACAGCCATGCACAATATGTAAGTGAA
The DNA here is from genome assembly GCA_002007465.1 of Ailurus styani. Lineage (NCBI taxonomy): Eukaryota > Metazoa > Chordata > Mammalia > Carnivora > Ailuridae > Ailurus > Ailurus styani. Next base: position 4,202,823 of record LNAC01000002.1, on the reverse strand, counting down.
TGATCATGGCTGTGTTCCAATCAAACTTCACTTATGGACACTGAAATTTGGAGTCAATAGAATTTTCTTCTGTCAAAATATTCTTCTTTTGGGTTTCTAGCTATTTGAAAATGTAAAAAAAAAATCCTAGGTCACAGGCTAACTTTGGTTTGGGGGCTACAGCTTGTGACCCCTGGTTTAATAGCAATGAATTACGGGATACTGGCATAGGTATAACAATAGCATAAAGACACAAAAGATGGGAAGAAGCAATTTGAAGTGTATTGTTTGAAGGACAACCCAGCTAAATTAAAGGTATATCCTGTCAACCCTAGGGCGACCACCACAAACAATGAAAGGAAGATAATAGCAAGATATGCAAAGGCCTACATCAATAATAGATCAGGAGAGTATTATTTGAATACAAGACAATTAATTAGTTAGAGCTCCTTTACATTTGAAAAACATATAATTCACAAATAGAAAATCTCCTCTTGGAAAATATCCCAGAGAAACTTTTAAGAAAAGAATAATTAAATCTATTTTCTTTTAAAGCTCTGAAAATAATGGAGAGCAATGCAAGAGAAGAAGCTTTGAAAACTTGTTAGTACATGTAAAGCAGAGATTTCTAAACCTAGAGAGGGGAGAAAATGAAAGCAAGCAGGAAATCAGGCATACCTTAATGTGTATCTATGCACAACAAATCTTGCCTGTGGCTAATTTGTTCAACTACTTAGGACAGATGACTGCTGAGGCCAAGAGCATGTGATGACTGCCCCACTGTCTTAGCTTAGATGGCTCTGACCAAATACCATCGACTACGTGGCTTAAAAAAAACAGGCATTTATTTCTCACAGTTCTGGAGGCTGGGAAGTTCAAGATCGAGGTGCCTGCCGATTCCGTTCCTTCAGCTCATTCCTGGCTTGCAGCCTCTGCCTTCAGCATGTGTACACTCACCAGGTGAGAGAGTACTCTGGTCTCTTCTTAGAAGGGCATTGATCTCAAAATGGGACCCCACCCTCATGACTTCACCTGAATCTAATTACCTCCCCAAAGTCCAAGTACTACCAAGTTGGGGGTCAGGGCTTCAACATATAAATAGGAAGGGGAGAAACACGTTCAGTCCCTAACATACACCCATCTTAATATTCTGCTATTCACAGTTATCATTTGGATGCCAAATTGGGAATACTGGGAATGTGTGTGACATCAGAAGAAATGAGTGTCTACATGATCCAGAACACTTCATTTATCCAGAGGTGTGTATCTGTCAACCTCAACTAACTGAAGTAGGTCTGAGAAGCTGAAGTGATGCAGCATTTCCCTTTGGGCCATCCAAATAAGCATCTCTTCATTCCTTCAGTAATGTGCATTAAGTTTTACTGCTTTATTGGTTTTATCTTCCACAACTCCTTCACAAAAATCCCCTTTTCTAGAGGACATACACTGTATCAAAGAAGGAAAGTAAATGAATCCTATATTTGTAAGGTAAAAATTAGTAAGTTTGGGGCCTAAAGGAGTAAACTTCAGTCATCTGTAAGTTTTACCTCAGTGGAACACCTCCTCCACACATGATGCTAGACAAATACAGCATTACTCAGGCCACTGAAATCCATATTCAGACACCAACGGATATATTTTATTAATAATGGGTAAGCAGAGTGTGTTTATATTCTTCAAGACATTGAAAGCTAATTTTGAAAGAGAAAAAGGAGTCACAATTTTCTCTGTGTGCCTGAACTTTGAGTTCTGCCACATTCCCAAATCCTTCTCACTAATCCCACTTAGAGGGACAGACTGTAAGGAAAGGGGATTGGGGACATTATTATCACTCCCTTATGAGAGCCTGGGAAAATTCTAGTTCTATAAAGAAGTTTTGGCTCTGCAGGACAGATCAACGAAAGGTAATCTGAATGCCACAGTCATTATCTTTGGGTTCACTGGCACAGCATGGGAAGGAACAGAATATTGCTAGTACTTTCTTGTCATTCTATCCATGGGTATTCTCTCTTTGGTACTAAGAAATGAATAATAAGCACAGCCATTTATTAAACACCTGCTATTTTATAATAATTGTGGTAGACTTAAAAATACATCACTTAAATTAATCTTTTTTTTTAAAGATTTTATTTGTTTATTTGACGGAGAGAGAGAGATCACAAGTAGGCAGAGATGCAGGCAGAGGGAGGGGGGGAAGTAGGCTTCCTGCTGAGCAGAGCCCAATGCGGAACTCGATCCCAGGACCCTGAGATCATGACCTGAGCCGAAGGGAGACGCTCAACGACTGAGCCACCCAGGCGCCCCAACTTAAATTAATCTTTAACAACATTGGTATACACTCCTTTTGCAAGCATTGAACAAAGTCATTTCTCTCAGGGTAACATGCATTCCTTCCTCATGTTTGCCTTCTGTCTGCCTGTCGGTCTGTCTGTCTTTTGAAGACTTTGCCAGTACCTCTGCATCTTTTGTCCCTTTAAGTTCAAATTCCTCAAAGACGCCATTATAGACCTATGCACTTGCCCTCTGGCATAGCATAGTGATGAAGCTAAAGGCCTCAGGAATCAACCAGCCTGCGCCTCAATCACTTTATTTAGCCTCTTTATGCCTCAATTCCCACATCTTCAAAATACTAAGAGCATCTGCCTCAAAGTCGTGTTTTGAGAACTAATTGAAATGAGATAAGAAGAGATCTAAGCAGAACGCCTGGCTGCCTAATAGCATATGCAGTGTAATGCAGTGTAATGTAGTAAATGCTCAATGCGTGAGCCATTGTTCTAATACTTTAACTATCTTATCATGAACTATCTGCTTAAAGTCTCTCTCCCCTAGACTACAAGCTCTACCTCTAGCCCTTGACTTGGTACCAGGCACAAAGCAGACTCACTCACTGTTCCTTGAATAACTAAGTGAGGGAAGAATCGAAGGAATGGATCACCATACAAAGTGAGTGTCATTATTCCTGTATTAAGAATGAAAGAAAGAAGATGTGGAGAGAGTAAGAAATATCTTAAGCTTCCACAGATAGTAAGTGGCAGAACTGCAATTCAAATCCCCATCTGTCTAGATCTGAAGCTTGTATACTTTTCATTCATTTGCACTGGGAAAAATGCATGCCCTGGGGAGAAGAGGGTGGGGAATAATCAATCAGAATTGAGCACTTATATGAACCTGGCAGTGGTCTGAGCACTTGCATATGTTTTCCCAGTTTTTAGAGCAACCTCAAGAGGTAGAGAGATATTATTTTCAATTTTACAGATGAAAATTAAAATACAGAGAAGGTAGCAACAGGCCAAATTGACACAGCAAGGGAGAGGAAGGGATAGGGAAGACTTGAACCCAGCCATTCGGATCCAGAGCTCTTACCCCTCACTGGCACATATGTGCCTCCCCCTGTTCTGTGATGCTTAACAATGAAATAACACCACGAAGGAGAGTGGGGAAAGTCACTCTTGGTTATATTTTCCCCAGTCAACCATTAAGTACACTTTTTCTAACTGCATACGAATAAAATAAAGCAAAAACAATGAACATCTACATAAACTCTAATCTCTGTCCTAAACTTTCACTGAATCTTAAAGTCACTCTGTAGCTTTTCCAATCTGTCAGTCAACTTTTGCCTGTATATTTCCAGTAATCCAGTAGTAGGATGCTCACTAATTTCTGGAAGACACCCATTTGAATTTTGAGCAGAATAAATGTAGAGAGTTTTTTTTTCCAGAAATAGAAATCTGTCATCTCGTGTCATCTGCTCACCTACCTAGGCTTACTCCTTTCACAAGCAACATGTGAAGACAAACCAGTAATTTATTCAGCACACATCTGAGCACTTATCTTTCAGGCACTGTGATAGGTAATGGGAACACAAAGATGAATGTAAATAATTTTGTTAGGATGACAGCAATGTAAAAAAAAAAAAAGTCAATCTTGTGTGCTAAGTACTCCAATAGAATTAAGGGGGGAAAATGTTATTCAAGCACCAGGAAAAAAGTGATTTGGAAAGAGTGCGTTGGCAAATGATGTATGTATACAGGAAACTTGGTTTTGACCTCCAGCATCTCCAAATGCATCTTGCTTCTAGAGAATACCAAAGTAAATAGTCCCTGTCTCTTATTATAGCCTGAAGACAAGAAATATTGTCTGTCTCTGTGCATTGGGAGTAGGGCAGGAGTACAGGACCTCCATGACTCAAGGAAGAAATAATTATCATTGTTGAGTGGTTACTAGGATGACCTGTGGTAAGTACTTCATACATATTAGCTCATGTAAAGCCAACATTTTATGAAGTCAGTGCTATTTTTGTCATTTGCCATTTTAAAGATAAGAAAATAGAGTCAAAGGAGTCTAGTAACTTTGGAAGTTGCAGAGCTAGTAAATGCAAAAACTGGGATTCAAAACCAGGCAGGCTGACTCTGGATGGCATCTTTGGGATTTGAAACACCCCCTACTCCAGCCCAGGACTAAGGTCTTCCAGGTGGCTGAGTGGAGACAGTGGGGCAGTATTCACTGGGCAGTATGACTAAGAGCAGTAAATAGTCAGGGCTGTTTCCTTTTTCCTGGTGAATGAATGAATGAATGAATGAATGAAGACTTCATTCATTGCCCTTAAATTTTATCTCTTATGCTGTAACCTGCTATTCAAGTCAGGTGTAACTTTAGAATATTGATATGGTTTTTTTAATCATTTGCTATCCCACCTAGTTCTACATCATCTATACAAATCTTCCATGACTCTCATCCAAAATATCAGTAACGACAGTGAATAGGACAGAGAACCAAACTGCCTTGGAGTAGTGTTTCAACCACTAGAAATCCAAGAATACAATCATCCACTTTACATATTTCTACATTTTTCACAAGGCATCTCTAAAAGTTGTGATGTCATGAGTATTATATGGTCATAGAACACACCTGAAATTTGACAAGATCTATTCTCAGTGATCTCATGTGGGCTCTGTGGGATCACCACTTTTTTTTAAAGTCCCAAAATCCCATTCTTCTATTACCATCCTTGTAGAATTTTTTGTCAGCAAGCAAAAACAAGTAGATTGAACTATAGTTTCCTAAAACACTTTGCTCAGCTTTTTGGAATCAAGGGTATTTGTCTATCAGCAGTTACTGCTCTTCTCCAATTTTCCTCAAAAGATCACTTTCAGGAGTCTTTCAGCCATATTTCCCAATTCCCTCATTACTATTAAATAGACTCCACTGGGATTTGATGGTTTTCTCCCCCATCTAAAATGGGGGTTTAACTTGTATTGCCGTTTTGTTATTCCCTTTATTCTAGCCCTTTTTGGTTAAAGATAATTCTTTGATAGAAAAAAAAAACGATTTTATACTGAAATATCATGACTATCACCACACTGGCCAAGTAAACAAAAATAGCAGAACTAGTTGGACTTGAAATAGCTACAGTGTTTCTAGGGGAAATTGTCATCAGTTTAAAGAAGGAGCTATAGTTTTCTGTCCAAGATAAATAACCATCTGAGCATAACATCAAAATAAGTCTTAATTCGACATAATTTGTTCAAGTAGTGTTTGGCATATTTATTTTTTTATTAAACCAGTCTTCAAATTCAGCTAGCACATAATGTTAGTAAAACTCAACCATAAAACAACTTGTCTACCACCTAGCCTGGAAGTAATTCATTGATGTGATCAATATGACTTTTAAAGGGTGTTCCCACTTGCCAACACGTAGTGATTTCAAATTAAATCCATTTTAACCTGCTTATCAGGACATGGCTTCATCATTCATCCATTTGTAGCTTAAAGAAAAAGGGATGAAGCAGTGTAGCGTGTGTGTGTGTGTGTGTGTGTGTGTGTGTGTGTGTGTAGGAAATTCTGCCAGACCCCTTGACATACAAACACACATACAAACACACACACACACACACACACACACACAAAAAAAAACTTTTTTTAAAAACCTTCAGTTGTATTTTAGCATTAGCTTGCATGGTTCAAATAACAAGTTAAAATAGCAGGTGGATGTGAAGGATGAAATTAGGCCATGGTATCAACACCAGCACTTCACAACCTTTCTTGGCCCTGGAAAGCATGCCACTTCTAAGAGTCTGCTACACATACACAGACACACTGAAGCAAAGTGATAAAGTAAGGAAGCCACCTGTATCACCTTATTATAGGTTGGAAGGCTCTTTTTTTTTTTTTTAAAGCATTACAGATGTGTCCATGAGAAGTAGTCCAGCTGTCAATTTCATTCATTCGTTCAACTGGCAAATATTGAGTGTGCCAACTCTATGCCAGACAATGTGTTGAGCTCTACATATACAAGTCCAACACCCTGAACTGATGAAGGCTGTATCCTAATAGACTGACATCAAGACTAAGAAAAGGAATTCTCTCCAAGAGGTATTGGCTTTGTTCCTGTAATAGCATCCCTAATACCCAGTGTATAGTTTCCCATTTGATACTACTCATTCCATGTTTCCTTTTCCTTACTAGTCCTAGTTAAGCCCTAGTTGTGATCCCCAAGGAAGCGCTCCAAAAGCAAAAACATTAATTTCATAAATGACTAGAGCACACCAAATGTATCTCAGGGCTTAAATAGCTAGTGCACCAAACTAGAGAGTATACCTTAAATACATTTTTCTTTTTCTGGAAGCTCTATCATTAATTTCTTGATTTCTTTTCAGTTTTAAAACTGTACATAAAACTCCCATTAAATGCAAGATACCTTTTTTTAATAATCAAAAGATTTCTAAAATTTGAGTCCCTCTCATTGCAACTTTTCATTATCAAAGAAAAAGAGAAGACAGACGTGGCATAATTCTGACTCCTGGAAAATGTTGTGTAACTATACAGTGCAGAGTGAAAGACTCAGATATTGATTTGTCAAAAAAAAGTTCAATAAAAATATATTTTTTTAATGTGTAGTGAAGCTCACGGAAAATATGAGAAATCAAGCAAGCACTTAATGTTTGTAGATGAAGGGCGCCTGGGTGGCTCAGTGGGTTAAAGCCTCTGCCTTTGGCTCAGGTCATGATCTCAGGGTCCTGGGATCAAGGCCCGCATCGGGCTCTCTGCTCAGCAGGGAGCCTGCTTCCTCCTCTTTCTCTGCCTGCCTGTCTACCTACTTGTAATCTCTCTCTGTCAGAATAAATAAATAAAATCTTTAAAAAAAATGTTTGTAGATGAAAACATATTTGGCTGCTGATGTGAGAAGGTTTTAGGACAAGAGCCATTAGACAGAGTCAATCCCTCTTCTCCTTCCTCCCCCATCAGGGCATACATGTGTGAAACAACAGAAGAACTAACTTAATTTTTGTTTTCCTTCTTCCTCTATCACCCCTCATGTTAAAAGAAATAGCAAGGAGAGAGAGGAGGGGCAAGTCCCTTTGGACTGTGAGCAAAAGCAATTTTCAGGCAAATACAGATTTTATAAAAACTGGCGAATACCGTTGATTAGAAAGCTATAGGGCTGCCCAAGGCCTGTACTGGGCGATGCATAAAGTAATAAGCTCTGCATGCCTTGAAAAGTGAAAGAAAAAGAAAGAAAAATTTTAATATATCACAAATCCCATGAAAAGTGTGGTACCCACGGGATTTTCATTTGCATTCGATTTTGCACTCATGGTTTTTTTTCCCCATAAAGTTGAAATCCTCAAAATAAAAGCTCTTGGTTTTAACTAGAACTTTTAAAGGACTAAAAGTTTTATTTTCTTAAAAGAGAAAACACAGCAAGATTTGTTTAATCAATAACTTAGATTATAATTCTGTACAGAAACCAAGAAATCAAGATTTCCATTTATACTTTCACGACTTATCCAAGTTGCATCTAACTCACGGAAAAGTTAGATGACTGATACTAATGTATTATTTGATGTAGGTACCTAATATAGATTGTAAACTATTGATCATATCATCAACAAAGTCTCAAATGTTTAAAAAAATTCAATTTTAATTACTCCTAGAAATTGCTTTATTTATCCATATTTCTCCAAGACCTGGTTTTGTATTATTTATTTATAAGCCTTGATTTTTTTTTTAAAAAAAGCAATTCTGATTAAAGTTAGAGGGAGGAGGTACAGAAAAGTGAAATTTTGAAGAATTCAGTCGTATTTTCTTTTCTGACCTTGAGATGGAAAAATGAAGGAGAATTGGAACTACTGTATTTAAGAGAGTGCCTAAATCCATGAAGTCTTGAATGTAGTGAAGCATTCCTATGTCCTTTGTTATGAAAGTGTTAAGTATCATGGATTGCATCCTGCCATGAGTTTAGCTGAAGGTCGTTCCGGGTTTTAGAGATTATAATCAGGGCAAACTAACCTCTGGTGTAGGGAAGAATTGCATAAACATTTTAAATTCTGGCAGAGAAGACTCCACACTAATCTCCTTATCAGGTTCTTCTCTCTGCCACAAGGGTAAATTACAAGTACTACTTTCTACATCAGTGTCTAATATAAAATATTAGACTAAAAATTACTATATCTCATGCTTTGACCACTTGGGTTCAACATATAGATTTATGCAAAGTGATGTATAAATTACAGTGCTCAGTATGCCTTTGAAAATCTAATTATATGACATTTTATCCTAGCAATAAGAAGAAAAAGCTGAGGGCGCCTGGGTGGCTCAGTGGGTTAAAGCCGCTGCCTTCGGCTCAGGTCATGATCCCAGGGTCCTGGGAACGAGGCCCACATCGGGCTCTCTGCTCGGCGGGGAGCCTGCTTCCTCCTCTCTCCTCTCTCTCTGCCTGCCTCTCTGCCTACTTGTAATCTCTCTCTCTCTGTCAAATGAATAAATAAAATCTTAAAAAAAAAAAAAAAAAAAAAAAAGAAGAAAAAGCTGATCTATAGATTTTCTTGGTAGACTTAAAACCAAATTTCTATCCTAGGATGCAAATTTGGAGTGTTACTACTTCTCGGTAATTTTTCTTTCTGATCATTTGTTTGGTTCTCGGTGTTTTAATGGGATGGGACCCAAGCTGTACACATACAAGTTGCATTTATGTGTATTCTTCCCTTTTTCCAGAATGCTGTTCCTAAAAACTGTATTAATACATCAGAACTCAGTTTAAATTTTGCTTTGTCATGACCGTTCCTTGACTGACACCATGTAAATAGGTCCTTCCCCATTCTTTTCCATCCTCACATTATTTTTGTCTTCATACTAAGTACTTCCTACTTTCAACCAATCTAAAATCCACATCATAACTTATATCATCTGATCCCTGGCCACCAACTTCACACATTCACTTTTCACCACTCTTCCCTGTGCTCTCCTTTTCACGTGGACTTCCGTGCTGTTCCCAGGACGCACAGATAACATCCTTCTATAGAAGCATTCCCCCAGATGTCTGCAGTGTGTGCTCCATTTCCTTTGGATCTTTTCTCAAATGTCATCAGTCCAGGAGGGAGGGTCTTTCTTGACTCTCACATCCACAACAGCAGCCCCTGCCACTCTCCTTGGTCCAGTCTTAGCTTTTCTCGCTGGCATTTACAATTTTACGTGGATGCATTCTGTGTCTCACTCATTAGTGTAAACTCCGTTAGACTTTATCTCTTTTGCTCGTTAGCCACAAAGCTGAAAACAATGCTTTCCATAAGGCTGACACTCAATACTTAAATTGTTGCATTAATTAATCAGTCCTTATTTATTATCTGTTGCCCCTACTACACTCTTAAGGACCAGAAAAAGCAGAAACTTTGTTTCTGGTATTTCCATGGTGTGTGTGTGTGTGTGTGTGTGTAATATTATATCATATGTATACCTTATATGTATATGCATATATGATATATACATTCAATGAATGACTATTTATTGAATGAGTGAATTGTTTGTGTATATGTGTGTGCATATGTGTGTGTACGGATTAATCTCCTCTCCCCACGGGCTCTCTAACTACCACGGAGACTAGAATTATGTCTGTTTAGTTCCCCACTGTGTTAACCAGTTAACTTTTCCACAGTAGGGTCTGCATTATACCAGGTACTCAATGAGTGAGTGAAGAATCCAAAGGATTGGAACCAGAGTTACAGGAGCCTGCTCCAGCCATAGCCATCTGGAGGCCTGTACAGGGTTAATAGGAGGTCTTAATGGAAGGTGGAAAAGAGTTTGGAATATTAAATCCCTCTGTTCATCTTTTCAGGGCCCAGCCTGATCCTGGCAAAGGCTTGCTTCCCAAACAAGATCCAAGAAGCTGGTGCAGACTTTTGAGCTTCTTACTTTCAGATAATATCTTTTGAATTCTGGGAGGAGTAGATCTTAATTTCAATCCACAGGTTTGATTTCTTTGCTTAAAACCTTTACCCTGAAGATTCCAGATAAATCAGTTTATGGTGCCAAAGGGCATCAAACAAGAAGATTTAAATTTTAGCATAAAATCTCCCACTAACTAGTAGAGCAACCTTGAAAATACTTACTTCTTCTTCAATGTTTTCACTTGAAAAGGAAAGACGCTAAGGAAAAAAAAAATCAAATTATGGATTTATGCATTCAGGTTTGCTGAGATGCCTTTGGGAGGCTTTGTCAAGCATCTTCTTTTCTTCTCCTTTATCTACCTGCTCCAATCCCTCTTGGTTACTAATCACAACTTTGGTGAGCTACGGCTACTGATAGGAATCTGTTAAGCACATCGGGGGAAGGAAAGGTGAAGAACCACTGGCCTGTGTTCTTCCTGCCATCTTTCCCAGAGCCAAAATGTCATGAATCTATGACATGAATCTTCAGTTCACTACTAAATCCCTATCTTTTAACATTGCTTAAATTACTGCAGTCCTTAGTTCACATTAATTTTTGATCTTCTACTGTGAGTCAGGAACTACGGCAGGTACTGAAAATACGAAAATGAATTTAGAAATGGTCTCTTCCCTCAAGGAGCACCATTCAATAAGGAGACAGATGCACCAGCATGTGACGAATGCTTTGATGGGGCCAAATCAGCGGGTGACCTCTGGGCACATCAAAGGGCACTCAAAAAACCTGGGAGAGGGACTAATCTGGAAAATCTTCCAGTAGATGACCAGAAACAGAGTTCTGATTTCATCTAATTGAATTATAGACTGTTAAAGTTGCACAGTGTTAGAATCATCTAATCCAAATTCCTTATGGAGCACAGAGGAAAACTGATGCCCAAAGATGCTACCCAAGCCATCCAAAGTGAGTATCACATTTATAACCAGAGAGGGCCCAGAAAAGTATTACTGGGCTGCCTTTTTAAGCAGACTTGTATTTTTTTGTAGGAACATTTTTCAGAACCCTTTCTTTCATTGGTTTAATGATGCAATTAATCAATTAATTAATCGTGTTTTAATAAGGTAGAGGGAAAAATATTTATACACACCGACTTCATGTACAGCAATGGTGACAATAACTCATCATTCATAAATTACAGACTTTCCAGTTAGCTGCTAGTTAATTTATGCAGTTACATCCAGTCTTATTTTGCCTCTTGAGCTACTTACTAAATGGACCTAATCACAGTGGAAAGGACAGGTACAGTCTGGCCGTGAACAAGAACAAACTTTAAGAATAGATCTAGGTCTGATTGCACTTCCTCTCCACAACTGAGTCAGAAATCTCAGGGTTAACGTAAAATCCAAAAAGTGAAATACTTTTAGTAGTCCTAATATATAAAATTGCTCAGGTAGGCAATTTTCTTGGAGTTGCTTTTTTCTCCCAACGTAGTCGTTTTACTTGAGATATTTAAAGGCTGATTTAGTAATGGGACGATATAAGAGCTCATCACATTAAAACAGAAATTCGTGGGAAATCCATAATTTCTAATAGCTTGCCATCTGTTTGGCTCTTAGTGGCAATGGATTTGTCCTGCTTAGTGTAGATGATGATACTGAGGTGAAATCATGGATTATACCCTGGATTTCTGAGTTCTTTAACTACTGTTATTAATTTAGTAGCTTGCAAGTCAACATTTCCCAACATAAAATTATTACTTTTTTTCTTTTTTTTTTTTTTTTTTTTTTTGGTTTTGATTTTTCAACTCTTACCCCAAGTAAGGTTGCTATGGGCACTACAATAATATCTGTTCTGGCGCCAACAGATTGCGTTAAAGTCATCACAGTCTCTCCAAATTAAAACCCCACTGAGTTCCCTGGCTTTTGCACTGTACTCGCAGCAGGATGCTCTTTTGCTTTGCCCCACAGTCCAGTTTAATCCGCTAGAAAGAATATTTTTAGAGGCGCATCGGACTAAATCATCTTGAACTGAGCACACCATTTCCAAATGGCCGCCCAGGGTCCTAAATCCGGCTGCTGCGGACGGGGACGAGCAGGTGTCCTCCGCTGCGGCGTCGTGGGACTCCAGTGCCTGCATAACTAGACGTCGGAAACCAGAAAGGAGACCTGAACCCGCAGGGACAGGTAGCGCCTCGTACGCGCGCTCCGGAGAGCCTCCCACCCCACCCCAGGGCAGCCGAGGGGTCCAGCCCTAGGCTTGGCGAGGTCCTGGGAGGAAGCGAACACTGCTTCCCCGTTCAAGTCCGACAGCAGGACGCCCGCGGTCGCGGGTCAGAAGTTGAATTTCGAGCCAGCCTGCGCTGCGTCCCAGCGCCTTCCGCAGCCGGGGCACCGCGCCGGCACCGGGCTGGGGGCAGACGAACGAGGCTCGCCGGGGCAGGGGAAGCTGAGTTGCCAGCCCCGGAGCGCTGCGGGCGGCGGGGGCGGAGGAGACCCCGGCCGCCTTCGGAGCACG